>JAPQVY010000089.1:51686185-52286185 GCA_028535165.1 Quercus tomentella | reverse complement strand
ATTTTGAGTTGTGTTCGGGTCAGGTCATTAGGTTGGGTCCAATTTTGTCCAGTCTAAATATACATCTATTTATTATAAATATTATTTTTAGGATGGTTTTATAAGATAGAAAGAATAGAATGGAATGGACATCAAGAAAAAAGAAGGGATAGAATGGAATGAGCCTCTCTTTTTTGTCATTTTAAACCTCACACTTTCATGGTCAACAATAAAAATATCCATCCCAATTTAATTAACTCTTCATAAGAAATCTGGCCGCAAGAAAAAAGAAAGATGCATTTTTAAAAAAAAATAAATTTAATCCCTATATTTCATCGTTTTATTTCCTCCCATGATGGAGAGAACATTATATATATATTTATATATTTCATCGTTTTATTTCCTCCCATGATGGAGAGAACATTATATATATATATATATATATATATATATATATATATATATATATTAATATATATATATATATTTTTTGGTGTCTTGTTGCTAAACAAACTGAGAATTTGATTGTTCTCACATGATCACAATAATAATTAATAAAGGCAAGGGGTTTAAATTGTCACAACCAAATGTATATAGTCTAATTTGTCACCTTACAAAATTTGTCACCGTATAAAATTATTAAGGTGTTTATTTATTTATTTTTGATTCTTGAAGGAAAAACAAATTTTACTAAAGTTTTTTTTTTTTTTTTTTTTTTTGAGAAGGAAGATGAAATTTCATTAGCAATTAAATCCAAAGGAAGATGAAATTCCACATAAGCTTGTCACGCCTGTTTAGTTCGTCCAATAAAATGATGTCATGTTTTTGTAGCCTAAATCCAAAATTGATGTGGCATCATTTATTAGATGAACTAAACATGCATGACGAGCTTATGTGGTATTTAATGAAAAATATAGATGAATGGGCTATTTGTGCAAAAACAAATATAACTTCAGAGAGTAAAATATTTTAAGGGTGTAATTCACACTTTTAGCCTTTTACTAATGTTCATTTGGCACACCTTTTAGCCTTACAAAATTACATCTTTTTTAGATTATTGATTTATTTTCAATTTAATAATAAAATACTAGTGTGACCATATCATATTTATAAATATCAGGGATGTAAGACCATTATCTCATGCATTGCATGGGTTAGCTACCAATATATATTAAGTGAGTGAATTTATTATTACTTTTTTACATTGAGAATTAGGGTGTGGTGAGCTACACCTCCAACTCATTTTGTCTCAAATGACTATCAATGTTTAATGACAAGACATATTTAATAGTAATTTTTTGTATTTTAATTAATTAGTAAATTTCTTTAGATAATTTTTAGAAATACTGATAATTTTTAAAATTTTATTCCATTATTTGTATTTTAATTAATGATGATGCACAAAAATCGTCAGTGAGTTGGTCGTCCACACGCACACCAATTAGGGTACTTGAAGAACAAGAGAACAAAGAATCAACAGAGAGCACCAGTGGGGTGTCGGCTTAAGACCCTCTGAAGGTTAAGTCAGTAATAGAAGAATATCTAATAACTCAAAAGAGTAAGAGTTAGGAAATTGCACGTACCTTAAAGAAGAGGGGGCTTTGTGTTTATATAGTGACATAGAGCTCACTAAGATCCCTTGAGCATAGGGGTTTTCCTTGTAGGGGAGATTTGGATTTAAAGCTCTGAGATCTTAGGGCTTCTCTTCCCATATAAGGAAGATATGAACGTGTAGAAGGGTCTTTGTACACGGTGTGTAAGTTATTTCCATGTAGGGGCACATAAGTAGAAGACATGTAAAGGCTTTGTGGGACCCAGCAGGCCCATTTTTGGCGCGCCCATTGGGATGGTCCTTTATTCGTCGGTCTACAAGAGATACCCATCAGGATGATCCTCCATCTGTCGGTGTCCGAGTTAGGGGTGAAGTGTGAATCGTCCGTCGAGCACACTTATGAGATACTCGACGAATCTCCAAGACATAGGGGATCGCTGGTTCGTTAGGATGTTGAAGCCTTTGAATAGGGGACTCATCCCAATGGTTCCTTGGTTGGTGGACCGTGGACCATTAGGAGTGACTTCCACATTGATGGGTCAAGATGTGCTGACGACCTTTTACGAATGAAAATGCCTTTATCAATTAATAATTATATATGTGTGTGTGTATATATATATTCTCTTTTTTAGAAGCAATTTTAAACCTTGAACGGTCAAACCCAAAATACTATTATTCCATCATAATAAATAAATTTTTTTGAAACCTAACCTAAACATCATTATAGAATCTCATCTATTCGTTTTAACATGCACATCTTCTTCTTCTTTTTCTTTTTTTATTTTTATTTTTATTTTTATTTAAAATTTTTTAGAAACAAACACCATGGTTATAAAAATCAAAATAGATTGGCCAGTTCAATCGTAATCAGACCCTAATTTAGTCTAGTGAAAACCTCTAAAATCAGGGAAAAACCAGTCAAAATTGAGAACCAGACCTATTTCCAATTCTTTGACCATTCCAATTTTTTAAATCATGACAAACACACACAAAGGAGAGGTAAAGAGGTCTTAACACAGTACACACTACAAAGTACAAACTCCACTTAAAAGTCATGATAAGTTTTAAGCAAGCAGTGGTGGCGCCACCTTATGGCCAAGGTGGTCCCAGGACCACCCTGACTTGGAAAAAGAAATTTATATATAATAATTTAAAATTTTATATTTATTTACTTTTAAAAAAAATTTTGGGACCACACTGAATTTTTTTTTATGCCAATAAAAATAAATTTTGGTTCATAATTTAAGCAACTTAAAAATATATCGGGGTTTTTCAAACAAAAAAAGAAAAACTCAAAATTTTTTTTTGAACTAATATCTAAAAAAAAAAAAATATAATAAAACTACTAATGGCTAGACAGTGACTTGATTCCTTGACTAAGCACACTGCCCAAAACAACACAATTTCCAACATTTTATTATTTATTATTATTATTTTTCCTCACTAGACATATATTACTTCTCATTTTTAATTTTTTTCTCTTATTTATTCTTAACCACACACGTCTTCTGTCTTCTTGATTTCTATACTTTGGGTTTGTTTGAATACCGCTTATTTTATTGAAATTAAAAACTTATTACTGAAAGTACTGTAGATAAATGTAAAAGTTAGTTGAAATAATACAGTGGAGCTCATGAATAGTACCAAAAAGTGCAGCGGGGTTCATAAATAATAGCAAAAATGAGTTGAATAGTAAAATAGTTTTAATTTTTCATTTCAATCCAAACGCATGCTTTATGTGTGTTTGGATAAATTATTTTTAGCCAGTTTATTTTACTATTCAGTTTATTTTTACTATTATTCATGGGCCTTATTGCACTTTTTATTACTATTCACAAACCCTACTATACTATTTCAATTAACTTTTATCTTTATCTATAGTATTTTCAGTAAAAAATTTTCAGTTTTAGCAAAATAAGCAGTTCCTAGACACTTTTACATCTACGTTTTAAATTTTATTACATCTTCATCTACACTTTTACATCTACGTTTTGCCTTCCTCCTTCTTCGCTTCTGTGTCTTCTACCAGTACCAGTGTGGTAGTGTCTCTTCTCAAATTTTGAGTTTCAAATTTCTCAATACGATTTTTTTTAGCTGTACAGGTACCTTTGTTCATTTCATTTCTTTTCATTTTTTTTTCCTTATGAGGTTTTTCGGTGTACATAATGCAAATTTGTTTTGGTTTTAAGAACAATTTTTTTTTTTTTTTTTTTTTTTTTTTTTTTTTTTTTAAATTTTAAGCACAAACTTCATACTGGCTGAATCTTGAATTTTGGTTGGTATTTACCGAAATGTCCCGAAACACCTGAAATAGATCAGAATGACCCAAAATTTTTTCAAAGTGAAATAGGATGGGTTACTGTTCCGGATTGTTTACCGGCACGGTATTTTCCGGCCGTTCTGGCCGGAATGAAACGGAATTAATAACATTAAATCAAACCTAATTACCTAAAGGCTAAAAGGAAATAAGATTGTATAATTTATGCTTCTTAAAGAATACCCTGAACAAAATTCATGAAGCCGCCATTGTAAGCAAGGGTAGGGTAAGTTGTATTACAAAAACATGCATTATCTAAATACTAATTAGCATGGAATATAAGCTTAAAGGAAATCAAATTTCAATAAGAGCCTAATTAGCCTAGCAATAGTAACCTAAAAATTGAGAAAATAAAAATAAAGACAATAATTATTTAGAAAATCATGTTGGAAAATCACATTTAAGACAATAGGAAAGCTATATGCAAAGGATCTAAACTTTGTAAGTTTAGCTAGCTCAAAGGAAAAACCTAAATTCAATAATTTTGCAACAACAAATCTATATAACTTCAAGTAGGGTTTGGTTAATAGGTACCCGTAAGACATTTGTTAAAAAATCATATTAGGAGAGTTCAAATACTACCTTTTTGGAAAATAGAAAAAACTATAAAAATTCAGTTGGATATGATTAACAAAATCATTAATGTAAGGTACGATTAATAGGTGCCCTTAGGACATTTGTTAAAGAATTATTTTAGGAAAGTTTTGATATTATTTTTATGGGAAATAAAAAAAAATTATTAAGTTCATCTTTTTTAAAATCAAGTTAAGCTTTTGACATAAATGGTAGTTTATCAATGCTTACCAATGCAAGTGTGCAGATGTGATCAACAGCTTGCTCTGTGAATTGGTTATTGACAATAGCAAGGCCAATGGAAGAGGCAAAAAGACGAGCATAGTCATTGCCACCCATCTCACCAATCCAAAAGAGAGCTTTCCCAAGCTCTGATTTGCATGCATCCTCATCTTTTCCCTTGCATTCTCTCTCCCCAACAAAGCTATCGAACCAATCAAGTTGAGTTAGTATACTCTCTGGATTTTGTTTCCACATTAGGGGATTACCAAAGTTGAAATGACCAAATAGATCATTTGAAAGAGCCGTTGATCCGGCTATTGCAAAGTTTGCACCACCTGAGAAGTTTGCGGAAGAGTCTTTATAGGCTGACAAGTGCGGTATGTGGAGAGCTTCACATAGGAAATCAATGACCAAGCGGCCATTAGATAGTCGATAACCAGATAAGTTTGAACTCTCTGATGAGGAATATGGGAACCATGCTTGAGAGAATAAATCGCTAATGAAGGATTTGAGAGCACCCAAGTAGTAAGCATTTCCAGTGTCTGTGTTAGAATCGCCGAAAGCATAAACCTTGTTGAAGCAACCTTTGAAATCAACTCTTGCTTGGAAACCAGCAGGCTGTGGTGTGCTTTTGTGGCTCTTGTTATGAGCATATGTAGGAGACAAGGATAACAAAAGGATGAAGCATGAAATTTGAAGAAACATGTACTTGGAGTTTGCCATTTTATGACTCAACAAAGGATCTTGTTTGTTTGTTCAATTGTGGGAACTAAATGGTGGAGCAAATGAAGTATTTATACTTGGTGCCTCTCCCTTGTGGGTTGATCGCTCGTTGAGGCATTGTATGAACCTCCCTACCTTTAGGAGAGCAAAGATGATCTTTGTTTTACTTGGTCTTTGTCCAATGTCACAAAACTTGCAGTTTTGAGTCTTTTAGTGTAAATTTGACTCTGTATGAGCCTAACAATGCTTGGGAACTCAACTTCATTGTTGTTTGTGTAACCGATCTCTCCTAGACATGTTGTTAGAGATTTAGACCCGTATTGTTAGAAATTAACCGTTTAAGCCAGCAAATTAATTAATCAATTATTTTTGGACGTTCAACTTATGGTTAACTAGCTTGTAACATCATGCATATACATGAGATACATTTACAAATAAGCATTATTAAATGAGTATTAAAATTTTACGAAGTTTTTATATATAATATATATATATATCTATATATAATGTTTGTATATTTGAAAATATAAAATAGCTATTAGTAAAATAATTACAATTTTGTTTGAATTAGATGTAAAAAATCATTGAAATTGTTATACATGAAATTCTCAATTTTAATTTGTCTAACCACTATTTAATTTGTATAATAATAATAATAATTAACCACTCTTGGTGATCAGTGCTCTTGACACTTCGATCTCTATGTGGGAGTTTAAGAGTGTATCACTTAAGTCTCTCATACTACACAAACAGAAAAATCTCTCTCTCTCTCTGAATAACTAAACAAAGGAAAACTAAAGACTAAAATAAAAAAGGCCCAAACAAATCAAACTCAAACCTTAGAGTTTTATACTCATTGCTAGAAACTTTGTCATTCTCTCCGTTAAAATTCTCTGCAATGGCTTGAAATTTGCTGTGCTTCAAATCTTTTCTCCCTTCAAGTTTAGCTTTAAGCTCTTCTCCATTTCTTTTTTCTCTTTAAGCTATTAAAATTTTGTTTTATCATGGAAGTGGAAAGAGACAAGGAAGAGATAGAGCATAACACTGTCACCCACTCACCCTTTTATTTCTAGTCTTTTATTATTATTTCTATTCTCTTCATAAACTTATCACATAGCAACTGAGAAAGTGAGCCATGTGATGTATAGGTCTTTTGCTTTATAACTTATAAGTTATCACACATATTGCTAATTTGATGTATATCACATCAATCCATTTTTTGTTAGTGATATTAATTTATTGAATAATGTAATAAATTAATTTTTAATTGTGCAAGTTTAGATTATAAAGCAGTCGCAATATTAGTATATTTGCAAGTTTGCTATTGGTAAACTTGGTTTTATTATTCCACGCTTAAGATTTTTTTTTTAATTAAATTATAATTTTATATTATGAATCATGTTTTGTTTATTTATAAGTACTTGCTCATTATAAATGTCCACATATGAAAAATTAAAAAAAAAAGTTGAAAAAGAAATTCAATCTATAAAAGTATGTATGGATAAATTTGTTACGAATATTTAAATATGAAAAATTCTCTATTTAAAATCATCGCCTCAGGCCATGAAAGCTGATGATCCAGCCTTGAGTGTACAGTAAAAAGTGAAGTCCTGGTTCAAGAGCTTAGGTACTTGTGTAACATTTAAATAATAACAATAATAAGTTAAAAAGACAGTAAACTATCTTGAAACAAGAAATATTATCCAGCTCTCCGAATGCCACCATTGGGAGCCTACTACTAATCTACCTCACAACATTAGGCAGCAGCCATCAGATATTTATTACTAAAAACGGAATTGGTAGGCCAATATCAGACATTTTAATATTGCCCTTTCTTCTTCTTAATCAGATCTGCAAATGATGGTGTACAAAAGCCTTGGTTGAAGAAGAGATCAGAGAGGTGTAAATGCATATTTTCAGTCAAGTGGACCCCATCAAAGTTAATATGGGTGCTGGAGTTCTTGCAATTAGAGGTGCCAAAAGCTCCACAAAGGAGGTTTGGTTGATAGTTGAATGGTCCTCCCCCAGCTCCACAACATGCCTTGAAGGGTTCGTCAAATTGGTACTGTGTGTGCTTTTCCAGTATTGTTGTGAATGCATTGTAGTAATCAATATATAGGATCATAGAATCTTTGTATTGGGTTCGAATTTCATCCAACCTCTTCTGGAGAAGATTGTTGTGACCCTTTATTACCAAGTTGGCACTCGTTGAACACCCATTTTGATCACGATCATTTGAGGGAGATGTTGCTAACTGCAATGGAAGGCACCCTATTGGTGGTAGCCCTTGAACCACAAGGAACTTTGCACCCTTGTCCAATAGCCCCTATCAAAAGAAAGCAAGCTTAATATGACTATTCCAACATTAACTTCACCATAACATTCATCCTTTCACTTATATGCAATGCACCATTTTGTAAAAAGAGTATTGATCAAATGTTTAGATTGGAAGAACTCATTGAGATACTTTTTTTTTTTCCTTCTAACAAGCTAAGGCTATATGCTACATTCTTTCTTTTTTTGTAATATTATGCTTGTTGGAATAACAGTTAAATGATTAAATTCATCATTTTTTTAAATCAATTTAAGCTTTTGATATAAATGGTAGTTTATCAATGCTTACCAATGCAAGTGTGCAGATGTGATTAACAGCTTGCTCTGTGAATTGCTTATTGGCAATAGCAAGGCCAATGGAAGAGGCAAAAAGACGAGCATAGTCATTGCCACCAATCTGACCTATCCAAAAGAGAGCATTCCCAAGCTCTGATTTGCATGCAGCTTCATCTTTTCCCTGGCATTCTCTCTCCCCAACAAAGTTATGGAACCAATCAATTTGAGTTAAGATACTTTCTGGATTTGGTTTCCACATAAGGGGATTACCAAAATTGAAATGACTGAAGAGATTACTTGAAAGAGCCGTTGATCCGGCTACTGCAAAGTTTGCACCACCTGAGAAGTTTGCGGAAGAGCCTTTATAGGCTGGCAAGTGGGGTATGTTGAGAGCTTCACATAGGAAATCAATGACTAAGCGACCATTAGATAGTCGATAACCAGATAACTTTGAATTCTCTGATGAGCAATATGGGGACCAAGCATGAGAGAATAAAGTGTTAATGAAGGATTTGAGATCACCCAAGTTGTGAGCATTTCCAGTGTCTGTGTCTGAATCGCCGAAAGCATAAACCTTATTGAAGCAACCTTTGAAATCAGCTTTTGCTTGGAAACCAGCAGGAGGTGGCGTGCTTTCATGGCTCTTGTTGTGAGCATATGAGGGAGACAAGGATAACAAGAGGATGAAGCATGCAATTTGAAGAAACAAGTACTTGGAGTTTTCCATTTTGTGACTCAACGAAGGATCTTGTTTGTTTGTTTGATTGTAGGAACTAAATGGTAGAGCAAATGAGGTATTTATACTTGGCGCCTCTCCCTTGTGGGATGGTAGCTCATTGAGGCATTGTATGAACCTCCCAACCTTTAGGAGAGCAAAGATGATCTTTGTTTTACTTGGTCATTATGCAATGTCACAAAACTTACAGTTTTGAGTCTTGTGGTGTAAATTTGATTCCTTATGAGCCTAACAATGCTTGGGAACTCAGCTTAATTGTTGTTTGCAGAACCGATCTCTCCTAGACACGTTGTTGGAGATTTAGATCCCAATTTTTAGAAATTAACCAATTTTAAACCAACAAATTAGTTAACCAAATATTTTGGGATGTTCAATTTATGGTTAACTAGCTCGTAACCTCATACATATGCATGAGATACATTTACAAATAAGCATAATTAAATGAGTATTAAAATTTTACCAAATTTATATATAATATATATATATATATATATATATATATAATGTTTGTATATTTGAAAATATAAAATAGCTATTAGTAAAATAATTACAATTTTGTTTGAATTAGATGTAAAAAATCATTGAAATTGTTATCCATGAAATTCTCAATTTTAATTTGTCTAACCACTATTTAATTTGTATAATAATAATAATAATTATTCAATGATGGTATTTTGTTTTTATGGTTTTTTAATTTTGATTCTGTGGTTTTCTCATTTGATAACTCATTTAGCACTGGAAAATTAAGAAAATTAAATTAGACTTGATTTTTGTAGTGTAGTAAATAGTTGCACCATAATTAAGAAAATTGAATGGAACGCATGACATAAAATTAGACTACTATTTGAGATCTAATTAGATTTATCTTAGCTTTGATAATTACAAACCAATATTGGTAAACAAATATATGCAAAAAGTAAATAAAATAAGCAAAATGGTTATGGAAAGAAAAGTTCAACATGGAAAAAACTCTTTACAGGTTTTCCACCAACCTCCAAGGAAACAGATCCACTAAATAGAATCAAAGTTCTATAGTAGAATCATCCTAAATTCTATAGCTCCCCCCAATACCACATACAATTTTACCACATGCAACTCAAAAGCCACTGACTTGTTTCTTGCAAACTCTATATAAACGAGTGATTCATCAAGTAGGGCATAAAATTTTAGAGATTGGATGAATTGATAGACCCAAATTGGATTTCTTTTTATCCATGATTCTTGATCAAACAATAGGTATCAAGACATGCGTTGTACTTATCCCAATCAATAGATATGTATATTGTGATTTAAAAAACTTCTTTCTTCTTGAACTATGTATCAAGATTTCAAAAACATTTTTCTTCTTGTGTTGTTCTAGGCATAAGTCTTGGATTTCAAAAACTCTCTAAAAAGTAAAACACAATTAATACCAACTTTATCTCATGGTTTGCTCGCCTACAATCTATTGACCTAACACATGTTTCTACTCATGTAACGACTTTCACCAAAACTTTTTTTGTGGTGACAGAATATGAGATCTTTTTTTTTTTTCAATCAAATTATCATTAAGATATGTTTATTTCCCCTTGTTTTTTCCACACACACAGATATATATATATATATATATATATAAATAGAAGTGTAGCATTTGTTGTTGCTGAACTCCATTTGCACCACCTCATCATCACGTTAATCACCACCAATTATTTATTTTCTTATTTATTTTTTATTCCTACTTTTATGATATATATATATATATATATATATATATATGTAAAGATTATTGACTTTACACGTTCATCATGGACGGTTTTAACATTACACTAAATTTTGCCTTTACATATTCATCTACTTTAATTCTAAAATTATTTTTTATTCTTACACATTTCATATTACACCACATGGACTACTATAAAAGATATATGTGCCTTAAAAATCAATTGATTAAACTACAGGCACAATGTTCTAACTCCTAGGTAGTTACAAAATTTTTCTCCCCTTATATTCCTTCTCAGAGAAAACTAAAAGGAAAAAAAAAAAAAAATAATCTCTATGCTCTTCTCTCTTTGTAATTTATTTCCCTCACAACTTTGAAACTGATGCCACTTCGTTTTAGAGGAGTAGAAGGAGAAGTAGAAGAAGAAGGAAGATGAGAGGATTGTGTTAGAGACATATTTTATGTAATTGGCTAATCCTTTGTCAAAATGCACTCCACTTGTAATTAGGTAGATCTAGGATGGGTCTAGGACTTCAAGAAACATGTTATTCAAGTCAAGTGCTAAAAATATGAAGATCTGACCAAGAAAAAAGTGAAGAAAAGCCGTTCATTAAATCTTGACAGCAATCTTGACAGAAAAACTCCTATCGAGGTTTATAGTCAAAACTCGACAGAAACTCGACACAAGCTGTTGCTGTTGAGACTTACGAAATCAAAACTTCCAGATCGGATTTTCGACCTAACCTGAAATGTTTGTATAGGGTTTCTTTTCTCACAATCCTAGACATATATAAGGCTTATTTTAAAAGGCTGTCGTACATGCAGAAAGTGCCCTAGTTCATTATTCTTTCTGAAGAAGTTACTGCGTCTTTACGCCAAAGGTTTTGTGACCAAGGAACTTCCTGATCTTCATCGTTATTGAACTGAAGAACTTTGCAGCCAACAACCTCTTCAAGTTGCTGGAGTTAGTCATCTACTGGGATTTGTGCATCAAGGGAAAGATTGCGGCTACAATACAAGTCCAATTGGGTATTGAGGGTTCAACTGTAGGTTGGTATTTCGGGATAGGCCAAAGGGTTTGGTAAGATTCCTAATACTTGTAACCACTTATGATTGATAATAGTGGATTCTTGAGAGTGGTGACCTTAAAATCACCTGGTGGGGTTTTGTCTTGGTGGTTTTTCCTATTCATAAACAAATTACTTGTGTCAAATTAATTTTTCGCTACATTTAGATAATTTGGTGATTTGTTTGTGCTACCACGCCATTGCATGAAATTTGATCTAATTAATTAACTTGGGTAATTAATTAATTAATTGCAAAGGGTCAATTCATTTTAACCCAACAGATTGTCTGTGGTCTTCTCCTCGATAGGGCACCTTTTCTTTCTCCCACTATTTTTTTCCCCAATTTTAAATGGTTAATTTGACATGCTTTGTTTTTTTTAATCTTTCTTTATTTTTTTTATTTTTTTTCTGTTTTTTTATTTTTATTTTTTCGGTTTTGGACATAGAACTTCAAAGCATAAATGCCCTAGAACCAATGAACCATCCGTAAATGAAAATCTACAATTTGTCTTTTATTTTCTACTACAAATTTGTTTTGTGTTTACTTTATTTTAGACATATCTTTCTTTTTGGGTTTTTAGGAAACATAAGTCTCTTCTCACGAAAGCTTGCAATTTGAGTGGCGATAACGCTTGGATGCTTTGATGTGCTTGATTAATTTGTCTTGTGTGTGCTGCCTTTGTTGATATACACTTGTGCTTTGATAGATGAATGCTAGGCTTATGGATGATATGCCATGATTGAATGCTTTAGATGCATGCTAGAGTGTGTGTGAGTTAGAATAACATGTCAAAAGGCCCTTCAATGATATTAAGATTTGGAACACAATGAGTGGAGGCTGACCCACGGGTTGGGTGGGGTTGGGTGCCTAACACCCTCCTATCCCCATACTTAAATTCCGAACACGTGCTCTGGTAAAGATTAGTCCACCCACAAGGGCGCTATATTTATGGTTCCTAGACCTAATCTAGATGGAGACTCTATTTATACCCTCCTCCATGATCCACCATAGGCCAAGGCGTACTTGCCATGGTTTTTTGGGCAAACCCAAAAGCTTTTCATGGGGGCTTGCGTTCACAGTCATGAATTTTTTAGGGGGGAGGGTTTGTTTATGAGATGTGTGATAAAATTCCTTAATGAAGGACTGGTACTAGAATATATATATATATATATATATATATATATATATATATATATATATATATATATATTAAAATGGAGATGTAGATGTAGTTTCCATTTCTTTCCCTCATTCCTCTTGACCCATTTGTCTATTCGTGACAAAAAGGGGGAGAGTATACTGGAGTGTTTCGTCATTTCTATATGACT
Organism: Quercus tomentella; assembly: GCA_028535165.1. Classification (NCBI taxonomy): domain Eukaryota; kingdom Viridiplantae; phylum Streptophyta; class Magnoliopsida; order Fagales; family Fagaceae; genus Quercus; species Quercus tomentella. Next base: position 52,273,378 of record JAPQVY010000089.1, on the reverse strand, counting down.
CATGTGCACATTCTCAGGGGGAGAAATTCTATCTCGTGCACATTTGTAGGGGGAGAAAGCCATAGGGGAGATGCATATACTAAGGGGGATAAGACATTTTTTATGAGAAAACCTTGTTTTATTTGTTTTACTTTATGCTTGGTTTCTCGTTGTTTATGATGCTTTGAGTTATTTTTAATATCTATGCTTTGCTGCTGTCATCGCATCGTGCTTATGTGTTGGACATGCATACATCTGTATGCTATTGTGCTTTATTGGTTGCATGTTCAGATGATCATTTGCTTTGTCATATGATCATTGTAGTCATTTCTATATGACTATTTTGTATTTGACCAAGTTGCTCACAGTTTTCACATCATGTTTACTTGATCGATATTTTCTTGTTACATTATACTTGTCCTTTTATCACTTGATTTACCTTGATGGTCAAATGTGTTTTGTGCAAGTGTTTTAGGTTACAGGTATATATGTTCTAAGTTCATCATAGCTTCTAGATTTAGGTGTGAGTGAGTTTTGCCATTGTTCCCAAACTCACGTTTAAGTCTAGAGTCTGTTATAGGGTGTTTTGTCTCGGAATAGCCAAAGAGGGAGATTGTAAAGTTGTGATTTACAACTATGTTTTAATTTGGCTTTATTCCATGAGAAAAAGTGTTGTATTTGCTTTAATTATTTTCCTTATATTTTGTGGGATTTTATTGTATTGGGTTTTGTATTAAGTTGGTGAAGAATTGAGCATGAATTGAAGAATCAGTGCAATTTCGCGACTAACTTGCGAGAAGAGTATCCCGCGAAAAGAGCACGTGAGAAGTACATGCTAGAAGCTGAAGAGTCGTGCCAGGCTGTAGTTTTTACGAGTGTCTCAGGGGTAAGGCCTTCCCGTGAAGTACTCGCAAAACTTTCTGCCTGGAGGATTTTTAAGCGTGACTTTCTTACCCTTCACTCATACTATATATACTCTCATTACCCACAAAAATTGTAAGGAGGTCATTTAGATAGAAAAACCCTATATAGGTTTTCTACAACACACACACCCATCTTTTAGACAGAGAGCTACTCATCCTTAGTGAGAAATCATTCTAGCCTCTTCTCCTTCCCTCTCCCATTGTCATACCTTGAGAAGAGATTTGTACCCAAACAAAACCCACAAATTTTCAGAGTGTAGAGAGTGTTTTGGAGCATGGGAAGCTTTGGGGATTTGCCAAAAGAAGCCTGTAAGGTTTAGCGGATGCAATCGGGCGTATTGCGGGATCTAGAAAGCTTGAGAAGACAAGGCTTCGTTAAGTCAGATAGTAGTAGGAGCTTGGAAGGCTCGAGTACATTAGGTAGACTAGGCTTGGAGGGTCTTTTGTTATTCGTGTACTCCAACTTTATTCTCTAGTGGATCGATTTACCACTTAGAGGGATGAGAAAAGGTTTTTCACCGAGTTCTTTGGTTCCCTCTTCGATAACACGTCTCGGTGTTATCTTGTGGTTGCATCTCTCTTCCCTTACTCTTGTGCTTTACTTTTAATGTTTGTTTTTCATGTTTATACACTAGAGTAGTTATCGGTTTATTGCGCTTCATTTACTCTTGTTTCGTACTTAGATAAGTTAGAGTAAAATCAATCGAGTCGTAATTTTTAATTGGGGGTCTAAACAAGATCTTGTGTTTCACACAATTTGGAGCTTTCAGGGATGATATGCCATGATTGAATGCTTTAGATGCATGTTAAAGTGTGTGAGAGTTAGAATAACATGTTAAAAGACCCTTTCATGAGATTAAAATTTGGAACACAATGAGTGGAGGCCGACCCATAAGTCGGGTGGGGTTGGGTGCTTAAGACCTTCCCATCCCTATGCCTAAACTACAGACACGTGCTCTGGTAAAGATTACTCCTTCCATAAGAGAACTATATTTATGATTCTTAGACCTAATCTAGGTGGCAACTCCATTTACACCTCCGTCATGGACAACCCAAGGCCAAAGCATACATCCCACGAGTTTTGGGGAAACCTAAAAGCTTGTCACGTGGGCTTGTGCCCACAGTCATGAATTTTTTTAGGGGGAGGGTTTGTATATGACATGACTGAAAAAATTCCTCAATGAAGGAGTGGTACTGGAATATATATATAAAATAAAAAGGAGATGTAGCTGTAGTTTCCATTTATTTAAAATTTTTGTATGTTAGATCACCATGGAGGTTAAATTTTGTTGGGTTATAGATTGACCTCGGTAAATTAAGACAACTATCAAAGTTGATTAATTAGCTCAACTTACATACAAATCGTGAAGGCACATACAAATCACAAAATGAACTAAGTGTAGCGAAAATTAAATTGACACGGTGATTTGTTGACAAATGGGGAAACCCTCTCGCAAGGTAAAAAGCCCATTAGGTGATTTTCAGGTCACCACTTCCAAGAATCACTAATCAAGAATCAAGTGGTTACAAGTATAAGGAATCTTACCACTACCCTTGACTATCCAAAAACACCAACCTACAGATGAACTTTTACTCCAATACCCAACTGGACTTAATCATGTAGAGACTTCTTCCCTATTTGCATAAATCCTAGTACATGACTAACTTCTTTGCTCGAATCCAAGTACATGACTAACTCCACACCAACTCTTTAATTGTTGTAGATGCAACAGCTTCACATAGAAACACCACTAAGATCTCCAATGGTTGGTGCTAGAGATTTTGCTTGGTTACAAACTTGGTTGTAGCATAAGGCTATAACTTCGAATTCCTTTAAAAAAATTAACATTGCTATATATTTTGAAAATCTAACTGTTAGATTACATGTTATTTATACTCTTAACACACATATTTAATTTTGTACTAATCGGATATTATTTACTATATAATCCATAAACTTATTTTTTATACATAATTTTAAACTATAAAAACTTGTAATTTAAACAATTAATTGATGATATAACTATTGATCTATGATCATCTGGAAATTTGGCAAGCATGAATGATATAAGAAGAAAATATAATTTAATGGTAAATTTGTTAAAATTCACACCCAATAAAAATATATTGAGTAAAGTTATAGCTTTTTTTTTTTTTTTTTTTTTTTATGGGAATTTTTTTTGAGGGAATTTTATGGGAAATTATAGCCTTAGTCTACAATCAAATTTGTAGTGAAACTTTGTCAAAAAAAAAAAAAGAAAAAAAAAAAGAATCATAAGTGAGGTCCAGTTAAGCGGATTTTACTGGCTGGAATCCAATGAGAAATTCAGCCACAGAAAGTGTACATTAGGCCTTGTATGTTGTATCAGAGATTCAGAACAGAGTTTGGACTTGAAATTTAGCCCATATTTTTACGCAGTGGGCGGAAACTGAATTGAATTTGTACCGAATTAACATTTGTCCACGTTCAGATTTGCTTCATATAGCCACCGGAGCAAATGTAATTCGATAATATTCTAAAAATCAGTCAAAAGAATTATATATCTAAATTTCTCAAAAAAGAAAAAAGAAATATATATCTAAGTAATTTTACTAAACTTTATGAATTATTTTTTTACTGAAAATAACAATTAATATTTACTAATAAAAATGAATGCGTATTGATTTCTTCGCTTAATAATGAATAAGGATATTTACTAATTAAATTTTTTTAATGATGTCGAATCCATCTTAGAAGTTTCTCAAAAAAAAAGAAAGAAAAAGAATCCATCTTAGAAGGTCCTTCTGTTTAATATCTTAATTTTTTTTTTGAAACCGTTTAATATCTTCATTCAAATCGTTGTTTATATATCCATCTAACTATTATATACAATGGCTCCTTTAATATTTTTAAAAGGATCAAAGTATGAATAACACTGAAAAGTCCCATAAAAAAAATATAAAATTAAAAAATGAACAAAATTTAGTTATAAAATTGGTTATAGTCTAAGATCACAACCTTACTCAATATCATTAAAATTACTACATATTTTGAAAATTTAATTGTTAGATTGCATGTTCTTTATGCTCTTAATACACATATTAAATTTTGTACCAATAAAATATTATTTATTATATGATTTATAAGCTTATATTTTATACATAATTTTAAACTACAAAAACTTGTAATTTAAACAATTTATTAATGACATAGTTGTTAATATTTAAATTTTTAGAAATTTTGCAAGTATTGAGGATATATGAAGAAAATGTAATCTAATGGTGAATTGACAAAATTCCCCTATAATAAAAAGATATTAAGTAAGATTGTACATTTAGGCTACAACCAATTTTGTAATTAAACTTTATAAAAAAAAAAAAAAAAAATTGAGGCCATACACTTATAAAAACAACTATATAAAGGCAGATGGTTTTCAAAAGCTAGCCACTCCCCATCCACCCACCAAAAAAAAAAAAAAAAAACTTCTGGCCAATGAAGCCCATGGTTCAGTTTTACAAAATATTAACATTATTAGAATAAAACTCCTCCTATTTTGAAAGCCACTGACAATTCAGTTGTCTCTTTTGTTAGATTGGATGAGGGTATTTTTTTATGTGGATTTGGAACACTCAATTAATTCGTAGGATTCTTACTATGAGGGCGTTTTTAATATGGCTATGGAACATGGGCTTTAAGGCTGTAGCTTTTTTTTTTTTTGGAAAACTAAGGCTGAAACATCTTTAAACATTGTGCAAAAAGAAAAAACCCAATGGTTTAAAAAAACCATTAGCAAGAATGCATGTTCATACACACCAATCCAATAAATTGTGCAAAAAGAAAATGCCGAATAAACCCAATGGTTTTATACTTTTATTCTATCCAATTCTTCAATCCAAGAGTTCTTTATCAACACTTAGAAGTGTGGAAACTAAAACATTTCAAAGTTTCACAAGGTCTTCTTGACTTTATTGGTTTCCTATCATTTTAATTCAAAACTTTGAACTTTGAAAGCTCAAATATTGACAAGTCTATTTGTAGCCAAATGGGAATGAAAAGAGCAAAAAAACCCACATGTTTTTTTTTAATCTTTTGGGTAAGCAATTCAAAGTGTTAAGATAGGTGGAACCATTTTATTTTGTAAAGTTTATATAACATTTTTATTTTTATTTTTATGCAATTGTCATTATCTATTTCTTATTGTTTTTATAAAATATTTAAACTGAATGATAAAAGTCAACCCATGTGTATTGTATTAATTATTGACCTAAAAAACTGTATTCATCCATACATATATAAATAATATATTATGTGTCTACTTAACCAATCAAATACTTGAAGAATCACTAACTTTACTATTTTTTTTAATCACTAACTTTATATGTTATTATAACATGATAACTGTTTTTTTTTTTTTAGAGAATTTCAACCTATAACTATCATGTTGTATAACATGATAACTATGTAACAAACCCTCCATATTTCCATATTTTTAAAAGTCAATTAAACTAATAAACTAATATTTTATACCTATTGTACGGCACCTAAGCGCCCAAATTCATATTGGGCCTTGGACCATGAATCAATGATATGGGCCAAGGATCTAATCTTCACATCGACGCTGGCCCGGGCCCAGACTCACGAACAACCACCAACGTGGACTGAGTATCGTCAGGACACTTGGAAAGCAAATCGCATTCCCGGTAACTATGCACATGCTTGGTCACTTCGACCGGACACATCACCGTTTACGAGCCCGACAGAACCATAAGAAGTTCCGTTGCCGAACACATTAACTGAAGTGGGAATCATTTCCAAGGTCACTCGTACCTACAAACCCACTTAAGTCCATCGACATTGGACCCTTCTTTGCACTAAGGGAGAAGATTACGTGCCCGGCAGAACCATAAGAAGCTCTTCTGCCAAACACATTAACTGAAGTGGGAACCATTTCCAAGGTCACTCGTACCTACAAACCCACTTAAGTCCATCGACATTGGACCCTTCTTTGCACTAAGGGAGAGGATAATGATGATGATCCCATGAACAAAGGCTATAAATAGGAGAAATGAATGGATGGTAAGGGGATGCAATTCTGAGGGAAAGAAGAGAGAAAGAGAGAGGGGAGTTAACATTGAGAAAAAAGGGAGAAACAAGTTTGCATTGGGTCCCTTCACTTAGGACAACCCAAGGTAGGATACTCAGACCCACCAAATAAATAGATTGTGAGCCCAAATAGTGGTTTGGCCCATCAAGCCCATCTTTGGAGCCTACAATTGGCGCCCACCGTGGGCTCTCCTACGACGCTGTTGTTCTAGAGGGACTCGAACCCGGAGACAATGTCTGAAAGACATTCGGGGGACCACGCGGGAACCGGATCCGAAGGGTCTTCTCGGGGATCAAGTTGGCGGGAGCGTAGATAGAAAGAACGAGAAGATAGGAGGCATGACCAACTAGAAGTGATGTCCGACACAGGAGAGGCGTCGTACCAAACCCAATGGACGGTTTCTAGAGCCACGGCACGTAGGCGGAGGGAGGAAAGGGATGAAGAGGTCGAATGGCTCCACAGATTAGTTAGGGGCTTGGAGCTAGAGGTGAGAGGTAGGTGTCGGGGAGGAGAGAGAAATGACCGGCAGCAGGAGGACGAGATTAGGGGAAATGGGTATGAAGAGGGCTCCAATCAATCTGGACCTCGACTGCGACGGAGTCGTTCACATTCCTGGGACTCATATCGGTACGGAGACCGTTCGCACTCAAGTGGGTTTCGACGAGATAAGAACCGGTCTCCATCCCGGGAAACGGGGCAACGCCGAGGCCGTTCACATTCTCGAGAAAACCAAGTAAGGGGATTGCTCTCCCCGGAAGAGGGGCGACCCCAGAATGTTGCCATGGACGCAATGAGCCGCGCTCTGCGAAAAGCAACTCGGTCCCCGTTTTCGAGCGAAATTGAGCAAGCTGAAATGTCGGAAAGATTTGCCCGCCCACCGTTCAACTGCTATGATGGGAAGACTGATCCGGTAGAACACGTCAGTCATTACATTCAGATGATGTCTTTGCATACTCATAACAACGCACTCATGTGCAAGGTATTTCCCTCGAGTTTGGGACCGACTGCATTGAGATGGTTTAATGGATTACGGAAAGGATCCACACGAAGTTTCTCCGAGCTGATCCAAGAGTTCGGAGTCTGATTTGTGACGTGCAGCTGAGTACCTCAACTAGTTGACACGCTTCTGTCAATGAAAATGAAGGCGGGAGAGACCCTCCGTAGTTACGCCAGTCGGTATTGGGAGCTATACAACGAGATCGGCGGGAATAACGAAAAGGTGGCGGCAAGCACATTTAGAATGGGGTTGCCCGAGGATTCAGGTCTATGAGAGTCATTGACCAAAAAGCCTTCCGAAGGCATGCGGCAGCTCATGAGACGCATCGAGGAATACAAACAATTAGAAGATGACCGGTTACAGAGCAAAGGCAAAGTGCCGATGATGACTCATCCCCGACAGGCAAGTTTCTCGTTCAGGCCCAGTGGAGGTCCGGTGATTCAAGAACCGGCCACACAAATGGGAGAAGTGAATGTGACGTTTAAGGAACCGATGCACAGGATTCTTGACCGGATCAAACATGAGCCGTATTTTCGGTTGCCGAACAAGATGGGCGGGGATCCATCCAGAAGGAATCAGAGTCTGTACTGCACTTATCACCGAGATAGGGGCCACACCACCGAACAGTGCAGAGTATTAAAAGACCACCTCGGGCAGCTAGTCAAGGCCGGACATCTGAAGGATTTCATGTTAGACTCAGGGGACAGAGTAGTAGGGCAAGACATCCGGTCAAGAGGAAACCCTCTCCCACCCCCCGTGGGGGTAATTGAAGTAATTCATGCTGCGCCGGAGAAACTCATTGTAGGAAGAAGGAAAGGAGTGTTGACAGTAGTGCCGATAGAAGGGAACCTGGGTCTACAGTTGCCGGGTAAGAAGATGAAGTTTGCACGGGAGCCTGTCTCGTTTGATGAGGGCGATCTAGAGGGGACAATTCAGCCACATAATGACGCGTTGGTGGTTACGGCATAGATAAACGGTTTCTTAGTGAAAAGGGTGATGATAGACCAGGGAAGCGGGGCCGACGTGATGTAACCTGATCTGTTTGAGGGACTCGGTCTGAAGAAGGAGGACCTCATGAAGCACACTTCACCTTTGGTTAAATTTGATGGCAAAGTGGTGATTCCTGAAGGGCAAATCTCCCTCCCCGTGATTATGGAGGGAAGGAGGTATCTATAACGTTCACAATAGTAAACTCGTTCTCCCCATATACTGCCATCCTCGGAAGACCATGGATCCACTCAATGAGGGCCGTCCCATCAACATTACATGTGAAGATTAAATTCCCTACCGAGCAGGGTGTCATTGTAATAAAAGGAGATCAGCAAGCGGCCAGACAGTGCCTTACTGCCGTAGTAAACTGGAAGCAGGGGAGACAGATATGTCGGGGAGAAATTACCGGGCAATCGGATGGAGACAAGGAGGATGGGCGGCCCGAACTAGGCCGCGTTGAACAAGAGGATGTGTCCTGCAAAAATCCGTTATAGCAATTAAAGGATCCCCGAGAAGGAATGGGGGCTGGGTGTGCTGAGGAGTTAGTAAAGGTAAAGATACTGCCGGACACTAATAAATATTTTCAGGTTGGAGCAAGCATGAGTCGCGAGGAAAGAGTCCAAGTATTACTGCTTCTCGCTCAAAACGTAGATGTTTTCGCTTGGGATCCTTATGAAGTTCCCGGGGTTTATCCCAGGTTTATCTTCCACAAACTCAATGTAGACCCCTCATATCCCCCAAAGAAGTAGAAGCCGAGAAGGTCAGCTAAAGACCACGTCGAGGTGGAAAAGCTAAAGGAGGCGGGGGCCATAAGGGAAACCTTTTTTCTGGAATGGCTGGCAAATACCGTTGTTGTCCGGAAGAAGAACGGCAAATGGAGGGTTTGTGTGGATTTCACGGATCTGAACCGGGCATGTCCAAAGGACCCGTTCCCCATACCTAAGATTGACCAATTAGTGGACGCCACTTACGGGCACCCAAGGATGAGCTTCTTGGATGCCTTCCAAGGGTACCATCAAATTGCCCTGGCCGATGAAGACCAGGAGAAAACGGCGTTCATATCCCCCGATGCCAATTATCATTACACCGTGATGCCTTTTGGGCTAAAGAATGCAGGGGCGACATACCAACGGATGATGACGAGGATGTTTCGGGATAAGATGGGGGATACGGTCGAAGTGTATATCGATGATATGGTGGTGAAAAGCAAGCAAGAGGCCCGGCATGTAGAGGACCTCCGGGGAGTGTTCGAGGTGTTGCGAAAGCACAGATTGCGTCTTAACGCAGAAAAATGCGCCTTTGGAGTGGGGGCTGGCAAATTTTAGGGGTACTTGATCACCAACAGGGGGATAGAAGTAAATCCCGACCAGATTGAAGCCGTGAGGCGACTCCGGCCTCCGAGCAACCCGAAAGAAGTACAGGTATTGACCGGGATGCTGGCCGCTCTCAACCGGTTCATCTCAAAATTTTCAGATTGCTGCCGACCTTTTTATCAGCTTTTAAAGAAGTGGAAGGGGTTTCGGTGGGATGATGAATGTGAAAAAGCTTTCCAGGACCTGAAGGAGTACTTAGTGCGAGCACCAATGTTGAGTGCACCAGAGCCCGGAGAGGAATTATTCATGTACCTCTCGGTATCAGAACATGCTGTAAGTGCTGTACTTCTAAGGGACCAAGGAGTACAACAGCCAGTGTATTATATCAGCAAAACTCTAGTTGACGCCGAGACCAGGTACTTGCCCTTGGAGAAGTTGGTATTAGCCCTAATACACGCTACCAGGAAGTTGCCATAGTACTTATAGGCTCATACCGTATATGTGCTGACCGAACATCCCTTACAGTCATTATTGAAAAGATCTGATCTTACAGGGCGAATAGCTAAATGGGGGACACGGCTTGGGGCATTCGACGTGAGGTATAAGCCGAGAAGTGCAGTAAAAGGACAAGTGTTAGCAGATTTTGCAGCAAAATTCTCCCCCAAGGGGGAAATGGTCTGCCAGGTGGAGCATCGCCCGTGAAAGGTACATGTGGATGGGGCTTCCAGCGCCAAAGGTGCCGGAGCCGGGATAGTCATAATCACCCCGGAAGGAATTCTCTTGGAACATTCGTTCAGGCTGGGGTTCAACGCCTCCAACAATGAGGCAGAATATGAGGCATTTCTTGCCGGACTAAGGGTTGTTTTACGGTTAGAGGCCCGGGACGTGGAGATCTATTCGGATTCAAGACTCATTGTCAACCAGGTACAGGGGAATTTTGAGGCTCGAGATCCTCGGATGAAAGCCTACCTGGACTTGGTGAAGCAGGTCATGGACGGCTTCTGTACAGTGAAGGTGATTCAAGTGGCCCGAGCGCAGAATAGGCATGTCGACTCTCTCGCCACTCTGGCATCGTCAATTGCCAAGGATATTCCCCGGCTTATCAGAGTGGAACTCGTCCCCGAGCCCAGCATTAAGGTAGTAGGAAGCGAGGGGGCTGCGAGAGTCGAAGTCACGGCAGTCGCAACACTTGGTCCAAGCTGGATGGACCCCATCGTAGAGTTCTTGGCCGATGACCAGATCCCGGATGATGAGAAGGAGGCTAACAAAGTCCGCAGGGTGGCCGCCCGGTATTGGTTGTCCGGAGATTGGAAGCTCTATCGTAGGTCATTCGGAGGGCCATATCTGTCATGCTTGCACCCAGAGAAAGTAGGCCAACTCCTGTCCGAGTTGCACGAAGGAATATGCGGCAGCCATGTTGGGGGACGATCACTGGCACATCGGGCAATGACTCAGGGATTCTGGTGGCCCCGGATGCAAAAGGACGTCGTAGAATACGTTAGGAAGTGCGAACAATGTCAGAAGCACGCTCCTCAGATACACCAACTAGCCGGACATTTGAATCCGATAAGCAGTCCTTGGCCCTTTGCACAATGGGGGCTAGACATACTCGGGCCCTTTCCCCGAGCGACAGGTAATCGAAGATTCGTGTTGGTAGCCATTGATTACTTCACCAAATGGGCGGAGGCAGAAGCTTTGGCCAATATCCGGGATGTAGATGTGAAGAAGTTCGTATGGAAGAACAAAATCACCAGGTTCAGAGTCCCGGACTCCTTAATATCGGACAATGGGCTGCAGTTTGACAGTCGAAGTTTTCGCGAATTTTGCAGCAATCTCGGGATCAGGAACAGGTATTCTACCCCGGCGTATCCTCAGGGCAATGGCCAGGCTGAGGCCGTGAACAAGGTGATCGTGAACGGCTTGAAGAGAAGGCTGGAAGGAGCGAAGGGCAACTGGGCTAAAGAACTACCAAGTGTGTTGTGGGCATATCGGACAAATCCTTGAAGATCCACAGGCGAAACCCCGTTCTCTCTCATTTACGGAGCTGAAGCCGTGATACCTGCCGAGATCAACCTATGCAGCGCATGAGTTTCAAAATTCGATACGAAACAGAACGAAGGTCAGCTGACGGGGTGCCTAGATCTGCTTGAAGAATACCGAGAATCAGCAACCATTAGGCTTGCAGAGTATCAACAAAAGCTTGCCCGGCGCTACAATCAAGGAGTAAGGGTGAGAGAATTCAGCGCAGGAGACCTGGTACTAAGAAAGGCTGTAGGAAGCATGCGAGATACAAACGCCGGGAAGCTTGCCCAAACTTGGGAAGGACCGTACAGGGTTACAGCTATTGCTGGCGTGGCGGCGTATTATCTTGAAGACATGAACGAAGTACCATTGCCCCGACCTTGGAATGCTTATAATCTAAAGAAGTTTTATCATTGACCAGTCATGCTTAGAAAAAAGAAGAAAAAGTATGTATATGAATATATTTGTATTGTACTGACTCATGGTGAAATCGCAGCTAACTTGTCCTGGTCGGGTAGATTTTCATTGTTAACTATGTGTGGATAAGTAGGGAGCTAAGGAGATTCAAGCATCCCCAAAATATTTCCAAGGACAGAAGCCTGCTTCTCGGTTCGACTCCTATCACCGAATAGGTGAAAACCTCGCTAAAATGTTTCTAAGGACAGAAACCTGCTTCTCGGTTCGATTCCTATCACCGAGCAGGTGGAAACCTTGCTAAAACGTTTCCAGGGACAGAAACCTGCTTCTCGGTTCGATTCCTATCACCGAGCAGGTGGAAACCTTGCTAAAACGTTTCCAAGGACAGAAACTTGCTTCTCGGTTCGACTCCTATCACCGAACAGGTGGAAACCTTGCTAAAATGTTTCTAAGGACAGAAACCTGTTTCTCGGTTCGATTCCTATCACCGAGCAGGTGGAAACCTTGCTAAAACGCTTCCAGGGACAGAAACCTGTTTCTCGGTTCGATTCCTATCACCAAGCAGGTGGAAACCTTGCTAAAACGTTTCCAAGGACAGAAACCTGCTTCTCGGTTCGATTCCTATCACCGAGCAGGTGGAAACCTTGCTAAAGTGTTTCTAAGGACAGAAGCCTGCTTCTCGGTTCGACTCCTATCACCGAATAGGTGGAAACCTTGCTAAAATGTTTCCAGGGACAAAAACCTGCTTCTCGGTTCGATTCTTATCACCGAGCAGGTGGTAACCTTGCTAAAACGTTTCCAAGGACAGAAACCTGCTTCTCGGTTCGATTCCTATCACCGAGCAGTTGGAAACCTTGCTAAAGTGTTTCTAAGGACAGAAGCCTGCTTCTCGGTTCGACTCCTATCACCGAATAGGTGGAAACCTTACTAAAATGTTTCTAAGGACAGAAACCTGCTTCTCGGTTCGATTCCTATCACCGAGCAGGTGGAAACCTTGCTAAAACGTTTCCAGGGACAGAAAGCTGCTTCTCGGTTCGATTCCTATCACCGAGCAAGTGGAAACCTTGCTAAAACGTTTCTAAGGACAGAAACCTGCTTCTCGGTTCGACTCCTATCACCAAACAGGTGGAAACCTTGCTAAAGTGTTTCTAAGGACAGAAGCCTGCTTCTCGGTTCGATTCCTATCACCGAGCAGGTGGAAACCTTGCTAAAACATTTCCAAGGACAGAAACCTGCTTTTCGGTTCGATTCCTATCACCGAGCAGGTGGAAACCTTGCTAAAGTGTTTCTAAGGACAGAAGTCTGCTTCTCGGTTCGATTCCTATCACCGAGCAAGTGGAAACCTTGCTAAAACATTTCCAAGGACAGAAACCTGCTTCTCGGTTCGATTCCTATCACCGAGCAGGTGGAAACCTTGCTAAAGTGTTTCTAAGGACAGAAGCCTGCTTCTCGGTTCGATTCCTATCACCGAGCAGGTGGAAACCTTGCTAAAACATTTCCAAGGACGAAAGCCTGCTTCTCGGTTCGATTCCTATCACCGAGCAGGTGGAAACCTTGCTAAAATGTTTCTAAGGACAGAAACCTGATTCTTGGTTCGATTCCTATCACCGAGCAGGTGGAAACCTTGCTAAAGCATTTCCAAGGCATGTGGAAACCTTGCTAAAATGTTTCCAAGGACATAAACCTGCTTCTCGGTTCGATTGCTATCACCGAGCAGGTGGAAACCTTGCTAAAATGTTTCTAAGGACAGAAGCCTGCTTCTCGGTTCGATTCCTATCACCGAGCAGGTGGAAACCTTGCTAAAACATTTCCAAGGATGGAAGCCTGCTTCTCGGTTTGATTCCTATCACCGAGCAGGTGGAAACCTTGCTAAAAAGTTTCTAAGGATAGAAACCTGCTTCTCGGTTCGATTCCTATCACCGAGTAGGTGGAAACCTTGGTAAAGTGTTTCCAAGGATGGAAGCCTGCTTCTCGGTTAGATTTGTATCACCGAGCAGGTGGAAACCTTACTCGGAATTCCGGAAAGTATAACCTGAGTTCCCGGTTCAAACCCAACCAACCAGCAAGGGAAAGCCGCGCAAACGTTTGCGAGAACTGTGAAGCAAACACAATAGAAAATATACATGCATCATCACAATTTATCGGCAAACAACACAAATCTGAAATCAAGCATGATAAATAAATTTTGTCATCACCAAAACCTAGTGGTATCAAGATTCAAAGACCAAGCAAACTGTTTAAAACAGGAAATAATTGTCTAGTCGCCACAGCCCGGCGACTTGGGCAAACCAACTCGAAATTAAATATAAGCAAGTAAAAGGAATATAAAGCGGGTTCGGTAATTAGGAAGAAAGCTCCACATGCTGTGTCTCGGAGGCTATCTCGACGGTGTGGGGCTCAGGCATGGGGGGCTGGTAATGGGCATCTTCACCTTGAGGGCCTCCAGGGGGAGGGTTGCTGGTTACTTCTGCCCCGATCATCTTTACATGGGCATCAATTTGCTCCACCAGCTCCCTCAGACTGTCTGACTCCTCCTCTTCCTTCGGATCGGCCGGGTTTTGGGCAACAGGGACAGAGACTGGAACGGGGATCTGATCAGGGTCCCTAAGAGCGGAGTCTTCGGGCACCCCTGTGGCCTATAGAGCCGCCATCCAGCCCTCCCGGAATGCTAGTTGCCGGGCTTGCATAACCACCGGCTCCACGCTCTTCTTGGCGTCGGCAAACCCCTTATTATACCACTTGTTCTCGCACGCTTCGAGGGCCGCCCGCAGATCAGTTATCTCTTCAGATAGAGCGGAGTTTAGGCTTGCTGTTTCGACCAGCTTCGTCTCTGTCTCATTCTGCTGCACCACCAGTTCCGCCGACCTTTTCTCTACCAAAGCCCGCGATTTCTTCGCAGCTGCAGCCCTCTTCTCGGCAGATTCGGCAATTTTCATTTTCTCCTTCGCCGCTTCCACAGCCTTTTCCTTACCGACTCTCTCCCGACCAACCTCCTCGGAAAGGTCCTTCACCCTTTCATTTAGTATATGGGCTAGCTGGGCGGCCTGTTAAAGACAAAGTTATTAGCGCACGACGATTCAAAGTTACGCCGAGTACAATAAAAAATAGAAGAAAAATAATAATAATAACAAATAAATATGAGAGTGCGAAGGAAGAGCACTAACCGCGACGGTGTGCCATTAGAGCCTTCTCCCTATGGACTCGTCAGTCGCGTCTGCAAATGCGCTTACGTCCATGGGTAGGAGGAGGCCGTGAGCTAAGCTTTGGGCAACCCAGCCCCCTTCATCCTTCTCCTAGCCCCGAACGCTTGCGTTAGCCAGGAGGGGTGTGCCGTCCAGCTCATACGTTGGATGCCACAGAGGTGCCGGTCTGGAAGATGAGGCCACATTTGTTTCGACCTGGGCAGGCGGCTCCCAGATGGAGATACCCCGGGAAGGTTGAAGTGGAGATTGGACTTGGCCCTCTCCCGAGCCAGTGGAGGACTGATCGGTAAGTCTTTGTCTCTTGCGTTGCCGCCCGGGAGCAGAGTTAGGTGGAGGATGAACAGGAGGAGCAGGGGCGCGCCCTTGAGGTTGAGGCTGCTGCTGCTGAACGGCTTGGCTTGCACCAGGGATGAAACGGCTGACGGTCAAAGTCCTTCTGGTTACCATGTCTTCAGAAGCGGAGTGGGTCTTGGAAGAGTCACTAGACTCTGCAGCTTCTTGCGCGGCTACTTGAACCGGATTCGCCAGTTCGGCTTGTATGGCCTCATGCTGAATGGCCTTGTGAGCAAGTTCCCGGAGATGCCTGGATGCTGCTTCGGCTGATTCATCCCTTATGGGCGCAAGTTTTTCCGAACAAGTATATCGTGGGCCAAGGTCACAGGCTTCCCCTACAGTGATCTTGGGGGGGAGGAAGTTCGCGTGCCGAATGTCTATGTAAGAGAGGAGCGGGCTATCTACAAGGAGGGCTTGACCGAAAGGTTGCCAAGTGGAATATACCAGATCTACGCCGAGAATGAGGTGGGAAGAGCGAAGTTGCCCGTCTCGGTGAACGAAGATTTCAGACCTTAACACAAAATTTAGGTCTCGGACATGGACTGTTCTGACTTCCTGAGTGAACACTAAACCGTCTGTAGCAAAATGAAAACGAATCAAGGTTAGAGTAAGTAATGTATTTACGATTTTGGGAAACATGAGAAATTAAAGGTTAGGACGAACCAACTTTACGTCGTGACAAAGGGGGAGGGACGTCACCGGCAAACCAATTGCCGTGCACCCGAACAAATTCCCCGGCGGAATTCCTATTTGAGTCCGGCAAACAAGAAATCAGTCGTACCTTGTTATCTCTAGTCTTTAAGTAATAGTTTGATTTCTTCTTTCCACAGAGGCTGTACATGTGGTTTATGTCATGGTGGTCTAAATGCAAGCCGAACGCTTGGTTCAGCTTGGCCACACAACTCACTACTCGGTAAAAGTTGGGGGGAAGTTGGTCGGCATTCAACCCGTAGTATCTAAGGGTGTTAAGTAGGAGGGGGTCTATAGGAAACCTGACTCCGCCTTCTAAGATGGACATCAGTGGGAAAAAGGCAGTACCTGCCCCTCTATGGAGAGCTATTTCACTTTCGTGACAATAGGCCAACTCCACATCATTAGGGATGCTAAAGGCTTGCCTAAAAGCGGCTAAGGGAGCTCCGGCATTCAAAAGGTGAGCAAAACCCATTCTATGACTAGAAATTAAAAAAGGGCTCTGGGAAAGGAAGTGAAAATAAAGGAAAAGGGAAGAAAACTTACTTCTGGCTCTAAGGGAGAGGAGGATTCTGGGTTTGCGGACGAGAACGTAGGATAATGCTCGGCAGAGAGAAGTTTCAAAATAACATAAAGTGAAAAGTGGGAAACTGAATTAGGATGGGACATTTATAAGAGCCAGGGAAAGCGTCAGTTGGTGTGTAGTGAGTGACATGAATTAGCAATGATGAAGTAGAAAAGGGGGGTGTGACCTTAGGAATGCCCAGAGCGGTCCACACGTGTGCCTCGATTTGTGAACCGTCAGGTAATAATAACTACAGAGCCGCAGGATCTAAAGTGTCGCGTCTTTTGAGAAGCACATTTATGGACCGCTGTAACTCCCAAGCACGTCCGTTAGGTTTCTCGGGCACAACAGCGCCTCTCTGACTCCTTGATTCGTCCCCGGAGCCTGAGGACGAATCAAGGGGGGGCTATTGTACGGCACCTAAGCGCCCAAATTCATATTGGGCCTTGGACCATGAATCAATGATATGGGCCAAGGATCTAATCTTCACATCGACGCTGGCCCGGGCCCAGACTCACGAACAACCACCAACGTGGACTGAGTATCGTCAGGACACTTGGAAAGCAAATTGCATTCCCGGTAACTATGCACATGCTCGGTCACTTCGACTGGACACATCACCGTTTACGTGCCCGGCAGAACCATAAGAAGCTCCGCTGCCGAACACATTAACTGAAGTGGGAATCATTTCCAAGGTCACTCGTACCTACAAACCCACTTAAGTCCATCGACATTGGACCCTTCTTTGCACTAAGGGAGAAGATTACGTGCCCGGCAGAACCATAAGAAGCTCTACTGCTGAACACATTAATTGAAGTGGGAACCATTTCCAAGGTTACTCGTACCTACAAACCCACTTAAGTCCATCGACATTGGACCCTTCTTTGCACTAAGGGAGAGGATAATGATGATGATCCCATGAACAAAGGCTATAAATAGGAGAAATGAATGGATGGTAAGGGGATGCAATTCTGAGGGAAAGAAGAGAGAAAGAGAGAGGGGAGTTAACGTTGAGAAAAAAGGGAGAAACAAGTTTGCATTGGGTCCCTTCACTTAGGACAACCCAAGGTAGGATACTCAGACCCACCAAATAAATAGATAGTGAGCCCAAATAGTGGTTTGGCCCATCAAGCCCATCTTTGGAGCCTACACCTATAATGTTTTTTTATCAAGTTGTTGAACCCGCTGAAGCATGAGTAATGCTGACACAATATTTTTTTTTTATTATCAAATATTTAGTTACAAGTGGTGCACGCGTAATATTTCCACCACAAATTGGTGTTTGACATCCCAAATTCACAAAAGTCAAATTTGAAGATAGAATAATCAGTAATTGCCATTTCTTACATAATTCACACGCCATTAGCTAGCCAAATGCACTGTTAAATGTTATGGTTCATTCCTAACAAAAACGGTTATTTGAAAAAGGATGTTTAACTTGTTAAGGCAATTAATGTAGCCTCCCAACCAAAAAAAAAGTTATCCAATGCTCTAGAAACCATTTTTATTAAGAGAATGATAAAATAATAAATATAGTTACCGGCTTTTTATATTTTCCATGAAAGTAGTGTAAAAAAAAATAGTAGTAGTAAGGGTTGGTCCTCGAATTTAGGGGCAAAATTTGATATATTTTTATAAAAAAAAATTAGGAGAGAGAGAGACATTTTACTTAACCAAACTCATTATATAAATCCTTACTAAACATTGAGACTCAAATTGCCTTTTGTTGCAAACTTTTCTGCTCATCTCTATATGATAACATGGATGGGAAGCACAAGGAGGCATTAAAGGAGATTGAGAGACTTACTGCAAAGGTTGATGAAGTACAAGAGACATCTTGAAAGAGATCTTAACTCAAAATAGTGCAACTGAGTATCCCTTTTTTTTTTTTTTTGATGAACGAAAAGGGGGGACGGGGAACAACCATATGTGACTTACCTCCCAGGGCGTGACCTAATAGGGGCACCCCCCGCTAGGGAATGTTGGATTGAGCCATAGCTACTGTGACCGGGGCGCCACAAACCTCACCCTAGCACCCCAAGAGAGCCAAAGGGTGCAACTGAGTATCTTATTAAGTATATGAAAGGATCAAAAAATATGTTGGAGTTCAAGCAAAGTGTCCCTGTCATTACTTACAAGGCTATTCGCCCTTATATCCAAAGAATTGCCAATGGTGAAGACTCCTCTCTCATTACTAGCCACCCTATAACTGAAATGATAATGAGGTCTTTCAGTCTCTCTCATAAATTACTCCTTTTTTGTGGGTTTTCAATAGTATTTTGTTTTGTGAAGTAATTAATTTGTGTCATGGTACTTGCAGTACAGGGACTTCAGAAGGAAAGCCAAAGTTGATGCCCTCAATCGAAGAAGATCTTGACAGGAACATGTTTTTTGTTAGCCTCATCACGCCAATCATGAATCAGTTAGATAATTACATCTCCATTTTTCACGGGGGTTCAATACATTTTTGGGGCTAAGCCTAAAAATTTTAGTAGATTTTTAATGTTTAAATATTACTTATTCAATTTTATATATTTCTTTTGGTTTATAACCCTATTTTCTTGCTTTTTGAGATACAAAAATTACTAATATAATTTTTGGTTGGATCATGTTAACGGATGCTCTTAGGGTAATTGTTAATAAACCATAATATGAAAGTTTTGACACAACTTTTATAAGAAATATAAAAAACTATCAACAATATTTATTGTTTTATTATTCTCCCAATAAAATATTTCTAAAAATAGCTCCCGAACCAATGCCATTAGGGCATTGGTTAACACTTTCCTTTTTGTTTTTATGTTTTTATTAATGTTTCTTTTAAAAGTTGTTAAGAAAATTGACTTTCAATTGCTATTTACCTTATAACCCATGCTTACACATAGACAAGTTCAATTATAATGGTACTACTGATGTTATATATATATATATATATATATATATATATATATATATATATATATATATATATATATATATATATATATATACCATAAAGGGGGAAGGGGACGCACAGTTGATGGGAAGAGACGGAAGCATAGTAATAATGTAATGAAAATAATGTAAGTAACTTGAAAGTAAATAACTTGAAAGTAAGAACAATAAATAGCTTGAAAGAAAGAACAATTATAAGGCAGTAGAACCAACCAAGTATTTATGAAAATAACTCAAAGTAAATGAGAACAATAGTTCAAAGTAAATGAAAGCAATTTAGAACCATCCATTATGGCGATAATCCGTCCAAGGTGGTGGTAGCAACAAATAGAACAATGAACATAAAACTTGAAAATACTTGTTATTGAAAGTAGGATAAACACTTACAGTAGTAGTGAATACAAGATCTCAACAGTTACAGGTTAACAGTTACAAAGCTTGAACTAGTCCTAGTTACAAGGTTTGTTGGATTACAAGGCTTGTAGTGAACAAGGATGAACAAGGTAGTAGTAGTGGAAGTAGGGTGAGTTCTCTCTCTAAGAAGGCTAGTTCTAAGGGAAGAGAAATCAAAAGTAAAACTTGACTTATGAAAGCCTCTAAACATAAGGGACAACCCCCCTTAAATAGGCAAAATTCGGAGTGAACAGTGTCATGAACAGTAACGGATGAACAGTGACAGTGAATAGTGACAGATGAATAGTGATAGGTGAATAGTGACTGAATAGTAAAATGGAATTTCTCTCTTTTTTGACCCAATATTGTGGGGAATCCACAAGATTATGGGAATCCTTCGTAGAGATCAGCAATAGGTCTACAAGTATAGGGACAAGGCCTCATTATTGGTGTCCTTTAGTGACAAAAGAAACCAATAAGAAAGAAGCCAACAAAAGGAACTAATAGGCATGCACTTCCTTTGTCTTCACGTGAAAATTAGTCTTTGGGATCCTTTAGAAGCATCATATTGGTGGGAAACAACCTTCTAGCAGTAAAATATCGAAATATTGGCCATTGTGCAAGCCAGACAATTAAGAGAATCAAAATCTTCCGCAAAATCCGGGGTATCATGAAACAGCTCTAGATTTTCAGCAACATATTCGCCAAGGACAGTGAAATATTTTGGCTTTTGTGCAAGCCAAACAAATAAAGTAACACTAGTCTTGTAACATTAGTGACCTCATCAATCAGTAGAGGGAGCATCGGATGGATAACCATCAAAGGGATCAAAAAGACCTTGTGGAGAATTACATTCATGCTCATGGTAAATAGCATACTTCTTACAGAATCCGCAATATAAAATTGGCTCAAACTTTGGAGTTTTCCCTGGAATGAGAAGACTTTTTAGATTAGGATGATCTTTTGTTTGTAGGTGAACAAGGGCATCAGCATAGGGTTTGGGACCAAAAACAGCAATTCTATCTGTGCTTCCTATGAAATGATAATTCTTCCATAAATTCTGAGCAACATTAATAATTTGGTTATTAAAATAATTTCTCCAACATTCTGTAAGAGCAAAGGGATTTTCAAAGGACAAATGAGACTTTCCTTCAAACCATGGCCCTTGGTGAGTGTGACCATTAATGAGAATGAGATGCTTTGAAGGCTGGACGTTCATCCAGTTATCTCTTTCCCATTTCGGCAATGTACTCCAACATCTGATAGAAGCAAAAGGACTGTTAAATCCTTTAATAGCATCCTGAATAATCTGTGGGAGTTGGCTTGCTTGATAATGGCTTGTTAATTTTAGGAACCTGACAAAGCCATATTCAAACATTTGGGAAAGCGAGTGAGGGTCCCTGTCATCATCATCATCTGAATTATCAGCAACATAACCAGCATCATAATTTATCAAGAGGCCAGGAAATGGGTGTTTCTTTTCATACACTCTGAGAGTACTCCCAAAGTGTTCTTCCCAATCAAGTTGAATAAAAACATTATCACCTTCATCTAATTCATCAGGATCAGGAATTGTAGCAGTAACAAGTTTCGTGAAATACTTTAACCATAGGTCAACAGTTCTGAACATAGCCTTGCTTTCCAGAATACAAGATTGTATATCTGTTGGCAAGTTGGCAACAACACTTCTTAACATAGATTGAGTCTTAAGGCTCATTCTAGCATAATCAGTGTTCATTATAGTCATTTTATCCTTTGAATGGATATCCTCTTTGCTAAAGAGTTGACTAATGTAAAAATCATTTGTAGGATTTGGATGGTCAACAGGATGGCTTCTAAAAGCCTCATTTTCTGAAACAAGAATATTTCCTGGAACAAGGTTTGAAACAAGGTCATTTTTCGAAGCAAGGATTTTTTCTGAAATAAGGTTAGCATAGTGGCTTATATAAGCTTCATTCTGAGCAGTAAGATTAACAAGGTGAATTTCGAGAGCTTGGAGGGTTTTTTCAAATAGGGAACGATGGTTCCTAGTAAAGGCAGCATAGAGATTATCAAGAATATATTTTATGGAATCTGGCAATTCACTATAGGTTCCATTGTGGAATTGTAAATTTCTTGACAAAACTTCCTGTAAAGCAATTAATATATCACCATTAGAGTATGTCACCTCTGCCAGGACATCTCTTTGAAGGGATGTTGATCCATTAGGTTTCACCCTAGAAGATGCGCCTTCATGCATTTTAAAAGGTCCCGCTGGGAGCCTATTGCTTTGAGAATAGTCCGGTACAGGAGCTTTTCCCTTGTTTTTCCTTTCCATAATAATCCACTTACTAGTGGTATAAATATGAATATTATTATTATTATTATCCCACTTATTAATGGTATTTATCCACACATCATTGTCTGATTCCTGCAAAGAATCGTTGATAATGTTAGGATGATGGATAGTATTTAACATTTTGGTACTATGGAAATTACCTTTAAAATCATCATTGAAATATTGGTAAGAATTCATCACTAGTTCTTGAATAAGTTCATTCATGGGAGAATCTTTCTTATAAGACAGATTATTAATATCAATTTCAAACTTTGAAGCAAATTTGAATTTTACTTTCTGTCCAAATGGATCAGTAGTAATTCCATCATGTTCAATAAGAAAGGGATACAAAGCATTAATAAATGGCAGACCAAGAATCACTTTATCAGTCATATTTTTAACAAGAACAGAAGGAATCTTGAAACAAACATTATCATGGCATACGTGAGCATTATTCAATTCATACTTAATTTTCATTTGAGAACCATTAGCAGAAACCAATCTTTTAGTAGATTTCTCGAAATATTTTGAAGGAATTAATCCTTCTTGGATACAGTTCATATCTGCACCAGAATCAATCATAGCAATGACAGTGAAACGATAATCAGGAGAAATAACAATTTTAACTTTTGTAAACCATTTTGGAGGAAGTAATTTATTAACAAAAGCAAGTTGAGGATCAGTGAAAGTATCAGGAGTACCATTATCAGAAAGAAGAGCCTGTTGACTGGATTCATCTCCATCAATGTGCTCATTTTGTATATTTGAAAGATTACCGGATTTATTAAGATCTTTATCAATTTTTAACATTACCAATTCTTGTTTAAGATTATTGTTTTCACTTTTCATGCTTTTAAATTCATGTTTTAATTCATTTATCTCTTGTTTAACAATATGAATTTCATGTTGGAGATCATTAACAGTTAGTTCTTTAGATTTCTTTTTATTAAATCTTTCCAAAGTTTCTTCAAAGCTTATAGTAGATTTTGGTTTTTTACCAGTTTCTTCTCTTATCAAATTTTTCTTAAACCTATCCAAATATTCTTTCTGGAGTTCAGGGTTTTGAATTTGATTTATTAATTGAATTATTAATTTTTCATCTTCTTCACTCTTGGTGAGAGCATTAACAGTACTAACAACATTGCAACAAGAATCTCTACAACCAATTTTAATATTAGGAGAATCAGAAGAATCATCAGCAGATTGATAGTAGGAATCAGATGAAGAAGAAAAATCATCTTCCAAAGAATCAGACGAGTTGTTTGATTCAAGGATTCTGAATAATTTTTCTTGCTCTTTATCATCAATATTTAACATGTTAAATTTGTTTTTTAACTTACCAGGTTTTTCCTTACAGTCTTTGCTGAAGTGTCCAGGTTTACCACAGTTAAAACATTTACCTTTACTTGATCTCTGTTTAACATGTTTTTTAGAAACATTTTTCTTCTTAGCATAAAAATCATTCGGTTTAACAAAGTTACTTCTGTATTTTTTATAATTTTTATGGCTTTTACCATGTTTTTTACTTTTTTGCCTAGAAGGAGCAATAGGAGGCAAACCATATTGTTCACAGAAATTTCTCATTTCATATTTAGCTTTTCTTTTATTCTTTAATTGATGTTTTAGCAATTTTTCATCATTACACATATTGATACCAAGTTTTTTAACAGTACTGAAAATATCACCATAAGTCAAATTATCATAATCAATAAAATCATTTTTACCCATTAATTCTTGTTTTACCTTATGAGCAAAGATAGGAGGTAGACCGTCAATAAACTTTTCTTTCCAATAAGGCTTATGACAATCTTTTCGAAGCATCACTCTGGAAGTAAAAACATCTTGATACCATCTGTAGTCAGACATAGTTAGGCAACTCAAATTATTCAAATAATCAGAAACACGAGATGAAATATTGGATGGAGTACCAACAAAATGTTTGAGAATAGTATAGATCAGGGTATTAACACCATCAGGAATACCACGACCAATACTTTCATCAAAAATAGAAAAACCTTCATCATTCTTTTTAACAGCATGTTTAATAGACTCTCTGGATTCTTCAGTGATGTAAGAATCCCACCATCCACGCAAAGTTCCAGAAAAACCAGTAACAAGTAGATTAACAATTTCAAGTTGGTCAAGATCATGATTATTTTGATAAGCAATACCAACCATAGACATGTGACTCATTTTATTGATGATCTCTTGTTCAGACAAACCATCAATATTCCATTCATAAAGGTTATCAACATAAACAAAAAACTGTGTTTGAAAAGATCTCTCTTCAAACTGCATATCAGGAGGAGTAGGTTTTGAATACCAATTTTTTGTAAAAGACATGAGTTTGGAGTTCCCAACAAATCTTTTAATTTCTGGGAAATCATCATCAAAGATTCTTTTTGCAGAAACAGAAGAAACAGTATCAGAATCTGTATTTTCTTTAGAAACAATTTCTTTTTTGGAAATAGTTCGAGCAGTAGGAGTACTTGTAGAAGTACCTTCAGTTTTAACTTTTAAATCAGAAAGCATTTTTTCAACAATTTCAAGAGTCTTGGACTGAGAGGTTTTAAACATAACTTTTTGTCTTTGACTGGGTAGATCAATCAAAGGTTTCTCAGTTTTAATAGGAACAGATTTTTCAGAAACAGAAGCAGTTTTTTCAAAAACAGGTTTTTCAACAATTTTTTCTTCAATACGATCAAGCTGTTGACCAATAATATGCAAGGATTGATTAGTAAAATTGTTTTGTTCAATAAGACTAACGATAGGAGTTTGATCATCAGCAATTTTAAAAGGAGAGGCCTTCACTTCTTCTTTTGTCACTTCATCCTTCTTGGTAGTTATCAAAATTGAGTCAAGAGGAGGATGACTAGACCTAATAATGGTTTTATCAATTTTAACAAAATTTGATTTCTTTATCACATTTAAATGTTGTTTTGAAACCTCATCTTCTGAAACATAATGGTTTTCAAGAAAATCAAAAAACAAAATATGTTTTTTCAATTGATTCATCTTTTCCAACCATTTTCTTTTAACACGGTCTTTTTCAGACTGAGCAAAATTATTTTGGAAATATTTCCTTTTGGTTCCGTTTTTTACAAGCATAAACTCATTGTACAGAGAATCCCAATCAATTTCAAAATCATCATTTAAAACAGTCAAAACTCTTAATTGATTTTGGTAAACAGGGGGATTTTCAATAGGGGGAGAATCAAAGTCAGATGGAGTAACAGAAACAGAGTCTTCCTCATCTTCATTAGCAGTTCTACTGAATGGAGAGGAAGTTTCAGGTTTAGTAGAATAGTAAACAGAGCTAACTTGAGATTTATCACTTGAAATACCTTTTAGCTTTAAATCAGAGGATTTTTCCAAATTCTTTTTCAAAAATTCATTGATCTCTCGATCTCTTTTTGAAATGCTTTCAGATCCAGCAAAGGAATGTCTTCCTTCGTTGATCCTCAAAGGTCGATTGTTTTGAAAACTTATTTTAACAGTACCATCAAGATATTGTTGAATATGAGTAAGATCAAGTTCATCAAAAATAGGTTTAGCAGGAGGGGTTTCTTGTTCCAACAACCAATCATTAGGAAATTTAACATCTTGCCATTGAATCATTTTTGGAACTTGAATTTTAGCATCAGGAGTTGAACATTGAATTAACATGGTTTTACCCGAAGGTTCTCTAGGAATCATAGCACAAGGATTCATTTGAGTACCCATTAGTTTATAATAAATGCGATAGATCAAAGAAAAAGGCTTACTACCCTCTTCCATGTGATACCCAGATAAAGCAATATTCAATGTCAAAGCTTTAACAATATTAGGATCATGTAAAGCAAGAGTAAGATCAGGATAACAGTTAAAATAAACAGGACCATCATACATAGAAGCAATAATCATACCAAGAATGCTATCTTTAAAAATCTTAAATCTAGCATCTCTTAAACACATGAGAACAGAAGCATTAATACCCTTTCGGGTGAGTGGTTTAATAGCAATTTGAACCATACCAATATGCAAATAACTGAATTTTTTAGCAGCAAGGAAGTCATTAATATTCTTTTTAGTAAACAAACAGCATTTTTCATGAACTCTCGAAATAGAGAAAATTTGTTCAACAGTTCTTGCTTTGTAAGCAGAATGAAAAGCACTTTAAACAAAACTAGTTTTATAAATAGTTTTAGTATCAACTTTAGGAATAGTCCATTTACGAAAATCAGGGATCAACTCATTATCATCAATAGTGTGATCTTCTTCATTTACAATATCAGGAGGACAACTAGTCCTGGAGCTGGTAGAGGAGTTGGATCTCCACAACTTATCCATATTATCCTAGGTTCAACACTCAGTTATCATGTTTTTCTCACAACCGTTGCATTTCATAACACATACCCTAACCAACCTTATACCTCTCATGCCCTACACACCCTCTCTTGCCTCAAACGGGCCTTACAGTTCGGTTCTAGGAATTCACTTTACGACTAGGGTGGCACCAACGATGGTAAGAAGGGAACACAACAACGGAATATCAAGCGTTCGGGTAGACACGGACAAGAGACAAAGACACAACCACACTACCACCGGCCAGAACAGAGTGGCTCTGATACCATAAAGGGGGAAAGGGACGCATAGCTGATGGGAAGAGACGGAAGCACAGTAATATTGTAGTGAAAATAATGTACGTAACTTGAAAGTAAATAACTTGAAAGTAAGAACAATTATAAGGCGGTAGAACCAGCCAAGTATATATCAAAGTAAATGAAATAATAGTTCAAAGTAAATGAAAGCAATTTAGAACCATTCGTTATGGTGGTAATCCGTCCAAGGTGGTGGTAGTAACAAATAGAACAATGAACATAAAATTTGAAAATACTTGTTATTGAAAGTAGGATAAACACTTACAGTAGTAGTGAATACAGGATCTCAACAGTTACAGGTTAACAGTTACAAAGCTTGAACTAGTCCTAGTTACAAGGTTTGTAGGATTACAAGGCTTGTAGTGAACAAAGGTGAACAAGGTAGTAGTAGTAGAAACAAGGAATTCTTTCTCTAAGAAGGCTTCCTAAGAGTAGGAGTTCTAAGGGAAGAGAATTCTGAACTAAACTTGACTTATTAAAAACTTTAAGGGACATCCCCCCTTAAATAGGCAAAGCTTTGAGTAAACAGTACTCGTGAACAGTAAAAATTAACAGTAAAAGATAATAGTAAAAAATTGCTGAAAGCAATCTTGGTGTGACTAAAAGTCACGGGAAACATGGAGAATCATCTTTTCAGAACATTATCATCAGGTGTGGAAATTAACAGTGAAAGTTCACTAGTAAGTAAACAGTGTAGCATTTGGCCTTTATGCAGGCTAGACAAATAAGCTCAATCTTCTTGAAGATCTGGAGTGTTATCTTCATCATGTCTGAACAGCTCCTGATCATATGGGAAATAGGGGTTATGAGCAACAGATTCTTCTGAAGAGGCTTTGGATTCTTCTTGATTAGCAACAGCTTCTTCTGCCCATTTGAGTAAAGCTAGAAGAGCATCAGGATTTTTTCTCAAATTTTCAATAGAGGAGCTTTTATTCTGTGCTGGAGACTGAACATTTTTGCCGGAAGAAGAAGAGGGAGCATCAGCAGGAGTAGGGGTTTGAACAAGGGAATGATCTTTTGCCATGGGCAAAGCAGCAGCAGATGAAGATTCTCTGGAAATAGAAGCAACAACGGCAATAATACATTGAGTGTGAGGGAATTTGCCCCACCATTTTACATACCAATGCCTAGAGAGAACATCACCGTCTTTCTCATATTGCCATTTCAATATCCAAGGTATTTTATATTTTTTAACAAAATGAAGCAAAGCAGGAAATTTGGCTCCATAAGCATCACACCTATAACATTTCTTGAAACAGTCGAAAGCATCAAGCAATGGTGCAGGAAATAATTCAGTAATAGGACCAAATTGGGCCCACCAGCGGTTGAACCAAAGAGGCAAATCACCAGTGAAATTTTTGTCAAAGTTAACAAACCAGGAATGAGACATGTTTTCATTCTGGTGCAGCATGAATCTTGACCAAGCCATGAGATAATCATAATATGAATAGGGAATGGGGGAACTTGGCATTGTTCTGGTAGATGTAAGAGAAGAGCCCCATTTTTCTTCAGAAATAAAATTGACCAAGTAAACACTGTGGTAAATAATTTTGGAAATATCTTTATTATCAAAAATGGTGTTAATAATAATAGATCTTTCATGGCGCAGAAGATCAGAATAATAATTTAAATTCTTTTCTCTATGCTCCGGAATCCAATGAAACTTCGGAGGGAAATAACTCCTAGCAAGTCTGAGAGGATCAGAAATAGAGGCTCTGTTGGGTTCAATATAAAACAAGTGTTGGAAATATTGTTTTTTGATGTATTGAGGGGAATTTTTTGGAAAAACAGTTTTAATGGGCTGGTTAACAGGGGTTATGGCATAAGGGTCATAAGATGAAGCAAGAACAGTGGAGTAATTAAGCCTAGGGATGGTTCCTAGGGTGGTGAAACGGTTAGTAATGTCAAGGGGAGAAGCAGGTTCTTTTTTACAATTTGTTTAGAAGTTTCTGCAGGATGATTATCTTTCGGTCGTCTACTTGCCATTGTGACACTGCAGGAATTCACGGGTAAGGAAATCAGGGATAGAATTTTGAGATCCTTTAATATATTCAATTTCAAAATAAAAAACGCTTAAAATAGCTTGCCATCTAGCAAAAATATGTTTTGAAGCAATATTTTCAACATCTTTTTCAATAACATATTTAGCACTTTTGCAATCAATACGTAACAAAAACTTTTGGTTTAACAAATCACTTTGAAATTTTGAAATACATAGTACTATAGATAAAATTTCCTTTTTAATAGTACTATAATTTAACTGTGCATTATTCCAAATACCAGAATAGAAACGAACAATTTGTTCAGATGACTCAAGAGAAACTCTTTGTTTTAGAATACCACCATAACCAACGTCAGAGGCATCGGTTTCAACAATTTTGAAAGCACCAACAGTAGGGATACCAAGACAAGGCAATGTCTTAACATGAGATTTGACTTGTTTAACAATAGAAGTATGAACATCAGACCAAGGAGGAGGATTACTTTTTAACCGATCAAACAGAGGTTTGCATTGTTTCCTCATATCTTTGTAAAAATCTATGACATAGTTTAATGACCCAAGAAATCTTTGAAGCTGTGTTTTGTCAATGATAACATCAGGAAACTTATCAGCAAATTGGATGGCTCTATCTATAGGACGAATCTGTCCTTCAGAGATATCATAGCCAAGAAAACGAACCTTGGTTTGAAATAGTTTAACCTTTTTGGCTGAGACAACAAGACCATTTCTTTTGATAGTGTCAAGAAATGAATTCAAATGTTTCCAGTGTTCGTCAATAGAGCTAGAGTAAACAAGAACATCATCAATATAAACAATGGTGAAATGACTGAAGGAGTTAAAAATATCATTCATGATATTTTGAAACTCGCTTGGGGCATTTTTAAGGCCAAATGGCATTACATTCCACTCATAATGTCCAAAAGGAGTGGTAAAAGCAGTTTTGTACCTATCATTCTCACTAATCTGAATTTGCCAGAACCCAGATTTCATGTCAAACTTGGAGAACACGACAGCTTCACTCAGCCTATGGACAAGGTCATTCTTATTGGGAATAGGATACCGAATCCACTCTAAAACCTTATTCAAGGGTTTGTAGTTAATGACTAATCTTGGGGTTCCTCTTTCAATCTCAGCATTTTTTTGGACATAAAAAGCGGAACAAGACCAGGGAGACTTGCTATTCCTAATCAATTTTTTCTGCAACAAATAATGGATTTCTTTTTTGCAAAATTCAACAGTTTCAACATTCATTTGGATAGGACAAGCTTTTGTGGGAATATTTTTCTCATCAAAATCTTTAACATATGGCAAATCAACAATATGTTTCTTCCTATGCCAGAACGCATTAAGAACATTAGAGCAAACATCATCAATCAACATTTTCTGAAAATTATCAATTTTGGATTGCAACAATTTATCAGAAATTTGTTCAGCAATTTTCTTGTATCTAACTTCTTGCTGAAGGAATTTAAGATGTTTAATTTTAGCATGTATCATGTTTGAAGCAATATTAGTATCAATATCAAACTTTGAAGCAAATTTGAACTTTACTTTTTGTCCAAAAGGATCAGTAGTAATTCCATCATGTTCAACAAGAAAAGGATATAAAGTATTTATAAAAGGCAAACCAAGAATCACTTTATCAGTCATATTTTTAACAAGAACGGAAGGAATCTTGAAACAGACATTAGCATGGCATACATGAGCATTATTCAATTCATACTTAATTTTCATCTGAGAACCATTAGCAGAAACCAATCTTTCCGTAGATTTTTCAAAGTATTTTGAAGGAATCAGTCCTTCTTGGATACAGTTCATATCCACACCTGAATCTATCATGGCAATAACAGTGAAATGATAATCAAGAGAAATAACAATTTTAACTTTGGTAAACCATTTTGGAGGAATTATTTTATTAACAAGAGCAAGTTGAGAATTAGTGAAAGCGTCAGGAATACCTTTATTAGAAAGAAGAGCTTGTTGACTGGATTCATCTCCATCTTTATGCTCATGTCCTTGTTTAAAATTATTGTTATCATGTTTTAATTCGCTTATCTCTTGTTTAACAATATTAATTTCATGTTGTAAATCATTAACAGTTAGTTCTTTAGATTTCTTTTTATTAAATTTTTCCAAAGTTTTATCCTCTTTACTCTCGGTGAGAGCATTGGTTTTTATAACATTGCAACAGGAACCTCTACTACCAATTTTAATATCAGAAGAATCATCAATAGGAGGCAAATCATATTGTTCACAGAAATTTCCCATTTCATATTTAGTTTTTCTTTTATCCTTTAATTGGTGTTTTATCAAATTTTCATCATTACATATATTGATACCAAGTTTTTTAATAGTACTGAAAATATCACCATAGGTTAAATTATCATAATCAATAGAATCATTTTTACCCATTAATTCTTGTTTTACCTTATGAGCAAAGATAGGAGGCAAACCGTCAATAAACTTTTCTTTCCAATAAGGCTTATGACAATCTTTCCGGAGCATCATTCTGGGAGTAAAAACATCTTGATACCATCTGTAATCAGACATAGTTGGACAACTTAAATTATTCAAATAATCAGAAACACGAGATGAAATATTGGATGGAGTACCAACAAAGTGTTTGAGAATAGTATAGATCAAGGTATTGACACCGTCAGGAATACCATGACCAATACTTTCATAAAAAATAGGCAAACCTTCATCATTCTTTTTAACAGCATGTTTAATAGACTCTCTGGATTCTTCGGTGATGTATGAATCCTACCATCCACGAAGCGTACCAGAAAAACCAGCAACAAGTAGATTAACAATTTCAGGTTGGTCAAGATCATGATTATTTTGATAAGCAATACCGACCATAGACATGTGACTCATTTTATTGATGATCTCTTGTTCAGACAAACCATCAATATTCCATTCATAAAGCTTATCAGCAGAAACAGAAAACTGTGTTTGAAAATATCTCTCTTCAAATTGCATATCAGGAGGAGTAGGTTTTGAATACCAATTTTTAGTAAAAGACATGGGTTTGGAGTTCCCAACAAATCTTTTAATTTCTGGGAAATCATCATCAAAGATTCTTTTTGCAGAAACAGAAGAAACAGTATCAGAATCTGTATTTTCTTCAGAAACAATTTCTTTTTTGGAAATAGTTCGAGCAGTTGGAGTACTTGTAGAAGTACCTTCAGTTTTAACTTTTAAATCAGAAAGCATTTTTTCAACAATTTCAAGAGTCTTGGACTGAGAAGTTTTAAACATAACTTTTTCTCTTTGACTGGGTAGATCAATCAAAGGTTTCTCAGTTTTAACAGGAACAGATTTTTTAGAAACAGAAGCAGTTTTTTTAAAAACAGGTTTTTCAACAATTTTTTCTTCAATACGATCAAGCTGTTGACCAATAATATGCAAGGATTGATTAGTAAAATTGTTTTGTTCAATAAGACTAACAATAGGAGTTTGATCATCAGCAATTTTAAAAGTAGAGGCCTTCACTTTTTCTTTTGTCACTTCATATTTCTTGGTAGTTATCAAAATTGAATCAAGAGGAGGATGACTAGACCTAATAATGGTTTTATCAATTTTAACAAAATTTGATTTCTTTATCACATTTAAATGTTGTTTTGAAACCTCATCTTCTGAAACATAATGGTTTTCAAGAAAATCAAAAAAACAAAATATGTTTTTTCAATTGATTCATCTTTTCCAACCATTTTCTTTTAACATGGTCTTTTTCAGACTGAGCAAAATTATTTTGGAAATATTTCCTTTTGGTTCCGTTTTTTACAAGCATAAATTCATTGTACAGAGAATCCCAATCAATTTCAAAATCATCATTTAAAATAGTCAAAACTCTTAATTGATTTTGGTAAACAGGAGGATTTTCAATAGGGGGAGAATCAAAGTCAGATGGAGTAACAGAAACAGAGTCTTCCTCATCTTCATTAGCAGTTCTACTGAATGGAGAGGAAGTTTCAGGTTTAGTAGAATAGTAAACAGAGCTAATCTGAGATTTATCACTTGAAATACCTTTTAGCTTTAAATCGGAGGATATTTCCAAATTCTTTTTCAAAAATTCATTGATCTCTCGATCTCTTTTTGAAATGCTTTCAGATCCAGCAAAGGAATGTCTTCCTTCGTTGATCCTCAAAGGTGGATTGTTTTGAAAACTTATTTTAACAGTACCATCAAGATATTGTTGAATATGAGTAAGATCAAATTCATCAAAAATGGGTTTAGCAGGAGGGGTTTCTTGTTCCAACAACCAATCATTAGGAAGTTTAACATCTTACCATTGAATCATTTTTGGAACTTGAATTTTAGCATTAGGAGTTGAACATTGAACTAACATGGTTTTACTCGAAGGTTCTCTAGGAATCATAGCACAAGGATTCATTTGAGTACCCATTAGTTTATAATAAATGAGATAAATCAAAGCAAAAGGCTTACTACCCTCTTCCATGTGATAACCAGATGAAGCAATATTCAATGTCAAAGCTTTAACAATATTAGGATCATCTAAAGCAAGAGTAAGATCAGGATAACAGTTAAAATAAACAGGACCATCATACATAGATGCAGTAATCATACCAAGAATGCTATCTTTAAAAATCTTAAATCTAGCATCTCTTAAACACATGAGAACAGAAGCATTAATACCCTTTCGGGTGAGTGGTTTAATAACTACTTGAACCATACCAATATGCAAATAACTGAACTTTTTAACAGCAAGGAAGTCATTAATATTCTTTTTAGTAAACAAACAGCATTTTTCATGAACTCTCGAAATAGAGAAAATTTGTTCAACAGTTCTTGCTTTGTAAGCAAAATGAAAAGCACTTTCAACAAAACTAGTTTTATAAATAGTTTTAGTATCAACTTTAGGAATAGTCCAATTATGAAAATCAGGGATCAACTCATTATCATCAATAGTGTGATCTTCTTCATTTACAATATCAGGAGGACAACTAGTCCTGGAGCTGATAGAGGAGTTGGATCTCCACAACTTATCCATACTATCCTAGGTTCAACACTCAGTTATCATGCTTTTCTCACAACCGTTGCATTTCGTAACACATACCCTAACCAACCTTATACCTCTCATGCCCTACACGCCCTCTCTTGGCTCAAACGGGCCTTACAGCTAGGTTCTAGGACTTCACTTTACGACTAAGGCGGCGCCAACAACGGTAAGAAGGGAACACAACAACGGAATATCAAGCGTTCGGGTAGACATGGACAAGAGACAAAGACACAACAACACTACCACCGGCCAGAAAAGAGTGGCTCTGATACCATAAAGGGGGAAGGGGACACACAGCTGATGGGAAGAGACGGAAGCACAGTAATATTGTAGTGAAAATAATGTACGTAACTTGAAAGTAAGAACAATTATAAGGCAGTAGAACCAGCCAAGTATATATCAAAGTAAATGAAATAATAGTTCAAAGTAAATGAAAGCAATTTAGAACCATCCATTATGGCGGTAATCCGTCCAAGGTGGTGGTAGCAACAAATAGAACAATGAACATAAAACTTGAAAATACTTGTAATTGAAAGTAGGATAAACACTTACAGTAGTAGTGAATACAAGATCTCAACAGTTACAGGTTAACAGTTACAAAGCTTGAACTAGTCCTAGTTAAAAGGTTTGTAGGATTACAAGGCTTGTAGTGAACAAAGGTGAACAAGGTAGTAGTAGTAGAAACAAGGAATTCATTCTCTAAGAAGGCTTCCTAAGAGTAGGAGTTCTAAGGGAAGAGAATTCTGAACTAAACTTGACTTATTAAAATCTTGTGGATTCCCCACAATATTGGGTCAAAAAAGAGATAAATGAATTAAAACAAGAGATAAATGAATTAAAACATGAATTTAAAAGCATGAAAAGTGAAAACAATAATCTTAAACAAGAATTGGTAATGTTAAAAATTGATAAAGATCTTAATAAATCCGGTAATGTTTCAAATATACAAAATGAGCACAATGATGGAGATGAATCCAGTCAACAGGCTCTTCTTTCTGATAAAGGTACTCCTGATACTTTCACTGATCCTCAACTTGCTTTTGTTAATAAATTACTTCCTCCAAAATGGTTTACAAAAGTTAAAATTGTTATTTCTCCTGATTATCGTTTCACTGTCATTGCTATGATTGATTCTGGTGCAGATATGAACTGTATCCAAGAAGGATTAATTCCTTCAAAATATTTCGAGAAATCTACTAAAAGATTGGTTTCTGCTAATGGTTCTCAAATGAAAATTAAGTATGAATTGAATAATGCTCACGTATGCCATGATAATGTTTGTTTCAAGATTCCTTCTGTTCTTGTTAAAAATATGACTGATAAAGTGATTCTTGGTCTGCCATTTATTAATGCTTTGTATCCCTTTCTTGTTGAACATGATGGAATTACTACTGATCCATTTGGACAGAAAGTAAAATTCAAATTTGCTTCAAAGTTTGAAATTGATATTGATAATCTGTCTTATAAGAAAGATTCTCCCATGAATGAACTTATTCAAGAACTAGTGATGAATTCTTACCAATATTTCAATGATGATTTTAAAGGTAATTTCCATAGTACCAAAATGTTAAATACTATCCATCATCCTAACATTATCAACGATTCTTTGCAGGAATCGGACAATGATGCGTGGATAAATACCACTAATAAGTGGGATAATAATAATAATAATATTCATATTTATACCACTAGTAAGTGGATTATTATGGAAAGGAAAAACAAGGGAAAAGCTCCTGTACAGGACTATTCTCAAAGCAACAGGCTCCCAACGGGACCTTTTAAAATGCATGAAGGCGCATCTTCTAGGGTGAAACCTAGTGGATCAACATCCCTTCAAAGAGATGTCCCGGTAGAGGTGACATACTCTAATGGTGATATATTAATTGCTTTACAGGAAGTTTTGTCAAGAAATTTACAATTCCACAATGGAACCTATAGTGAATTGCCAGATTCCATAAAATATATTCTTGATAATCTCTATGCTGCCTTTACTAGGAACCATTGTTCCCTATTTGAAAAAACCCTCTAAGCTCTCGAAATTCACCTTGTTAATCTTACTGCTCAGAATGAAGCTTATATAAGCCACTATGCTAACCTTATTTTAGAAAAAATCCTTGCTTCAGAAAATGACCTTGTTTCAAACCTTGTTCCAGGAAATATTCTTGTTTCAGAAAATGAGGCTTTTAGAAGCCATCCTGTTGACCATCCAAATCCTACAAATGATTTTTACATTAGTCAACTCTTTGGCAAAGAGGATATCCATTCAAAGGATAAAATGACTATAATGAGCATTGATTATGCTAGAATGAGCCTTAAGACTCAATCTATGTTAAGAAGTGCTGTTGCCAACTTGCCAACAGATATACAATCTCGTATTCTGGAAAGCAAGGCTATGTTCAGAACTGTTGACCTATGGTTAAAGTATTTCACGAAACTTGTTACTGCTACTATTCCTGATCCTGATGAATTAGATGAAGGTGATAATGTTTTTATTCAACTTGATTGGGAAGAACACTTTGGGAGTACTCTCAGAATGTATGAAAAGAAACACCCATTTCCTGGCCTCTTGATAAATTATGATGCTGGTTATGTTGCTGATAATTCAGTTGATGATGATGACAGGGACCCTTATTGGCTTTCCCAAATGTTTGAATATGGCTTTGTCAGGTTCCTAAAATTAACAAGCCATTATCAAGCAAGCCAACTCCCACAGATTATTCAGGATGCTATTAAAGGATTTAACAGTTCTTTTGTTTCTATCAGATGTTGGAGTACATTGCCAAAATGGGAAAGAGATAACTGGATGAACGTCCAGCCTTCAAAGCATCTCATTCTCATTAATGGTCACACTCACCAAGGGCCATGGTTTGAAGGAAAGTTTCATTTGTCCTTTGAAAATCCCTTTGCTCTTGCAGAATGTTGGAGAAATTATTTTAATAACCAAATTATTAATGTTGCTCAGAATTTATGGAAGAATTATCATTTCATAGGAAGCACAGATAGAATTGCTGTTTTTGGTCCCAAACCCTATGCTGATGCCCTTGTTCACCTACAAACAGAAGATCATCCTAATCTAAAAAGTCTTCTCATTCCAGGGAAAACTCCAAAGTTTGAGCCAATTTTATATTGCGGATTCTGTAATAAGTATGCTATTTACCATGAGCATGAATTTAATTCTCCACAAGGTCCTTTTGATCCCTTTGATGGTTATCCATCCGATGCTCCCTCTACTGATTGATGAGGTCACTAATGTTACAAGACTGGTGTTACTTTATTTGTTTGGCTTGCACAAAAGCCAAAATATTTCACTGTCCTTGGTGAATATGTTGCTGAAAATCTGGAGTTGTTTCATGATACCCCGGATTTTGCGGAAGATTTTGATTCTTTTATTTGTCTGGCCTGCACAATGGCCAATGCTAGAAGCTTGTTTCCCACCAATATGATGCTCCTAAAGGATCCCAAAGATTAATGTTCACGTGAAGACAAAGGAAGTGCATGGCTATTAGTTCCTTTTGTTGGCTTCTTTCTTATTGGTTTCTTTTGTCACTAAAGGACACCAATAATGAGGCCTTGTCCCTATACTTGTAGACCTATTGCTGATCTCTACAGAGGATTCCCATAATCTTGTGGATTCCCCACAATATTGGGTCAAAAAAGAGAGAAATTCCATTTTACTATTCAGTCACTATTCACCTGTCACTATTCATCTGTCACTATTCACTGTCACTGTTCATCTGTTACTGTTCATGACACTGTTCAATCCGAATTTTGCCTATTTAAGGGGGGTTGTCCCTTATGTTTAGAGGCTTTCATAAGTTAAGTTTAGTTCAGAATTCTCTTCCCTTAGAACTCCTACTCTTAGGAAGCCTTCTTAGAGAAAGAATTCCTTGTTTCTACTACTACTACCTTGTTCACCTTTGTTCACTACAAGCCTTGTAATCCTACAAATCTTGTAACTAGAACTAGTTCAAGCTTTGTAACTGTTAACCTATAACTGTTGAGATCTTGTATTCACTACTACTGTAAGTGTTTATCCTACTTTCAATAACAAGTATTTTCAAGTTTTATGTTCATTGTTCTATTTGTTGCTACCACCACCTTGGACGGATTACCGCCATAACGGATGATTCTAAATTGCTTTCATTTACTTTGAACTATTATTTCATTTACTTTGATATATACTTGGCTGGTTCTACCGCCTTATAATTGTTCTTACTTTCAAGTTATTTACTTTCAAGTTACGTACATTATTTTCACTACAATATTACTGTGCTTCCGTCTCTTCCCATCAGCTGTGCGTCCCCTTCCCCCTTTATATATATATATATATCCATTTCATATTCATGTAGACAACATAACATTTTAAAGAAAAAAAATAAGAGATGAAAAAAGGAAAAAATACCTTAGAATTTTGCCAAGTAGTAATGAAATTGAAACGTAGATCTAACCTTGGATCTGAAGCATGCACAACTATTAGACAAAGATACAAGGTTCAGAGTAGATTGACATCAATTAGAAGTATATAATGATATTTGGGCTATTCTTTTAAGAACTATTACACCGGTTCATTTTTCTATGTAAAACATATATAAACAATGAATGGGATACAAATAGATATCTATGAATTGGGACTCACATTTTTGTAGGGTGCTCGTGACGAGAAAAGTTGAGTAATAAGTATTGTATTGAGATTAAAGCAATGACATTATTGTGGTTCACCAAAATTTTAAAAGTTCAATTGAACACTAAACAGTTAGCACAAAATTAAACTCCAATTAAAATTTAATTAGATTTTTTCTAAGCTTTGACTTTAAATCATTACAGTCATAAAACCATAATCACAAGCTTGCATTGAATTAGATTTCATAACAAGTTATTAGTTATAACCCACACAACTAATTGAGGTCAGGTTAGCTATACAAGAATACATCTTGTTTCTAATTAAGCAGGTGTGACATTCTAATTCCAGGTATGTATTGGTGTTGACAAGGGCATGTACTTTTACTTTGTCAAGAAAGAAATATCCACTACCACTACCATAGCCAAAATCAACCACCACCACCACAGTCACCAAACCCATATGAAAACACACAAAAAAACCCAATCACAGCAAAGAGAGAAGAGAGATGGGCAGCAATGACAGCTTGGGGCTTGGGTCGGCGAAACTTGGGGCTTGGGTCGGCAAAGCTGGGTAGAGAGGGATGAGCGACAAAGGAGATCTGATATGGTCTGTCATGAGAGAGAGAGAGAGAGAGAGAGAGAGAGAGAGAGAGAGAGAGAGAGAGAGAGAGAGAGATGAAAGAAAAAAAAAAGTGGAGAAAAGAATAAAAAAATATTAAAGGCATTTGGCTTCTTGCTACAGTAAATAGGTAATAGTACTTGTTTACTGTAGCATGTAGCCAAATTTTTTTTTGGCTATGGCACTACCAATGTGCACAATATTTTGTAGTTTAAGGAGGCAAAAATAGCATTATAGTTATATGCCTCCACCAAAAATGATGCTCTTATAGGGGCATTCCAAGTATCAGTCTTCACCCAAGCATCCTCCTAGAGTCTTATATTGTTTTTTTTAAGAAAGTTTTTGATACTACTTCTTTGGGAAATACAAAAAGTTATAATTACCACCACGCACCTTTGGCGCGATGGTCACTCTACAAGTATAAGTATTTGTGAGGTATGAGGGGTAAGGGTTAGAGTTCAAGTCTCTAGGAAAGAGCTTTACATACATATATACTTAAATTAAGTTAGAGTAGAATTTATATATTATATAAATAATAATAATAATAATAATAATAATTAAAAATAAATAAATAAATAAATAAGTGAGGTTCATGAGTTTAAGCGGATATTGCTAGCTCAAGTCCAATGAGCCTGTTTCTGAATTTAGCCACAGAGTGTGTGTTAGGCCTTGTATCAGTATAGAGTATGGACTTGAAATTTAGCCCATATTTTTACTTAGTGGGCCCAGAAACTGAATTGGATTTAGACCGAATAGACGTTTGTCCACCTTCAGATTTGCTTCACGGAGCCACCGGTGCAAATGTAATTTACGATAAAATTTTTAAAATCAAGTCATACTCATAGAATTTGATTTTCTTGACTTTAGTATCTAAGTAATTTTACTAAAAGTTATGAATTTTTCTTTTACAGAAAATAACAATGAATATTTACTAATAAATATGAATGTTTATTGAATTCTTCGCTTAATAATTAACAAGGATATTTAGTAATTAATTTTTTTAATTATGTCCAATCCATCTTAGAAGGTTGTTCTGTTTAATATCTTAATTCAAATTCTTGTTAAGATTTATATATATATATATAATATATATATATATATATCCATTTAACTATTATATGCAATGGCTCCATGAATATTTTTAGAAGGATCAAAGTATGAATAACCCTGAAAAGTCCCACCCAAAAAAAAAAATATATATATATATATATAATTAAAAAAAAAAAAAAATGAGGCTATATACCTAAAAACAACTATATAAGATTGGATGAGGGTATTTTTTTTATGTGGGTTTGGAAGTTGGAAAACACAATTAACTCGTGGGATTCTGGGATTCTCACTATGAAGGTGTTTTTAATATGGCTATGGAACATGGGATTCTTTAAGGCTGTAGCATCTTCTTTTTTTTTTTTTTCTTTTTTTTTTTAACATAAAACACTGGAAAGAATGCTTGTTCACACACATCAATCCAATAAATTGTGCAAAAAGAAAATTCAGAATAAACCCAGGTTTAATGGTTTTATACTTTTATTCTATCCATTTCTTAAATCCAAAGAGTTCTTAATCAACACGCTAGAAGTGTGGAAACTAAAACGTTTCAAAGTTTCACAAAATGTCTTCTTGACTTTATTGGTTTTTCCTATTATTTTAATTCAAAACTTTGAAGTTTGAACCTTAAAAGCGCAAATATTGACGAGTCCATTTGTAGCCAAATGGGAATGAAAATAGCAAAAACCCACAAAATTTTTTAATCTTTTGGATAAACAATTCAACGTTAACTAGACCTGGTCTTCAAGGAAGAGAGGTTTGGTCTACTAATATTTTTCTATGAAAAAAAAAAAAGGGTAAAAATGATGACAGCGTATTTCACTTAGTGACAATAATAACGCTCTACTCGCTGAAGTTTGGTCGACTAAATCTAGACCAAATTCTTCAATTCCCATACCAATTTCACATCAAAGAGAACGTGCCAAACCCGCCACAGTTTTACAAACTGTAGCCAATGAAGATGAGCCACATATGGGAATTTGACCCCCAAAAAGAATCTAGGTCTTGCCTACCCTCCATCAATTCTAACTCCTTAGGATTCATTATCAAAATAATGGTCCATGTATGTTACTAAGCTTCATTATCAACATGTGGCATGCAGTCAATCCATGCAAAAAGAATCAATGTCAATGTTCCCATTGATTTCTCCCTAGCTCTTTGGCATTGTGCGGAACATAATTTTTCTAGGACCCATGCACATTGGCCCACTTTTTAGTAAACAAAATACAGGAAAATTGGAACAAGTCATGAGGTCAGAAAATTAGGCAGCACCAGAAACATTTCCCTTGATCTGTGGGTCCCTTGTCCCATGATTCTAATCGAACGGTCATGGAACCTTCAACCTGTGGCAGCCTGAGGAATTTTCTTTTTTCAGGGATTATTAAAAAATTTAAATAAAATAAAATTTAATAAAGATAAAACTAGAATATATCGAATTATCTAAAAAAAAAAGTCATGCAAATACATTACATTTTACTATTTTCTTTTACAAGTTTTCATATTCTGACATCATTATGAATTTTCATTATTTTTTGTCAATATGGTAGGTAAGTGTAACCATTTTATTTTGTAAAATTTGTATAACATTTTTTATTTTTATCAATTTTCATTATCTATTTGACATTGTTTTTATAAAAATATTTTAAATTGAATGACAAAACTCAACCCACATGCATTGTATTAATTATTGACCAAAAAAACACACTCATCTATACATATATAATAGTCTCAAAAAAATCCATACATATATAAATAATACATTATGTATTTACTTAACCAATCAAACGGTTGAAGAATCACTAACTTTACTATTTTTTTTAATCACTAACTTTATAACAAAATATTATTATAATATGATACCTATACACACACATATAACAAATCATCTATATTTCATAATTATTAAATTATATAAATTTATATTATATTTATTAAATTAACTTTATTAAATTATTAAAAAGTTATATTACATTCACAAAAATAAAGTACACAAGCAATATCAGACAAACACTCACATAAATAATATATAAATTTATAACAAAAAAGAGATACACTTACAACTCTCAAAAATTCACTCTTTACTCTTAAAGTTAGAAATATCAATGGTCTAGATAGCGTGTATGCGAGCATGTCATAGCCTTGGCTGCGTGTCCACGCTGGGTTGCCGTGGCCTAAGCAGCGTGCATGCAAACGTGCCATGACCTTAGTTGTGTGCCCACATGGAGCTGCCATGGGCATAGAAAAAAGAGATTCATGAGAGAGAGATCTGTGATTTATGTTGTTGGTTAGTTTTGGGATGGACTTGTTGTTTATTTTTGGGCTAAAGCAATCTATGTTAATGTGTGTAAGATCTAAGTCATAGTGTGCAAAAAATATTTTTAAAGGTAAATTAAACTAACAAAATAATATTTTATGCATATAATATTTTATCAAGTCGGAGGTTCATTTGAACTCCCTAAAACATAAGCAATTCATAAGTGTGGACTACGTGGTCACTGCTCGGCCTATCTAAACCCTATCTTTAACATTGTATGAAATCACTCGAGTAATAGTGGCACTTATCACTACTCAAACTCACAAAAACAATGACTTTTTACAATTGACCCACCTCCTTGAGTGGTGCATAACTGTGGCCTATCAAATATTTTGGTACAAGTGGACCAAGTGGTGCACACATGATATTTCCACCACAAGTTGGTGTTCGACATCCCATATTCACAAAAGTCAAATTTGAAGATAGCTGGGCCTTGGTGCTGACACGTGTGAGAGTGACCTCCTTACACGCTTTTGAAAAACCCCACTAAATGACAACCGACTCTCTCTCTTAACTGGGTAAGGGTTGCCACCACCTCCAACTTGGATAGTTGCTTGCTTCCTTGACGAGCAAACACTAATCAGCATCTCGTTCACAAGTGTCCCCAGTGGGCCCATGCCACGTTGTAGAAGAGATTGTAAGGTCAGGATTTTGAAACCGCATATCCAATCCCAAAATATACTAAAGTTTAGTGTATATTATTAACAGAATAAACAGATACAAAGATCAAATTGAGCATCACGAATCTTTAAGAAGGGACAGAGTTATTCTCTAATAAATCCACTAGAAACCCTTTTTTTTTTTTTTTTTTTTGTCTGATCTGATAGAATAATTCTTAGGTATTTTCGGAGTACATCGAATGATGCGCATTTCTTTCACATCACATTCACGATAGATCCATTTATTAAATTTATGGTATGATCTATAATAAATGTGAAAAAAATGAATATCATTTTACTATACTCCAAACTTAAGAATTTTTCGATTTGATGTATGATGCAAGAACCTTCGAGCATGGAATAGTTATAATTGGAAGTAGCAAATATTTTTTTCCCACTTTTGTAGCTTATATTTGGGACCTACACAGTATAATAGTTTCAAGTGCTTCATCAAACAAAAAAAAAGAAAAGGTACCCACATGTATGTGAATGAACCTAGCAAAGTGCATGATTCTTTCTCCTAATTGGTCCTAAAGGATAAGAAGATAAAGCTGGATATGCTCACTACCTTTTGAAAAATACGCTAATACAACAATACAAATTGATAGAGAGACATGTTGGTTAGGAAAATACAGGTCTCTAGCTGATGTAGGACCCTTGGCATGTTTGAAGGAGCTGCGATCTTGGATTATTGTATGACATAAACACAATCATGGCAAATAGGCAAAGATTAGCAGAATATTAGTTTTTAAAAGCTTCAGAACTTATCCTTAAAAAGCAGCCAACCTCCTCATCAAAATAATGTGACGAAATGACATTATTGTTGACATTTTTGAGCACTTAATTAAGGAAAATTAATGCTAACGAGTAAACCAGTTTGATTTCACTTTGGTCATTTATTATAAAATTTGAAATTTAATGTGATAGTGGTGATCTTGAAGAGGCAAACTTTCAGTGTTATACGAAA
Organism: Quercus tomentella; assembly: GCA_028535165.1. NCBI lineage: Eukaryota > Viridiplantae > Streptophyta > Magnoliopsida > Fagales > Fagaceae > Quercus > Quercus tomentella. Next base: position 52,229,327 of record JAPQVY010000089.1, on the reverse strand, counting down.
CATGATGTTACACTTTCGGTGTTATACGAAACAATGATGCGTATAGAGGCAAACTTTGGACTTTTATAATAAATGCTACGTACAATAACACTTAGGATGACCATGAACTAGATTTTTAGCAACACATATTTTGAATTGTTTCGAAATGATCAAGAATTGGACATTGCTATAATGGACATCTTCAGGCTGCTAATGACTGGAGGGGACCTTTGGCCACTCTCCACGTACACCATAATTAATCTCCAGCTAGTTTGTCGTTATGATAAAATCTTAAGGGGACCTTTGGCCACTCTCCACGTACACCATGATGTATCTCCAGCTAGTTTGTCATTATGATAAAATCTTAAAGTTGGCATGCAATGATTTAAAGACAACTTAATTGGGACTTGTTTTGCGCAGTGTACCTCTACCTACTAGTTTGTAGGACTATAAATGAAATAAGTTGTTTATGAACTGTAAGGTTGAATTTAATCAATCATTTTATTGGCTTTATTCCGTGACAAATTTACTTGTAATTCAGCATTTAGAAACTCTGTATTTAGGTGGAAATCATGTAAGGGTAGTGTGTGAGAGTGAGAAGAAAAGCTCAAGAGTGTGCACTCAGCAAGGCCTCGTGACTGGATCTCGTGACTAGCTCGCAGCTGGCAAGTCACCAAAGTTGGCACACGTGAGAAGCATGCAGAGGAGTTGAAGAGTTATGCTAGCTAGAGCACTATAGGACAAAACTTCCAGTCTGGCCAGACAGTTAGCTTGCGACTCGGACTCGTAACTCAGTCAAGTCGCGAGGTCAAGTAACCAAACCACTCTGTTTGGGAAAAACTAACCTTTTGCATTCCAAACACACACCAGTATAAATACCCCTTATACCCACGTATTGTAGAGAGCTACCAGAGAGAATTTTGAGAGAGAAACTCTAAAGAAAAACAAGATTGACTCATCCACAATCTTTACACTTTAATTCTCTAAATTCCTCTACTCTTACCCTCTCCATTGATACATCCTTGAGAGGTACATTAGCCAAAACCTTTTCTCACCATACCCATATCTGTGAGGAGGCTATTTGGTGCTTGAGAAGTAGTTAGGAAGGGACCAATTGATATTGATTGATGCTATGGACTATAGTGGGATCAGGTAAGCTAGAGAAGACAAAGGTTCGGCGTAATCTCGTTGGAGCAAGAAGCTTGAAGGGCTTAGGTACACTGGGTAGATTAGGCTTGGAGGGTCTTCTGCTGTTCATGTATCCCAACTTCATTCTCTAGTGGATTATTGACCGTTTGAAGGGTGGTGGAGAGGTTTTACACCGAGGATTTCGGTTTCCTTTTCGATAACACATCGCAATGTTATCTTTGTATTTGCATATCTCTTTCCTTAATCTTTGCCATTTAATTTCTGCTGTGGTTGTAATTTTATTTGGTTTAGATTGTTTTATCAATTCTGTTTTAGCTTATTTTCATATTCCGCATATACATTATTTGATAATAAGCTTGAATTGGTAATTTGTAATTTGCCGGTTTAAACGTTCAAGGTGTTTTACACACTATTTGAACATTCATGAACGTTCAAGCTTAGCTTCAAAAAAGAACTTGTTTAAGCTCAAGCCCAATTCTAGATTTTATTATTAAACAAGTCAAGCTCAAACATAATAATGTGTTTGTAAACATAAGCTCTCGAATTAACTATATATAATACTATATATTGTCTAAAATTATATTTTTATAGATTTGAAATTATGTGGTATAAGTTTGTAAATTGGTTCATATGATATAAAATTATTATTTGTAATTTATTCATAACATGAATAATCCATTTGTAATAAAAATTCATGATTGAAGTAACCTTTCGTCGCCTTACCAAACAAAAGAAGTCACTATCAAAGAGCTCATCCTAAATTTTTTAAGTGATAAAATATTTTAGTCATGATTTTACTATACGTAGGAAAATAATAAGTTAAACAAGTAGCTTGTGAACAAGCTTGAATTTTCTCAATGAGTAATAAATAACCAAGCTTGGACATATAATCTTGTTTAGTGATGAACTCAAGTTTTGCTTGTATTCGAAATAAAATTAAATAAACAAGTCTGAATTTTTAATACTCAGCTTAGCTCGGCTCATTTACAACCCTAATAAATTGTACCAAAATTTAAAAAATATAAATATATTAGGAAATACTTACAAAAAAATTTTATTTTATTTAAAAAAAACAATTTATTTTTTTGCATTGTTTTAATATTTTCCATAAAAATAATATCAAAATTTTTCAAAAATAATTTATTAAAAAATGCCTTAAAACAACCGGACTAGACCTATTAATTAATTAATAAAAGATATCAAGTGGCCCGCACAAACGGTGGAGCATGTGGTTTAATTCGATGCAAAGCAAAGAACGTTACCAAAGCTTGATAAAAACCTCCCTTAATTAAGCCTTGTTTTCATCCAGCTTTAGCGAGCCAAATATTTTAAGTAACAGCTGTCACCAATCACTAGTAAGCCATGTGGATGTTTGCATGATTTCATATGAAATTATGATAATTTGTTTACAATGGACAAAAATTGTTATTCAACGGCTTATAGTTGGGTTGGAACTTGGAAGTTTGAACACTAACATTTGACCAGTTTTGGTTGTTCAAAAGAAATAAATAAAGATAGTTTGGGATAGCGTTGGGACACCAATAACTGATTGCAGTTTCCCCCAAATTTTCATATTTTTGTTGTTATATGAGTATTTAGTATCTCAAGGAAACTGATATTTATATTGCACTTCTCCATAAAATGGGTAAACCGTGGCCATCACAGGACCACATGCTCAGTTTACCCAATGACAAGCAGCGAAAATTCACTCACACCAATAAGATGAAGTTTAATTTCGTTCGGGTTGGGGGTAAGCAGGCTATCCAATTATATCCTGACATTTTATATGGATACAAGGTAGTCTCAGGAAGAGATACGTCATGTTTCGAATGTATAAATTTTCCTCCTCACACGAGGATGGACTTCGAGATCCACCCTCATGTGAAGAGTAGAATTCATGTATTCAAAATAAGATAAGATGTATTTTTGAAATCTACCCTCATGTGAAGAGGAAAACTCATGTATTCAAAACATGATGTATTTTTTTCGGTGGCAGAGCGTTTCAATTTTTCTAATTGGTTTTATTGATGAGTAAAATTTATATATTTTTTTAACAAAAAGGAACTACAAAGTACAAGAGTCCCATAGGACCCTTTTTGATTGTTTCACATAGTATAACTGTCTCATATTCTTTCACATTATTCTTGTGTATTTTGAGCAATGTTACAAATATAAAAGAAGTTCACAATAAATTTTTTTTTTTTAATCACAGTTTGGTTAACAAGTTTTTAATGGTTCTAATTCCTATTAAAGCTGAGTTTGGATTGCACTGAAAACAGTCCACGTCTGCTCTTGGCATTTTTTTGGGTCCCGTGTACTGTTCACAGAACTCGCAAGTATGGAAAAACGTAAATTTTGTTTTAAAATTGGGACTCACGACACTATTCATGCATTTAAAAATTATTTTGCTAGAGTATTTTCAGTAATAAGTTTTTGATTTTCAACAATAAACGATATTCAAACAAACTCTAAGTATTAGCATTATTTTTTTTATTTTTTTTAATATCATATGTAAAACTAGTCATAGGGCCCATGCCCTGTAATACTGATCGGCACCAAAGTATGGATAAATCTTACTAGAGACTTGTGGTACTTTCTAGACCTATATAATAAAGCTTTGTGATGGGAAGAGACAAAAAGTTACAGTTGAGGGTCGTTTGAAGATAAATGTTATGTTTTTCTTTGCTTCTCGGAGTCTACATTTTTCATTTTTGTTTCCTTTGGGCCACGAGTGTAAATAGGCTCGAAAGATATAAATGTTAAACTTTTTCGGTTTTTCCTCACAATATATAATTTTTACTTTGCTGCATAAAACTCTTGTCATATAAGTATATAAGAAATTATACAAGTGAAATTAATTATCATTTTATTAAATATTTACTCACCAAAAAAAAGAAAAAGATGGTTTGGAATTTAAGTTCTATTCAAAACCCGTGTGGCCCTATGAGGTACCCCTCTATTTTTTATTTTTTATTTTTTATGGTACCCCTCTAATTACTTGCCAGTCTTGCCGTGTGGTCGGGGTAGAAAATGTATGTGCTTGACTCCTTTTGATAGATTGACCCAAGGAAAATCCAAAAGATTGGAGACAACTTTTTTTTTTTTCATTTAAGCTTTTAATTTTTTTTTAAAATATTCAAAAAGATTTTAATTTTTAAATCATTAAATTATAGGCATTCAATGAATGAATTTGTCTATAATTCCATTATTATGAAAGAAGGAAGCATGATAATTGTGTTCTTATTATGAAATAACAGCTCAAAAGAAGAAAAAAAATCAGGTAATAAATTAAAGTTAGCCAACTATTTGTGAATGTACCAAGTGCAATGTATCATATGTTAGATTCAGATTCCTTTTTGGAGGGCATGCGTTAGATTCCAATTGTGTTCAACGTATAGAATAAGTGAAAACTCCTAGATTGTATTTTTTTTTATTTTCCTTTCTTTACTTCTTTCTCTTTGAGTAGTTTAAGAATTTTCGTTGAGCCTGGTAAGGTAGGATTGTCATTGATGGGGTCAGAAATTGCGCAACAATGGGCCTGACGGATTCGGACTCATGGGCCGGCATTAAGGATGGGCCTGGTGCTTAGCATTACTTAAAATACTTGGTGTACACGTATGGAATCCTAGAGAGATCAGAATGTCCGCATAAGGATGGTTCTAGAAGGTCAGCCTTGATGGAAAGCCCACCCTACGAAGAAGTGCTTGTCCATCACGTTTGGGATTGCTCATAGTAGAATCCTAAAAGGAAAGGACTTCTAGTCCAAGGAAGGGAAGCCGACTTTCTACTACTATAAAAGCACTAATGCTCTCACAAACCGAGGTACGCATAATTTACCCTCTCTAGCACTCTAGAGTTGAGAACAATTCTAACTTGACCGTCGGAGGGTACTTGGTCGACACCACACCGGTGCCCACGGCGAGATTACTTTCTTCTTCTTGCAGGTTGCATTGGTGAGCGAGGATTGTGCAAACTCACTGGTGATATTCACGGCATCATCAGTTGGCGCCGTCTGTGGGGAACGCGAAGAAGTTAAGCCAGATCATCGCCTCCCGGACATAAGAGTTGCATGGTACTCACTCGCTCGATGGCTACCACCACCAACGCGCAAGAAGAGGATCCACCGAGATCTACTGCATTAGAAAGACAGGTCCAGACTCTTATGACGGCAGTAGAACGACTCACAAAGCAAAACCATGATCTGGAGGAGCAGCTACGCCAGAAGGAGGCAGGACCTAACCCTCAGGAGCAAAACCAGGAAGGAAACAGCGCCGAACGAAGGGAGCAGGAGAAGCCAGAAGGCAGCAACGCCCCAAGCCGACCGGAGCGGCAAAACGTAAGCCTTCCGTCTCTCATGGATTTTGCCCCTCCGCCAATCGTCGCGGAGATGCAGGCGATGAAGGAACAAATGGAGGTCATGATGAACGCACTCAAGGGGCGAGTATCTTCTGATCTTGATGACTTGGTGAACAGGACAGACTCACCGTTCACCACGCCCGTCAACTCATTCCCCCTGCCACAGAAGTTCCGGATGCCCCAGATCGAAAGTTACGACGGGGTCAAAGATCCACTCGATCATCTAGAGACCTTCAAAACACTGATGCACCTTCAGGGTGTACCTGACGAGATTATGTGTAGGGCGTTCCCGACCACGCTGAAGGGGCCTGCGAGAATTTGGTTCAGTAGGTTAACACCGAACTCCATCAATACTTTCAAGGAGTTGAGCGCCCTGTTCACCTCACACTTCATAGGTGGACATCGATACAAAAAGTCCACCGCGTGCTTAATGAACATCAAGCAGCGAGAAGACGAAACACTGCGAGCCTACATAACACGTTTCAACAAAGAAGTCCTTTCGATTGATGAAGCTGACGATAAAATACTCGTGGCCGCGTTCACTAGCGGACTGCGGAAGGGTAAGTTCTTGTTTTCCTTGTACAAGAATGACCCAAAAACCATGACGGATGTTCTCTACAGGGCTACTAAGTACATGAATGCAGAAGATGCGCTGCTGGCCCGTGAGGAAAGGCCAAAGAAGAGGGAAAGGCAGGAGGACACGAGACAAGATAGGGGACGAAAGGTTACTAGAACCGGGGATCAACGCGAAGAAAAACGCTCCAGACCCCCCACCGGGAGATTCACCAATTTCACTCCGTTAACCACCCTGATCGACCAAGTCTTGATGCAAATCAAAGATGAAGGAGCTTTGACCTTCCCTGGAAAGTTGAAGGGAGACCCCAACAAAAGACCAAGAGACAAGTATTGTCGCTTTCACCGAGACCACGGGCACGACACATCTAACTGCTATGACCTGAAGCAGCAAATTGAGGCCCTAATCAGGCAGGGGAAGCTACAGAGGTTCGTTAGCAGGGAAAGAACTGATGCACCGGAAGAACGGGCCCCCCGACGAGAAAACGAGCGCCCTAAACCACCCATAGGAGATATTCGAATGATTGTAGGGGGCACGACTGCAGCCGGATCTTCCAAAAAAGCCCGCAAAACCTACCTCAGGATGGTCCATAGCGTCCAACTTACAGGATCTGTACCAAAGATGCCGCGAACGAGTAATCCCGTCATAAACTTTTCAGAAGATGACGCGCGGAGACTTCACCATCCTCATGACGACGCGCCAGTAGTCAGCCTCCAGGTTGGGGACTATAATATGCACCGGGTCCTAGTCGACAACGGCAACTCAGCCGACATCCTTTACTATCCGGCAATCCAGCAGATGAGAATTGGCAGGGAACAATTGTCCCCAACGAACGCCCCACTCGTAGGATTTGGGGGTACAAAGGTATTCCCATTGGGCGCAATAACGCTAGCTGTGACGGCAAGTGACTATCCTCAGCAGATCACCAAGGAGATAACGTTTCTCGTGGTCGACTGCTCGTCCGCCTATAATGCCATCCTCGGACGACCCACTCTCAATTCCTGGAAAGCGGTAACTTCAACATACCACCTCATGATCAAATTCCCGACGGAGTATGGGGTAGGAGAACTGCGGGGAAATCAAATAGCAGCACGAGAATGCTATATTGCCATGTTAGAGATGGAGGATCAGCAGCAGACGATGTGTATCGGGAAGCAGCGAGCATTAGCAGAACCAGTTGAAGAGCTGGAAGAAGTAAGACTTGATGACACACGGCCTGAACGAATAACAAAGATCGGCACACTAGCCAGTTGGCCTATACGGCAGATGATCATGACTTTCCTAAGAAATAACCAAGATGTCTTCGCCTGGAATCATGAAGAAATGCCAGGAATCGACCCCTCAATCATGGTCCACAGATTAAATGTGTCGCCCTCCTTCCCTCCAGTCCGACAAAAGAAGCGAGTCTTCGCCCAGGAACGAGATAAGGCCATAGCTGAGGAAGTTGGGAAGTTACTGAAGGCAGGTTTCATCCGGGAAGTATACTATCCCGACTGGCTGGCAAACGTCGTGATGGTTAAAAAGGCCAACGGAAGCTGGAGGATGTGCGTAGATTTCACGGATCTCAACAAGGCTTGCCCCAAAGACAGCTACCCACTCCCACGGATAGATACACTTGTAGATTCAACCGTAAGACACCAGCTTCTAAGTTTCATGGATGCTTTCTCTGGCTACAACCAGATCATGATGGACGAATCTGACCAGGAGAAGACCTCTTTTGTCACGAGTCAGGGACTATTCTGCTACAAGGTGATGCCTTTTGGACTCAAAAATGCTGGAGCAACATACCAAAGGCTAATGAACAAGATGTTTGCACATCAGATCGGCAGGAATGTTCAGGTTTATGTTGACGACATGTTGGTTAAAAGCATGCACGAAGAAAATCACCTAGACGACCTCAGAGAAACATTCGATACACTACGATCATTTAACATGAAGCTGAATCCGAACAAATGTGCATTCGGGGTAACAGCGGGGAAGTTCTTGGGTTACATGGTATCCCAAAGAGGGATAGAGGTCAACCCGGAGAAGGTACGGGCAATAATGGAGTTGGAACCACCAAGGACGATAAAGGAGGTCCAAAGCTTAAATGGAAAGATCGCGGCTTTAAACAGGTTCGTCTCAAGGGCAACGGATAGGTGCTTACCATTTTTCCGCACACTGAGGAAGTCATTTGAGTGGACGGATGAATGCCAAACGGCTTTCAACGAGCTAAAAACCTATCTCTCGTCACCGCCACTGCTCAGTCCGTTCGTACAAGGTGAGAAACTCTACCTTTATTTGGCAGTATCGGGTGCCGCGGTAAGCGCGGCATTAGTGAGGGAGGATGACGGCGTTCAGAAATCCGTCTACTTTACAAGCCGCGCACTCCGTGGAGCAGAAGAGAGGTACCCTCAGATGGAGAAATTGGCTTTCGCGTTAGTAATCGCCGCGCGGAGACTTAAGCCATACTTCCAAGCGCATACGATCATTGTCTTAACAGACAAGCCACTGAGGAAAGCCATGGACAGCCCAGAAGCAGCCGGGAGAATGGCCTTATGGGCAATAGAGCTTAGCGAGTTCGATATACAGTACCGCCCGCGGACGGCCATCAAAGGGCAAGCAGTAGCGGACTTCATCGCCGAATTCACACTCGGGGAGGAGCAGCTGATAGAAAACAAGGAACAATGGAGTATCTATACCGACGGATCCTCAAACAGAAGAGCCGGAGGAGCCGGAGTAGTGATTAAAACTCCGCAGGGGGACACGATACAATGCATGATCCGGTTGGATTTCCCAACAACCAACAACGAGGCGGAGTATGAAGCCTTGGTAGCAGGACTAGACCTTGCAGAGGCCGCAGGAGCAAAAAGCATAGTTGCCCACTGCGACTCCCAAGTGGTAACAAATCAGATCAAAGGCGACTACGAATGCAAAAACGATAGAATGAGGAGGTATTTTGAAGAAGCGAAGTACCGGACCAGCAGCCTCGAAGTCGAATTCTTTCAGATCCCAAGGGAAGAAAACGAATGGGCTGACCACCTAGCAAAAGCTGCATCTGCCGAATTCATGCTGGTTCCTGAACAGGTATTATCATTCGTCCAAATATCACCACTTATCGCTGACGGAGCAAATATGCAGGTAGTAAACACTGAGTATAATTGGACCACGTCATTGATCTCCTACCTGAAGGCTGGGGTGTTACCAGAAGAAAAGGGCGCTGCAAGAAAGTTGAAGGTCCAGGCCTCGCGTTTCGTGCTGATAAAAGACGTCCTATATAAAAGGGGTTTTTCGCGACCGTACTTGAGGTGTTTATGCCGAGAGGAAGCAGACTACGTGATGAGAGAAATACACGAGGGTATCTGCGGGAACCACTCGGGTGCACGATCGCTAGTACACAAAATGATCCGAGCAGGATACTACTGGCCTACAATGATGAAGGATGCACAATCCTATGTCCAATCTTGCGACAGATGCCAAAGGTTTAGCAATCTCATCAGGCAGCCGTCCGAGGAACTGACACCTATGACGGCTCCCTGGCCATTCGCGCAATGGGGACTTGATATCATGGGCCCGTTCCCAACGGCTATCCGGCAGCTGAAGTTCTTGGTAGTCGGCATAGACTACTTCACCAAGTGGGTCGAGGCGGAAGCCTTAGCCACAATAACAGAGAAAAACATCCGGAGCTTCGTCTGGAGAAACATTATATGCAGGTACGGGATACCCAGAGTGCTGGTCTCTGATAACGGTAGGCAATTCGACAACAGCGCGTTCAGAAATTTCTGCTCGGAGCTAGGGATCAAGAATCACTACTCGTCACCCGCACATCCACAGGCGAATGGGCAAGTCGAGGTCACAAACCGGTCCCTGCTCAAAATAATCAAGACCCGTCTGGAAGGGGCAAAGGGAATCTGGCCGGACGAACTACCAAGCGTCCTGTGGGCATACAGAACCACAGCAAGAACTCCCACTGGAGAAACACCGTTCCGACTTGCATATGGAGCTGAAGCGGTCATTCCAGCTGAAGTGGGTCTCACGAGCTACAGGGTAGAGAGCTACGACAAAGATAAGAACGAAGAGGCTATGCGCCTCCAGCTTGATCTAGTGGACGAAGTCAGAGCGACAGCGGAGCAGAGGTTGGCGCGTTATCAAAACCTCATGGCGAAACACTACAACAACAAAGTGAGGCACAGAGACTTCCAGGTCGGGGATCTTGTATTACGAAAAGTAATGGGCGCCGCCAGAGATCCTTCACAAGGAAAGCTCGGCCCCAACTGGGATGGACCCTACAGGATCACGTCATGGCAAAGAAAGGGCACCTACAACCTTGAGACGATTGACGGGCAAAAGCTGCAGCACCCTTGGAACACGGAGCATCTTCGGAAATACTACCAGTAGGAAAAACATGAGGAACCGGCGATCTCCAAGTTTATTTTATTTTTTAACTACAATTTACAAGCTTTTCTTTCACCTTTGCTACAATCTTTTTGTGCCTTTTTAAGCCCAAGGGGGCAGGTACTTTTGCCAGAATAAATTTTCATTAAAGGAGAATATTCAGACACAACTTCGATCTTCCACATGAATGTTTTATTACGAATTAATACAGACAACGGAGTCCAAAAATGGACGGATCACTCAATGAGTGAAAACAGTCCACAAAGTGGACGGATCATTATCCACTAAGTGGACGGACTACCAAAAGGGTGAACTACCCTATAAAGTCCAAAAATGGACGGATCACTCAATGAGTGAAAACAGTCCACAAAGTGGACGGATCATTATCCACTAAGTGGACGGACTACCAAAAGGGTGAACTACCCTATAAAGTCCAAAAATGGACGGATCACTCAATGAGTGAAAACAGTCCACAAAGTGGACGGATCATTATCCACTAAGTGGACGGACTACCAAAAGGGTGAACTATCCTATAGTGGACGGATCACTCAATGAGTAAAAACAGTCCAGAAAGTGGACGGATCATTATCCACTAAGTGGACGGACTACCAAAAGGGTAAACTACCCTACAGTCCAAAAATGGACGAATCACTCAGTAAGTGAAAACAGTCCAAAAACGGACGGATCATTATCCGCTAAGTGGACGGGACACAAAAACGGTGAACTATCCTACAGTCCAAAAATGGAAACACTTTATAAGTGAAAAGTCCATAAAGTTGACGGATCGCTGTCACTTAAATGAACGGGTCAGTTCACAAAGTGGACGGATCACAAAAAGTAGCACAAAGTCCAAAAGTGGACGAAGCAGCATAACAAAAATAACTTTGGACAAACCACACAGAATGATGTGTCCTCATGAGGACGGATCACCAAGGGTGGACAAGATCAATAATAGTGAAATATCATTAAACTCCACAATATGGACGAATTAAAATGTTGGCTAGAAATACTCTCATCTTCATGAGGACGGGTATGTGAGAAAGTGCCGAACAGAAAAAGTAAGCGTAAAAATAAAATAGAAACATTAATAAACGGATAAAAAGCCCCGACGGGCAACTGTTTAATACAAAAAAGGAAGAACGGATTGAGTTCAAACAATAGATTACAAAATACAATATCAGTCTACTTTGTCCAGGCCGGCATCTTGGACATCCTTTGACGGGGCCGACTCTCCGTCACCCTGAGGCACATCGTCACCAAAAAGGTCGTCCGTATTTTCTGAAGCGGCAGGCACAACAGACGTATGATCCTGGTCGTTGACGTTAACCATTGATACGTCCAGATCAGGATAGGTTTTTTTGAGCTGACGGAGTGCATCATCAAAGCCTTGAAGGAACGAACCTCCCAGCTCTCTTAACAAACCGTCGGAATCTCGGTACTCACGGATCGCATCTTCCTTGGCCTGACGGAGTTTTTCCTTCAAGACCTCTATTTCCTGGTCTTTAGTTTTCAAGACTTTCCCAGCTTCTTCCGTCCTCTGCTCAAGCTCTTTTCTCTCCTGCTCACATAAGTCGAACTTCTTTTCCATTGTATATTTCCATTTATGAAGTTGGACGAGTTCGTCTTCCGTCTGCTCTGCCTTCGCCCGTACACGTTCCAGAGCTGCCTCTCGTTTTAAACAACGGTCCATTAGGCCCTTCATCATAACCAAGGACTGAAATAAAAAAAAAGGGCTGTGTTAGAGTAAAGCAAAAATAAGTTGACGGACTCAGACCAACAAGTAAAGTTACTTGTGCAACGGCGAACAGACCCGTCTCCCCCATGGCCTCCGTCGAGTGATTGCCCAGGTCCTCATAGTCCTCCGAAGAAAGAATCGACGTTAGCCTCTCCAGAGCAAATTTTGAGTCGTCACGGAGAAGGGGTGGAGGCTTCTCCTGGCTGGTGGACGGAGCCTTCATTAGGCCCTTACCAACCCCATGCTTAGCTGGGGTGACGGTCTTTGCACCTTCAGCCATCAATCCGACGACAGGCTCTAAGGGAATTTTCTGTTGCTTAGGTGGACGGTTAGACTTGGACGACTGTTTTCTTTTTGCCGATGACACCGTTCCCTTGGGCACGACAACCTCCCCCGTCACCTTTTGCCTGACGGCCTGTGACTTAATCAGTGCTCTCCTCTTTGCGTCGTCCATCTCTGCGAAATATGACGGAAGGAATTATTTGTGAACGATATAAAAAAAATAATAAAATAAAAAAAGGTTGACGGGCTCACGTCTGTGAATCCTCTCGTCGTATTTAATGGCTTCTTGAGTAGGCTCAGGACCGTCACAGTACCAATGTATTGTTCTCGGATTCACCAATTTGGCCCAAGTCCTTTCTTCCGGCTTAGTCTTTTGGAAAATCTTCTCAAGAAAACTGTACTCGTCAAGGTTAACTTGTGGGCGCCGTTTACCTGCAGAGACTGAAGACGGTTAGAAAGTCAATGTTAATGGACGGGTATTAATAGGATTACAAAATGTGACGGGTGCATACGAGATGATTGTATTACTCCCCAAGTTGTGTCGACGGGCATGTACTCCGTCTCTCCTGGATTGTTCATCCACTTGTCACCCTCAAGGAAGAAATAACGGCTCTTCCAGTCTCTATTTGAGTCGGGGGTCTCAAAGATAACCTTCAACAAAGGGCTTCTACAAGCAAAACTATACATCCCCTTTGATCTATCTATCTCGTCCGGATGGTAGCAATGAAGGAATTCACGCACCGTCAATCTCCTTTCACCGTCCGACATCGCACCATAGAGAATCTCCATTGCTATGAAGACCCTCCAGGCGTTCGGAGATATTTGGGTGACGGACAGTCCCAAATAATGTAAAAGTTCTCTATGGAGTGTACTTAGCGGAAACCGAAGTCCGGCCTTCAGCATCTGCTCATACACTCCGACACCCTCCATACCTTCATAGTAACACTTCTCCGACACGTAAGGTAGACGGATGGGGATGTAATCTGGAATTTGGAAGTTTGCTCTAAAAGTGCTGAAGTGTCTATCCTTGATGATCGATCTGAAATTATGCACCGTCCACTCTGGTAGCATGATGAACTCCCTTAGTCCATCAGCACCAACGACGGGCCCCAGTGCTTGATCCCCGTCATCATCATAAGAACCTTCTTCAACCATCTCCATATCCTCATTTGCTGAGGATGAAGAAGAGGAAGACGGACTCCTATCTTCACCGGGACTCTCCTGGTCTCTTTGACCGGACGGGTATACCTCCTCGTATTCCGTCCCGTCACGAACCACTGACTGGTTACTTGCCGCACTAGACATTGCCTACAATTAACGACGAAACCTAAGACTGACGGGTCTAAATGTAATGACGGGTGTGTATGACTAAACAAAATATAAGCAGGAAATACAACTTCAGAAAAAATGATGAGATGAGAATAAGTACTCACCACACTTGGTGATTTTTAGTCGACGGTCGAGTAGTTGACGGATATAGATTCTCGACGGAGTGCTCTGACAAAATTGACGACTCTGCTCTGACACGGTATTTGGCCGAAAATAATGGAAATGAAGGGAGAGAGGTGTGTTATTTATATAAGTGGTGCACGGAAGACGAAGCGACGCTTTGATCCAATGCACCGTCCAATCGAAATACGACACGTGGCATACCTCATAAATGTTGACAACCTGTCAACACGCATCCGCAGAGAGTACCCCTTAGGGAACCGTCAACCTTGTCAAATTTTCAACCGACATCATAAACAGTACCTGATCGCCATCTAAATTGTATTTGACCGTCACCCTAATGATCCGACCACTTAAAATCATGACGGATCATAGGGTGAAGGGGGCAACTGATGTGGTCAGAAATTGCGCAACAATGGGCCTGACGGATTCGGACTCATGGGCCGGCATTAAGGATGGGCCTGGTGCTTAGCATTACTTAAAATACTTGGTGTACACGTATGGAATCCTAGAGAGATCAGAATGTCCGCATAAGGATGGTTCTAGAAGGTCAGCCTTGATGGAAAGCCCACCCTACGAAGAAGTGCTTGTCCATCACGTTTGGGATTGCTCATAGTAGAATCCTAAAAGGAAAGGACTTCTAGTCCAAGGAAGGGAAGCCGACTTTCTACTACTATAAAAGCACTAATGCTCTCACAAACCGAGGTACGCATAATTTACCCTCTCTAGCACTCTAGAGTTGAGAACAATTCTAACTTGACCGTCGGAGGGTACTTGGTCGACACCACACCGGTGCCCACGGCGAGATTACTTTCTTCTTCTTGCAGGTTGCATTGGTGAGCGAGGATTGTGCAAACTCACTGGTGATATTCACGACATCATCAGTCATCAAAAGTGATTGGATCCATATCGAATTTCTCAAGGTAGGACTAGGACCTTTGGGATGTGGTTGGCCTGTGTTGGTATTGTTTAGAGTCGAAAACCCTGATCCATATGTTTAATAAGCCAACCCCATCCATCATTGGTGGGTATGATTAAAAAATAAAAATAACTTTTCAATTTTTAAATTTTTTTTCAATATTTGGGTTTCAACTTTAAATTTTAAAAACTAATAGGTACAAGAAAAATAAGATCTTCCCGGTGAGTGGACAACTTTATTCAGCATTAAAAACCCACATTAATGGAAGAATAGTGGCCATAATAGACGAACATTGTCCAATGGCCGTCGACTAGTCTTCAAGACACCAAACGATACAAACAAAGCCATAATCACCCCATTAATGAAACCTTCAACGGCCGCCGACTAGTCATCAAGACACCAAATGTTACAAACAAGGCCATAATCACCCCATTAATGAAACCTTCAACGATCACCCCAAAAGACCTATATATAACACTCACCACTAATATGACCAAGGTACGTAACAAAAGATTACAATTCTCATTCTCTGATTGATCGTTATTTTACAAAATTTTGAATTAAGTATCGAAGATTCCTAGGCCGGTACTAGACTATACCACTCCGATCTAATCTCTCTTTCTTGCTAGTCAATTAGGAAATTCCTTAGATGAGTCTGGGTGGACAAGTAACATATAGGGATGTTAGGCCTAGGAGTTCATTATCTGTTTATATATTGAGCCTGTGACCCAAGCCGAGGACAAGAGGTTGTTCGAGGAGGATAAATCTTTGTCAGAAGAGATTGTGTTAGTAAGTAAAGAAGTTAGTTAATGGCTTAAGAGGGTGGGCCGAGGATAAATGCATCCTCGGCTAGTTAAAGCCGAGGTCCGAATAGGTGGGTTGTCGTCCAGGGGGATGCTCTAGGAAGTTCTGCTGGCACGGATAAGTATTATAGAAACAAAGTACAGAGGGGAGTTCTAAAACATCTAAGGAGAAAGCTGCTACAACCATATTAATTGCTCTGCAGCTAACTCTCTTCTGCAGTTAACTCTCTGACCGCATTAATGTGGAGGTGATGCATGAACAGTAGTTATCAGCCTTACAGCTACTACACAGAGACTTATGGAAGGGGTTGATGAGACAAGTATCAACACTAGCCATTTGTCATGCACGTGGAGGGCAAAGGTAAAGGGAAAAGAGAGTATAAAAGAGAAAAGATGCAAGGAGAGAGGGGGATCGAGAAATAAAGAAAAAAAATACTTTAGCAACCAGGAACTAAACTTATAATCAAACTTAAGAACAATATATAAGAGCAGTCTCCTCGGACTTTGCCGAGGACAATTTTCTTCAGCTTACACTTGTTTATCTTCACTCTTTTGTCATCAAAACCTACCTTATTTGTTGTCTGATTAACTAAAGTCCAGTTCTTCCAATCCACTCTCTACAAATTCATTGTTTTGGGCTTTTTGGGCCTAAGTCCATCCATCATTTGGACTAGGAACTCAAGTCCGGTCCTTACATAACCTATTGAAGATTTTTGTTTCATCGAATACTAAATTTATTTATTTTTTTTCCTAGTGGACAAGTAATTTTTTTTATATAATTTAAATTTAAATTTGAAGGAAACTGTTAAAGTTATTTCTAATTTTATGACAAAATTTTTAAATATTGATATGACAATGAATGTAATTGGTTTTATATTAACAATTGTGTTTAAAAAGTGACACATCAGTTTGTTTAATATATATAATAAAATTAATAATATTCCTAGCATTAGTTAAGATTTGTGTGCATTTGGCTAGCTTATTTGTAAATGTGAGATAAACTGTTAATTATAGTATAGTAAACTACGCATGGGCAAATCACATTTAAGTTTTACATCCTAAATTATTGTGTTTAAAATATAAATTTTCCAATATTCTTTTGAAATTTTGGCCACTTAGAGTGTAAAAAAATATTTTTTTAAAAAAAAAAAACTTAAAAGAATCATTAATAGGTCGATCTCAAATCAAAATACCACCCAAAAGAGGGACAAAAGGGGTAAGGAATTACATAAAATGGCCCCAAGATTACTATGTTTCAAATTAGGTCACATATTTTTTATTTTGTCAATTAAAGTGTTAAACTCATGAAACTATTTCAATTTGATCTGTTTTAATTACTCATTTACGTTATTCTAACTTTCTAAGCAATATTGGAGCATGGCAAAAGGAGGAATAGAAAGTTTCTATCTTGTTTTAGATTATGTCACATGTTTTTAATTTTGTCATTTAAAGTGTTAAATTTATGAAACTATTTGAATTTGATTTCAAAAAAACTTAGAGTTTGTACCATGTTTCAAATAATATCACATGTTTATAATTTTATCAATCAACGTCTCAAATTTATGAAACTATTTTGATTTCGATTTCAATCTTTTCACCTTCTGGCAATCAGTTTATCACTTTAAGAGAAACTTTCGCTTTATAGCCTCTTTGTTTAGTAGTGTAAGGACTAGATTTGAGTCCTGAGTCCAAACGATGGATGGACTTAGACCCAAAAAGCCTAAAACAATGAATTTGTAGAGAGAGAGTTGGAAAACTAGGTTAAAATGAGTTGGATCACGAATAAAGTGGGCTCAATAAACAAGAACAGAGACACATATTGAATTAAATTAGAGAAAATCATCATCGGCACAGTTCGAGGAGATCAGTTCTTATATATTCCTTACGAGTTTGGTTACAGAGTTGGTTCTTAATTGCTACAGTGTTTCTCTTGTTTTTTTCGGATCCCCTACCCATGGAGGATTTCTTACATTATATAATTCTCTTTGGACAATCTTGATCCTACACTTGTTGATAATTTGAACCATTACTTGAGTGTTTGTCCCATCAGACACTCTCTTTGGCCTTCTGTGAGTTGTGGTAGTCAAGATAGCACTGTTCAAGGGTCTTCTCCACATAAATGGGGCCAGAAAGTTAGCTGTAGGGCATTCAATGCGGTGGCAGCAGCTTTTCCTTAGATATTTCCTAGCTCCACTTCTTCTAGTACGTTCATAATCCACGTCCTTCTCAATGGAATTTCCTGGAAGGTTACTCTGAGTGGTAGAATATACGTTTGATTTGTGCTTCGTTTATCCGATGAGACAATCTTTCTCGGACCACCTTCTCCAACCTTTCTACTTGCATGTTACTTATGGGACTCTAAACTTAACACCCTTACTATTGTTTATTCATCCTCAAACCAATCAACGCCCTCAGCCAAAGCTCAAAAGCCCAATATACAATTTTGGGCTCTTATTCCTACAAGTAGCTACCACATTAATTCATAAACAAGTTCAAGGTGAAAGCATAATTTTGTAATAATTTCTAACTTTTATATGCTCAATAATTGCTTAGAATAACAAAAATAACTAACTAAAATGAATAAATTTTTTTCATAAATTTAAAACTTTAATTAACAAAATTAAAATTAAAATCATGACATAAACTTGGGGTAAGAGTCTCATATCTCAACATCAGCCCGTGTAACTATGGAATTATCAAAAACTTGGGGGATATTTTTATGTAAATTAAAGAAAAAATTGCCTCTCAAAAAAAAAAAAAAAAGAAATTAAAGAAAAAATTGAGATACAAACAAAAGCAACCGTTTTAGGAGGATTATCATTGGACTGTAAAAGAATCTGAGTGACGTAAGCAGACTAAAACACTTAAAAAAAAAAAAACTTTTTCACCGGACCTTCTCCCAACTCTTCCCACACTCTCCAGTAGAGTGAAAAAAACATCTATAAATAAGGGGACAAGGCTACAATACATAGGCTTGAAGACGCCACTCCACAAGCATCTTCAAACTCCTCTCCCGTTTTCAAAAAAAAAAAAAAAACTGGATCCTACTTCCCATTTCGGAAAAAGCATGGTCGGGCCTTCACTCAACACCGCTATCAAACCCACCGCCACCACCATCACCATCAAATTCCTCTGTAGCTACGGCGGAAAAATCCTCCCCCGTTATCCCGACGGTAAACTCCGTTACCTCGGCGGCGAAACCCGTGTCCTCGCCGTTGACCGCTCCATTTCCTTTTCCGGTTAGTCCGACTCCGTTTTAATTTGAATTTTTTTTTTTCTAGCTAGAAATTGAATTCGATTTATGGTACAGAGCTATTGTTGAAGCTCGGAGAGTTGTGTGGTACATCTGTGAGCCTTCGTTGCCAGTTGCCGTCGGAGGATCTAGACGCTCTGGTGTCGATCACCTCCGATGAGGACCTCGCTAATCTCATCGAGGAGTACGACAAGGCCGCGTCACCGCCTTCGTCTCTGAAGATCAGAGCGTTTCTCTCGCCGCCGAAACCTCCCAGAAAATCAATCTCTTCTCCTCCTCTTCCTCCTCCAATCCCTAAATCCTCGACGTCTTCATCGAAATCGTCGTCGTCGTCGTCGTGTTCCACTTCGTCCCCGTCTCACAGTCCCACCGGCACCACCCCGAGGTTTTTGGCGCCGGCGGCCGACGTGTGCCTCCGCCAGATCTCGCCGCCGTTCGCTCCGTTTCAGAGATCCGTGGCGAAGATCAAGCCTCACTGTGCTTACCGTGCTCATGGAAACCCTAGCAACATCTACCTCATCCACAACGGGAATCACTGGCAATAGCACCAAATCAGATGGACTAAAATCCAACAAAAAAAAAAAACGTATGGGAAGCAAATCTCTAAAGCAAAATTACTATGGGGGATTTTTATTTTTATTAATATATATTTTTACATATTTTATATATATGTGATGTAATCGGACTGTAAAATCGTTGAGATGGATTGCTTCTGATCCATCGATATTAATGAATTTCAGTCCAATTTCGTTTTGGATCCAAAAAAAAAAAAAATGGTGTTGAGCTGAGTTTGTGAGTTGCGTCCTGTTTGGGATTTCCATAGTTAAGTCCATAAGCGGATAAGCCATTATTGTTGCAAAGCAGCTTTCTTCGTTAACTTCCGTTAAGCGCCATAGTCCACAATAGCAGGTGCCGTATTTTGCGTGTTTGTGCTACGTGCCACGTTGTCTCCGTCGTCGTTTTGCTCTGAATGCACACGTATGTGTTGTTGTTCGTGCATGTGTGTGTGTTTTGTGTGGCACGTACAGAGGCTTTATCCTCATCCAGTCATCCGTGTTCATTACGTTTGTTCTGTTCTGTGTCATCCTTGTCATTTCTCCTGTTTTTTTTTTTTGATTTTTGTATTTCTTTCATTTTCATCCTTATTCAATTTTTTTTTTTTTTACAGGGTCTTAGGGTTTTTTTTAAAATTTTTTTTTTTTAAATTTTTGGATTTCTTTCATTATTCTCCTTCAATTTTTTTTTTTGGTTTTAGGGTGCTCTAATTTTAATTTTAATTTCTAGGGTGCTTTAATTAATGGTTGACATTTGTGGCATTTTTGGCTTTGCAGGTTAACGAAGAGACTGGAATGAAACAAGTGGGAATGAGTGGGAGGATGATTAAGGTTTGGCAGTAAAATCATGTGATTTCCAACTTCTAGATAATGGTATGCATTATACTTTATTTTTATTTATTTCTTCAATTACAGTAATCTTTTACTATACATTATACAGTATTAATTAGGGAAAAAAAAACTATTGTTGCACTTAACTGAAATTAAAAAAAAAACAAATTTTTTTTTTGAAAAACAACTGAAATAAAAATATGATTGCTGATAACATGACTAAATAAATATTTGAGAATCGTTATCTTATTTTCCTGAAAAATATCAAAATTTCACTATGAAATGGTGAGATTAAAAACAGTACAAAGATGAAAGATCATGTATGAATATTGTATTAGCTTATTTGTTGTTCAATTTCTCTTTGACTTTTCTTTTCTTTTTTTTTAACTGAAAAAAACGCAAAATTTCAAGATGATTTGGTGAGGTTTGGTATTTAAATCCTTGCTTTGAAGATTTGATTCATTTCAAATGTCATTACAATTTTCATAATGAGCAACTTCTTAAGATTTTAAAAATTATCATATATTGTGGAGAAAATTTGAGCCATGTAAAATAATATGTCTAGACTTTACAGTATCACAAAAATTACATTAATCTTCATAGAAATATTGACTCCAAAAAGTAAGAGGTTTATCATGGGGCCCTCAAAGAAATTAGGGCATCATTTTTCTCCAAAAAAAAAAAAAAAAAAACGGTTGAGCGATATCTTTAGATTTCTGAAAACAAAAAAATCATGATATTTAAGAGCTGTTTGGATTGGCAAATTCCACATGACTAAACTGGTGACGATGGGCCATGACTATTTTCCACATTGTCTTTCCTGTTTCCAAAATTTAATGCTTATTATCCTTATCAAGGTGTATGTGCTATATGGGCCATGACTAAACTGGTGACGATGTATGGTGTGTACATTTTGACCAGATTCCACCAACTGACGCTGCGAAGGCACTGGAGCAAAATGGTTCTTTTCACATTTAAAAAAAGTATAATTCCAAAAGCGATGGAGATAAAGATGGAAGCATTGGAGTTGGCCCGGTTGCGAGATGGGACCCTTTGGGAATCATCTAGGCCCTCTATATCCCAATTTATTGAACAAAGTGATTGAGCATAAAAATTAAAATAAATTGCTAAATAAAATTATAAAGTAAGACCACTCTAAAAATAAATAAATAAATAAATAGTCGGATCGGAAAGAGACCTATTTCGTTTTGAGAGAAGGGATTTTTTGGCGGAAAGAATCAAAGATAGGCTCTCCACTCATGTAGCCTTCAGAAGGTAGATTCCCATTGTTGTTACAACTTTGGAGAGATTATATTTTATATGAGATCTTATTACCCCCAATTAATCAAAAGAGCCAAACAAAATTTAAAGTGAGTTTAATCATTGTTATCTTCTGAGACAAAGGAAAAAGTGGTTTAAGTTTTATCCTGTTCCACCTTATGTGATTTCTATTAGTTCTTTGATTATATAAATTAATAATTGCCACCAAAATCATGATCCTTAGGTGTCTTCTTTGACCCTTTTAAACAAAAATAATTCATTTCTTTTCACAAAGGGTTAACCTGAGAGAGAGAGAGAGAGATAGAGAGAGAGAGAGAGAGAGGCTGTAATGTAATCCTGTATGGAAAGGTTGGCAATGCCATGGATCCCACGATGACTACCAATGTCCAATCGGCGTTCAAGATTATATGTAATGTGAGGTCGCTGTTATGTGAGCAGGCAAGAACTATATAGGCTAGTAATGGGTCACACAGCGTGTGAGTGCCGCTGAAAGCAACTAAAGGATGTTTAAGATAAGAGAGAGATTGGGACCCCTGGACTAGTAGAACACATGGTTGGAACGAACGAAATGTGTATTAAAATATATATATATTGGGAATATTTAGTGCAAAAGCCACAGCCTTCATTGTTTTGGAAGGATGTGGTGTAATAGCATAGCATGGTGCCGTGGTGAATCTGCTATGCCAAATGATGTGGATGATCATGGTCCTTTCGCATTAAACAAAATGACAATAATTTAATGTGGAGGAAGGTTTCTTGGTTTGGACTGACACCCCTCTCCAATTAGGAATGTAGTTCTGAAAGGCATACAAAATCTATAGTATAGTTAGTCTAGTGTGCTTGTTATTCACTTGTTTTTCAGACTAATGTTCGAAATAGGGATATATTCATTAAAAAAAGAAAATACGGATTCTTCTTCCTCTTCTTTTTGAGGTAGTTAAGGAATACAAAGAAACTAGCAGACAGGAAGACACAGACCAAGTCCTCTTCCCAGAGTAGGTAAGGCGTATGCACAGTTATTTGCTTCCTTGAATACAAATTTAACTTCTAGAGATTTGAAATTTCATCCCGCGACAAAAACACCTGTAATCATCTACTGAAGGGACTCAAAAAAGGATGAACATTAACGCAAAATGTAGTGAAGGAAAACAAGAAATAAAAGGAAAACCTTAGGTTTCACCACCAAGGTGAGAAAAATTCTATATAAAAACATAGTTATTCTAAATGCAATGTTCAAACCATTTCTGAAGCCTCTTTTTACTAGGATTTAGGGATTACATTAATGGATCCTCAATCATAATAAAAGTCAAGTTTAATATAAAAAAAAATTAAAACCTGGTATCTCAAAAGAATTTTAAAGAGAAATTCTACATCCACAACATTTTCACAACAAATCATAGATGATTAGTTGTTATTGATTCAAATTTGAACCTACCACTGAGATTATTTTTTTGCCTCAATAATAACAACTAGTAACAACTTACCACTTAGAATTTATTATGAAAATGTTGTAGATATATTATTCCTCAATTTTAAATAATTTTGGTTTTGCTTCTTGCATCATACTCTCCCAATTGGAGAAAATTCAACCTCTGAGTCTTGAAGTGTTGATTGATAAGAATTCTTACACTTGATAATTGTAGCAACTCTTGAGTCTTGAATTGTTGATAAGAATTCTTGCGTTTGGAATGACAAAATTACTTGGTGGAATAAATGATACAACTTTATCTTCTATTATAGGAAGTACCATCATATATCAAGCCGTTCCACTTCATCAAGCATGGAGGGTTGATTAGAGTAGGCATCAAACTCAATTTTCAGATCATGTGCACCCTTTAATTTTTCGTTCTTTTACTGAATTTTCACCTCATCAAAGAGTGGCCCTCCAACAAGCTAAATTAGGTCTACTACACATGGTTTAGGCTGTATTAAATGTACATTTGTTGTTACTTGTATTTAACACAAAATTTTGGTGCCTCAATATTATTGTCTCTCGTGTGTGAAGCTTTACCCTCAAGATTAGGGGCGTCTAAGACTGATCGAACCAAATGGAGCCAGCAGACCCATTGTCAATCGACCTGGACTCTGATAGTTCCAATAAGCATGGTAGTTGGCGGCGGTTCTAGAATGTCTAGATCCAACAAAGTCGTTTCAAGTGATCAGTGAGCGATTTCAAAACCTGACGGACTTGACCCATTCGATATTCCACCATTTTTCGATGAGTTTTCCATCACAAGTTGTTGATTTTGACCAAAATCTGATAAGATTTAACTCTCTTTGCCAATATAAGGAAATCTTGTCCAAATCCAACGAGATCTCAAAAAATCTAGCCAGATTTTGACTAGATCCGGCAAAATGTACTCCCTAGTCTCTTATTACAAACTCAACTCCAACTGACACTCACCTAACACCCAATGGGGCATGATTAGTCCGATCCAACATCCCTTTATGGTCGGTAGTGGGTTTTAATCTCCCCCACTTGAAGTGGTTGAGTTGAGTCCGGTTGGGCATAAACCCGACCCATGGACAGTCCTACTTGAGATTGATAGGACTGACGAATTCAACCTCCCTGAATAACCTCACCAAGACCAACAAGTCTGTGCTCTGTGACGAGCTAACCACATGTCCATATAATTGACGAAAGTAACGAAGCCATTCAATGCAACCAATAATGTCCCAAGCAGTTACAAGACCAGCTGTACAGACCGTTAGAAGCCTCATTAAGGCCCACATTACTAAGCATGAAACGTTGCCAAGAGAGACATTAAAGCCACGTTAACTACTACAACGGCTAGGGGCTGTGGAAACATATATAAAGCCCTCACAGCTCCAATACAAGGTACATAGACACCCCAAAAAGCACTACTAGTTATTTTGATACTCTGTTATTTCCCAAAAGTTTTCTTATACTGACTTTGACATTGGAGACGTTGTGGCAGTCACCACACCGGTGACCACCTTAAAGGAATTATCTTATCCTTCTCACGTTGACATTGACGAACATTCGGCTCCATTTGGACGTACTCATAACAACTAACGAATTTGCACTTCATCAGTTTGGTGCTGTCTATGGGGATGACATTCTTTCGTACTTAAGTTCGAAAACGTAGTTTCCAATTAACCTCTACATTCAGATGGAGTCCAACCAGGATTCAGCAGCCCTAGCTCAGCAAGTCTAGGCTCTTGCGGCCACCATCGAAGAGCTCACCAGACAGAATCAGGAAATGAGGCTACGGCTTCAACAGGAGGAGAACCGGTCCAGAGCCAACCAGGAGGATGAGGGAGATAGCCATAGAAGAAGTGACCATCGAGGACCTACTACTTCGGATGAACAAAACTCAGATATTCTTTGAGAGATGAGGAAAGAGATGGACGAACTAAGGAACGCCATTAAAGGGAAAACGAACCGAAGCCTGGATAGAATGGTCAGGGCAACAGACTCGCCCTTCATTACGGCGGTCTTGGAATGCCCAGTGCCTTCAAAATTTCGGTTGCCTCAGCTTGAACCGTTTGATGGACTTAAGGACCCCAGGACCACCTCAACACCTTCAAGACGACGCTAGGCCTTCAACAACCTCCTGACGAGATACTGTGTCGTTCCTTCCCCACCACTCTCAAAGGAGTAGCAAGTGAGTGGTTCACAAAGTTGCCAATTTCGTCCATCGACAGCTTCGAGCAGTTGAGCAATACCTTTTTGCGCCACTTCGTCGGGGGAGAACGCCCTAAGAGGCTAGCGAATCACTTACTCACCATTAGATAAGGGGAGAAAGAAACCCTAAGGTTATATGTGAAACGCTTTACTCGGGAGACCCTAGAAGTAGACGAAGCTGATGACAAGGTGCAGTTAACGACCTTTAAGGTGAGGTTGAAGTCCAGAGAGTTCGTGGTTTCACTTGCGAAGAATCCTCCAAAGACGATGGCAGAGATGCTCCTAAAGGTACAGAAGTACATGAACGCTGAAGATGCATTAGCCACCATAAAGGACGTAGAAAAGCCGAGAGACACAGGAAGAAAGGAGGACGATCGTAGAGGACAAAAAAGGGAGCGTCCATATCGTCGGACCATTGACGGGGGTAAAAGGAAAGACGAAAAAAACCCTCGAACGGTAAAATTCACTCCTTTAGTTATGCTTGTTGACAAAATTTAGATTAAGGATGAGCATTACCTCAAATGGCCAAGGCCATTACATTCGTCCCCCAATGTCCGTGACAAGAAAAAGTACTTCGGTTCCACAAGGATCACGGCCACTACATAGAGGATTGCAGGGATCTAAAGGAATATATAGAGGAGCTTATATGGAAAGGGAAACTGCAGAAGTATGTGAAAAAGGGGGAATCTAGTAGATTCAAAGATGATAACAAGAACCAGCATGAATTTTCACCCAATGATGAGGATCGCATGTCCCACCGCCCACCAAATGTGATCGGGGAGATCAAGACGATCACAGGTGGCCCATCCAGGGGTGTGTCGTTCAAATCCCTCAAGAAGGCGTATCAGAGGCAAGTGAACAACGTCCACAGGATTCCTTCATTTAAACAAAGACGGATGGACCGAGACATGTGTTTCTCAGAAGAAGATGCTAAGGGGGTGAAGCAACCTCATGACAATCCTTTGGTCATAATGCTCGTGATAGAAGGATTCAATACTAGGAGAATCCTCGTGGATAATGGTAGCTCGGCAGACATCATCTACCTTTCCGCTTTCCAACAGCTGAAGCTAGATCCAAGAAGGCTGCACCCGTTTGACTCTCCCCTAGTTAGTTTCAGTGGAGACAGGGTATATCCCAAAGGCATAATGACGCTGACGGTGACAGTGGGGACTCACCCGAGACAGTTGACTAACCAGCTGGACTTTTGGTGGTAGACTGCCCTTCATCTTACAATGTGATCATCAGGAGACCCACTCTTAATTGCTGGAAGGTAGCCATGTCTACTTATTGCTTGAAGGTAAAGTTCCCAACAGAGAACGGTGTGGGCGAGGTGAAAGGAGACCAAGTATTAGCCAGGGAATGCTACCAAGCAGTGTTAGCTGCAAAAGAAAACCATACCTGGATAATCGAGGAGAAGGAGAAGGAGGAAGATAAAGTGGAAACCCTAGAGACTGTGGAGTTGGTCGAAGGTGAGACAGCAAAGACGACCAGAATAGGGGCGACACTGAGTCCCGAGATGAAGACGAGACTCGTCCAGTTCCTTAAAGAAAACCTGGATGTCTTTGCATGGAGTCACGAGGACATGCCAGGTATATCCTCAAAAGTCATCCAACATAAGCTAAGTGTGGATCCGGAGATGAAGCTCGTCCAGCAAAAACGACGAGTCTTCGCTCTAGAACGGAATCAAGCAGTTACAGACGAGGTTAACAAGTTGTTATCGGCTGGCTTTATTCGGGAGATTTACTATCCAGAGTGGCTCGCTAACGTCATCCTAGTGAAGAAAGCGAATGGGAAATGGAGAATGTGCATGGACTTCACGGACCTAAATAAAGCCTGCCCAAAAGATAGTTTCCCTCTGCCAAGGATAGACCAGCTGGTGGATTCTACTGCCGGACATAGGTTACTAACATTCATGGACGCCTTCTCAGGGTACAACCAGATAAAAATGGCTAAAGAGGACCAGGAGAAAACCGCTTTCATCACGAGTCAGGGGCTCTACTGCTACAAGGTAATGCCCTTCGGACTGAAAAGTGCAGGAGCAACTTACCAGAGGTTAGTGAACAAAATGTTCAGCAAGCAGATCGAGAGAAATATGGAAGTGTACGTGGACGACATGCTAGTCAAGAGCAAGGAGGAGCCTGCCCATCTAGACGACCTCAAAGAAACATTTTCCATACTCAGATAGTACCAGATGAAGTTGAACCCCAACAAGTGCGTCCTTGGAGTAGCCTCGAGGAAGTTCTTGGGATTTATGGTATCCCAAAGGGGATAGAAGCTAACCCGGAGGAGGTACGAGCCATACTCGATATGGCCTTACCTAAGACTGTCAAAGAAGTCCAGAAGCTCACAGGAAGGATAGTAGCTCTCAACAAGTTCGTCTCTAAAGTAATGGACAAATGCTTGCCCTTCTTCAAAACACTGAAGCCAGCTTTTGCCTGGACTGACAAGTGTGTGGTAGTGTTTTAAGAACTCAAGCGCTACCTGAGCAATCCACCCCTACTAAGTCCGTCCAAGGAAGGAGAAAATCTATATTTGTATTTAGCAGTATTAGCCACAGCCGTAAGTGCAGCCCTGATTCGAGAAGAGGATAAGAAACAACTCCTAATTTACTATGTCAGTCAAGCTTTCCATGAAGTAGAAGCTAGGTATCCCAAGATCGAAAAGATTGCATTTGCACTGATAGTAGCTTCGCACAAGCTGTGATCGTACTTTCAAGTGAACCCCATCCTGGTAATGACGGACCAACCCATCAGGAAGTCCATGAATAAACCTGAGGCAGTTGGGAGAATGGTCTAATGGGTAATCGAGCTCAGCCAGTTCGACATCGAGTACCACCCCAGAACAGCCATCAAGGCACAGGCTCTGGCGGACTTCATCACCGAATTCACCCTTTTAGAAGAAGACAGCCCCATGGACGAGACAGAAAGGTGGATAATACAAACTGATGGTTCGTCAGCCTAAAAGAGGGGGGGGAGTAGGGGTCGTCATCACTACCCCAGAAGGAGGAACGCTTAAGTACGGAGTTCAACTAAAATTCCCAACCACCAATAACGAGGTCGAGTACGAAGGTGTACTGATGGGGCTAAGAGTCGGAAAAGCACTAGGAGTTAAAAACTTGCTCCTTTAGAGCGATTCTAAGTTGGTAATAGGGCAAATAAAAGAGGAGTATGAAGCAAAGGAGGAAAGAATGCAAAAGTACCTCAGGCTGATGAAGCGTTTGACACAGGAGTTTGATAAGGTGGAGTTCGTGCAGATCCCCAGGAGCCAAAACATGATAGCAGACGAAATCGCAAAGCTAGCATTGTCAGAAGAAGGATCGACATGCATAGGCTTAGAGATGGAAGCCCAAAAACGCCCTAGCATTGTAGAAATCTCTACATTCGCAATCCAGAACACAGGCAGTTGGATGACCCCGATCATATCATTCCTCCAAGACGGCCATCTCCCACAAGACGTCGAAGAGGCTAGGAAAGTTAGGAAGAGAGCAGCCAAATTCACGATCCTGAATGACATCCTGTACAAAAGGGGCTTTTCCATGCCCTACTTGAAGTGCGTAGACGAAGAGGAAACCAAGTATATTTTGAAAGAGATTCATGAAGGGGTGTGTAGAGACCATGCGGGCCCCAGGTCCTTGGTTAATAAGGTCGTCAGAATTGGTTACTTCTGGCCTACTATGCAGGTGGACGCGAGGGAGCTCGTCAAGAAGTGCGACAAGTGCCAGAGGTTTGGGAATGTCCAACGCCTTCCAACCGAGAGACTGACGACGATATCCTTCCCTTGGCCATTTGCACAATGGAGAATTGACATCGTCGGCCCATTGCCTCAAGGTAAAGGACAAGTAAAGTTCCTACTAGTCGCTATTGATTATTTCACAAAATGGGTTGAAGCGGAGACATTAGCAACCATCACCGAAGCAAAAATCCAGAGCTTTGTATGGAAGAACATAATTTGCAGGTTCGGGATTCCACGAACGATCATATCAGATAATGGGCGGCAATTTGACAGTCAGAACTTCAAGGATATTTGTTTAGGTCTAGGGATCAAGAACCAGTTCTCATCCCCAAGACATCCACAAGCAAATGGACAAACAGTGGTAACTAATCATACACTATTCAAGATCATCAAAGCCAAGCTAGACGATGCTAAGGGGGCTTGGCTCGAAGAATTGCCCAATGTCTTGTGGGCCTACAGAACTACAGCTAGAACCCCAACAGGAGAAACCCCCTTCAAACTCACTTACGGTACCAAATCAGTAATCCCGGTCGAGGTGGGGATAACCAACGTCAAACGAGAAATGTTTCACGAAGAAAGCAATGATGATCAACTAAAAATCAACCTGGATTGCTTAGACGAGATCAGGGATGAAGCTTCAAGCAGAATGACCAAGTACCAACAGAAGATGGCCGAGTACTACAACAAAAGAGTGAAGCTCAGACGACTTGACATAGGGGATCCTGTCCTATGCAAAGTCACCCCAGCAACCAAAGATCCTGTCCAAGGGAAACTCGGCCTAACCTGGGAAGGACCCTACCGGATCATCCATTACTCCAGACAAGGAAGCTATCACCTGGAGACCTTAGACAGACAGAGACTGCCACGACTATGGAACATTGAGCATTTGAAGAAATACTACCAATAGATGTAACAAAAAATTGTATTCGTTATTGAAAGTAATAAAAGGACTATTCGGCCAATGATTCAATACAAGCAAGCCTAGCAGCCTAAAAGTCAAGTAGAAAAATGGCTAAGTAATAAGATTTCACATTGACGTATGTAGGTTAGTAACGAAGCCAAAAAATGACAAGATCCCTTAAATGGGTGTAAGCAAAAAAAAAAAAGGCTAAGTAACAAGATTCCGCCTAGACGGATGTAAGCTACTGACGAAGCCAAAAAATGATAAGATCCTTTAAATGAGTGTAAGTAAAAAAAAAATGGCTAAGTAATAAGATTCCGCATTGACAGATGTAAGTTACTGACAAAGGTAAAGAATGACAAATCCCTCAAAAGAGTGCAAGTCATAAAACAACAAAAGTACAGGCAAGTAATTTGGCTAAGTACAAGGTAAGGACGCTGGAAGAAAAAAAACCTAAGGAACAGAAGTACACGCAAGTAAGTATGCAATTACAAATATAATTAAGAGCCCAAAAACTTGGGGCAGTTACCATTGTTTTCACATTAAAGCTAAAAACCTATAAACACTAGGTTAAAGGCATTGTTCTCAAATTATAATTAAAATATTGTTCTCAAAATAGACTTAAAAAGCCCAAAAACACACTGGGCACTTACCAAAAAAAAAAAAAAAAAGTGTAATAAAATAACAGGTTCAAGCGTTTGCAACTGCGTCATCACCAGTTAGAGGAGGAAGAGCATTCTCGGGGGCATCACCATCAGGGGCTGAAGAGTTAGAAGCCTCATCAGCAGCCATCTCCTTGTCCACCTCCTTAAGATCCAGGTTCTCCAGATCTACTCCAGAAGGGTGCTTGATGAAATATTGCCTCAAGAGCTCGAACCCTTTGAAGTACCAGCTAAAGAGCACAGTATTGTACTTTTCAGTCCGCTGGAAACCTTTGACGGCCTTAATAGCTATGGTTTTTATCTTCTCCTTGGCAGCCAGGAGTTGCTCGTCCTTTTCCATAGTCAACTGCTGTTCAACCCTGAGGTCGTCACTTAGGGCCTTGGCCTTTTCCTTGGCAAGGTTGACTCACCCATAGCAGTTATCAAATCTTTCTTTAACTTTGAGTTCTCCGCCTCCAAGGCCGCCACCCGGGACACTGCAGACTCGACCTTAGCCTCCTGAGCAAGATACTCCGAGGAAAGATGGAGGCTCTCCCCCAGCACCTAAAAAAAAAAAAAATGAAAAGAAAAAAAAAAGAAAAAGAAAAAAGAGAACCAGATCTCAGAACAACGTAACAAAAAAAAAGAAAAAAGAAAAGGAAAATGGAGAGGGGATGAACTTGCACAAGTGCATTACCTGGACGAGCTTGTGAAGATGACGACCCATAAGCTCACTTGGAGACGAACCCGAGAATACCTTCATCTCCTCAGTAGTAAAAGTCTCATGCGCCCTAGCCATCGCGACCCCAGTGTCGCCCCAAATACTGGACGAATGAGAGTCAGCCTTTTCCTTCTCCTTGTCACCAGTTTGCTGCCTCTTCCGTTGAGGAGGGATTTCTTCAACCGAGGTGGTTGGGGAGGTCGTCCTCGCCGTCTCAATGCCAGGAGTAGCCGGGGTAGCAGGTGTGACGGAGGCACCCTTGTTCGTCACCTTCACATTTTTAGCCCCAAGATTGGACAGGGGCTCGTTCTTCTTGGCCCTCATTCGGGCGTACATACTTTGATTAAACTTCGTCGTCATTCCTTAAAAAAAAAAAAAAACTTGTGAGCAAAAGTATGTATACAAGAAAATCAACATTGACGAAATTAACACTTACTCTTTTTCTCCTCAATATTAATATTGCGTAGGACGTAGGCAGACGGTTCTGGACCAAGGCAGTAAAAAACGAGAGTCCGTGGGTCTACCAGGTCGTCAAAATCCTCGATCGTCCTCACGTACTCAATTGCCTTCTCAACACGACTCTTGTACCTACTTTTAAGCTTGGGCCGTCTCTTAACTGCAGGAGACAGTGGACGAAAAGGTTAGTGAGGATAAATAAACACAACGAAAACTAAGGGACGAGGAGAAATAATGACGCACCTAAGTTCGGGGTACTCCACCGACGGAGCAGCCTTGGGAGATCAACCCAAATTTCGTTAGAGGGCGTCTCCTAATCATCCACAGACACAAAGAAGAACCGGGACTTCCAGTATTTGAAGGACGAAGGCAGATCCCGGAAGATCCTAGTCCTCCTCTCCCACGGCACCGGCTCATAATACCCGTGCTCCTTAGACGCCCACACAGGAAGGCAGCCTCGTAGAAGCATACCTCCCCAGGGAAGAAGTGGTAGGCCCGTTCCTCTTCACTGGGTAGACGAACCCTAACCCTGTCCGGGAACTGGAATCTATCCTTAAACCTAGAAAGTGTGTCGACATCTAGACCACACACCTCGTCAAGGGCATAAAAAGCCCTGACCTCCCGAGAAGCAGAGACAGCAGTATTGCCCCCAGCCTCCACTGGGCAGTCATTAAAGGACAACCCAGTCTCTAATTCACTCGATCTCACCTCAGACATGGTCCCTTGCTCTCTCACCAAACTCTCGAACCAATTAATTGATTGGCGAAGCAAAGGCAGCAAGTCAACCAATGCAACGCTAAGACTATTACAGTCAAAAACAAAGTTCTCAAGATATGGGAAAACCCCTAAAGACCCCCCTAAGCATGCAAAAAGAAAAGAAATTGAGGGGCAAGCTATCCTATCCTCAGAGCCACTAACCATGGAAAAAACTAGAAAACAAAGGGAAAAAGATGAATCTTAAAAACCCCGAAACCCAAAAACAAACACAAAAGAAAAGGGAAAGAAAATTAGAAATTCACCATAGTTTATGTCTACGCTGAAAAGAGAAAAGAAACAGAAAGTAAGAAGAAAGACATAACTCAAAAGAAAAATGCAGAAAGCTCAGCTACACACCAGTTCGGAGAAGAATCACAGAGAAAGATTGGAGAAGAAATTACTTAGAGCAATGATTGGGAGTTTGGGAAAGGTAAAGTGAGAAGAGGAGAAGTTTAAAAACCAAGGCTCAAAAAACTGAAATTCAGCGGGAAATCCAAGAGTCATACAAATTGGAGCATTAACTTCATTGATCAGAACCGGCCACGTGGCCACAACGTGTGTGGCGCCACCACTACGCATTTAATGCGGAGCGAAATCCCAAGAGTCATGTACAGCCTAAGGACCTTTCATCTTCTATGATCGTCATGACACGTCACGGCGACCATAGAATCCGGGGGCAGTTGATGGGACTGACGAATTCAACCTCCCTGAACGACCTCACCAAGACCAATGAGTCCGTCCTTTGCGACGAGCTAACCACATGTTCGTATCACTAACGAAAGTAACGAAGCCATTCAATACAGCCAATAATGTCCCAAGCGGTTACAAGACCAGCTGTACAGACCGTTAGAAGCCTCACTAAGGCCCACATTACTGAGCATGAAACGTTGCCAAGAGAGACATTAAAGCCACATTAACTACTACAACGGCTAGGGGCTGTGGAAACATATATAAAGCCCTCACAGCTCCAATACAAGGTACATAGACACCCCAAAAAGCACTACTAGTTATTTTGATACTCTGTTATTTCTCAAAAGTTTTATTATACTGACTTTGGCATTGGAGACGTTGTGGCAGGCACCACACCGATGACCACCTTAAGGGAATTATCTTACCCTTCTCACGGTGACATTGACGAACATTCGGTTCCATTTGGACATACTCACAACAATTGACGAATTTGCACTTCATCAGAGATTATCGTATAATTTTTGGACGGAAGCCATTATTTTGTCTAGTCATGTATTAGTACTAGCAATTTTTAGTTCTTGGATGACCTTTTGTATGGATTTCATTGTTATTGGGGTGGACTTTAGATTAGAAATTGTGCGATCACTAATGTCATCTTCTTCCAATTGTGCTGTATCGCCAGTAGTGGGTCTATCCCACTTACTCATGTTGTTTCTTTGATCTAGGAAGTCACGTTAATGGGATTTGGACAAATATTTCTCTTAATAGGATTTGAGAACAAAGTTTTTCTTTCATTTGTTCCCAATGTATTATGGCGGGTTTGTCCCTTCTAAGGTGAAAGTTTTCAATACCGTACCAATAATCCCTTCCATCTATCCGTTTCATGTTGACGAACCTAACCTTCTTGATATTTGATAAACCTATTTGATCAAAGATTTGGTCCATGTCACCTAACCAATCGATGAGGGACAATGGATATGGGAGGGCACATCAAACGTAAGTGCTTCTAATACCACCATCACCATGAATCAATCACTAGAATAAGCCAAAACTCTGTCTCTAAAAAGAGGATACAAAAGAGTATCGAAGAATGAGAAGCCTCACAAGATTCTGTTATGATTTATTAATTTCTCACTTCTGTAGGCCAGTAACTCTAGTGCATATCATAAGTCCCGCACCTCAAAGCTGTAGTAGCCACTCCGTGCAGATTTTTTCTTTTTAGGGGTAAGAGAATTTTTCACTTTTTCAATTGAGAATGTGCATGCTATATTGCTGTTAGAGATTCTCCAAATAAATGTCGGTGGGATGGGTAATCATCTGTAAATGTGGCCCAGCCTATTTGGGGGTCCATATTTGTCTAGTTTTATAGATTTTAGACAGTGGTCCATGTACTTGCCCTGCGTGCCCCAGTTACTAGTTTAACAAAGTTGCCTTCATGGGTCATCACAAACAAATACATCAGATTTTAAGCAAACCAAGAGGTCTAATGCTAACTGCTAAGGTTGCACAGTTGACAGTCTAGCCCCAAACAAACTTATCCCCATACTGTGTTTTGAGGTAGACCACCCAACAACGGTCCAAATTTCTTGTTAAATTTCAATTGGGTTGGGTTAAGGCCTGTTTTACCAAGTTGTAAAAATAAAAATAAATATATTTTAAACTCTATAGTTTAATTGTTTAAGGAGTGTAACAAATTAAACCTTATGATTTCAAAAGTAACAAATTAAATACTGATATTTAAAATTAATAAAAACTAAATCATCTAACTTCAAATGTAACAGATTAAACCCTTGGGTCAAAATTAAATTTAAGACTATTCACAGGTCAAAAATATCGATTTTGGTGTTAAACCCTCGCCTGACCTGATAATGTTTAGTGGGAGATTGGAAGAATTGTTGTTGATCGCCACTTTAATTGAAATCGACTGCCATAGTTTTTTATTTCATCTAGTTGGATTAATTGAAATCGCCTTATGCATTGTGGAGTCAATGTGTCATGGTGGATTTGCCATTACCCATTACTGCGGAACAAATTTTGGAGAAGATCTCTCTAGATCTGGCAAAAATCTCACAAAATTTTGCTAAGGTTGACAATAAGAAAGGGAAACAAATGGCTCGTGATGAGGGGAGAAGGAGGAGAGGTGGAGCTTTTCAATCAAATTGGTTGAATTGGATCTTTGTGACATAGAATCGCCACTCAACTTGCGACTATTGGGTTTCCATGATACATAAACAGCATTAACCATTGTGCTACTTGGATAAAGCATTTTTCCAATCAGATGGCTTGGGTCAAGTAGTTTGATCAGGTGCAGGTATAGTTGGACAACCCTAATTAAACCTCCAAAACAATGAGCTTAGTTTTAATTTGTTTCTTTTTGAAACTCATAGTGTAAGTTATTACTTTTGAAACTATAGGGTTTGATTTGTTACTTTTTTTAAACTTTAGGATTTAACTTGTTTCTTGTAAAACTATATGGATGAATTTGTTACACTTGAAAATTATAAAGTTTAAATTATTGTATTCTCATTTAAAAAATGTTGCTAATCAACAATTTCGATATTACTATTTACCGTTCTAAAATTTCACCTAATTTATAATGTCCTCTTAAATTATCAATTTGCATTGATTATCACCTCAATTCTCAAAATTTGTATCATGAAAATCGAGTTTTTAATTACAAGCAATGTGAGAATATAATAATTACACATAATTTTCGGTTCCTTTAAGATTTTTTTTTTTTGATAGAGTTCCTTTGAGATTCAATCACATTATTATATTTTTTGAGATTATAAATTATAAATCACATTATTATAATTCTTAAAATTTGGGTGTCAAACGTATAAATCAAAAGTTTGGGGATATTGTGTCCCCCCCCCCAAACAAAAAAAAAGAAAAAAGAAAAGGGAATATTGTAAATAGCCTAAAAGTTTAGGGCGAGAAAGTGTTATAGTTAAAAACAGCAGCAACCGACTCATCGTTATAGCTCTTTGTAGTTTGTAGTGTTTTATGACTTTTACCTAACAAGAACAACCCCTGAATCCTAAACCCCATACCTCATTTTTTTCATATTTATCCTAAGCGCTAAAAGGCCTAAAACCCTAATAGAAACTGA
The DNA here is from genome assembly GCA_028535165.1 of Quercus tomentella. Classification (NCBI taxonomy): domain Eukaryota; kingdom Viridiplantae; phylum Streptophyta; class Magnoliopsida; order Fagales; family Fagaceae; genus Quercus; species Quercus tomentella. Next base: position 52,193,130 of record JAPQVY010000089.1, on the reverse strand, counting down.
AAGTTTTGGTTAAAGATGCAGCACGACGAGGTCATATGGCAGGTTATCAGGCACAACCATTGCAGTTTCATGTCCAAGTAAGTCTTCTTTTTCTTTCTTAAGCTTTGAAAAACCATTGCTTATTTGGCTTCCTTATAAAGTTTATCAATTTTGTTTTTTATCCATTTGTTTATGGTGGCTGGCTAGTATTGCAGTGGGTTTTGAAACTTGGTTGGGTTTTTGTATTTTTTTTTTTTTGGTAGAATTGCCACTGGAAATTTCTGTAGAAATCCCTATAATGTGACCGGGATTTGTAACCGGAGCTCGTGCCCGCTCGCTAATAGTCGCTATGCCACCATTCGTGACCATGATGGTATTTTTTCACTATTTTCTTACCCTCCTGCTTGTTCTGTCATTTGGGTCTTTTTTATTTTTTGGGTGGTGATTTTTACATGTAGGCAGTTGAATCATTATAATATTGTATATTGTTTGTTTGGTTTTTTTTTTTTAGGAGAAACTACCTGTTGAATTGTGTTTGTCATGAAAATTGAGAAAACAGAAATTCACACCCAATTGAACTTAATAAGATTATTTGGATTTGTTGAATTGAGCCTTATTCTTTCTTGTTGTATAAACTGAAGAGTATGGAAATGTATGCTATATGTGGCCTTTTTAGTTGATCTTAGTGGATTTGGGGCTGTTTATATGTGTAGGTGGTCTGTGTACTGATTTGCTTTTGCACATTGATTAGTGTGTGTGTATTAACAAACGACTTGTGTGGTATTTTTATGTGGTGGTGTTGGTATGCTGCAGGAGTGTTCTATCTTTATATGAAATCCATAGAGAGAGCTCATATACCAAACAAATTGTGGGAGAGAGTTAAGTTGCCCAGAAATTATGAGAAGGCACTTGAGATTGTAGACAAACATCTGGTATTGAACATTAGATTGCTTTTGAAATGTTGGATTATTTGATGTGATTTTGATGTCAGTTCTAGAAGAGATTAATTTGATCTCACCTTTTTGGGTTGACAGATGTATTGGCCAAAGACTCTTGTGCACAAAACAAAGCAGCGATTGACCAAGATGACTCAAATGCGGATACGCATGAGGAAGCTTGCTTTGAAAACAAGGTTCACTTTTTATCATGCTTGCAATTGATTTCAATTCACTACCAGAAATGTTTACTCATATGACAATATTGTTTTGTAATGTGCCACAAGATTGTCTTGGGTACTTTACTTGGTTTCTCTGGGAAAATAATTGAAGTTATAATGAACCATTACTAGTTGTGTTTTCAAGAAAAGATGTTACACACACACATATATATAAACCTTTAAGTTGACATGGGCCAAATTTTAAGGCTTGGAGTAATGCAGATCTTCAAATGTTTGAGTCTCACTATCATATCCTAAATAACAATTTTTTTTCCCAATGAACTTTGGCTCAAATGCATTTCCTCTCCCTGTAAGAATTTTTTTGGAGATGTTTGTTGTTATCTTAAAGCTATATTTTCCATACTTCTCAACTGCAAGCATACAGTAAAGCATAGCCTTATTCAGATATGTCTACAGGTTTCAATAAATCAATTTTTTCTTTCATAAAAAATACTAGTATAATTCATTTGATAAATGAAGGTAGATGCACTATAAGATCCCTTGTATGTAATGAGTAAATGGTAATTAATCAGCAGAAAAATTAGGTTTGCTTATGGGACAAATCAATTAGATCAGCAAAGATCTAGATATTGGGTTGGTAATGCATTGTAGGTGTTCAATACTTTAATTTACTCCGGACTGGAATTCATTGAAGTGAGGGTTGGATGTTTTAAATGAGAAAATCTTTTATTCATTGTGAGATATTTAAATGTTTGTTTGCAAATTGCTTATTTTTTATAGCTTATTTGCATAATGTGAGACAAAAAGGTAAAAGCTAGCTTATTTTCAAATTGTTGAAAGTTAGATTATTTGAAATAAAGTTTAGTAAAAAAGTAGCGTTGGACCCACAACCAGTAGATAATTTAAGCAAAAAGCTACCTTTTAAAAGTACTTATCAAAAAAAGAAAGATATTTAGTTTAAAAGCAAAAAAAGAAAGAAGAAAATGTGAAAACTTTGTTGGTGTTATGCACAGAATTGGCAACTCAGACATTGTGTGGTGATGCTGAAAGGGGTCTAGTTGTAACCTGTTTTTTCTATAATTGGTAAACTAGGTATTGATCTCATGACCTCACCCTCTAACCCATTATCATGGGAAAAGGAAGTGCCAATTGTGCTAGAGCTCATCAGCTTTAACCCTAATATGTTCAATGGCGTCCTCACACATTGGCGTGCTTTGTTATGATGGAAATTGTTTATGTTGCCTAACAGGGAGAAGATAATGACAACACCAAGGAAGGAGAAAAAAAGAGAAGCTAGAAGAGAGGAAAAGGCTGAAAGGGCAGCAGCACTGGATAAGGTTATTATACATGAGCCTTATGCTACTGGTGTACATCGTCTATGTGTTGTCTCTACAGCTCTCATTAAGCCTTTATAGTTTTTCTGCAGAGTATTGAAAAAGAATTGTTAGAACGTCTTCAGAAAGGAGTTTATGGTGACATATACAACTATCCTGTTAAAGAATACAATAAAGTTCTTGATATAGAAGAGGGGCAGGCTGCTAGTGAAGATGAAGAAGAGCTGGTATGAACTTCCTGGTATTATTGTTTTAAATATGGATTATTTGTTTTTATGTTTACTGAGGGTTCTACTTTTAGGATAATCAAATACCCTTGTATCTGTTCTTGTAATAAGCAGGAGCCTGAGATAGAATATGTTGAGGGTTATGAAGAACTTGAACTAGAAGATGATATAGAAGATTTTGGTGGTCTTGCAATCGCTCGGTCTCAGATGGACGATGGCAATGGTATAGCAGTCACTAGATTACTCTGTGTCAAGCATTTTCTTTTAAAGTTGATTATAAATTTTTGTTGATCTTATGCCTGGCTTTGCATGCACATCTAGTTCATATATTTACTTGCACCAAGTAAGAGTATATTTGGATGAGCTTATTTTCATTATCATATCTTGTTTTAAAATTTAAAAATTAAGCTGTGAACAAGTGCAACTGTACCTAGAAAAAAACTGAAGCTTAAAAAAGCTGCCCTAGACGAAAAACAAAATAAACTAAAACAAGCAGACCCCAAGTAGTTCATTTTTAGTTTACATGCATATTGAATAATGGAATTAAATTATAAGTTGTGGGGCTTTGCTTTATAAAATAATGGGACAAGAGTACATGACCGGATTCTCAGATGTGTTTCTTAAATAGAATAAGAAAATGAGTTTCATGATGCAGTTGAAATGGTTGGAGATGATGAAGACGTTGAGCCATTTGCTGGTAAGAGAGTGGGGAAGGAAACTGCCCCAGCTTCAAGAAAGCTTGCGAAAGATGAACCTGATGCCAAATCGAAGAAGAGAGCAAGGGTGCTTGTTGAGGTAATGGTCAATGACATTTTGGTTTGTTTACAGGTTTCTTACATTGTCAGTGATATGTATAGTTCCTTCCATTCATACGAAGACTTTTCTTATGCTTCGGTTGATTCTAAATTCATAAAGAACATAGAGCCCTGTTTTTTGATGTGCAAAAAACTAAAATATTTTTAGTTGATTTTGGTGGGGAAACCTGATGTAGGACATAGACGAACAAAGTTAAATCAGGTCTAGCATTACTTTGTATACAGTGAAGATACTTTATCTTACCACATTTTCTTGATGATAATTTGAAGGAAAAGGTTTGGCTCCAAACATGTTTGGATCCTTGGGCTTCAGCCACCAATAGAAAGAAGACACGTGCCTTGTTATGTGCAATGTATGTGACTCACTTGGTTGGTTAGGTTAAGTGAGTCATGTGCATTGCACACGATAAATGCAAATATCATTCTCAATTGGTAACTCTTTCCTAATGTGAACTATTATGGAGCCAAACTCTTTCCTACTGTGAGCTATTAAATTCTTTGTGTACTTTGGTGGTGTCCGGTGTCCCCTTATAAAAAGAAAGTAATAGATCAAAAATGGATATTATAAGAAGAAAGTAATAGATCAAAAGTGGATACAGTGAAGTAAGATAATGGTATCTTACCACATTTTCTTGATGATTATCAGATTATGTAAACTAATAAATTCACTCGCATAATTTTTAGGCAATTCTTATTTGCAATTTTCTTCAAATTTCTTGAGAATGAATTCTCATAGATTTAACTTGTTTCTGGAGATGGACACTTTAGATACCTTGCCTCCTACTTCTGTAAATTGTCAGTAGCTACATTCAATCAAGATCCTAGACAATTCAAATCCGTTCTTTTATTTGTCAGGTTGAGCATGGAGATGTTGATGAAAGAGAAAAGGCTATCGCATGCACTGAGTGCTTGTAGCATACTGCTTCACTTGTTTGACCTGTAAAGTATCCTTTTTATGGGGTCGGATGTAAGAGAAGGTATCTTATGCATTTGATACATGCATCCTCCTTCTCATAGTGTGTGATCCACACTGATGAAATTTTTGTGGGTGTAGAGTATGTTTCAAATCTCAGTGGGCAAAGAAAGAAAGTCACTAAAGGAGATGAAATTTTGATAGATATCTCATGATTGTAGTTGACATATTTTCTTAATCATAGTAGTTTCCCTTGATTTTATATAGTTTTCTTATAGCTTTTGGTTTTTTCCTCTTTGTGGGAGAAGGGGCTGTACAAGAGTAGCATTCTTGAGTCCTTTCTAGTCTCGGAGTTTTCGTTTCGTTTATGTTACCGCTTCTCAGAAATGAATGAATCTTGTACCTGAGTTATTTGCTTTTGAATGAGGCCATTGAAAATGGATTATTTATTAGTCACACTTGTTTACTTGAACTTTTGTATCATTACTGAAATTGAACCTTTCTTTGTTCTGGCTTTAGCTTATTCCCTTAACCCGTCCCAATAATAGCCACATGTACTGAATTGGACGTATAATACGAGCTTTACTAGTGGATGGTTGTGGCAAGCTCTAGAGAGTAGAGAGTAGGTAGCAACGTGGCCATACTACAGAAGGCCGTAAGCAGTGGCCCGAGAATGTTCGAATATATTTTTTAATCCCTGTTGGATCAAGGTCTCTTGCCCATTGACTTATTTTAATGGATTTTTGGCCCCAGAAGATTCTTGAAGATAATGAGAAATCAGACCAGATCGGTTGGTCATATATCAATTTCCACGTAGATATAGATGTGATTTTAAAGTTGATAAGATTTGCTTTAAAAAATAATAATTTGTAAGTTATATATGGATTTAACTCATTGACATGATATCTAACCATTCATAGGGTGCATCGTATGTATAACAGTATAAGCTGTTAGAAAAGATGTTTTGAATTTAAAATGAAAGCTTGTGAAAAAACCTATGAGGAAAAAACCTATGAGGGGTTATGGTTGCAAAACAGAGTTTTTAATTTTAAATACAATTTTTTAAGTTTCCAAAATGCCTAACCAATCAGAGCCTTCCAAAACATCTATGATTCAAATCCTCAATTTCTTGGTGTAACTATCAAAATATCAAATTATAAAAATAAATAATACAATTACTATTTCACTTTATACTTCAATCATTTTTTTCCCCTTAAAAAGTAACTAGAGTTTAAAATGACAAAAAAGGACAAAATATTGTAATTAATGAAGCATGAAGTAGAATACTAAGAGTGAGATGATTTTTTTTTTTTGGTTTAATACAAAGGGTCAAAGTTTATAGTCATTATTTCATTTGGGATAAAAAAATTGTCACACTTTTAGAGTTCAACTTTAGGGTCTATCAATCAGATTATGTCATGAGTATGAGTTTATTTATTTTAGTTACTTTATAAAAAAAAAACAGTATACGTGAGTCGTGATATGCTGCAATTAATGAATCATAAAATCAAATACTAAGAGCAGGACAAATGATTTTTTATTCCATAATTTGAATATAGTGTTATATTCTGATATTGTATTTTTGCTTTGTTGAAGTTTATTTAATTTTTAGCGTTCCACTTTATGGTTTATTAGCAAGATGTCACATGTGAGAATAATTTTTTTCCCTTTTTAAATTTTGGTTACTTTACAAGGGAAAAAAGAGAGTAGGTGTAATATGTTTTGATTAATAAAATATTAAGTGTAATACAACGAGTCGTAGAATTTGCATTTGTGGAGCATGAAATAGAAGATTAAGAGTTGGGAAAAACAGAATTTTATTCCTTAATCCAACTAGTTAATTAGTTTGGCAAGCTAAACCCCACCCCCCCCCCCCCCCCCCCCAAAAAAAAAAAAAAAAAAAAAAATCTTAATTGGGGTTTTGGAGCTTATTTTGGCGAGTCTCCTCATGCGAAAAATTTCCTCCTCATTGCCTACAATACTTTCAAGTAAGCAATCAACAAAAGTTTTGGAGAGTATTTTATCAAACCAAATGGTTAGGCAATAAGACATATATCCCAATAAAACAGAAATATTAAAAGAGATGAGTACTCAATTAAAATTGATCATTAGTCAACAATATATATCTGGGATTTTTTTTAATTTTTTTTTAGCTGAATGAAAAAAGAGTTTCTGGTACGGGCTCATTGATCCCATGTCTTATGACAGTAATGGGTAATACCATGTGTACCACACGAGCCTTGTTGGATTATCGTTCAAACCGCTTCTCCCTAGGTGCTCGATAAAGACTTTTACCATCAAACCACACCCCGTGTGTTAACATATATTTGAGATTGTTCTTGCGGGTACTCTTCCCATGTATCATGAGGGTCAAGAATATGTTTTTTGGCCTTTACATGAATGAAATCTGTTCGGTCAAATTGGCTTTTCTTTATTTATCCACTTATAATACTCCAAATCAGAGTGCCACCTTCTAATCTTGGATTTGCGTTTTTTTCACTCCATCAATCAAACCGAAACAGCATCCAATACACAGTTTTTCTCAGCCCACAGTATCAAAGTCTAGTATGTTCTTCTACGTTCTCTACCAACTATATTTCTCTCCTCAAACGCTCCTCCTCTCTCATTCTCATGCTCATCACCATCTTCTCTGTCTATCTGTAGTTCACTCTTCTTAGACTTTCTCATTGCTTTATGGATCAAAACCCCAAAGACTTGCCAATTCTCTCCTATGTCCTATCCCAACTCAACCCCAATTCCCATCCACGACTCCCTCCACAACTTCAACAAACCCTGCTGACCCAGTTGCCTTATATCAACCACCCTAAAGTCCTAGCCTCACTGGCCCAAGCCATCCCAGATATCACCCAGATCACCAAGTCGGTGAGGCTGGAAGAGATGCATGAGGAATATGAGAAACAGTTGAGAGAAGCAGAGGACAGGTTGGTCGAGGTTTATGGATCAGTTGTGTCAGAGTTGGAGAAGGGGTTTAAGGAAGAGGAAGTGTGTGATGAGGTAGTTGGGATATTGAAGGAGGCGGAAGGTGGTGTTGTTGTGGAGAGGGTTGAGCTTTGTGGGCGTCAGCTGAGGTTTCTTCCTGAGGCATTTGGGATGCTTCATGGGTTGCTCGTGCTCAATTTGTCCCGTAATCAGCTAGAGGTTAGTGCTCTTGTCATTTTTTTTTTTTCTTTCTATTTTCTGTTGATAAATTTGAAAGGCTGCAAAGAAAAAAGTAGGAAATTATTGGAAATTAAACTATCTCAGATTCAAGAATGAACAAAAAAAAAAAAAAAATTTCCAATTCGGGACCCTACTTTGTGATGAATTAAGCTATTAAAGTGAGTTTTTGTATCAAATGTCGCATATGATTAATATTATATTTCTTTTACTCAACTCTGTTTCTAGGAGTGAACAAGTAGGTGGAAAGTAAAGGACTTATTTCAAAAATAAAAAAAGAAGAAAAAAAAGAAAAAAGAAATGAAGGGAGGGTGAAGCACTACCTTATTTGTGCATGCTTCATGGATATTATTCTGGCTTCTTTCTTTAGGTATATTGTTCTGATTAGATTTATAAAAAAAAAAAAAAAAGTTCTGACTTCTGATTATATTAGTTGTCTACTCCAAACTTGGTCTCTTACTCTGCCGTACAGAACTTAAAGATGTTGGTCATTTGCTATTCTCTAATTGCAACATGAGAGCTAATCATAATATGAAACCTTGATGAACCATCATGACATAGAGTACATGCGAGATTTTGAGTGGTGAAGAACCTACCTATAATCGTTTGTTCAAAAGTGTAACTGGAATTATAGAATTTCTATATGCAGTTCCTGATATTTTCTTTATTCGTTTGGGGAAACAGGTCCTTCCTGATTCAATAGCAGGGCTTCAGAAACTGGAGGAGCTTGATATTTCTTCCAATCTTTTAGTATCCCTGCCAGGTTCTATTGGACTGTTGCTTAACCTGAGGGTCCTCAATGTCTCAGGAAATAAACTTAGTTCCCTTCCTGACTCGATTGCTCGCTGCAGGTAAAGACATCATTTACTAGTGTTTCACTTTCTATTGTTCCCTGGAAAATTTGCATTTTCCTATTCTTTTCTTAGCATCTTCACTAGGTCCTTTATTCATTAACTGGTTCCTACTTCCTTTTAGTTCACTGGTGGAGTTAGATGCAAGCTTTAACAATTTGATGTGTTTGCCATCAAATATTGGGTACGGACTAGTTAATCTTGAAAGGCTCTCAATCCACCTGAATAGAATCCGTTGTCTTCCTGCATCAATTTGTGAAATGAGGTCTTTAAGATATGTAGATGTTCATTTCAATGAGCTACGTGGCCTACCTCATGCTATTGGGAGATTAACAAATCTTGAGGTTCTGAACCTTAGCAGTAATTTCAGTGATTTGACACAGCTTCCTGAAACAATTGGTGATCTTATGAACCTAAGGGAGCTTGACTTAAGCAACAACCAAATCCGAGCTCTTCCTGACACATTTGGTCAGCTCAAAAATCTAACTAAGCTTAATTTGGACCAAAATCCGCTCATAATACCTCCCATAGATATTGTGAATAAAGGGGTTGAAGCTGTCAAGGAGTACATGGCAAAGAGGTGGCTTGATATCAAAGCAGAGGAGCAACAGAGGAGCATGATCGAAGAAAACAAGCAGCAAGCTCAGACTGGTTGGCTAGCATGGGGAACTTCCTTGTTGAATAACTTGGTTTCTGGGGTTTCACAAAGTGTTGCAGGATATGTGGGAGCTGGAAAAGCTTCGAGAGACCCTTGGTTGGATCAACAATTATGATTTGATCATCTTCTTGACCTGGGATTTATAGAATTTTCTGTGTGTGTATATATATATTTTGTAGTTGAATGGAGTTATTGGTCCATTCGAGATGACATAATGATGTTATATATGTACATAAAGTAATATGGTGTGTAGCGTGCAGTTTTCCATTCTGGAACAGTTAGATACACCCGCTTACTACTGGTCACTCAAATTAACTGGTTTATTTGTTTGTATTTTTCATTGGTTATGCCCAGTTGTAAGTTGTAACATTACATCCACGAGACAAAAGATTAAGTGGCTATATTTTCTCATTTTACTTTTTCTTGAAAGTACATTACAATATTATCAATGTTTAGAGGGAAAATTACTCTTTACCATTTTAAAGTATGACTCATTTTACACTTACTGCATCCGAGAGACTTTCTAGGAGTGTGCAACCCACCACCATATTAATAAAGACCACAAACAAGGGAAATGTTGTGATCACTTTTCTTGTGTGAATCTTTATTTCATACTCAAAATTTGCTTTCATAAATAAATGAGAATGCACATTTTACTCCCCTAAACTCATTTTACACTTTTCCTCTAAACTATGGCAATGCACACTTACTTCCTTAAACTATAACCCATGGAATGCAATGTAAAGTGTAACACAATTAATAGTTTAGGGAGGATAAATGTGCATTTTCATAGTTTAGGGGGGCAAGTGTTACATATGTAATAGTTTATGTGGGTAAAAATGCATTCTCATAGTTTAGGGGTGTAAGTGTAAAACGATGTATATTTTAGGAGGGATAAAGTGTAATTTCCCCATATTTATAATAGGGATTACACACAAAAGCCAATGATAATTTGAATTTGAATTCTATTTTGATTGCTTCAATCCCTTCATTCCTATGATTTTATCTAGCAATCAAAATTTTGATTTGATCTTCAATGGCATGGAAAGTGAATTATTCTTTCCAACACATTGATCTTCTAGTCCTTACCAATTATTGTATCATAGTGGTTAGTATTGTAGAATACATGTTATGTATCAAATTGAGTGAAAAAATATCATATCATAAGTATGTATTGATGATACTCATAAACTGTATGATACATATATGCATATTGTTTGAATCGTATTATATTATTGTATGTATTGAACAATACATAGGCATGTGGGTTTAGATTATTTTATTTTATTTTATTTATTTGTGGTTAATATTTGTGCTTTGAGTGTAAGTCCAACAAGTTTTTGGTCATTTTTTAAATAAAAAATTATTTAATTACTTGGTTGAACCCAATAAAATAACATGTCCAACCATGATTTTTTTCTCTCTCCTACAAAATTTGGACCATACACTTGACTCACTTTTTTGGCCTTCACATTTACCAATTTCTTTTCTATATTATGAATAAAGTATTAAATAACCATATAACTATATTTTAATTTTGTTATAAATGTTATAAATCAAAGAAACTTGAATGTCAAGAAGATATATATATATATATATATATATATATATAAAGGTTATCAAAAAAGAAGAATAAGAAGAGATAATAAATTTTGGAGATAATGGGGAAGAAGATATCAATGAAGAAATGGTTTTGCAAGATGATGAAAATAATGATAAAACTAACTTATACTAGGGAGATGAAGTTGATTAGGCTAGATGATTAATAAGATGAGAAAAAATTATTAATTTGGCTTATATATCATGTATTATCACTTTTGAGTTTGACCATTTTTTTTGTTGAGAAGAAGACATTTATTTTAACTTGATTTATTTAGTTAGCTTGGTTAAATATTAGTATAAGTGATAATTAAATTAGTAATTAGTTGATTATGTTCCAAATTTATAATATTATCTTTTATATATATATATATATATGATGATTTATAATTTTATATAAATTTTATGTTAGGGTTTTAGACCCCAATTGAGTAAGATTCAATCAGATTTCTAGTCAAATAATTAAAATGATTAATTATGCAATTAGATTTGATTTAAACAAATATCACACAATCACAAACCACATGAACACCAAGAATGATGATCTAGGAAAACATTTGAAATTGTGGTTTTAAAGTAAAAAACCTAGAGAGGATTTAACCTAAACAATCCTCATGGCAACATTTCACTAATAAAATGAAAGTTTGTACAATAGACTTAATCCAAAATCTACTGCTACCTCATGCAGTACTTACCCATGTTACCACACGCAACTCCGAATCCACGGATTCTTTTATAGTGAAACTATTGCACACAAACACTCTTGTTTGTGACTTTGAAAACTCCACTCAAAGGTTTAGATCATCAACTGTGGTTGATTTGATGCATTAGCTTTACTCTATAGCTAGATTTGTTGTTTGCACAAGGTCTCCAGCTGTAGCTTAAAAGGGTTCGGAAAACTCCAGATTTGTGTACAAAACACTGTTCTCTTGAATGTGTAAAAACATGTTCTAGGGTTTATATTTACATATTCTTAAGCTATCAAAAAGCTAGATCCAATGGCTGATTTGATGCATTAGCTTTACTCAATAGCTAGATCTATTGTTTGCACAAGGTCTCCAGTTGAAGCTTCAAAAGAGTTTGGAAAACTCCAGATTTGTGAACAAAACACTATTCTCTTGAATGTGTAAAAACATGTTCTAGGGTTTATATTTACATATTCTTAATATCTATCAAAAACGTAGATCCAATGGCTAAGAAAGAAAGTGAGAATTCAGATTTACACGAATCTTGATCGGTCGAGATGTGCGTCTTGATCAGTCGAGATAAGTGCACTTATCTTTTCCTACTTTCTTGAGTCTTCAATTGTGCAAAAATTCTTTTTTCTTGTTTTTGAATATTTCTAGATTAAACACTAGATAAAAAATAAGTTCTAAATGTTACAATTTGTTCGTGGTTGCCAACCTAAAAATATGGACTTTACATTTTATATAGTATACAAATACTTGTGTATCTTACTATACATGATGAAGATAATAATAACAATAATAATAATAATAATAATAATAATTGTTGATTAGAAAGAATATTTTTATAACTAAATGGTTTTGACACATGAAAAACATAGAATACAATTTTCTTAAAATCTTTTATGTTAAATTATTATTTATTTATTCATTTTTAAGGAAAAGTCTCACATCACGGACTAATGAGCAATTTTAGTTTTATTATTATATTTTTTATGACTTCTTTGGGTGAATTGAATTCTTGAGGAGTTTGATAGGTCAAAAATGTATTGACCCCTTTGGTAAATTAATCAATTAATTATCCAAGTGAATTAATTAGATTCAATTACATGCAATAAGCGTGATAGCACAAACAAATTACCAAGTTAAATGCAGCGGAAAATAAATTTGACACAGGTGATTTATTTACGAATGGGGAAAACCACCGAGGCAAAACCCTACCAGGTGAATTTAAGATCACCACTCCCTAGAATCCACTATTATCAAAATAAGCGGTTATAAGTAAAAGGAATCACAATATCTAATACCAACTTACAGTTGAACTCTTACCCTAATACCCAATTGGACTTGTGATGTAGCGGCAATCTCTACGTTCAATGCATGACTCTTAGTACGTGACTAACCAATGATGCATGGATTCCAGTACGTGACTAACTCCACAACAACCCTTTGATTGTTGTAGTTGATTTGCAGTAGCTTCACATAGAAACACCAATAAGATCTTCAATGTTGGTGCAAGAACTTTTACTTGGTTACAGAACCCAAAGGCGTACAAGAAACATGGTAAGAACTCTTTCTTTTGTGGGAGGAGGCTATGGTTTCAAAAAGAAAACCTTATAAAGCTCTCTAGGGTTAGCTTTTTCTTTTTCCACCTCCTTTAAATAGGAGCTTAATGGGCTCTCCTATTCCAAATAGGTTTACACGGGCTTTCCTAGTCTAATAAGGATTATACAAACCCACAAACGTTGGGTTTTCTAGTCCTATAAGGATTATACAAACTCATAAACAAATAGCCTTTTAGAATAAAAACGTTGCTAGCTATAGTCTGAATCCCGTAAGCTTGATAGATCGAGACATGTATCGAGATTTAATGAATTTCAACAGATCGAGCTTCTATCGAGGAGGTATCAAGACCTGCAGATTGCACTTTTCTTGAGTAGTTCTTGAGTAATCCTCATGTCTTCAATGTAACCACTTGTAATGATTATCTTGAACCTACTTAGATTTACCCAAATACAAGTAAAGTGCATTTTGTCAAAAGATATACCAATTACACAAAACACACATTGTTTTTGTATTTTTTTTTTATTTTTCAATTTTGTTTTTTAAATTTTTATGAAAAACAAAATAAAGCAAAACTGAAAACATATAAACAAAAATATGTTAAACAAAACAAAGCATAAAACTAGATGCAAATGCATGAAAGTATGATTCCAAAAACAAATAAGAAATCAAGCAAGAAAGTCCAACTTTAGATAGAAGAATTAAAGCAAAGGAAAAACAGAAAGATAATTAAGTCTTAGGATCCTTTATCACCCACACAGCATGAGTCATTGGCCGTAAAGATGAAAAGGTACGTGTCCTAGTATGACTACTAAAGGACATAGAGGAATTAGAATTCCCCTAAAATTGAGTTAAAAAGTTCAAAACTTTTAATAACTCACCAAGAATAGGTACAGAGCCTTTAGACAAAGGATGAGACCTATTGGACACTCGCTTATGAGAAAACAACTTGAAACAATTATGCCGAGTGTGACCGGAAGCACCACAATGGTGACAAACATGAGTAGTTTTAAAGCTACTTGACTTCCTAGAAGGAGGTCTAACCTTAGAGGTTGATAACTTAGGACAACTGGCCTAATATGACCAACAATATGACAATGATGACAAGTGGGGAGAAATTCAGAATTTTTATTCTTCCTAGGAGGAGTTTTAGATATAGGTTAAAAAAGTTCAGCATTAACATCATAATTTTTACCTTTGTCTATCCTAGTAATATTAGCCTTCAACTCTTCATTATTCCTTTTAAATGGAGGAATATAAAAATCTTTTCCTTTTGAGTTAGGCTTAACAACAAGTTTGGCACTAGTTAATTTTTCAACTTTAGTTTTAAATTCAACTAGTTGCTTTTCCAAACTCTTAATTTTGTCAACCTGAGATGAAATTTGATTTTTAAAATTCTCATTCAAATTATTGGCTTCATCCAATTTTGCAATCAAATCATATTTTTCTAACTTGACCTTTTTAAATTTAGCTTTTAATTTTGTAGAACTTTTAAGAGATCTCATACAAAAATTATAAAGTTTACAATAGGCATCTTGAATATCATCATCATCATTCAACACAAGATCATGCAAATCAAAACAATCAAGAGTTTTCATGACAACAGGGGTCAATGGATCACACAGCAAAGATTAAAACCTAATTAGAGTGTGCCTACTATGATACCACTTGTTGGGTTAAAATGAATTGACCCCTTGCAATTAATTAATTAATTACCCAAGTTAATTAATTAGATCAAATTTCATGCAATAGTGTGGCAGCACAAACAAATCACCAACTAAACTAAAAGCAGTGGAAAATTAAATTTGACACGGGTGATTTGTTTACAAATGGGGAAAACCACCCAGGCAAAACCCCACCGGGTGATTTTAAGGTTACTACTTCCAAAAATCTACTATTATCAATCACAAGCGATTACAAGTATAAGAAATCTTACCAAACCCTTTAGCCTATCCCAAAATACCAACCTACAGTTGAATCCTTATCCCAATACCCAATTGGACTTGTATTGTAACGACAATCTTTCCGTTCAATGCACGAATCCCAGTACGTGACTAATTCCATAGCAACCCTTTAATTGATGTAGTTGATTTGCAATAGCTTCACATAGAAACACCAATAAGATCTTCAATGATGATGTGAGAGACTTTTCTTGATTACAAAACCCAAAAGCGTACAAGAAACGCAGCAAGAATTCTTTTTTGTATAAGAGGAGGCTAGGGTTTCAAAAAGAAAACCTTATGAAGCTCTTTAGGGTTAGGTTTTTCTTTTTTCACCTCCTTATTTAAATAAGAGCTCAATGGACTCTCCTATTTCAAATAGGTATACACAAACCTTGGGCTTTCCTAGTCCAATAAGGATTATACAAACCTATAAACAAATAGCCTTTTAAAATAAAAACGTTGCTAGTTATAGTCTGAATCTTGTAAGCTCAATAGATCGAGACATGTGTCGAGTTTTAATGAATCTCGACATATCAAGCTTTTGTCGAAGAGGTATTGAGACCTGTAAATTGTACTTTTCTTGAGCAGTTTTTGAGTAATCTTCATGTCTTCAATGTAACCATTTGTACTAATCATCTTGAACCTACTTAGATTTACCCAAATACAAGTAAAGTGCGTGTTGTCAAAGGATGTGCCAATTACATAAAAATATGTCCCTTACAGAGTGATGTAGAATAGTAATTCTAAGAGTGGCCAATACTTCATAGTAAATGGGAGAGATTTGTTGCAATATTCACATGTAAGTAATATGACTAGTTGAATGACAAATCTCACATTAAAATAGTTATTATAATAATAATAAGAATTAAAAAAAATAACATAATTGAGCCAAAACTCATAAACTTCATATATTAGGTTAATTGATATCTTATATCTTACAAGGCTTCTATTGGAATCTGTTGGAGCATTTTAATATTAATTAATTAAAATGAATAAATATTACAACATAAATGTAAAGATGTGGAAGTGAATGTAGAAGATGAGGAGTTAGTGAAAATGTTTAATCTCACATTGAAAAGGAGAGAGACTATTTTATTATTTTTAATTGTGGTGATTAATGGGCTAACATGAATTGTCTTAGATATTGGGCTAGATATGTGTGCAAGGGAGAGGTGATGGATGGAGGTATCAAAAATGGAAATGAATCAGATTAATTTGGGTAGTAATTTTGTGAGGCCCATTGAGCCTATAAATAGACTCATTCAGACCCAATCCAAGTTACTGCAATATACAATATACACGTAAAAATATAGAGAGGTTCTTGGCAAAGAAGGGTGTTCTTTTTGGTGGAGCTTTGGGCTTAAACACTTTGTGCAGAGGTTGTTTTAGCCATATGACACTTGTTGGGCTGTTGTATCTTGAGAGAGACAAGTCAGAGAAGGTCTGCACCGGTTACAAAGTTTAGCCAACTGAGGGCTTGAATCTCCTTAAAGAGAGCGAGTGCCGCGCCTCAATCCAAATAGTGTTGTGTAATTTTTCTCTTTAAATTAATAATATTTAGAAGTATTATTCAGTTTCTCGTTGTGTTATTATTATTATTATTATTATTATTATTATTATTATTATTATTATTATTGTGACTGCACCAACAGAAACTTCAAATCCCTGGAAGAACGAGGACCCATAGGTCCACAAGGATCTCTGTGTATATCGACAAATTTGATGAAGCTCTCCATGCCTTTATTTATGGTAATGTTGGCTACTAGAGCAAGACACATGAAATCATGAATCCAAGGCCCAGAATTCATTTCTACAAAAAGTGAAAATGGATAGAAATTAAGAGTGCTTTACTTTAATTTCTTTCTCATCTATATATATATATATATATATATATATATATATATATATATATATATATATATAAAACTGAAGCCTTTGACCTCTCCACAATTTTCCACATCAGCATTACTTAAATAAATAAATAAAAAAACAAAAATTATGATTTTACTATAAAACCGGATTTTACTATAAATAAAATTATGATTATACAATTATACTATACTACTGCATATAGAGTCAAATTTGAATAAACAAGTTATTTGCTGGCTTTGGACTTGCGTATTTGGACTATAGCTAGCCATGATATATATCTTCACGGTTGTTTAATCCAAAATCATCTATATATATAACTCTCTTCAATTATTGAACAAATACTTGCACATATATGCATACGCTAAATCTTGATAAACTCGAATTAAAAAGAAAAGAAAAGAAAAATGTAGTAGTAGTATGATAGGACTCTTTTAACCTTAGTTAGTATAAATTGATTAGTGTATTTTATGATTCTATCAAAATAGTCAATCGAATTTGGGTTTAGAGTTTACACTCTTTCAGCAAAACTATATAGCTATGAAATACTTAAATGTGCTCTGTAGTCACAATTAAGTGAGATGATGTGCAATAAGTATTAAATTTGCAATTTGTTTTACCGCAATTGTGTTTACACTATGTTTGGGGTTTCTGTTCTTTTTGTTTCCCTATCTTTTTCATATGCCAAGATTATGGCTTCTTCGATTTTTGGTTATTTTTATGGTTAACAACTTAACATGCATGTACACACACACACACACATATATATATATATATATATATATATATATATATATATATATATATTATTGAAAATATAATGAGATGTTGATGGTTAATACATATATATTTCAGGAATCAAAAGTAATATTCTTTTTTATTATTTGAAGCATTTGCTCCAATTAGTAAGGCTTTGGTAATGTCACTTTGTCTTGAATCTTCAAGATGGCTATGTGTAAAACTGTAAGTATGTAATTATTATTTTTTTGATGGTCTTTTATATATATATATATATGAATTTTTATTTTTATTTTTATTTTTTTTAGGCTGGTTGATAAGCAAGACTTGGAGGAGTGAATCATCTTCATCAGTAAGACAAAATACAAGGAGGGTGGAAAGTCATGTTCATGATTAAACATTCAAGGTACAAATTATATGATTCATGGGCAATTTAAAATTGGATTTTCAATTTTAGAATTATTGCATGTGTTGCAAATCTATATTTAAAGTGAGAAAATTTTACATAGAAACTATTTTAGAATGATGATTAAATTTTTGTGGTTAAAATGAATCTTTGTATATAGAAGTTTGATAAATTCTTTTGTTTTAATGGCTACTTAAAATGGTTTAATTGATCTATTACGTCATTGACCATTGCTACAAAGTACAAACATATACAAAATAAACATTTTTAGATCTAAAATTATTTGCTAACCAGTAATGTTGGCCTGTTATAGTTTATTATTTGTATATGTGCAAAGTTTAAATATAGTAATTGTCATTGTATATTTAAAACTTTTATGATTGACCTCTTACAGTATGAACCCAGTACAAACAATCATAATGTTCATCCACATGTCTCTTATATTTTAACTTCTTTGTGCTCATGTAGAATATGAGTATCATCTAATATTCTAGATTATAGAATATAAGAAATATATTTATTAAATAAAAAATTGATATATTTGCCTACCAAGATTTGTATAGAGTTAGCATTCATTTATTACATTCTTTTTTCATCTACATATTTTGCAGCAATTGTATACAATTGCTTAATTTTCCTTTAATGTTTGATTATATTTCAAATGTAATTATACTTTTGTAGCATGCTTAAAGTAAATATATATAATTTTTGAAAAACTATCATATGCATTGCACGGGTTAGCGACTAGTGTATTTACCCGTGGTTATAGTACTGTAATTATAGACTCCGACATTGATAGTTATGCGTAATTACTTGTAGGAAACCAAGTGAGATAACTCTTAATGAGTAGATCGGATTTATAGTGAGTGTACTTATAAGGTTGGCCTAGGCCAACATTTCTAACATCTCCCACGTGAATATAGTGGACATGGGATCACCAAGCAGTTTATGTACTCCTCTCAAATCTATTCATGCGGGTAAATAATTTGTCCTTTTCATAGTTGGAGCGGGGACATAATGGGCGTACTTGGAATCTACACAAGCGTTCATCCCACACAGCAAGACTATAAAGCCCACACAGAGGTAATCTTGAAAAAAGGCGTAACAAAATAATATTGTCATTGGCGCTAGATTAAAGAAGAATGGTGTTGCATAAGGTTCTCGTGGAGTTGTGATTTCTATGAATGACATATAAGAAATGGAATAAGCTCGGCCATAGACACAAGGAAAGTTAGTAGGACTTGTTTGTAGCCCAAAAGAGAGATATTTCAAAAACCCACAAAGAGGTAATGACAAATGTGAATGAGAGATTTATTATAATATACACACACGTGAGTGATGTGCCTAATTAAATGGTAAAATCTCATATTAAATAATAAGAAAAAGAACGAGAAAATAGCATAATTGAACTAAAAACCCATAAACTTTAGTTTTTAGGTTTATTGGTATCTTATATCTTACTGGGCTTCTATTGGAATCTTCAAACCACTAAACCCACAAGTCCACAACGATCTCTGTATATCAACAAATTTGAAGAAGCTCCAAAGGACGTTGCAGCTCTGAACAGTGATGACTACCAACATACTGTGTTAGTCTCAAGAATAGAAAGTACAATTCATGAATAGTATGTTCATGAATAGTAGTACAAATCATAATTAAGTTAGTGCCACTTCTAAGTGTCCAGATGAATGGTACCTTGCTTAATGCATAAAATAACATTTCTCATTAATTAGTTGGAATTCCACGTTGTCTATTGTGGTGATGTGTTGTAATTCTCTATTTCATTGAATAAATTCTAATTACTTGAAACATTAAAAAAAAAAGGGACAAAGCGTATTAATTTTTATACAAGTTCTTTTCTTAAAAGTAAAATAAAATTTTTGGTTAACTCTACCCTTCCTTCCACCTCCAACTAAACCAGCATTAGAATTAGTGAAATTATCAATTTCCATTTCTATATATCATAAACCTATCTTTTTTTCAAGCTAGTATATTCTCAATCCGTTTGAGTTCAACTAATTTGGCCAATTTTTATCTTGGGGCTGTTTGGGTACAGTTTCTTTATTTCTTTCTTAATTGCAAAAATATTGTGAAGTCTTTTAATTATGTCGGCTCAAAAGAATATTCTGTAAAGAACCCATGGCGCATGTTCTTTTTTTGGACCAACAGCCTTTTGAATTCTAGCCATTATTGTAAAGGCGGCATTAATTTGGGCTAAGATTGGGCCTCAAAGGGAAGGTAGCTGATTTTGTAAACTGGGCCTAAGGAACTCTTTTCCGAAAGAAGAGGAATGAGAGATTCAAACTTGGATGGCAATAGGGTGGGCCAAAATGGGCAAATGCCATTTTTTCGGAAATTAAACATCTTTGTGCCCTCATTCTGAAAGTAAATAGGGAAATGCCCCTCTTTTGTAACTCGATTTTAGTATTATCGAGTTATATGAAATACTCGATATTCCTATGATCGAGTTATATACAGATTTTCCCCCCACTGCTGGCATTTTTTTTTTTGAATCTCTACATAACTCGATTAGTTAAAAATCGAGTTAGTTATGCTGTTATAAACACTGATTTCGTACTGTCTTTGTGTCAGGTGGAGTGTTTCAATGTAACTCGATTTATGTAATATCGAGTTATAAAGTATACTTGATATGCGTAAAGTCGAGTTATTCTCTTATAATTTCTGCACACCTTCTCCCACTCAGTGTGCCTTGCTCTCTGTTGAACTGAGGATGCTTTCTGCTGAACTGAGTTGGAACTCCTCCACGGATTAACAGCGGCTTTCAAACTCAATTGAAATTTGTATCACCTCAGGTAAAAAATTCACATCACAATTTTAGGGCAATGTTATTTTCATTTGATATTGTGCTAAATTTTGATTTTTTAGGTTGAATGAATGTGAAGTAAGTACATTGGTGTGATTTTGGTTATTTGTTGTAGTAAACGTTGGTCAGAAGAGAATGAAATAATTTCTTTACTATAGCAACATTTTGTATTGCACATAATCATCATTGGTCAAACATTTACAACAACATTTAGTGTTGAAGACAATGTGTAGACATTACCAACAATGTCTATGAATGTCTTTGCTGTGTACCATTCGATGTCTATGGTTAAATGTTGGTGTTAGTGTTAGTATTTCATTTTTAGCATGCAATAGTTCTTGCATTTTATGAATGTCTTTGCTGTGTACCGTTCTATGCAGGATTACATTATTTAGCAACAGTTGATACACACTGTTAACTTGATCATTTGGTGTTATTGTATTCAGTGTCAATGTTTGGTTCTGGCAACCCACAACTCTATAGGCCTCATGATGTGTTCACTGCTATGGGTCGTTGTTGGGTATTGGAAGATGAGTTCAGCTATCCAATCAATCCGAATTTGCGAAATAGTGCTTACGTTCACAATACCATGAGACAGGAGTGGGCTTGGTTATTTCGTGAACAACAAATGTTTTATGATGAGTTGGTTGGTTTTAAGTTGCCAGTGCCTCGGCGACTCGCATCACAGATGCCCAGAGACAGCATGGACGAACTTCGTAAAGCATTGAACCGCATAAGAGAAGAAAATAATCGAATGAAGATACGTCTTAATCGATATCGGACCCAAGTCGAGATTAGAGAGTCAGTGTAGGAAGGGTGGTACGAGCATGCACAGTTCATGCAATCACTTCTTGCTGATCCCATTTATCAGTCAGACGTGGAGATGTCAGATGAAGAGTAATCGTGTCGTGTCGTGGTGTAATTAGATTTTGTTGGAGAACTATTTTGCTTAACTATGTGTTATATGTATGGTTGCATTTGTACTATGTAAACCTTATTATTGATTATGAGAAGCATGCACGTTATTCGTAATGTAGATTATTCTCACATAAGTCATAAAAGTCAAATATTCTCACACATGATGTTTTTCAATAAGCACGTACGACATAACACAGAAAACATAAAATAACTTACACTAACATTATTAACTTAACCATAGATATAACACACACACACACACCACAGTGGCATTCATTCTGATAGGTAGTCCTCGTAGTTGAGGACATTGTTACGTTCTGCCGGAGTGAGTTGCCTGTTTGTTGCAACGGCTTGCTCCTCCGCCAATTGTAGCATATGATACCTGGAACTACGAAGTATCATAAGATTGTTCTCTTTTTTTATTTTCGTCACTGCACGCTCATACTGGTGCATGTTTTGTCGTGGCAGTGTGAGCGAGCTACGCTCGACAAGAGGCGCTCCGAGTTGCAGGAGATCATTGTGCAGAGCGTTGGACTCGTTCACGCAAAAGTCCCACTCCTGTTGCAATCCGGCATAGTATTCCCTCTCGTCAGAATCTCTTTGCGTTCTATAGTTATTTGGAAAACGAGGTAGCATCCAATTACGCATTGACATTGGAAAATGTGACTTCAGATCGGTATGTGTAGAAGTTTTGCAAGGGTAGATGTATGTAAATGGGACTTCGGTATGTGTAGATGTTTTGCAAGGGTAGATGTAAATGGGACTTTATATAGGGGTTTTGCAAGGGCAAGTATTCAGGTGGATGTGACTATAAGTATTCACGTGAATAAAGATGATATGACTTGACAGTATATTGTTCAGTGGCGTCTGTTGGTGCATGTGATTCGTTGAGGTAGCTGTTTCATATGGCTATAGCTTGTGCTACAGTAGCGGGCTGGTGCTGTGTACTGCAAAAGAGGTTGCGTATTTATTCACGTGAAGACTATTCAACATTGTTGTGCTTCATCTGACATGACTTGACGAGACAATGTTGAGTTGTGTTAAATGTATCATAAACTTCTCAGGGATGCTATAGGTACATCCTTTAAAAATGCTGCATTGCAAAAGGATGCATAGCTGTGTATTGACGTGCGTGTAGGTGATATGACTGGACAGGGTTCAACAGTGTAAAGCTGTTGAGCAGCACTACGAACATCAATGTAGCAATATGACCAATAACACCCAAAATTGATGCACAAAATTTTTTGCGCTGCTATGTGTATTGACGTGAGTGTGGATGGGTACTTCTGGTCAGGGTTCAACAATACTGAGCTATCCACCGTAGCTACAGTCATTGCTCCCTATGGTGGAATTTGGCAAGTGTGATTGAAGAAAGCTGATAACAACATTTGGTTTTGTAATGGTTGGCAGGATTTCGCTGAATACCATTCTATCTGTTATGGTTATTTTTTAGTCTTCAGATATGAAGGAAATTCAAGCTTCCATATTGTTATATTTGATAAGACTGCCATTGAGATTCAATATCCACCTAGGAAGAATTGTAAATTGGAAGATCATCAGGTAAAAATATCAAAAACTTAGATGAAGATGATACAAACATTTCTTCCTCAATGGACAGACCCATAAAACATGAAGTCAGAGAAAAGTTTGTTCTTAAAAAATTACCGATTATGTCTAGAGGAAGAGAGAGAGAGAAATCCAAGCAGCCAAAAAGTTGAAGCCTAAAAATCCTTCTTTCATGGGTATCTCATGGCCACATAATATGGTGAGCTTTTATACATAATGTGATTATGATGTTCTCTTAAATATGGCTTGGAAACATATATGGGAAGCAAGTATATTATTGGGAAGCAATTTGTCACACATCAATGTCTTGTGCTATTACCCTCCATCAAAACATATTAAGCAATGAGATTCGGGGAAGGCTGGGTTGCATTTTCGAAAGACAATAATTTAGAAAAAGGAGATGTCTGTGTCTTTGAGGTGATCGAAAGGACTCCTGTTGTGATTAGTGTCTCAATATTTCACTTGGTTGACCATCAGAGTTTGGACAAGGATAACCTGTTTAAAATTTAAACTAGTGATGTTTATGCTTATATTTAATTAGGGACTTTGATCACTACTATAGTTTATTTCTGATGGATGTGGTTTTAAGACTTTTCTCTGACCAGTTTGGAATGTCTTGTTCAAAACTATTTAGAATTCCTGTGCTTCATCTGACATGACTTGTTGAGACAGTACTAAGCTGTGTTCAATGTATCATAAACTTTTCAGCCATGCTCTGCATCCTTGAAAACGGTGCATTGCAAAAGAAGGCATATCTGTGTATTGATTGGACAGGGTTGAACAGTGCGAAGCTGTTAAGCAGCACATGTAGCACTACGAACAACATCTATGTAGCGATGGTGGACAGCTCACACTCAAAATTGATGCATAACCAATTCAAGGATGCTCTGCCTCTTCGAAAACGGTGCATTGCAAAGGGTTGCACATATGTGTATTCACGTGAGTGGGTATGTGTATTCAATAGTTTCGAGATGTTGAGTATCACATGCAGAACTACATCAATCAAGTGTAGCAATGATGGACAGCTTACCCCCAAAAATTTGCTTACACTTATGAGGGGTCCTCTGCATCCTTGAAAATAGTGCATTGCAAAATGTTGCATATCTGTTTATTCACGTGAGCATGGATGATATGACTGGACAGGGTTCAATAGTGTCGAGTTGTTGAGCAGCACATGCAGAACTGCGAACATGACTTCGTCGAACAGTGTCGAGCTGTGTTAGCCTTTTCCAACCTCACTTGCCAAATGCTAGTATTACGAGCAATGAGTGTAGCAACAGTAGAGAGTTTTATCCCCCTGTTTCCCTACAAACTTTTCAGGGAGTCTTTGCAGGTAGAAAATGTAGTTACATTTTCTCAACATCAATGTAAAATTACATGAAGAAAACTATGCTTCCAAGTTTTA
Source organism: Quercus tomentella (assembly GCA_028535165.1). Classification (NCBI taxonomy): domain Eukaryota; kingdom Viridiplantae; phylum Streptophyta; class Magnoliopsida; order Fagales; family Fagaceae; genus Quercus; species Quercus tomentella. The sequence goes on along the minus strand of JAPQVY010000089.1, from coordinate 52,168,542 downwards.
CATCAATGGCTTCCGATCATCACAATTGCAATATTAGGGAGCTTTCAAGCAATGCTACAACAAACCAATAACTTGAATGAAACATTTTAAAGGCTGATCAGGCTTTTAGGCCTTTACCCTATTTTTAAGCAAACCAAATATCGTTGTGAGAGTGTGTTGGGTGAGCCATATGGATTTTCAGTGAGTGAGTGGTTAGTCTGGTTTGGACGAGTCTTTATGTAATGTATCTATATAAAGTAGGACACTATTACAACTAAGATACACAGATACGTGCATATTATATCGTGACTCAAACAACTCATATAAAAGAATTATTCGTATTATTGAATCATATTCGTGGTTGGTCTATGTGGTTTGGATTAGTCTGTATGTATTGAATCTATTAAATTTTCCTACAAGTAATGTGCAATAAATATAATTTGGAGCCATTTCACTTCCTAAGGTTTTCCCTACATTACAAAGCAAAGGACATTGTCCGTCCATGACCCACATTACTTGAATGTAGCAACAAAGAACACGTATGAAAAAAATGAGAAAGTGATTTCACATAAACTTAGCCAAAAGTAATAAACAGTTAATCTTTAGAGTTGCAAAAGTTGAACATACATAATCATCATTTGTCACACATTAACAATAACATTATGTATTGCACATAATGTGTAGACATTAACAACAACGTCTAATGTTCGTAGGTAGAAATTTTTGGAAATCATCATTGCTTGAATCTGAGAAGTCTGAAATATCTGTTTCATCATCTAACGCAGTAATTTCATTAATAGACTTCATGGCTCGCTCTTGCGCCTTCCCCTTTAGATGCTTCCTAGCTTTTTGGATTGCGTGAAAACGGTCTAGTCGCCTTTGCATTTGATTGTTCTCTTGTTCAAGACGAGCAAGTATGTTGGCAGGTTCATCTCTAGGTAACTCGGCAGAGCGTGCCTTAGGAACTCGTAACCCGTGCCATCGACAATACACCTCTAACTCACACCTCTTCTCGTATAGGGTTGACCATGGTGGTTCTGCTATAGTGAACTCTATTGCGGTGGTATCTGTACTTAATTTTGTAGGTTTGCCGACCATGATGTGTCCGACGCTTCCAAGACTCTCATACGTGTATATTGGCATATTAACGAAATCTCTCTTCTTTCCAACCCATTTTCCTCCATAGTGGTCTGTGTATGTATGTAGTTGTTGATCTGTTGGAACTTGTGATGATGCATTTGTTGAAGTAGGTCCAAACTTGTTTCGCATTGTACGATTTGATGTTGAGGCATTGCGACTCATAGCTTAATCAATCTACGAAGTTAGCGGGGGTAGAAAGTTAACATTATGTCACTGGTGCATTTATAACCTCATTTCACGGTCCAGGCATTACAATTTCACTTACTAGGGCTTGTCATGTCAAACCCTTCAGGAAAAACGCTATATGAACAGGATTTTAAATGTTCGTAATGTCACATCAAAGGTGGGCAGTAATTGCAACAGTAGATGTAAATGAGACATCTGTGCATCCAATTTCAGAATTCTGTATTCACGTGAGTATGGGTGTGAAACAGTGTCGACCTGGGTATCCACATCGTGTAGAGCATCGAACATGACTTGACTAAGCAGCAGTGTCTGTTGGCGCATGTGCTGCGATTGAAGGAGTTTGATATGACTACAGTTGGTGCTACAGAAGCAGGCTGGTGACGTGTGTTTAGAGTTGGAACTTGGTCACCTTCAAACTTCGCTATATTAATTGTGTTTTGTCTTTCACCAGCAAGTTCGCAATATTAATTTATTAATTATGTTTGGTCTGTCACAAAATAAATTATGAAGATCACAGTGTTTTCTGTGATTTGGTCATTTTGAATGTCTGTAAACATCATGGTGTGTAAATATGACGGTGTTCATTATCTTTGGTCATTAAACATTTACAGGTTAAAAGCATCACTTTGGTCTCAGAACCATCACTCTTACAAATTACGTAGCGCCACAGGCTGAAACACTGAAATTTCTCTTGTAATCGTAGCCAATTAATGTGACACTGCATTTGAGGGAATACCTACTTACTCGACTATTCGATCAAACATCGTGGTGAAAGACTTGTCGGTTTGAAGCGAGGCCCAATTTGGACTGAATACCACATCTGTTATACCTTAGATGTTGGTGGCTTCAGCTCCTGGTTATATCTGTTTAATTGTGCTTGGTCCTTTACAAAATCTTAAATATCAGGGTGTTTATTATCGTTGGTCATTTTCAAGGATGCTAGTCAAAACGCTCTTCCCATAATTCGTGACTGTTGGTTAGAAGAGATTGCACATGGTAAAACCATGTTCAACCCTGAAACTAAGCTCTCAAACAAACGCGTGCCATAATAATTTACAGGTTGAAAGCACCACTTTGCTCTTAGAACTTTGATGTTAGTGGCTTGAGGTCACTGTTATATCTGTTTAATTGTGTTTGGTCATTCGTAAAAACATTAAACATCAGGGTGTTCATTATCGTTGGTCATTTTCAAGGATGGTAGTCAAAACACTCTTCTCATAATCCGTGACTGTTGGTTAGAAGAGATTGCACATGGTAAAACCATCTTGAACACTGAAATTGAGCTCTCAAACAATCACGTCCCATACACATTTACAGGTTGAAAGCACCACTTTACTCTCAGAACTTTGATGTTAGTGGCTCGAGCTCACTGTTATATCTATTTAATCGTGTTTGGTCCTTCACAACAACATTAAACTTCACGATGTTTATTATCTTCAGCTCACTGTTATCTAATATATTATGTAACGGGCTTCCCCTGTTTGGATTCCTCATATTTGATTAAAAAAAATCCGTTAGACCGAATGCTAGAGTGAATGAGGTCATGCCAAGTGTCGCTTTTATCTTTTTCGACGAGTCTGCACTGCAAGGTTTCATCAATAAATTTTGTAATGAAAATATGATGCATGAGGAATAGTCCAGGCGAGGATCAAATTCAGAATAATATAGTTGATGATTTAAGATCGACAAAAATGTCCAATTAGTGGAAAATACATGTAAGCTCAGCAAAACCTCCAATAAAAATAGTTGCCTGAAGTCAAGATATAGCTTCAGCCATTGTTCCAAGGAAAATCTCCTAGGTGGTTCATCGTTAATATCAAAACCTGTAAACGAATTGTGCTTTCACAAACCTTCCATTTGTATTAATAATTACTATAATCTAAAAACACGTGAGCGTCGTACAGAATTATGAAATAAATTTTATTTACACACAGACTTGGATCTACTTGATATTATATAGAATCACATAATAACATAAAAAATTCTTAGACCATTACATCCATTTCAATAATACTAATGATAGTAACGATGGGCATGAAACTAACCATCATATTAATATATCAAATTACTTTCAACGGATACCATGTTCTTCAAATTGCCACTAAAATAACAAAATATAGAACTGTCATACAATTCTCCAAATATGTTATACCAACCACGAACTGAAAATCGTCCCCCCCTTGGGTACAATGCCCAATGGGAATCATCAAGAGTCAGATGGTGTAGAAGGTGGAACAGGACGTCTATAGTGACCTAAGTCCGCTCGCATAGCTCCAACCTCGGCAAGAAGACCATGTAGAAGCTGACCATGGGCTGCCTGAGTCGTCATAATGGTCTCCATCATAGCATGAAGAGAGGGAGGAAGAGGGCATGTATGCGCTGCATCAACAATGTCAACATCTATCTCATCATCACCATCCTCGGCAACAACAGATGTGGGATCCCCATGCATGTCCTCATCTTGAACATCTCCAGTAGTAGACCGTACTCGTGGTCTGTTGGATGGACCAACACTGAGGTCGACAACCTTCTTTTGGGCAGTTCGCTGTTTCAGAAATTTGGCTCCTATAGGGGCTTGGATGTGAACCAACTCGTGGGAAGGAAAGTTCTTTAATCCTAAATATTTGAGGACCCTATGGAGGAGAACTGGGAAAAACAAAGCATGCCTCTTATACTTGCTCCTACGCACCTTGACAATGGTTTCGATGAAAAGGGAAGGAAAACAAATGGAACTATTGGTGACGAGGGCATAAAGCAAGATACACCTGTCTACAGGGATTGTATGGATATGAGAGATAGGGAAAATGTTGTGACAAGCTATCCTAAAGAAGATATAATTAAGCTCAGTCAACTCACTTGAGCTAATACTTCGGCCAGAATCCCGATTGTTTGATCGTCCACAAAGAACATCCATAACATCATCAATACGAGGAGACATAGAGTTTGGATAAGTAGGTGTACAAATTATAGGTAAATCTATTGTAAACGGTACACCACGTATGGACGATGCCACCTTGTGACCACCAAGATCCTCATGCACCGATAGATTTGAATAGAATTCTCTAATCAAGTCAGCTGGAGGGGGTTGTATGTTTGTACATAGGGACAGCCAATGCCTAGACTGTAGATTCTCACGAACAAAAGGATGCAGTTCCTGTAAATTGATTTGCCTTTCTCCCCAAATACGCCTACGCTTAATCAAGGTTTCAAAGGTTTGCTCATTTTCTGGCGTGAGGAACCTTAATTGATCAAACACCACTTCAGGTTCGGATGCAGCTTTGCATTTTCCCCTCTTAGTCCTCTTCGGACCCATAACTAATCGATGGTCAGTAGTGCAAACACGATCAGCTCACACGGTAAAACAGAACCAAAATGAAGTTTGAAGCAGAGAACAAAAATTGAAGAGTAACCAGATACCATGTGTAGAAAATCATGCACACAATATACTGTCTAGAGCAGTTTACAACTACACAATGAAAAAACAATATTCTTATTCACGGGTTGTTTAGTTGGTGCAATAATTGTAATGCATTTTGGTCCGAGTCAATAATTTGAAGTTAGAGACCTAGAGTATATAACATAAGTCTTATTATATAGGAAACATACAAGTGGATTTAGGAAGTGACATATTTTCGAAATTCGTAGCTACATGTAGTAAGTTTCACCAGCATATATCTATACCACAATGTACAGTTCAGACAGACAACCAGCATATATCTATACCACACACATATGGACCCACTGGCAAGTTCATTTTGTGGAAGGAAGACAATGTATGACATAGGCAACCTTACTAACAACAATGCATTTGACTAGCCAAACACCCAATTTCATCACAATGTTCATAGACATAGACATAGAAGTGTGAAGCATCAAAATGCAAAATTTGAGAATAATGCACCAACAATGTGTAATTTCAAAGACAGCAACCGTTAAAAGAGTCTTACTATGTAAAATCCTCGACGAATTTGCGCGGGAAATTGTGGGTTCTAGCCGGATGAAGCGAGAGCAATCAAAGATGTAATTTCGGACAGCTGCAGGTTCTGCAGAACTGGGGAAGAGTTAATAAAAATGGGTAATAGTTTGTAATGTCCATATAACTCGATTTTTAATAACTCGAGTTACATGCAATCCAAATTTCCAGCACAAGGGCTTGCACATAAACCGATTGTCTGTAAATCGAGTTATGTGTAGCACAAATAACTAGAATCCAGTTAATGGTGGAACGGCTTTCTCATAACTTGATACTGCAGACAACGAGTTAATTTCAAATAACTCGATTATACCTAACTCGAGTTATTTTTCTGGGCCCCCAGATATTTGGACTGGTCCAGATGCAGTCCAAGACGAATCGAAGTTTAAAGGTAGGCCTGCCACAATACTCGATTCTACTTGAATCGAGTTCTGTGCAGTGGAGAATCACAAGAATTCAAATTCCTCGAGATTTGGGAAATCGAGTTACGTTGTACACATGGACCCACCCAGCCCATATATTTGGACTGGTCCAGATGCAGTCCAAGAGGAATCCAACTGTATAGGGCTACCTCGCACAAAACCCGACTCCGGTAAAATCGAGTTATTTGCAGTACAATATCTCAAGAATGCAATTTCTGTGTGTAATGGCTTGCACATAAATGGATACATCATAAAGCGAGTTATTTGCAGAGTTACTCAATTTTGTAGAACTTGAGTTATTTTCACTGGTCTCACCCATAAACCTCTTCTCCCTTAATCTTCCTATTAGGTGTAATCATTTCTCAACATTAATTTAGTGTGGTATTGACAATAACAAGTTGACTGGGCTTGTTAATTATGATACCTCAATTCATGTGTCTGATCCTCAATTTCCTTGTACAATATGGTGAAGGTATTGTGCTGAAGCTAACATAAAGAATTGCCGTTCATGAATATTTTTGTGATGTGATGTAAGCATTACCTGCCTTCAATAAGAAATTTGTAGGGCTGCCCTAAATTCTAGTGTCATCATTCTGCCATTCTAGGACTGCTACAAGTAGTCTTCATTAAAACTCGATCCAAAAATCATGCGGAGCCTTTTTATTTAATATTTCTTATTTACTTTTTTTTTAGTGGTATGATTTTCAATAAAATGTAAGTTTCACAGTTTTCATGAAAATTTATTTTTCATGAAAATTTCTTGAGAAAATGGATTTAGAAATAATCCAGACTCATGATTCCTTATGACAATGATAGAATTACTTGCATTTCTGCCATGTGGATGACCCACTTTCATAAGCAGTTAATGGCAGCAGTTATGACAGGAGTTTGACAGATGTTGTTTGCAGGTTTGTTCAGTTCAAAGATGATGTTTTTCTATAAATTTTGGTGTCTTGAATGCTTCCGTGTATCCTAAATCTCTCTCCTTTTTTATTTTCCCCTTATATTCATCCTTGCGTTTGTAACACTACTGTTCTTTTGAAGGACTACTGCAACAAAAAAAAATATCATCCATTTTGTGTAGATTTGATTTCAATATAATTTAATTATCTTATCCAGAAGCATGAGTATGCTCTCTGGAATTTTAATGTTTTTGTACATGCAGGGAGCTTGGCATTGGAATAGTTCCATACACGAATTTGGTCGTGGTTTTTTAGCTGGCAAAGGAGCCGTGGAAAATTTGGCTGCAAATAGCGTATTGGTACATATTTCACCAGTATTTTGTGTTATTCATTTGTAAGATACAAAGATTTTTCAGGAAACATTGATATTTTTCTTTGAGCAACGATTCATCAAGGTGCAACCAAATAAAACAGTACCTATTTTAGTCCTTGCAGTTTAACACAAAATTCAAATTTCATCTATAACATTTGAAAAATTGCAACCAAGTGAAATTTTGAAAATTTAGCTATCAAGCTTTTCAATTTGCCACATTATATTGATTGACACAATTGATGGATTAACTTCTCACTTATTTTTTAAACATCTAAATTTGCAAACATCAAAAATAGCAACTAAAAGTAGCTCAAGTGTTCTTGTATTAAAGTGTTACAATATATACAAAACATACAACAATGTCATCTGAAAACAACAAAATCCTATAGCGATAACAATGTTGACCCCCCTAAAATAAAATCCAAGAGTCGCCATTCAATGTAATATAATTGAATGACATGCAAAAAGGCCAAAATCCAAACAAAAGCGCAGAAAAAAATACAGCATCACATTCATTTTAAAATACATATGAAAGTTCATCATAGTAATTAAAAATTTTCCAAGAGTGAAACTCTAAACATCACAAAAGTACCCAATCAATAAAGTTGCAAACTGGGATGAACAATATAGGGATGAATAGTAAAGTTGCAAAGTAAACACACTCTAAACATCACATAATATTATCATCACTTTGCATCCACCCTAACCACTTAGTCTTGGCACTTGAAAATGTGGACGTTTAACACAACACCGTCCCTCATAATCAGCTCAAATACACAAACATCTCCTACTCGCAAACTATTTTCCCTCACAAATGCAGACCAACCAGCTGATACGACACATGATGAACCCCCACTTCGTTCATAAATGTATAGCTTCACAGGCCATAATCGGTCCACAAACTGGAGCTTGACAGGGAGTATAGTTGCTTTGGTGTAGTCCTTGGTAAACCCGTCTCTCGGTAAGTAGTTCATAATGTCTTGGGGTAAACTCTGTAAAAGGAACAATAATAGATATTTAACAAATATATTCCAGCAACAAGTATCTAATTGATCTACATCTTTTCACCTAAAAACACAAATAAGTTTAAATCATTACCAACAAAATGTCCAGCCACAAGTATCTAGTGTGACAATCTTTCTAATTGATCTATGAAAAATGATAGTTAATGGGAGTTGCATTTGTAAATTACAAAAATATTCCATTTTAGTAAAGCTAAAAGCTTACCGCACGATCCTTGCCATTAACGTAGGATGGACGCATGATGACAGTGAAAAGAGGATTTTCTGATTTAAAAGCATCGGCTATAACACGATTTTTAGCTACACCACCGTCTTTCTTAGGATGGGCTGATCCTGAAACGAGTTGAAAATATGAAGTCATGCACATAAAATTAATAGTAAACATGCTAAACAAATCAACCAGTTGCTTACAAAAGTGTAACATTCAAACCTGAACCCTCTCCCCTATAAAAGTGTTTGATGATTTCAACAGAGCTGTCATCACTCTCATCATCTTCGATCCTATGAACTTGGAGTTCGTCGTCTAAAGTATAGTCTATTTCTGTTGCAGTGGCATCAAATATGAGTACATCAAAGTGTGAATTTCCTTCATATTTGAAAACTAGCAAGTGCCCCACGGCTACACCATTAGAGCTTGCAAATTCGGACCAACCATTTTGAAACCAAACCCCCCCAGCATGTTGTGTCAACTTGACTTTCCATTTTCTACCATTTGGAATAGTGAGAAAGGCCATATTTGACAGGTCCACTCCAAATTTCTGCACGAACTTATCTGGAATCCGCTGTAAAAAGAATCTCCATAACATAAATGCAGGCTAGGGAAATAAACACATGCAATCAATCAAGCTCTATGGAGTTGTGCAGCTACCATTGCAGGAAAAATGGATTTAGTGATTGTTAGGTCATATTACTTTCATAAGTGTTCAATGGTATTACTATTTGTTGGATGACCAAAAGCTCAAAAAAGCAGACAAAATCCTTATACACAATGCTAGAAAATAAAAGTTTGAATGATGGCAGAATACTCCTTAGTTACAGCCCCCCACCCCCACACAAAAAAGAAAAGAAAATCAAACAAAATAAAATAACAGCCCATGCAACATTGACGTTATATTTAATAGCTATAACCTCAATCTGTCATATTAAGGGCTCGATATTTGACAGTAACAAATCTTATGAATTTTTATGCTTCTTATACAACCTAATCTTATAACGAAAATAACCATCAACAGCTTTCAACATTTTACATTTCTCTGTTGTTGTTGAAATGTAAAAAATTTTGGGGAAATGTTGTATTTTGATAATGTGTCTGTGATTTGGTTTTGGGGTGTTGGGGAAACATTGAAGATGACCCACTTTTGTTTATGGGCAGGATTTGGATTTAGACGTACAAATTTTTGCCACTCAGCCACTTCATAAGTTTGTGAACTCTAAAAAACAAATGATAAAAAGAGTGAACGATTTCTGTATCCTAGTTTGATCCCAGGACACAGTTTCACAGTTTAAATTCAGTTATACATCTGTGGTGACCCTATAAGCCCTATCACATTTTCAAAAAAATGCCATCTGCTCTTGCTCTGTATTTATTTTTCCTCAATCTCTACCATGCGATTATCCCTGTTTCATTTTTTGTTCATATAAAAGTGTTCGATGCAAAAGTACTCTGTTATGTGACTGTGTTCTTCTTAAAGTGTAACCTACGTATTGCAAAATGAAAGTTTTTCTGACTACATGTAACAAATGTACATTTTTTCAAGAATCACAAATAAAGAAGAAGAAGTGTACGAAGTGTATTAGCATATGATTTTCAGAGGAATCTAGTTTATAAATTTACGCATACTTACAAGCTTTCCTTCCTGAACAGCATTCGGCAGAATAATCTTGAAAAAGTGTGGGGACCGATCAGCAGGACCATCGTCGTTGTCTCTCCGCCATTGAGAAGCCATTGTTCTGGTTCTCCAAACTTTCGCTGAGAAGTTGAACAGTTGCTGCTTCGTACGTTTGAGCACTAAATAGTGGCCTGGTCATACACATAACCCGATTATTCAGAAATCGAGTTCTTTGTACTGCCACTAAAAGGAGTCCATGCTGTGCGCAATGTATGTCAGAGGAATCCATGTTGTGTGTGGTGGTTTGGACGTAACTCGATATCCCTAAAATCGGGTTAAAGTAACTCGATACTACAGAAATCGAGTTACACGCCAATAACTCGCTTATACAGAAATCGATTTAAGATATTTGGACTGGTCCCGAGGCAGTCCAAGAGGAATCTAACTGTAGACAATGGTCTTCAACGTATCTCGAAGCTATAGAAATCGAGTTTTTCTGAACGTAACTCGGTTATACTGAAATCGAGTTACGTTGACTGGGCTTCCCGACCCAGCCCAGATAATTGGACTGGTCCAGAGGGGCAGTCCAAGAGGAATCTAAGTGTGCACATTGTCTTCAACGTATCTCGAAGCTACAGATATCGAGTTGTTCTCAACGTAACTCGGTTATAGTGAAATCGAGTTACGTTGACTGGGTCACCCAGTCCAGATTTTTGGACTGGTCCAGAGGGGCAATCTAAGAGGAACCTAAGTGTGCACAATGGTCTTCAACGTATCTCGAAGCTAGAGAAATCGAGTTCTTCTGAACGTAACTCGGTTATACTGAAATCGAGTTACGTTGACTGGGCTTCCCGACCCAGCCCAGATAATTGGACTGGTCCAGAGGCAGTCCAAGAGGAATCTAAGTGTGCACATTGTCTTCAACGTATCTCGAAGCTACAGATATCGAGTTGTTCTCAACGTAACTCGGTTATAGTGAAATCGAGTTACGTTGACTGGGTCACCCAGTCCAGATTTTTGGACTGGTCCAGAGGGGCAGTCCAAGAGGAACCTAAGTGTGCACAATGGTCTTCAACGTATCTCGAAGCTAGAGAAATCGAGTTCTTCTGAACGTAACTCGGTTATACTGAAATCGATTTACGTTGACTGGGCTTCCCGACCCAGCCTAGATAATTGGACTGGTCCAGAGGTAGTCCAAGAGGAATCTAAGTGTGCACATTGTCTTCAACGTATCTCGAAGCTACAGATATCGAGTTGTTCTCAACTTAACTCGGTTATAGTGAAATCGAGTTACGTTGACTGGGTCACCCAGTCCAGATTTTTGGACTGGTCCAGAGGGGCAGTCCAAGAGGAACCTAAGTGTGCACAATGGTCTTCAACGTATCTCGAAGCTAGAGAAATCGAGTTCTTTTGAACGTAACTCGGTTATACTGAAATCGAGTTACGTTGACTGGGCTTCCCGACCCAGCCCAGATAATTGGACTGGTCCAGAGGCAGTCCAAGAGGAATCTAAGTGTGTTCAACGTAACTCAGATCTAGAGAAATCGAGTAACCCAGGTACTTGAGAATTGAGAATGGATTGAGTCGAAGACGATTGAGAATGGACTGCAACGTAACTCGTTAACTGGGAAATCGAGTTTTATTTAGTATATAACCTTTCTATTTGGAATTTTTCTTGCGACTTGCACTGTTCACACCCATTCAGTATTGGCGTGCTTATTCATAGTAAAAGTGGACCTGCTGACAACCATGCTGTGAACAACAAGTCATCCATACAAATGCAGACCAACCACATCCATCAGTAACATTCCCCCATTTGCATTACGCGAATAAAAAAATCATCCATATATACAAGCTTATTTGTAAGTAAAGAGCCTCTATGCATTTAAATCAGTTGATGTACAAAAATAAAAAGTTCAATTTCTGCATTTTAAACATTCTTCACAATTGTAACTTGAAACTTGGACAGCATCCGCCAACAATGGTTTTAGGCAAACATGGAGTCATAGCATTTGAGTGACACCTTCTTTTTGTTCTCTTCAGAAGTTGCCTCCTTTCTGAGGAGTAGCCAACACAGAAATTAGTATACAACCCACGGTAATTAATAAATTGAATTGACAAATACAGAAGAGCCTTCAGGCTTGCCTGCTTAAATGAGGAGCATCTACAGTTACACCTTGGCGACAATTACAAATCTGCAGCAAAACATATACAGTTAGGGAAATAGAGACCCCATGAATACTAGAAGTACACCACAAACAATAAGATTGAAAGAACACCAAAACTAGGACAAAAATAAAAAAATGGTAATATGTAGGAGTTAAGACTAACTGCAACTACTTGAAGAAGTAATCACAAGATTGCCCAAAGTTACACCTAAATTTGATACAATGGTATTACTATCATGGTTCCAATCTACAAATTACTGCCCACATCTTAATTATAACTCATATAATGTAATATCTAAACATGTAAAGAAGAATAACTTATGATACCCCCTTGTTACTATGATTTCTAATTGTTGCCTGCTACATAGCACCATGGCTTGTTGAAGCCACATTTCGAGTTGGACATGTACGACGGTTATGACCCTCTTCGCGACACAACCCACACTTCAACTTTGGTCCATTCTCAATCCACAATGAGGTTGGCAACTCCCTATCCTCGTCATCCATCTCATTGCGGATTCTCGTGGACTTTGGCCGACCTTTCTCACGGATCAACCGCTGGTTTGGCATCACGGTTCTCCTTTCTGCTGGCTCCGGCCATTCTAACCTATCTTTTAGTGGTTGGAATATAGGCTCATAGCTGTGATACCGTTCTTCAAGGCGGTAGAAATGATCCATATACTCAGTGGCATCACGGTTGTGTTTGGCACAAACTGCTATCAAGTGGGAACAGGGGATCTTGTTTGCTTCCCATTTGCCGCACGTGCATGTCATGTCTATGAGGGAAACCCTATGGGTGTGATCTCCCCCGCCAGTGTTCAACAGTGAAGACTGTGTCTCCACTGTATATAACCGTTGTTGCGCACTCATCCTTCTAACAATATGGAGCTTCGCCTTCTCTTGATTTTCCTCGAACTTGTCATAGGCATATTTGCACCACACTTGCCCCTCTTCCAACTTCTCTAGGGTTTTGTTTCGACGTTCGTCAAAGTATGAGTTCACCTTGTAAAATGTAAACTTCACCATTGCAGTTATGGGCAAGCTACGTGCGCCCTTAAGTACCCCATTGAAGCACTCTGACAGGTTGGTTGTCATTGCCCCATATCGGTGCCCATGGTCATGTACAAGTGTCCACTTTTCTTGATTTACCTCCTTAAGATAGTCGTACGCATCCGGGTTGACATTCTTGATGCAATCCATGGTGTTCTCAAACTTCCTAACTTGATTCGCAGTTGCTGCGTTCCATACCAAGTTCTTCAACGGCACACTATTGAAGTTAGTGTTAACATTGCTTACTAAATGGCGGAGGCAATACCGGTGATGGGTTAAGGGCGGTTGCAAGTAGCCCCTAGTGGTGTCATCGAAGCATGATTGTATCCCACGATGCCTGTCGGATATTATACACAAATTGGTCCGGTCTGTAACATAGGTCAACAGGCATGCCAAGAACCATCCCCATGTCTCCGTGCTCTCGCTTTCGACAACGGCAAATGCGAGTGGATAAACCTCGTTGTTACCATCTGTTGCCATTGCTATCAACAACTTTCCTTTGTACTTGCCATAGAGGTGCATTGCATCTATGCTTATCACCGGCCTGCAATGCCTGAACCCTCTAATACACGGACCGAAAGCCCAAAACGCGGAGTTGAATATACAAGTCCCCGGGACATGGGGGTCACACTTTAATGTGGTCACAGTATCCGGATCTGCATCAGACAATGCAGCTAGAAATCGTGGCAATTCTGCGTACGACTCGTCAAAATCCCCGTAAATACATGCAACTGCCTTCTGTTTGGCTTCCCAAACCTTGTACATAGTTACATCATGCCCATGCCTTGCATGCAACATACTACGCAAGTCCCTTACCTTTCGGGTTAGGTCCTCCCGTACATACTTCTCAAGTGCAATGGAGATGAACTTTGAATCCATCATCCGCCCATCAGTTGGTAGCTGGAGGGATGAGCAACTATGAGGACCCTTACATGTACTGATAACCCACATCCCGTGCTTCTTGCTGCAATTGGCCCGAATTGACCACAGACATGCCTCATTCTTGCACCGCACTACCAGCCTATTGGTGTCAGACTTGATGACCTTGTATTGCTTATTATGCTCCACAGAGTAGAGGGTCAACACATATTAAACAGAGGCTTTATTCTTGAATAGCATCCCCCTTGCTGGGTGGTCACCTTTATGCCAACTTGTAAGATGTCCTGTACCCAATGCAGGTGATGGGTCATTAATATTGTCCCATGTGTTTGATGTGAACCATTCTGGGATAGGAACTGTTGTAAGGCAATCCTCCTCGTTATTTTCGATCAGTGGTACATCTAAGACCTCCGCGTCGTCCACTGGTCCATCAGTATCAATGAACTCTTCGTACACATCTCGGCTGGCATCAATATCAATTCCCCCGTCCATATCAGCTTGGACATGCTCATATGTGTGACTAGACCCTCCCACATCATGTGTATTGGTGGCGCCCACCACTTCGGTGTTGTCCAAATGATCAACCGCACTACATGGTTGATTATTGTAGGGGAAAGGCGTGGCATAGGCAAAGGGAGGATGCACTTCAACCGACAATGAGTGTGGCTCTTCCACCCCACTGGCATGCTGTGAACTTGCACTACCATGGAACCCAACAGCCTCAACAGTTACATACAAGTCGGACGCTATGAACTGGGGGGTCCGCTTAATCACTGCCCACATCATGTCCACGTCAGCATCGCAACCCAACGGATTTGAGTTGTAGACAACCTGAGTACTCACAAGTATCTGGGGGGCACGGTACACGATGGATATCTTATGTGACTCCTTGTCCAACCGTAGAGCTACCATTATCTTCCGGTGCATTTTTCTCAAGTGTGTTCCCCATTTCAACTCAATGAACTTCTGCTTCACTGACTCACCTCTATAGGACAGCCCATGCAAGTCATGGAAATACTGTTCCCCATCATAGTAAACGTAGAAGCAGTGACGACCCATGTCAGACCTGGATAAGGACCATTAATTGTGGTTATCATGTAGAAGATAGGGGGTTATGTTAATGCAACAGTAATTAATCTTTTACAGATGCACTATGATGCTATCCTAATTATAGGTGTACACACTTGATTCGTTTGGACACAAAGATTGGCCTTTTAGGGGAGACGTGCCACAACAAAGAATCAGGGTGTTTGTAATATCGCTTGGTAAGGATGCAATATGGAGTAGGAAAAAGCAAACATGGTCAGCAAAACTTGTTCACCTCGCAGGCTTTCTTTTTCAGAACCCACACAGTAAAGCCTTTCAGAACTGAAAAAGCCATACAATGTAAACCTCAGTATACATTACACATCATTGTTAATATGTATGAATGAATGCATATGTCATCATATGAATTCACCATACAATGTTTGTTTATATATATGTTTATTTAGAATGATTATATACATATTTCCCAAAAAAATTCTCGAAAATAATTATTATATACATTACTATATCTATACATATTTAGGAACAATATGTATACAATGTCACTATCACACACACACACACACATATAAGATTTTGCTAATGTATGTCATAAGAGCATACAATAATTAATCATTTTTTGGACAATTTTTTTCAGGATTTTCAATGCATTAACAGTTTTTGCAATTCCTAACCTTGGTGTTTTTCAAAAAATTGGTGCCCTAAGCACATACATTATATGTAGACATACCTATACATGTCTGTGTGTATATATATATATATATATATACATGTGATCATATATGGGATCATATATGGGTAGGTAGCTTTGTTTATATTTACATATATTTGCATATACATACGTACATACATACATACATATATATATATATATATATATATTTATATATATATATATATATATGTGTGTGTGTGTGTGTGTATGTGTGTATATATATATATACATATATTTGTTCATGCCACATATACATCTTATGATATGGGTAAATACGTTTGTCTATACATACATATATCTATACATACATACATTTATGTATATATATACACACACATAATTTCAGAATAAGACAGTTGTAGAAAGCAATCCAAATTATAAGTAGTTATGTAAGTCAATCCAATTATAAGTAGTTATGTAAGTGAATATATACCTATCAGGGAAGATGTGCCAGAACAAAGAAGAAGGGGACCACCGCAACAGCACGCCTGGTGAGGATGCAATAATGACAAGGAAAATGGCAGAAGAGTTAGCAAACTTTGTTCACCTCATAGGCTTTCTTTTTCAGAGACCAGACAGTGAAGGTTTTCAACACAGATAGAGCCAGACACGTGCATGGATTCTGAAATGTGGGGAGGGGGACAACATGACTCGATATTAAGGAAATCGATTTTATATAAAACTCGATACCACATAAATCGAGTTACTGTTGACGAGACATATTGAAATGACGGCATTTCAGAAACTCGGTTACTAAGAAGTCGAGTTACATGTAACTCCGCATTTTAGATGTTGCTATAACTCGATTTCTGTAGAATCGAGTTTTAGCTCCATTTCCTCTACAAAAGCCCACTTCACACGTTAGAAGGTGCAACCACATTCTAGAGCAATTGAATTCCCACCATTGCGTGTTTGTAGAGCAGGATGGGACGAACCTATGTTGTGTTTAACGGTCGTGTTCCAGGCATATACGACAGTTGGCTAGATGCGAGTAGACAAGTTCATAAATTCCCAAATGCCAATCACAAATCATATAAAGATCGAAGGGAAGCCGAAGCTGCATACATGGAGTATTTGCATGGTAATGGTATGGTCGTGCATGGTGGTGCGTCTAGATCGTGGGAAACTCCAAACATATCAACCTCAACTCCACCTAGCACTTCTGAAAGCGAAGGAACCAACTATGGCAGTGGAGACATTAGGAACACTTTGTTAAGGTATCAGTTGGAAGTTGCCATTGAGGAGCGTGACCACGCAAGGAGGATCGCAACGTTGAGTGCAAACATGTTGAATGAAGTGGTGGCTCATGTTGTGGGGGATGACGAAGTTGATGCACCCACGAGACAACGTACGGATGCATGAATGCAAAAGTACGACTTCTTGTTGTGGTATTTAGTAAGATATGTATTCTTGCAAGTAACTACTTTCGTGTGTACTTTAAGTAGAAGTGTCATCGTTTTCCAATTGTTTCACTGGCAGATATGTATATATTTTTGTTTTTGGACTACTTTGGTCTTATTCGGTCCATTATATCTACTTTGGTCTTATTCGGTCCACTGTAGTTTCTAGGAAAATCGGTGTACTACATTCTATTTACTCTATTTGATCCTATTCAGTCAGCTTTGGTCGTACCCCGTCTATTTGATTCACTGCAGTCCATTATTGTGTAGTTACAAAATACTAGATCAGCCTATACACAATGAGCCACGATTAACGAATGTACATGACGTGAAACACAACAATGAATTGCGTAACCTCTACATGAACGATTTGGAAATCCTCCTCGTTGGAGGATTCACTGCAATCCATACCAATCAAAGAAAATTCAAAGTTTAAAAAAGATAGGATTGGAATTATTCATACATGATAAATCGTCCAACATTAGAAAATTATCTAAATTCTTCAAGTCAATTCTGAAAATTTTAATAGCCACGATATAGAAAGTCCATAACAAAATGACCATGAATAAAAATTGACACCAACCAACTAAAAAAACAAATAACACAGCTATATAAAGGTTCTTGAATCCCAAACACAGTAAATAAAACCCTAAAATTATGATGTACCTTGTAATATTATTCTGAATTAGAAAAAAAAATGAACACTTAAAATTTCAAAGTTACGTAAAAAGTGAACATTACATGGAATACTACAGGTTTCAATAGATACATTACTATATCTTCCCTCTAGCTAGCTCCACTGGACAAAACAGGTTCATCTCTATGAGAGTGGTCTTGCCACTGCCAATTCTGCCAACAATACGTATTTTGTGCCCTTCCTCAAATGTGCAACTGATCCCCCTCATAACAAATGCATCAGCCTATATTTGATCTGTTTTATCAATAATATTCTTAGAATCTCAGCATAAGAACCTTATAGATTTTTAAATTAAATAAAAAAAAATAGTTACCTGCAAACCATGTATTTCAACTTTACCCACAGATGGCCAATTTGATAGAGGCCGGTTCCATTCGAACGAGAACATTGTTCAGGAAAGTTCGGTGTAATGCCCTTGTAAAAACTCAAAGACCGTCGAACCTAGAAGACCCAACACAATAAATTAGCCTTATAGATGAGAAAATGTCTCAAGTTTATAATGAAAGTAAGAACGTCTAACAACCTAAAACAAGTTTGTGACTCAATGGGGTGAGACAAAATCTCCCACCTTCACAAGTTGAGATCATTAGGTACTTATTCTCTTATAGCATTTGCGAGAACATGCACAGATTTAGTATTTTACTTATAGAAAAGATCAATGTGTATGCACTCTACTTATAGAAAAGGCCAAGTCAAAGTTTCAGCAACTATTTGCTAAGCAGATGAACCGCTGGGATTTTATTCAGCCCTTCATATGCAAGCAGGGGCAGAAAGTCCTATAGCATGTACACAAATTGTCTAATGAAAAACCAGATAAAAGCCAGCAACGAAGCAATAATTCAGCAATTCATTCTGTACGAAATATTTTTGCTACTCTGCATACCGTTTTCTAGAGCAGACAAGTCCTCATTCTTCTCCTACAAGTCACGTGCCAGCTGATATGTCAGCTCAATGGTCTTAACTGCATTTCCCTCCAAGGAAAAATGAAAATTCCTAAGCATAAACTATACAATTAGAAGCATGAACAACCATGTATTCAACAGATAAAACAACCTATAAAATATTGATGAATTATTGAAGAATAACATATAAGAGAAATGGCTGAGATTATTATCAAGATCTATAATTTATACTCCGCCTTGTTATCTTCAGAGAATGTGTTCGCAAAAATGGTTAGCCAAAATTCATAAAATTTTGAGCAAATTGATTAGCAAGGCATTCAACCAAATAGAGGATAAACATAGACTTGCAACTACTTGGAAGGGTAAGCAAAGCCTTGGAAATTTTTTTCAATTCTAGCGTCCTCTAACACCCATATACATATTATAAAGCCAACTTTCAAGCAAATAACTCAACTCTCAATCATGTGAAGATAAATAGAAAACCAGTCAGATTGGTAATGAATGCCGGACGGTGGTTCTGTTTTCAACCTTGCATATCAGATTTTCCACCGTGCAAATCAAACCACCAATCTTGAGGCCAACTAAACCACTTTCTTGAATTACATAAATGTAAAATCAAACACATATCATCATATAAGTATCTCTCGAAACTACAAACAAAATTCAACAAAACAAGCCTATCGTGCAAATGCAATAATTATAGGAGTGTGCTCTGATGGTGTGAGTAACCATCGTACAACACTAAGAGTGAGCAGCTTTAAATCCTATTACTTTTCCAACCAGAATAGAAAACACACTCAATTACTTCTTAATTTTTTAACGGATACCATGCCCTCAAGATAATCATTAGGCTGTTTCATCCCCAATTCAAGCAATGAACGCCTCCATCATTTCATTAAAGCAAATGATGGACAAGATTTGATTCATTGGCCAATGACACACACAACATATATATATATATATATATATATATATATATATATATAAGTGGAGCTCTGAGGTATTCAAGTGAGAGTTGAATTTAGCCTGCTGAAGACTGAGCATGAGCGTTCCTTATATAGATGGAGGAAGGCTTGGTCTCTTCAGGAGCTGTGCTGGAATTGCGGACGGAAATCACGGAAGGTAAATTGCTTTAACTGGGGTGAATAACTTTTCCACCGAAAGCAATAGTAACTTTGATGATTCTGTCGGGGCACTGTAGAGTGAACAGTATCTGGTCACTGTTTGGAACAGTGTCTTGCCCCCTTGCTTTTCAGGGATAGTAACTCTGCATAGTGTTCTGGACTGTGCAGTGAATAATAGCTTCTGC
This sequence comes from Quercus tomentella, assembly GCA_028535165.1. NCBI lineage: Eukaryota > Viridiplantae > Streptophyta > Magnoliopsida > Fagales > Fagaceae > Quercus > Quercus tomentella. The sequence goes on along the minus strand of JAPQVY010000089.1, from coordinate 52,148,549 downwards.
AGCTCTGCTGGTGCGGGTACTGTTCTGAATAGTAACCGAATGAGCAAAGGTGGTTCTTGAGCTGTTCTGGGATCGATCAGACTGTCTTAGTCGGAAGTGCCAGAAGGATATCCATCATAGGGATCCCAAGGAGGATTATAATCACAGTTGTGCTCATTGTAATTGTCGTACAAATTGCAAAATCCACAAAACACCAGAGGTTCATAGTCTGTGCTCTGAGTTGTGAATTGACTGGGATCATGATAATCAAGCCTATGGGTGTTGAAGGCTTCGTGGTATGGTCTGGTAGTAAATACTGTAATTCGGTTAGTATTTCCTACAAAGTGATAATTCTCCCATAATTCTCCAGAGACGTCGCGGAGTTCACTGTTGAAGTAATTTGTCCAACATTCAGCGAGGCCAAAGGGGTCTTCATAGGACAGATGGGAATCACCTTCATACCAAGGACCGTCATGGGTGTACCCATTGATGAGTACAAGGTGGTGAGCAGGTTGAACAGCCATCCAATTGTTACTGTCCCATTGTGGGAGAGTACTCCAACATCTTATGGATATAAAAGGACTGTTGATCTTGGTCACGACCTTTTGGATGATTTGAGGGAATTGGCTGATCTGTTTATGGCTCGTTAATTTGGCGAGCTTGAGAAAGCCAAACTCAAACATTGTTGAAAGCCAGGTTGGGTTTCTGTCTGCATCATCTGCCCTGTCTTCATAGTTGACTATTAAACCGGGAAAAGGATGTTTCTTTTCATAGACCCTGTGACTGCTTCCAAAGTGTTCATTCCAGGTTGAATGGATGGAGTGAGTGTCAATGTCATCTGCATCATAAACCGGGAAATGGGATGTGACCAATATTTTGAAATAATCGAACCATCGGTCACATGATTCGGTCATTGCCTTGCTTCCTAATATACGTTTTCGTATATCAGCAGGCAAGTTGGCGACAGCACTTCTTAGCTGGTTTTGAGTCTTAAGACTTAACCTAGCGTAATCTGTGCTCATGATAGTCGTTTTATCCATTGAATGGATATCCTCTTTGCCAAAGAGTTGACTAGTAAGAATTCCATTTCCTGCCTCAAGTTCAACTAGGTGTAATTCTAGTGCTTTAAGGGTTCTTTGGAAAAGGTGGTAGTGGTTCTGGGTAAAGGCTCTTTGAAGATTATCAAGGATGAATTTAGTGGAGGGTGGAAGGTCTTTATACACTCCATTACTAAATTGCAAAGCCGTGTTTTTTACTTCTTGAAGAGTAATAGCCATATGACCACTGGAATATGTAACCGCAGATGGGTACATGTTTTGAAGGGATATTGCTTTTCTGGGTTCTGTTCCAGAAGAAGCGCCTTCATGCATTTGGGGAAATTCCCTTACGGGTGCTTTTCCTTTTCTCGAAGACATTCCTGTATTAACAAAATGGTTGATTTCAAAAGCATTTTTGTTAAAATCATGAGATGTCATCATGCAAATGTTTTTATGATGTATGTATGGAATGGGATGTAAAGATGAATCCAGGGACTGATTGGAGTCTAAAGGATCATTAATCATGAATGGGATCTGATCAAGGTTCTGGTCTTGTTCAGAAGAATGTGTTTTGGCATGAATAAGGTTAAGGTTTTTAGAGACAGAAACTTTCTGGAGACTTTCAATCTCTCTTAGTTCAGGGTTCCTAAGAAACTTAAACTTAACAGTTTGACCAAAATGGTGGGTAGTGATTCCTTCACTATCCGTGGTGAAAGGATATAACAGACACATGAACGGGTTTCCTAAGATGACCCTATCTGTCATATTTTTGACAAGAACAAAGGTGGTTCTAAAACACACTTTGTCTTGGCAAACCTGAGCTTTTGAGATTTTGAATTCAATCTGCATATTGCCTCCACTTGCAGAAGTTAACCTTTCCTTGGTTTTCTGGAAGTACTTAGAGGGAATGATACTTTCTTGAATGCAATTGAGATCAGCACCCGAATCTATTAGGGCAACTACATCAATTTCAAAATCTTTGCCTATGACAATCCTGACTTTGGAATGCCATTTCTGGAAATTAATCCGACTGATGGTATGCAAGAACGATCCTTGTGATGGTTCTGGCTCAACATCTGCAGTAGGATTAATGGTTTCATCAACTTCTTCATCAGAAGGGTTCTGTAATGAGATTCTGTCCTCATTGCCTTGATGAGAAGTGTTTTCTAAATCTTTGACCCTAAGGTCCATGAGACCATGATCAACCCTAAGGATTACTAATTCTTGCTTAAGGTTTCTCATCTCTGATTTAGTATCCTTAATCTCTTTCTGGAGATCTTGGACCGAAATCTCTTTCTTGGTTTTGGAAAATCTATTGTAGATTTTTTCCAAATCAACTTTGGGTTCCTGAAGCCTAGGTTTGGATGTATTGGTTTCCTTGACTAGGGTTTTGTGGAACTCACTAAGTCTTTGAGCTTTCTCTTCAGGGTCCTTGATCTGTTCTATGAGATCAAGAAGCAGCTCTTCTTGCTTAGAAAGAACACGGATAGCCTTGTTTCTACAACAACTATCTTTACAAGCTAGGATCTCGTCTGTGTCACTAGAGGAGCTAGAAGATACTCTAGAGGTCTCAGAAGATGTCCTAAACAACTGGTGTTCTTCTTGGTCACTAGACTCACTATTCAGGTGATCGAGTGCTAAGAGTTTGAAGATCTCTTCCCTACTGGTTGGGTCACTAATGAGGGTATTGATAAGGGTTCTGGCCTTAGCTCTACATTCACTTTTGTAATGACCTTCCTTTCCACACTTAAAACATGTTCCTGATGTTTTAGGTATGAACTTACTTGTGGGCTTGGATCTGCCTTTCTTATAGAAATCATTGGTATTGAACCTTTGTTTTCTAAAGTGTTTGGAGGCAGGTTTCTTCCTATGGCCCGAATGGGGTTTTTCAGAGGGTTCTTCTCCTCTGTGTTTGGATTTCCTTTTGGGGATGATTGAAGGTAAGCCATATTGGGTACAGAAATTCCCTATTTCGTACTTGGCTTTGCTCTTGTTGGCTTGGCTCTGGATTTTTAGATCTCTGCACATCTTCATCCCTTCATTTCGGATTGTGCTTGAGATATCTCCATAGGTCAGGTTGTCATAATCTATGATACCTAACGAGCTGGCAAGAGTTTCTTTGACCTTCTGTCCAAACAATGTGGGTAAGCCATTGATAAACTTCTCCTTCCAAAATGGAGAGTTACAATCGCTTCTATGCATGACACGGGTGGTGAACACATCTTCGTACCACCGGTACTCTCCAAGGTTTTTACATCTAAGGTTACTCAACTGGTCGTAAATCCTAGATGTGATATTGCTGGGTTTACCTATGAAGTGTTTCATGATCGTGTAGATCAGGGTATTGACTCCATCGGGAACACCTCTTCCAATGCTTTCATCAAAGATAGGGTTCTCATCCTCATCTTTTTGAACAGCATGCTTAATATCTTCCTTGGAAGTTTCTGTCAAGCAATTGTTCCACCAATGCAACAGTTTACCAGTGAATCCAAGAACTATGAGCTCTACAACCTCAGTGTTGGTAATACCATCATTTAGATAGTTATTAGCGACCATGGTTATATGCTGGATTTTGTTCTGGATTTCTTGTTCGGATAAACCATCTATGTTCCATTCATAGAGTTTTCCACTGGATACTGTAAACTGTATGGATCTTTCCTCATATTGGAGGTCAGGTGGTGTAGGCCTGGGATACCAATTCTTGGTGAGGCTGGTTGGGTTCACCTTGGGTTGGTAAAGCCTATTTACCTGTAATCCTCGAAATTGGTCTTCTAGAAGTTCTATCTCCTTTTCATCTTCTGAGGAGGTTCTGCTAGAACTACTAGAGGCTGTATGGACATCTAAGGTGACTAGCCGGTTGTCCCTACTAGTTGAGGTATGGTCTGGTGAAGGGGAAACTGGTTCTTTCTTCACGAGTTCCTCAAGCTTTTGGGTGACAATTTCTATGGCTGTGTGGTCCTTAGGTTTGAGACTGGCTTGTCTCACCGTGGGGAGCTTGACTAAGGGTTTCTCTAGAGGCTGGATAGGTTTGCTGGGGTTTCCTGGTTGGAGGATAACCTTGTTGTCTATCTGGCCTTCTATCCTATCAAGCTGTTTCCCTATGACTCCTAAGCACTGGTTGGTGTAATTATTTTGCTCTATTACCTTCTTAACAACCTTTTCTTCTGGGGCGGTTGAACATTTGAAGGGAGAGGCAATTACATCGGAACCACGTTGGTTAAGGAGTATGGCTTCCTGGGGAGGATGGCTAGACCTAACAATTTCTGGTTTGCTAGAGCTTGGTGCCTCCTTCTTGGGAAGTAGTTTCCAGTTGGTTTTGGTAATGACACAGTTCTTCTTATGCCATTGGAAATGTTTCTCGAAGTATTCAAAGAAAGGATAATCAGCTTTTACCTCTTTCATGAATATCTTCCATTTCTCCAAAACCTCAACCTTTTGTTCTAAAGTATGGTTGGCTCTGTAGGCATCTCTTTTAACTCTGTTCTGTTCAGAATTAAATTCCTTTTCAAGAGCGACCATATCAGGGGTGAACTCTTTGGTCAATACTAAGAGCTGATAATCGTATTCAGTTTCCTGCTGAATAGGATTTCTCATATCAGTTCCTGATGGTGAGGGAGGTCTAAGACTGTCCTGACTAGTGCTGTCTTCTTCTTGATCAGCAACTGAGTCTTGTCTGGCTGTGTAACAAGGGGTACTAACCTGGGAATGGTCTTTGACTCCGTGAAACAGCGGACCTAAGTCTTTTCTAGACATGGGGAATGGAGCTCGTGTTCTAGACGAACTACACTGGGACGCAGGTCTATCTCTAAGAAGGATAGGTGGCTGCCTAAGGGGTTGGCGAAGATCTACGGATCTAGACCTTGGCTCCTGGTACAGATCTGCTGAAGATCTGGGTTCATCAGCTAAGGGTGATCTAAACCTAGATTGGTCAAAGCTTAGTCTAACCGTTCCATCGGCTAGCTGCTGGACAAAATCTAAATCTGGATTCCTAACTGGGTTCTGGACCTGTAGAGGATAGTTTTCATTTTCTATCGTCCAATGGGTCGGGAACGTGACTTCAGACCACTTCAGGGTTCTTGGTACCTGAACTGTGGATCTAACGTCTGGGGTGTGGATAAGAGTGGTTTCTCCTGCCTTTCTCTTATCGACTGCTTGGATGGACATGTTCGTCCTCATGCACTTATAATACACTCGGTATATAAGAGCAAGCTGTCTGGTGCCATGTAACACGAAGGTTCCATGGGTTCTGATGTTGAGAGTGAGGACCTTAAGAATGTGGGGGTCGTCAAGCGCAACAGTGAGGTTGGGAAAACAGTCGAAGTGGACTGGGCCATTGCTTAGACTGGATTCGATGGTGCCTAGTAGACTGTCATTGAATCTGAGATGACGTGTGTCTCTAAGGGCCATAAGGATTGAGTTGTTCAACCCTTCTCTGATCAAAGGTTTTACTCCTACTTGGACTAATCCTATGTGGAGGAATTTGTGACCTTTGTCTCTGTGGGTTTTCACAGCTGCAGGGGATAACAAGTAGCATGTTTCATACTCCTTGTTGATGCTGTAGATCTGTTCAATAGTCCTAACATGGTAGTCCGTTCTGAAAGACTTTGCTACAGACCATGAAGACGATTTATAGACCTGGTTTGTGGGTACTTTGGGTATGGACCAATCTCCTAACTTTTGATCTAGATCTGAAAGCTGGTACGACTCACTGTTGATGGTTCCATCTTCTGCTGGAATCTCAGAGAGTGAAGTACTGCTGGATCTAATGCTAGTGGATGAGTCACTCCTTCTAAACATCCTATTCATCATCCTGGATTAAAAGCCTAAGAAATCAATTACAACCTAGACTACTTCTATCTTCCAATTTCTGGATCTAACCTTAGATCTGAAACAGGGAGTGTATGGACGCCTTCTGTGAACAGTTACCAACTTACGGCCGCTCGGACACCCTCTATGTTTCCTGCTACTACTTATGGCCGCTGTTCCCTATTACTGAGTGTATATGAACCCCTTTCCCTCAAAACGCCTCAACGCCCTCTCTGGCTAACGGCTAACTGGGGATCTCCTGGTTCACACTCAACCTCGGTACTCTAGACTTATCGGGTAGCAGATGAACATAGAACTGGAGTTTACACCTAGACTTACTGGATAACTTTCCCTCACAAAATCTGGCATAGTACACATCTGAAACAAAGTTTGGGCTAAAAACAAAGATAGGAAAAAGAAGATGATCTGGGAAGCAAAAGATTAGCTTAAACAGATAAACACAAGATAATGAACAGTTTGAATGAACGGGAGGCTCAGCCTACCACCACAAGAAAGAACAGTAAATACTGACTAAGATGAAGTAGTAGAAGAAGAATGCAACATATGGGAGTGGAAGTGCTATCAGAAAATAGATGTAAAACAAAACAATGTTTGTTAGAGATATCATACTTCAAAGTAATGCACAAAATAATGGATAACTATGGCGGTTGTACCGGCCAACTTGATTAACTTTCAAAATAATTACAGTAACTTACAAACACTTACGATCGAGCTCAAAATGGCTCTGATACCAAAGGGGGGGTAAGCTACAAACAAGTGGTGCCGTTCTCAGGGCAGCACTGGGGGCGGAAGCTGGGTAAGGTTACAGTAGTGGTTCTTGCACTAAAGTAAGCTAAGGGGGAGAATGTAAGAGCCATGGTTATTACAAAGTAGTTCTGAGTACTAAGTAAAAGTGGAGCTCTGAGGTATTCAAGTGAGAGTTGAATTTAGCCTGCTGAAGACTGAGCATGAGCGTTCCAAAACATTCATTTTGAGCTCGATCGTAAGTGTTTGTAAGTTACTGTAATTATTTTGAAAGTTAATCAAGTTGGCCGGTACAACCGCCATAGTTATCCATTATTTTGTGCATTACTTTGAAGTATGATATCTCTAACAAACATTGTTTTGTTTTACATCTATTTTCTGATAGCACTTCCACTCCCATATGTTGCATTCTTCTTCTACTACTTCATCTTAGTCAGTATTTACTGTTCTTTCTTGTGGTGGTAGGCTGAGCCTCCCGTTCATTCAAACTGTTCATTATCTTGTGTTTATCTGTTTAAGCTAATCTTTTGCTTCCCAGATCATCTTCTTTTTCCTATCTTTGTTTTTAGCCCAAACTTTGTTTCAGATGTGTACTATGCCAGATTTTGTGAGGGAAAGTTATCCAGTAAGTCTAGGTGTAAACTCCAGTTCTATGTTCATCTGCTACCCGATAAGTCTAGAGTACCGAGGTTGAGTGTGAACCAGGAGATCCCCAGTTAGCCGTTAGCCAGAGAGGGCGTTGAGGCGTTTTGAGGGAAAGGGGTTCATATACACTCAGTAATAGGGAACAGCGGCCATAAGTAGTAGCAGGAAACATAGAGGGTGTCCGAGCGGCCGTAAGTTGGTAACTATTCACAGAAGGCGTCCATACACTCCCTGTTTCAGATCTAAGGTTAGATCCAGAAATTGGAAGATAGAAGTAGTCTAGGTTGTAATTGATTTCTTAGGCTTTTAATCCAGGATGATGAATAGGATGTTTAGAAGGAGTGACTCATCCACTAGCATTAGATCCAGCAGTACTTCACTCTCTGAGATTCCAGCAGAAGATGGAACCATCAACAGTGAGTCGTACCAGCTTTCAGATCTAGATCAAAAGTTAGGAGATTGGTCCATACCCAAAGTACCCACAAACCAGGTCTATAAATCGTCTTCATGGTCTGTAGCAAAGTCTTTCAGAACGGACTACCATGTTAGGACTATTGAACAGATCTACAGCATCAACAAGGAGTATGAAACATGCTACTTGTTATCCCCTGCAGCTGTGAAAACCCACATAGACAAAGGTCACAAATTCCTCCACATAGGATTAGTCCAAGTAGGAGTAAAACCTTTGATCAGAGAAGGGTTGAACAACTCAATCCTTATGGCCCTTAGAGACACACGTCATCTCAGATTCAATGACAGTCTACTAGGCACCATCGAATCCAGTCTAAGCAATGGCCCAGTCCACTTCGACTGTTTTCCCAACCTCACTGTTGCGCTTGACGACCCCCACATTCTTAAGGTCCTCACTCTCAACATCAGAACCCATGGAACCTTCGTGTTACATGGCACCAGACAGCTTGCTCTTATATACCGAGTGTATTATAAGTGCATGAGGACGAACATGTCCATCCAAGCAGTCGATAAGAGAAAGGCAGGAGAAACCACTCTTATCCACACCCCAGACGTTAGATCCACAGTTCAGGTACCAAGAACCCTGAAGTGGTCTGAAGTCACGTTCCCGACCCATTGGACGATAGAAAATGAAAACTATCCTCTACAGGTCCAGAACCCAGTTAGGAATCCAGATTTAGATTTTGTCCAGCAGCTAGCCGATGGAACGGTTAGACTAAGCTTTGACCAATCTAGGTTTAGATCACCCTTAGCTGATGAACCCAGATCTTCAGCAGATCTGTACCAGGAGCCAAGGTCTAGATCCGTAGATCTTCGCCAACCCCTTAGGCAGCCACCTATCCTTCTTAGAGATAGACCTGCGTCCCAGTGTAGTTCGTCTAGAACACGAGCTCCATTCCCCATGTCTAGGAAAGACTTAGGTCCGCTGTTTCACGGAGTCAAAGACCATTCCCAGGTTAGCACCCCCTGTTACACAGCCAGACAAGACTCAGTAGCTGATCAAGAAGAGGACAGCACTAGTCAGGACAGTCTTAGACCTCCCTCACCATCAGGAACTGATATGAGAAATCCTATTCAGCAGGAAACTGAATACGATTATCAGCTCTTAGTGTTGACCAAAGAGTTCACCCCTGATATGGTCGCTCTTGAAAAGGAATTTAATTCTGAACAGAACAGAGTTAAAAGAAATGCCTACAGAGCCAACCATACTTTAGAACAAAAGGTTGAAGTTTTGGAGAAATGGAAGATATTCATGAAAGAGGTAAAAGCAGATTATCCTTTCTTTGAATACTTTGAGAAACATTTCAGTTGGCATAAAAGGAATTATGTCACAACCAAACTTCCAGAAAAACCTAGCCAACCCACATGTGTTAAGGAACCTACACAAGAAGTAGAGAAACCTCCTTCACCACATATAAATGTCTTAGAAGCTCACATATCTTCTAGCAGTTCTAATGAACCCTCCTCAGAAAGTGAAAAGGAGATAGAACCCCTAGATGACCAGCTTGGAGACACACCCCCACTTCCTCCTAGAATATGGAAATCCAAATACAGGGGAAACCCAGCTTTTAAGGACTTCCATAGGGAAAGAATAGTTTCCAGAGAATATAGAAGACAGAAATTGTTGGAAAGAGGAATCATCCACAAAAACTTCTATAAAAAAGGAAACTCCAACCCCAGCACCATAGATTGCCTCAAGCCTAAAGCAAAAGGAAAATGCTTTAAGTGCAAGAAGAAAGGACATTTCAAGAAAGAATGTCCAGGCATCTCCCCTACCCATTCCATAGTATCTGAAGATATCTCCAAAGTCTTAGAACTCGACCATCCAGAAAGTGTGTCGCCCAATAGTTCTATTGACAGAGAAATCTGCCAGATCTACCAAGAGTCATCCTCTCCTAGAGTCTCCTTCGACACCTCTAGTAGTCCAGATGATGTCATACCATGCCAAGATAGTTGTTGCAGGAACAACACTATCAAAGTTCTTTCTCAACAAGAAGAACTACTCCTAGATCTCATAGAACAGATCAAGGACCCAGAAGAGAAATCTCAGAAACTTGGTAAGTTCCACAGGACCCTAGTCATGGAAACCAGTACATCCAAACCTAGGTTACAGGAACCCAAGTCTACCAAGTCCAAGAAAGAGATTACTATCCATGATCTCCACAAAGAGATTAAGGATACCAAAACTGAAGTAAATGGCCTTAAGCAAGACTTAGTCATCCTTAGGGTTGATCATGGTCTCATAAACCTTAGAGCCAAAAAACAGGAACACACTTCTCATCAAGGCAATGAGGACAGAATCTCATTACAGAACCCTTCTGATAGAGAAGTTGATAGAATAGTTAACCCTACTGCAGATATGGTACCAGAATCATCTAGAGGATCGTTCTTGCAAACCATCAGTCGGATTAACTTCCAAAAATGGCATTCCAAGGTCAGGATTGTCATAAGCAAAGATTTTGAATTTGAGGTAGTTGCCTTAATAGACTCAGGCGCTGATCTCAACTGCATTCAAGAAGGAATCATTCCCTCTAAATACTTCCGGAAAACCAGAGAAAGGTTAACCTCCGCAAGCGGTGGGAAAATGCAGATAAAATTCAAAGTCCCAAAAGCACATGTTTGCCAAGACAATGCGTGTTTCAAAACCACCTTTGTTCTTGTCAAGAACATGACAGATAGGGTCATCTTAGGAAACCCGTTTATGTGTCTGTTGTATCCTTTTACCACGGATAGTAAAGGTATCACTACCCACCCTTTTGGCCAACCAGTCAAGTTTAAGTTTCTTAGGAGCCCAGAACCTAAAGACATCAATAGTCTCCAAAAGGTTTCCATCTCCAAGACCCTTAACCTTATCCAAGCCAAAACCCAACACATTGAGTACCTTAGCAATGAGCTAGGTTACAAAAGGGTTGATAAGCAGTTAGCTTGTAAAAGCTACCAATCAGAGATTAGAAAGTTTGAAGAGGAACTCAAACAAGAAGTCTGCTCTGATCTCCCCACAGCATTTTGGCATAGGAAAAAGCACGAAGTTGCACTTCCTTATGTCAAAGATTTCCAGGAAAAGAACATCCCTACCAAAGCCAAGCCTATCCAAATGAGTCAGGAACTTATGGATACTTGCAAAGCTGAGATAGAGGATCTTCTTGGAAAAGGAATTATCAGAAACTCTAGGTCACCATGGTCCTGTCCAGCCTTTTATGTTCAGAAAAACGCTGAGATTGAGAGAGGTGTCCCTAGACTTGTCATCAATTACAAGCCCCTTAACAAAGTCTTAGAGTGGATTAGGTATCCTATCCCCAACAAAAGAGACTTAGTTAACCGGCTCAGCAAAGCAGTGGTTTTCAGTAAGTTTGACATGAAGAGTGGTTTTTGGCAGATACAAATCAGTGAGCCTGATAGGTACAAGACAGCCTTCACCACACCCTTTGGTCATTACGAATGGAATGTAATGCCCTTTGGTCTCAAAAATGCACCTTCTGAATTCCAAAACATCATGAATGAGATTTTCAATCCATTCTCCAGTCATATCATTGTGTACATTGATGATGTACTCATCTTCTCTGAGTCCCTAGACAAACATTGGAAGCATCTCAAAACATTCTTCCAAACCATCAAAAGAAATGGTCTTGTTGTCTCGGCCCCGAAGATCAAGCTTTTCCAAACCAGTGTTAGGTTCTTAGGTTTTGACATAAAACATGCAGTCATTAAACCAATTGATAGAGCCATCCTGTTTGCCGAAAAGTTTCCTGATGAGATCCTTGATAAGACCCAACTCCAAAGGTTCTTAGGATCCCTCAATTACATTTCTGATTTCTATCAAAATCTTAGGCAACAGTGCAAGCCCCTCTTTGATAGACTTCGAACCAATCCTTCGCCCTGGACACCCGCCCATACTTTGGTTGTCCAACAGGTCAAGAAATATGTCATGACACTCCCTTGTCTAGGAATTCCCTCAGAAAATTCCTTCAAGGTCGTTCAGACAGATGCCTCTAACATTGGTTATGGTGGCATCCTCCTTCAGCGTGTCAGTCCCACCTCCCCGGAACAGATTGTCTGTTTCCATTCTGGAGTTTGGACTCCCACTCAGTTAAATTATAGTACTATTAAAAAGGAGATTTTATCTATAGTACTATGCATTTCAAAGTTCCAAAGTGACCTTTTAAATCAAAAGTTTTTAATACGGATTGATTGTAAATCTGCAAAACATGTTTTAGAAAAAGATGTTCAAAACATTGCATCAAAACAGATTTTTGCACGTTGGCAAGCCATCCTTTCAGTTTTCGATTTTGACATTGAATTCATTGCAGGAACCCAGAACAGTATACCTGATTTCCTAACCCGTGAATTTTTGCAGAATCCAATCCAAAATGTCCGGGAAGAAACCCGTACAACCCCAACCTCCTAAATTGCCCAGACCAATTACTAGGAGTACCAGTCAGGCACAAAATCCTGGCCCCCTTGTACCCTTTTCATCCACACCAAAGACCTTACCTGTGTCTCCTTCTGTTGTTGCTAATCGTTATTTGGTTTCCACAATCCCTAAACCAAATTACCAAAGGCCCCAAGGACATGGACAACACAGTTATAGCTCTGCTCTAGCTTCACCTCCTCCCCAGGAGATTTCTCCATATGCTATAGAAGACCCCTTCGGCCCAATATTGCCTAAGCAGCCTTCTATGCCTTTTCCTCCCAGAACAGGAAAAGCCTCTTACATCAAGAAACCATTTGTTCAGCATATCTCTTATATTGAACCACACTTGGCTCATATAACGGATCCTCTTGCACTTGCAATGGAAGTATTGCCCCATGATTGGCATTTCCTTCCCAAGAGTCCAGAGAAGAACATCAAATTCTATAAAGGCATTCTCATCCAAGAAAAGTCTGCCAGAATAGAAGACATCAGAGAAAGAAATAATCCCTCTAAGGTTCTATACCATAAGTTCATAATTCAGAGTTTCGTAAGTTGCAAAGATTGGGGACACCCTTCTACGCTCAGAAAACTTACAGTACTCAAGGGATCAGAACCCCGATACAACTATTATGACTATATGGACGCCTTCGAAAAGGTACTATTCTTTCAGAATGAGAACTATGACCACTCATGGTTCATTCAGTTTGCCAAGAACTTCAGCGGACAAATACCTTCGTGGTTCCTCAAGTGGTGGGAAATGTTTGGATCAATTCCACATATCTTTCCAGAACCCCTACAGGACGCACTAAGATATTTCAGTTCCAGATTCCAGGTCGACAAGCATTCCTCTCAGTTTCCAGCCATCTTGCATATGACTGTATATTTCAAGATCCACTGGATAAGTAAGTGGGATTATGCTCTCAACAGGAATCTTCTTGATAGAGAATTCTCCGTAAAATGGTGGGATAGATTCAGACCTACTGACGCTATCTCCAAACTTTACCAAGACTTTCCTCTCCCAGTTCAGAGAACCATTGCTCACAACAGATCACAGTCCAGCCTAGAATCCGCCCAATTTGCAGGTAAATCTAGCAGAGAACTCAAAGATCTTGCTCAGCAACTGCTTCTCCAATCAGAACGCCTAGAGTCAGCAGACAAGAACTCTCCTGCCTCTTCAGAAGCCTCTTGCAGTCGTTATCCTTTTGACCCATTCCAGGATGCCCAGGATCCTTATGATGGTTGTAACTTGGACAGCGACTAAGGCACTCTCCAAGAACCACCTTTGCTCATTCGGTTACTATTCAGAACAGTACCCGCACCAGCAGAGCTGCAGAAGCTACTATTCACTGCACAGTCCAGAACACTATGCAGAGTTACTACTCCAGAAAAGCAAGGGGACAAGACACTGTTCCAAACAGTGACCAGATACTGTTCACTCTACAGTGCCCCGACAGAATCATCAAAGTTACTATTGCTTTCGGTGGAAAAGTTATTCACCCCAGTTAAAGCAATTTACCTTCCGTGATTTCCGTCCGCAATTCCAGCACAGCTCCTGAAGAGACCAAGCCTTCTTCCATCTATATAAGGAACGCTCATGCTCAGTCTTCAGCAGGCTAAATTCAACTCTCACTTGAATACCTCAGAGCTCCACTTTTACTTAGTATTCAGAACTACTTTGTAATAACCATGGCTCTTACATTCTCCCCCTTAGCTTACTTTAGTGCAAGAACCACTACTGTAACCTTACCCAGCTTCCGCCCCCAGTGCTGCCCTGAGAACGGCACCACTTGTTTGTAGCTTACCCCCCCTTTGGTATCAGAGCCATTTTGAGCTCGATCGTAAGTGTTTGTAAGTTACTGTAATTATTTTGAAAGTTAATCAAGTTGGCCGGTACAACCGCCATAGTTATCCATTATTTTGTGCATTACTTTGAAGTATGATATCTCTAACAAACATTGTTTTGTTTTACATCTATTTTCTGATAGCACTTCCACTCCCATATGTTGCATTCTTCTTCTACTACTTCATCTTAGTCAGTATTTACTGTTCTTTCTTGTGGTGGTAGGCTGAGCCTCCCGTTCATTCAAACTGTTCATTATCTTGTGTTTATCTGTTTAAGCTAATCTTTTGCTTCCCAGATCATCTTCTTTTTCCTATCTTTGTTTTTAGCCCAAACTTTGTTTCAGATGTGTACTATGCCAGATTTTGTGAGGGAAAGTTATCCAGTAAGTCTAGGTGTAAACTCCAGTTCTATGTTCATCTGCTACCCGATAAGTCTAGAGTACCGAGGTTGAGTGTGAACCAGGAGATCCCCAGTTAGCCGTTAGCCAGAGAGGGCGTTGAGGCGTTTTGAGGGAAAGGGGTTCATATACACTCAGTAATAGGGAACAGCGGCCATAAGTAGTAGCAGGAAACATAGAGGGTGTCCGAGCGGCCGTAAGTTGGTAACTGTTCACAGAAGGCGTCCATACACTCCCTGTTTCAGATCTAAGGTTAGATCCAGAAATTGGAAGATAGAAGTAGTCTAGGTTGTAATTGATTTCTTAGGCTTTTAATCCAGGATGATGAATAGGATGTTTAGAAGGAGTGACTCATCCACTAGCATTAGATCCAGCAGTACTTCACTCTCTGAGATTCCAGCAGAAGATGGAACCATCAACAGTGAGTCGTACCAGCTTTCAGATCTAGATCAAAAGTTAGGAGATTGGTCCATACCCAAAGTACCCACAAACCAGGTCTATAAATCGTCTTCATGGTCTGTAGCAAAGTCTTTCAGAACGGACTACCATGTTAGGACTATTGAACAGATCTACAGCATCAACAAGGAGTATGAAACATGCTACTTGTTATCCCCTGCAGCTGTGAAAACCCACAGAGACAAAGGTCACAAATTCCTCCACATAGGATTAGTCCAAGTAGGAGTAAAACCTTTGATCAGAGAAGGGTTGAACAACTCAATCCTTATGGCCCTTAGAGACACACGTCATCTCAGATTCAATGACAGTCTACTAGGCACCATCGAATCCAGTCTAAGCAATGGCCCAGTCCACTTCGACTGTTTTCCCAACCTCACTGTTGCGCTTGACGACCCCCACATTCTTAAGGTCCTCACTCTCAACATCAGAACCCATGGAACCTTCGTGTTACATGGCACCAGACAGCTTGCTCTTATATACCGAGTGTATTATAAGTGCATGAGGACGAACATGTCCATCCAAGCAGTCGATAAGAGAAAGGCAGGAGAAACCACTCTTATCCACACCCCAGACGTTAGATCCACAGTTCAGGTACCAAGAACCCTGAAGTGGTCTGAAGTCACGTTCCCGACCCATTGGACGATAGAAAATGAAAACTATCCTCTACAGGTCCAGAACCCAGTTAGGAATCCAGATTTAGATTTTGTCCAGCAGCTAGCCGATGGAACGGTTAGACTAAGCTTTGACCAATCTAGGTTTAGATCACCCTTAGCTGATGAACCCAGATCTTCAGCAGATCTGTACCAGGAGCCAAGGTCTAGATCCGTAGATCTTCGCCAACCCCTTAGGCAGCCACCTATCCTTCTTAGAGATAGACCTGCGTCCCAGTGTAGTTCGTCTAGAACACGAGCTCCATTCCCCATGTCTAGAAAAGACTTAGGTCCGCTGTTTCACGGAGTCAAAGACCATTCCCAGGTTAGTACCCCTTGTTACACAGCCAGACAAGACTCAGTTGCTGATCAAGAAGAAGACAGCACTAGTCAGGACAGTCTTAGACCTCCCTCACCATCAGGAACTGATATGAGAAATCCTATTCAGCAGGAAACTGAATACGATTATCAGCTCTTAGTATTGACCAAAGAGTTCACCCCTGATATGGTCGCTCTTGAAAAGGAATTTAATTCTGAACAGAACAGAGTTAAAAGAGATGCCTACAGAGCCAACCATACTTTAGAACAAAAGGTTGAGGTTTTGGAGAAATGGAAGATATTCATGAAAGAGGTAAAAGCTGATTATCCTTTCTTTGAATACTTCGAGAAACATTTCCAATGGCATAAGAAGAACTGTGTCATTACCAAAACCAACTGGAAACTACTTCCCAAGAAGGAGGCACCAAGCTCTAGCAAACCAGAAATTGTTAGGTCTAGCCATCCTCCCCAGGAAGCCATACTCCTTAACCAACGTGGTTCCGATGTAATTGCCTCTCCCTTCAAATGTTCAACCGCCCCAGAAGAAAAGGTTGTTAAGAAGGTAATAGAGCAAAATAATTACACCAACCAGTGCTTAGGAGTCATAGGGAAACAGCTTGATAGGATAGAAGGCCAGATAGACAACAAGGTTATCCTCCAACCAGGAAACCCCAGCAAACCTATCCAGCCTCTAGAGAAACCCTTAGTCAAGCTCCCCACGGTGAGACAAGCCAGTCTCAAACCTAAGGACCACACAGCCATAGAAATTGTCACCCAAAAGCTTGAGGAACTCGTGAAGAAAGAACCAGTTTCCCCTTCACCAGACCATACCTCAACTAGTAGGGACAACCGGCTAGTCACCTTAGATGTCCATACAGCCTCTAGTAGTTCTAGCAGAACCTCCTCAGAAGATGAAAAGGAGATAGAACTTCTAGAAGACCAATTTCGAGGATTACAGGTAAATAGGCTTTACCAACCCAAGGTGAACCCAACCAGCCTCACCAAGAATTGGTATCCCAGGCCTACACCACCTGACCTCCAATATGAGGAAAGATCCATACAGTTTACAGTATCCAGTGGAAAACTCTATGAATGGAACATAGATGGTTTATCCGAACAAGAAATCCAGAACAAAATCCAGCATATAACCATGGTCGCTAATAACTATCTAAATGATGGTATTACCAACACTGAGGTTGTAGAGCTCATAGTTCTTGGATTCACTGGTAAACTGTTGCATTGGTGGAACAATTGCTTGACAGAAACTTCCAAGGAAGATATTAAGCATGCTGTTCAAAAAGATGAGGATGAGAACCCTATCTTTGATGAAAGCATTGGAAGAGGTGTTCCCGATGGAGTCAATACCCTGATCTACACGATCATGAAACACTTCATAGGTAAACCCAGCAATATCACATCTAGGATTTACGACCAGTTGAGTAACCTTAGATGTAAAAACCTTGGAGAGTACCGGTGGTACGAAGATGTGTTCACCACCCGTGTCATGCATAGAAGCGATTGTAACTCTCCATTTTGGAAGGAGAAGTTTATCAATGGCTTACCCACATTGTTTGGACAGAAGGTCAAAGAAACTCTTGCCAGCTCGTTAGGTATCATAGATTATGACAACCTGACCTATGGAGATATCTCAAGCACAATCCGAAATGAAGGGATGAAGATGTGCAGAGATCTAAAAATCCAGAGCCAAGCCAACAAGAGCAAAGCCAAGTACGAAATAGGGAATTTCTGTACCCAATATGGCTTACCTTCAATCATCCCCAAAAGGAAATCCAAACACAGAGGAGAAGAACCCTCTGAAAAACCCCATTCGGGCCATAGGAAGAAACCTGCCTCCAAACACTTTAGAAAACAAAGGTTCAATACCAATGATTTCTATAAGAAAGGCAGATCCAAGCCCACAAGTAAGTTCATACCTAAAACATCAGGAACATGTTTTAAGTGTGGAAAGGAAGGTCATTACAAAAGTGAATGTAGAGCTAAGGCCAGAACCCTTATCAATACCCTCATTAGTGACCCAACCAGTAGGGAAGAGATCTTCAAACTCTTAGCACTCGATCACCTGAATAGTGAGTCTAGTGACCAAGAAGAACACCAGTTGTTTAGGACATCTTCTGAGACCTCTAGAGTATCTTCTAGCTCCTCTAGTGACACAGACGAGATCCTAGCCTGTAAAGATAGTTGTTGTAGAAACAAGGCTATCCGTGTTCTTTCTAAGCAAGAAGAGCTGCTTCTTGATCTCATAGAACAGATCAAGGACCCTGAAGAGAAAGCTCAAAGACTTAGTGAGTTCCACAAAACCCTAGTCAAGGAAACCAGTACATCCAAACCTAGGCTTCAGGAACCCAAAGTTGATTTGGAAAAAATCTACAATAGATTTTCCAAAACCAAGAAAGAGATTTCGGTCCAAGATCTCCAGAAAGAGATTAAGGTTACCAAATAAGAAATGAGAAACCTTAAGCAGGAATTAGTTATCCTTAGGGTTGATCATGGTCTCATGGACCTTAGGGTCAAAGATTTAGAAAACACTTCTCATCAAGGCAATGAGGACAGAATCTCATTACAGAACCCTTCTGATGAAGAAGTTGATGAAACCATTAATCCTACTGCAGATGTTGAGCCAGAACCATCACAAGGATCGTTCTTGCATACCATCAGTCGGATTAATTTCCAGAAATGGCATTCCAAAGTCAGGATTGTCATAGGCAAAGATTTTGAAATTGATGTAGTTGCCCTAATAGATTCGGGTGCTGATCTCAATTGCATTCAAGAAAGTATCATTCCCTCTAAGTACTTCCAGAAAACCAAGGAAAGGTTAACTTCTGCAAGTGGAGGCAATATGCAGATTGAATTCAAAATCTCAAAAGCTCAGGTTTGCCAAGACAATGTGTGTTTTAGAACCACCTTTGTTCTTGTCAAAAATATGACAGATAGGGTCATCTTAGGAAACCCGTTCATGTGTCTGTTATATCCTTTCACCACGGATAGTGAAGGAATCACTACCCACCATTTTGGTCAACCAGTCAAGTTTAAGTTTCTTAGGAACCCTGAACCCAGAGAGATTGAAAGTCTCCAGAGAGTTTCCGTTTCTAAAAATCTTAACCTTATCCATACCAAAACTCATTCTTCTGAACAAGCCCAGAACCTTGATCAGATCCCATTCATGGCTGATGATCCTTTTGACTCCAATCAGTCTCCGGATTCATCTCTGCATACCATTCCATGCATACAGCATAAAAACATTTGCATGATGACATCTCATGGTTTTAACAAAAATGCTTTTAAAAACAACCATTTTGTTAATACAGGAATGTCTTTAAGAAAAGGAAAAGCACCCGTAAGGGAATTTCCCCAATTGCATGAAGGCGCTTCTTCTGGAAAAGAACCCAGAAAAGCAACATCCCTTCAAAATATGTACCCAACCTCGGTTACATATTCCAGTGATTATATGGCTATT
Organism: Quercus tomentella; assembly: GCA_028535165.1. Classification (NCBI taxonomy): domain Eukaryota; kingdom Viridiplantae; phylum Streptophyta; class Magnoliopsida; order Fagales; family Fagaceae; genus Quercus; species Quercus tomentella. The sequence continues at coordinate 52,129,296 of JAPQVY010000089.1, read as the reverse complement.
ACTCTCCAAGAAGTAAAAAACACGGCTTTGCAATTTAGCAATGGAGTGCATTCAGATCTCCCACCCTCCACTAAATTCATCCTTGATAACCTCCAGAGAGCTTTCACCCAGAATCACTACCACCTTTTCCAAAGAACCCTTAAAGCACTAGAATTACATCTAGTTGAACTTGAGGCAGGAAATGCAATTCTCACTAGTCAACTCTTTGGCAAAGAGGATATCCATTCAATGGATAAAATGACTGTTATGAGCACTTATCGGAGGGCAAGTTGGCGACAGCACTTCTTAGCTGGTTTTGAGTCTTAAGACTTAACCTTCAGTGCTCATAACAGTCATTTTATCCATTGAATGGATATCCTCTTTGCCAAAGAGTTGACTAGTGAGAATTGCATTTCCTGCCTCAAGTTCAACTAGATGTAATTCTAGTGCTTTAAGGGTTCTTTGGAAAAGGTGGTAGTGATTCTGGGTGAAAGCTCTCTGAAGGTTATCAAGGATGAATTTAGTGGAGGGTGGGAGATCTGAATGCACTCCATTGCTAAATTGCAAAGCCGTGTTTTTTACTTCTTGGAGAGTAATAGCCATATAATCACTGGAATATGTAACCGAGGTTGGGTACATATTTTGAAGGGATGTTGCTTTTCTGGGTTCTTTTCCAGAAGAAGCGCCTTCATGCAATTGGGGAAATTCCCTTACGGGTGCTTTTCCTTTTCTTAAAGACATTCCTGTATTAACAAAATGGTTGTTTTTAAAAGCATTTTTGTTAAAACCATGAGATGTCATCATGCAAATGTTTTTATGCTGTATGCATGGAATGGTATGCAGAGATGAATCCGGAGACTGATTGGAGTCAAAAGGATCATCAGCCATGAATGGGATCTGATCAAGGTTCTGGGCTTGTTCAGAAGAATGAGTTTTGGTATGGATAAGGTTAAGATTTTTAGAAACGGAAACTCTCTGGAGACTTTCAATCTCTCTGGGTTCAGGGTTCCTAAGAAACTTAAACTTGACTGGTTGACCAAAATGGTGGGTAGTGATTCCTTCACTATCCGTGGTGAAAGGATATAACAGACACATGAACGGGTTTCCTAAGATGACCCTATCTGTCATATTTTTGACAAGAACAAAGGTGGTTCTAAAACACACATTGTCTTGGCAAACCTGAGCTTTTGAGATTTTGAATTCAATCTGCATATTGCCTCCACTTGCAGAAGTTAACCTTTCCTTGGTTTTCTGGAAGTACTTAGAGGGAATGATACTTTCTTGAATGCAATTGAGATCAGCACCCGAATCTATTAGGGCAACTACATCAATTTCAAAATCTTTGCCTATGACAATCCTGACTTTGGAATGCCATTTCTGGAAATTAATCCGACTGATGGTATGCAAGAACGATCCTTGTGATGGTTCTGGCTCAACATCTGCAGTAGGATTAATGGTTTCATCAACTTCTTCATCAGAAGGGTTCTGTAATGAGATTCTGTCCTCATTGCCTTGATGAGAAGTGTTTTCTAAATCTTTGACCCTAAGGTCCATGAGACCATGATCAACCCTAAGGATTACTAATTCTTGCTTAAGGTTTCTCATCTCTGATTTAGTATCCTTAATCTCTTTCTGGAGATCTTGGACCGAAATCTCTTTCTTGGTTTTGGAAAATCTATTGTAGATTTTTTCCAAATCAACTTTGGGTTCCTGAAGCCTAGGTTTGGATGTATTGGTTTCCTTGACTAGGGTTTTGTGGAACTCACTAAGTCTTTGAGCTTTCTCTTCAGGGTCCTTGATCTGTTCTATGAGATCAAGAAGCAGCTCTTCTTGCTTAGAAAGAACACGGATAGCCTTGTTTCTACAACAACTATCTTTACAGGCTAGGATCTCGTCTGTGTCACTAGAGGAGCTAGAAGATACTCTAGAGGTCTCAGAAGATGTCCTAAACAACTGGTGTTCTTCTTGGTCACTAGACTCACTATTCAGGTGATCGAGTGCTAAGAGTTTGAAGATCTCTTCCCTACTGGTTGGGTCACTAATGAGGGTATTGATAAGGGTTCTGGCCTTAGCTCTACATTCACTTTTGTAATGACCTTCCTTTCCACACTTAAAACATGTTCCTGATGTTTTAGGTATGAACTTACTTGTGGGCTTGGATCTGCCTTTCTTATAGAAATCATTGGTATTGAACCTTTGTTTTCTAAAGTGTTTGGAGGCAGGTTTCTTCCTATGGCCCGAATGGGGTTTTTCAGAGGGTTCTTCTCCTCTGTGTTTGGATTTCCTTTTGGGGATGATTGAAGGTAAGCCATATTGGGTACAGAAATTCCCTATTTCGTACTTGGCTTTGCTCTTGTTGGCTTGGCTCTGGATTTTTAGATCTCTGCACATCTTCATCCCTTCATTTCGGATTGTGCTTGAGATATCTCCATAGGTCAGGTTGTCATAATCTATGATACCTAACGAGCTGGCAAGAGTTTCTTTGACCTTCTGTCCAAACAATGTGGGTAAGCCATTGATAAACTTCTCCTTCCAAAATGGAGAGTTACAATCGCTTCTATGCATGACACGGGTGGTGAACACATCTTCGTACCACCGGTACTCTCCAAGGTTTTTACATCTAAGGTTACTCAACTGGTCGTAAATCCTAGATGTGATATTGCTGGGTTTACCTATGAAGTGTTTCATGATCGTGTAGATCAGGGTATTGACTCCATCGGGAACACCTCTTCCAATGCTTTCATCAAAGATAGGGTTCTCATCCTCATCTTTTTGAACAGCATGCTTAATATCTTCCTTGGAAGTTTCTGTCAAGCAATTGTTCCACCAATGCAACAGTTTACCAGTGAATCCAAGAACTATGAGCTCTACAACCTCAGTGTTGGTAATACCATCATTTAGATAGTTATTAGCGACCATGGTTATATGCTGGATTTTGTTCTGGATTTCTTGTTCGGATAAACCATCTATGTTCCATTCATAGAGTTTTCCACTGGATACTGTAAACTGTATGGATCTTTCCTCATATTGGAGGTCAGGTGGTGTAGGCCTGGGATACCAATTCTTGGTGAGGCTGGTTGGGTTCACCTTGGGTTGGTAAAGCCTATTTACCTGTAATCCTCGAAATTGGTCTTCTAGAAGTTCTATCTCCTTTTCATCTTCTGAGGAGGTTCTGCTAGAACTACTAGAGGCTGTATGGACATCTAAGGTGACTAGCCGGTTGTCCCTACTAGTTGAGGTATGGTCTGGTGAAGGGGAAACTGGTTCTTTCTTCACGAGTTCCTCAAGCTTTTGGGTGACAATTTCTATGGCTGTGTGGTCCTTAGGTTTGAGACTGGCTTGTCTCACCGTGGGGAGCTTGACTAAGGGTTTCTCTAGAGGCTGGATAGGTTTGCTGGGGTTTCCTGGTTGGAGGATAACCTTGTTGTCTATCTGGCCTTCTATCCTATCAAGCTGTTTCCCTATGACTCCTAAGCACTGGTTGGTGTAATTATTTTGCTCTATTACCTTCTTAACAACCTTTTCTTCTGGGGCGGTTGAACATTTGAAGGGAGAGGCAATTACATCGGAACCACATTGGTTAAGGAGTATGGCTTCCTGGGGAGGATGGCTAGACCTAACAATTTCTGGTTTGCTAGAGCTTGGTGCCTCCTTCTTGGGAAGTAGTTTCCAGTTGGTTTTGGTAATGACACAGTTCTTCTTATGCCATTGGAAATGTTTCTCGAAGTATTCAAAGAAAGGATAATCAGCTTTTACCTCTTTCATGAATATCTTCCATTTCTCCAAAACCTCAACCTTTTGTTCTAAAGTATGGTTGGCTCTGTAGGCATCTCTTTTAACTCTGTTCTGTTCAGAATTAAATTCCTTTTCAAGAGCGACCATATCAGGGGTGAACTCTTTGGTCAATACTAAGAGCTGATAATCGTATTCAGTTTCCTGCTGAATAGGATTTCTCATATCAGTTCCTGATGGTGAGGGAGGTCTAAGACTGTCCTGACTAGTGCTGTCTTCTTCTTGATCAGCAACTGAGTCTTGTCTGGCTGTGTAACAAGGGGTACTAACCTGGGAATGGTCTTTGACTCCGTGAAACAGCGGACCTAAGTCTTTTCTAGACATGGGGAATGGAGCTCGTGTTCTAGACGAACTACACTGGGACGCAGGTCTATCTCTAAGAAGGATAGGTGGCTGCCTAAGGGGTTGGCGAAGATCTACGGATCTAGACCTTGGCTCCTGGTACAGATCTGCTGAAGATCTGGGTTCATCAGCTAAGGGTGATCTAAACCTAGATTGGTCAAAGCTTAGTCTAACCGTTCCATCGGCTAGCTGCTGGACAAAATCTAAATCTGGATTCCTAACTGGGTTCTGGACCTGTAGAGGATAGTTTTCATTTTCTATCGTCCAATGGGTCGGGAACGTGACTTCAGACCACTTCAGGGTTCTTGGTACCTGAACTGTGGATCTAACGTCTGGGGTGTGAATAAGAGTGGTTTCTCCTGCCTTTCTCTTATCGACTGCTTGGATGGACATGTTCGTCCTCATGCACTTATAATACACTCGGTATATAAGAGCAAGCTGTCTGGTGCCATGTAACACGAAGGTTCCATGGGTTCTGATGTTGAGAGTGAGGACCTTAAGAATGTGGGGGTCGTCAAGCGCAACAGTGAGGTTGGGAAAACAGTCGAAGTGGACTGGGCCATTGCTTAGACTGGATTCGATGGTGCCTAGTAGACTGTCATTGAATCTGAGATGACGTGTGTCTCTAAGGGCCATAAGGATTGAGTTGTTCAACCCTTCTCTGATCAAAGGTTTTACTCCTACTTGGACTAATCCTATGTGGAGGAATTTGTGACCTTTGTCTCTGTGGGTTTTCACAGCTGCAGGGGATAACAAGTAGCATGTTTCATACTCCTTGTTGATGCTGTAGATCTGTTCAATAGTCCTAACATGGTAGTCCGTTCTGAAAGACTTTGCTACAGACCATGAAGACGATTTATAGACCTGGTTTGTGGGTACTTTGGGTATGGACCAATCTCCTAACTTTTGATCTAGATCTGAAAGCTGGTACGACTCACTGTTGATGGTTCCATCTTCTGCTGGAATCTCAGAGAGTGAAGTACTGCTGGATCTAATGCTAGTGGATGAGTCACTCCTTCTAAACATCCTATTCATCATCCTGGATTAAAAGCCTAAGAAATCAATTACAACCTAGACTACTTCTATCTTCCAATTTCTGGATCTAACCTTAGATCTGAAACAGGGAGTGTATGGACGCCTTCTGTGAACAGTTACCAACTTACGGCCGCTCGGACACCCTCTATGTTTCCTGCTACTACTTATGGCCGCTGTTCCCTATTACTGAGTGTATATGAACCCCTTTCCCTCAAAACGCCTCAACGCCCTCTCTGGCTAACGGCTAACTGGGGATCTCCTGGTTCACACTCAACCTCGGTACTCTAGACTTATCGGGTAGCAGATGAACATAGAACTGGAGTTTACACCTAGACTTACTGGATAACTTTCCCTCACAAAATCTGGCATAGTACACATCTGAAACAAAGTTTGGGCTAAAAACAAAGATAGGAAAAAGAAGATGATCTGGGAAGCAAAAGATTAGCTTAAACAGATAAACACAAGATAATGAACAGTTTGAATGAACGGGAGGCTCAGCCTACCACCACAAGAAAGAACAGTAAATACTGACTAAGATGAAGTAGTAGAAGAAGAATGCAACATATGGGAGTGGAAGTGCTATCAGAAAATAGATGTAAAACAAAACAATGTTTGTTAGAGATATCATACTTCAAAGTAATGCACAAAATAATGGATAACTATGGCAGTTGTACCGGCCAACTTGATTAACTTTCAAAATAATTACAGTAACTTACAAACACTTACGATCGAGCTCAAAATGGCTCTGATACCAAAGGGGGGGTAAGCTACAAACAAGTGGTGCCGTTCTCAGGGCAGCACTGGGGGCGGAAGCTGGGTAAGGTTACAGTAGTGGTTCTTGCACTAAAGTAAGCTAAGGGGGAGAATGTAAGAGCCATGGTTATTACAAAGTAGTTCTGAGTACTAAGTAAAAGTGGAGCTCTGAGGTATTCAAGTGAGAGTTGAATTTAGCCTGCTGAAGACTGAGCATGAGCGTTCCTTATATAGATGGAAGAAGGCTTGGTCTCTTCAGGAGCTGTGCTGGAATTGCGGACGGAAATCACGGAAGGTAAATTGCTTTAACTGGGGTGAATAACTTTTCCACCGAAAGCAATAGTAACTTTGATGATTCTGTCGGGGCACTGTAGAGTGAACAGTATCTGGTCACTGTTTGGAACAGTGTCTTGTCCCCTTGCTTTTCTGGAGTAGTAACTCTGCATAGTGTTCTGGACTGTGCAGTGAATAGTAGCTTCTGCAGCTCTGCTGGTGCGGGTACTGTTCTGAATAGTAACCGAATGAGCAAAGGTGGTTCTTGGAGAGTGCCTTAGTCGCTGTCCAAGTTACAACCATCATAAGGATCCTGGGCATCCTGGAATGGGTCAAAAGGATAACGACTGCAAGAGGCTTCTGAAGAGGCAGGAGAGTTCTTGTCTGCTGACTCTAGGCGTTCTGATTGGAGAAGCAGTTGCTGAGCAAGATCTTTGAGTTCTCTGCTAGATTTACCTGCAAATTGGGCGGATTCTAGGCTGGACTGTGATCTGTTGTGAGCAATGGTTCTCTGAACTGGGAGAGGAAAGTCTTGGTAAAGTTTGGAGATAGCGTCAGTAGGTCTGAATCTATCCCACCATTTTACGGAGAATTCTCTATCAAGAAGATTCCTGTTGAGAGCATAATCCCACTTACTTATCCAGTGGATCTTGAAATATACAGTCATATGCAAGATGGCTGGAAACTGAGAGGAATGCTTGTCGACCTGGAATCTGGAACTGAAATATCTTAGTGCGTCCTGTAGGGGTTCTGGAAAGATATGTGGAATTGATCCAAACATTTCCCACCACTTGAGGAACCACGAAGGTATTTGTCCGCTGAAGTTCTTGGCAAACTGAATGAACCATGAGTGGTCATAGTTCTCATTCTGAAAGAATAGTACCTTTTCGAAGGCGTCCATATAGTCATAATAGTTGTATCGGGGTTCTGATCCCTTGAGTACTGTAAGTTTTCTGAGCGTAGAAGGGTGTCCCCAATCTTTGCAACTTACGAAACTCTGAATTATGAACTTATGGTATAGAACCTTAGAGGGATTATTTCTTTCTCTGATGTCTTCTATTCTGGCAGACTTTTCTTGGATGAGAATGCCTTTATAGAATTTGATGTTCTTCTCTGGACTCTTGGGAAGGAAATGCCAATCATGGGGCAATACTTCCATTGCAAGTGCAAGAGGATCCGTTATATGAGCCAAGTGTGGTTCAATATAAGAGATATGCTGAACAAATGGTTTCTTGATGTAAGAGGCTTTTCCTGTTCTGGGAGGAAAAGGCATAGAAGGCTGCTTAGGCAATATTGGGCCGAAGGGGTCTTCTATAGCATATGGAGAAATCTCCTGGGGAGGAGGTGAAGCTAGAGCAGAGCTATAACTGTGTTGTCCATGTCCTTGGGGCCTTTGGTAATTTGGTTTAGGGATTGTGGAAACCAAATAACGATTAGCAACAACAGAAGGAGACACAGGTAAGGTCTTTGGTGTGGAAGAAAAGGGTACAAGGGGGCCAGGGTTTTGTGCCTGACTGGTACTCCTAGTAATTGGTCTGGGCAATTTAGGAGGTTGGGGTTGTACGGGTTTCTTCCCGGACATTTTGGATTGGATTCTGCAAAAATTCACGGGTTAGGAAATCAGGTATACTGTTCTGGGTTCCTGCAATGAATTCAATGTCAAAATCGAAAACTGAAAGGATGGCTTGCCAACGTGCAAAAATCTGTTTTGATGCAATGTTTTGAACATCTTTTTCTAAAACATGTTTTGCAGATTTACAATCAATCCGTATTAAAAACTTTTGATTTAAAAGGTCACTTTGGAACTTTGAAATGCATAGTACTATAGATAAAATCTCCTTTTTAATAGTACTATAATTTAACTGAGTGGGAGTCCAAACTCCAGAATGGAAACAGACAATCTGTTCCGGGGAGGTGGGACTGACACGCTGAAGGAGGATGCCACCATAACCAATGTTAGAGGCATCTGTCTGAACGACCTTGAAGGAATTTTCTGAGGGAATTCCTAGACAAGGGAGTGTCATGACATATTTCTTGACCTGTTGGACAACCAAAGTATGGGCGGGTGTCCAGGGCGAAGGATTGGTTCGAAGTCTATCAAAGAGGGGCTTGCACTGTTGCCTAAGATTTTGATAGAAATCAGAAATGTAATTGAGGGATCCTAAGAACCTTTGGAGTTGGGTCTTATCAAGGATCTCATCAGGAAACTTTTCGACAAACAGGATGGCTCTATCAATTGGTTTAATGACTGCATGTTTTATGTCAAAACCTAAGAACCTAACACTGGTTTGGAAAAGCTTGATCTTCGGGGCCGAGACAACAAGACCATTTCTTTTGATGGTTTGGAAGAATGTTTTGAGATGCTTCCAATGTTTGTCTAGGGACTCAGAGAAGATGAGTACATCATCAATGTACACAATGATATGACTGGAGAATGGATTGAAAATCTCATTCATGATGTTTTGGAATTCAGAAGGTGCATTTTTGAGACCAAAGGGCATTACATTCCATTCGTAATGACCAAAGGGTGTGGTGAAGGCTGTCTTGTACCTATCAGGCTCACTGATTTGTATCTGCCAAAAACCACTCTTCATGTCAAACTTACTGAAAACCACTGCTTTGCTGAGCCGGTTAACTAAGTCTCTTTTGTTGGGGATAGGATACCTAATCCACTCTAAGACTTTGTTAAGGGGCTTGTAATTGATGACAAGTCTAGGGACACCTCTCTCAATCTCAGCGTTTTTCTGAACATAAAAGGCTGGACAGGACCATGGTGACCTAGAGTTTCTGATAATTCCTTTTCCAAGAAGATCCTCTATCTCAGCTTTGCAAGTATCCATAAGTTCCTGACTCATTTGGATAGGCCTGGCTTTGGTAGGGATGTTCTTTTCCTGGAAATCTTTGACATAAGGAAGTGCAACTTCGTGCTTTTTCCTATGCCAAAATGCTGTGGGGAGATCAGAGCAGACTTCTTGTTTGAGTTCCTCTTCAAACTTTCTAATCTCTGATTGGTAGCTTTTACAAGCTAACTGCTTATCAACCCTTTTGTAACCTAGCTCATTGCTAAGGTACTCAATGTGTTGGGTTTTGGCTTGGATAAGGTTAAGGGTCTTGGAGATGGAAACCTTTTGGAGACTATTGATGTCTTTAGGTTCTGGGCTCCTAAGAAACTTAAACTTGACTGGTTGGCCAAAAGGGTGGGTAGTGATACCTTTACTATCCGTGGTAAAAGGATACAACAGACACATAAACGGGTTTCCTAAGATGACCCTATCTGTCATGTTCTTGACAAGAACAAAGGTGGTTTTGAAACACGCATTGTCTTGGCAAACATGTGCTTTTGGGACTTTGAATTTTATCTGCATTTTCCCACCGCTTGCGGAGGTTAACCTTTCTCTGGTTTTCCGGAAGTATTTAGAGGGAATGATTCCTTCTTGAATGCAGTTGAGATCAGCGCCTGAGTCTATTAAGGCAACTACCTCAAATTCAAAATCTTTGCTTATGACAATCCTGACCTTGGAATGCCATTTTTGGAAGTTAATCCGACTGATGGTTTGCAAGAACGATCCTCTAGATGATTCTGGTACCATATCTGCAGTAGGGTTAACTATTCTATCAACTTCTCTATCAGAAGGGTTCTGTAATGAGATTCTGTCCTCATTGCCTTGATGAGAAGTGTGTTCCTGTTTTTTGGCTCTAAGGTTTATGAGACCATGATCAACCCTAAGGATGACTAAGTCTTGCTTAAGGCCATTTACTTCAGTTTTGGTATCCTTAATCTCTTTGTGGAGATCATGGATAGTAATCTCTTTCTTGGACTTGGTAGACTTGGGTTCCTGTAACCTAGGTTTGGATGTACTGGTTTCCATGACTAGGGTCCTGTGGAACTTACCAAGTTTCTGAGATTTCTCTTCTGGGTCCTTGATCTGTTCTATGAGATCTAGGAGTAGTTCTTCTTGTTGAGAAAGAACTTTGATAGTGTTGTTCCTGCAACAACTATCTTGGCATGGTATGACATCATCTGGACTACTAGAGGTGTCGGAGGAGACTCTAGGAGAGGATGACTCTTGGTAGATCTGGCAGATTTCTCTGTCAATAGAACTATTGGGCGACACACTTTCTGGATGGTCGAGTTCTAAGACTTTGGAGATATCTTCAGATACTATGGAATGGGTAGGGGAGATGCCTGGACATTCTTTCTTGAAATGTCCTTTCTTCTTGCACTTAAAGCATTTTCCTTTTGCTTTAGGCTTGAGGCAATCTATGGTGCTGGGGTTGGAGTTTCCTTTTTTATAGAAGTTTTTGTGGATGATTCCTCTTTCCAACAAGTGGGGGGGTAGAGCTCACAGTTACCAACTTACGGCCGCTCGGACACCCTCTATGTTTCCTGCTACTACTTATGGCCGCTGTTCCCTATTACTGAGTGTATATGAACCCCTTTCCCTCAAAACGCCTCAACGCCCTCTCTGGCTAACGGCTAACTGGGGATCTCCTGGTTCACACTCAACCTCGGTACTCTAGACTTATCGGGTAGCAGATGAACATAGAACTGGAGTTTACACCTAGACTTACTGGATAACTTTCCCTCACAAAATCTGGCATAGTACACATCTGAAACAAAGTTTGGGCTAAAAACAAAGATAGGAACCCCTGCTACAAACAAGTGGTGCCGTTCAAGCTACAAACAAGTGGTGCCGTTCTCAGGGCAGCACTGGGGGCGGAAGCTGGGTAAGGTTACAGTAGTGGTTCTTGCACTAAAGTAAGCTAAGGGGGAGAATGTAAGAGCCATGGTTATTACAAAGTAGTTCTGAGTACTAAGTAAAAGTGGAGCTCTGAGGTATTCAAGTGAGAGTTGAATTTAGCCTGCTGAAGACTGAGCATGAGCGTTCCTTATATAGATGGAGGAAGGCTTGGTCTCTTCAGGAGTGTGCTGGAATTGCGGACGGAAATCACGGAAGGTAAATTGCTTTAACTGGGGTGAATAACTTTTCCACCGAAAGCAATAGTAACTTTGATGATTCTGTCGGGGCACTGTAGAGTGAACAGTATCTGGTCACTGTTTGGAACAGTGTCTTGTTCCCTTGCTTTTCAGGGGCTTCAGGAGCTGTTCTGGAGCAAAACTGAAGCAATCAATCAGTATCATAACCAGATGGGTAGCCAAGATAAGGATCTCCCGGAGGGTCATAGTCGTGGCCATGTTCATGATACTGGTCAAATTTGTCACAAAGACCACAGTACAGGATAGGTTCATAATCTGCTTGTTGCAGAACTAACTGTCCTGGGTCAATGTAGTCAATCCTTTCGGTATGGAGAGCTTCTGAATACGGCTTGGTGGTAAATACTGAAATTCTGCCAGTATTGCCAACGAAGTGGTAATTTTGCCATAGCTCATTGGTGACATCTAAAATCTCATTGTTGAAGTAACCTCTCCAGCAACCTGCAAGAGTTTCAGGGTCTTCATTGTGGAGATAAGAGTCTCCTTCATACCAAGGATCATTGTGGGTGTACCCGTTGATGAGTACAAGATGGTGTGAAGTTTGCACGGTCATCCAGTTGGTTCTATCCCATTGTGGGAGAGTGCTCCAGCATCTGATGGATACAAAAGGACTCTTGATTTTAGAAACAGTCTGTTGGATGATTAGTGGAAACTGGTTGATCTGATTATGGCTTGTTAGCTTGATGAGCCTGATGAAGCCATATTCAAACATCTGTGAAAGCCAGCTTGGATCTTCTTCAACGGTCCAGTCTTCATAATTGACTATTAGGCCGGGGAAGGGATGTTTCTTCTCATAGACCTTTTGGCTGCTTCCAAAGTACTTTTCCCAGGTTGATTTGATGAAGACACAATTATAATCAGCTGGGTCTTCACCATAAACTGGAAAATGAGTAATGACCATGATTTTAAAATGTTTGAACCATCGGTCACATGATTCAGTCATTACCTTGCTGTCCAATATACGTTTTTGTATATCGGAGGGCAAGTTGGCGACAGCACTTCTTAGCTGGTTTTGAGTCTTAAGACTTAACCTAGCATAATCAGTGCTCATAACAGTCATTTTATCCATTGAATGGATATCCTCTTTGCCAAAGAGTTGACTAGTGAGAATTGCATTTCCTGCCTCAAGTTCAACTAGATGTAATTCTAGTGCTTTAAGGGTTCTTTGGAAAAGGTGGTAGTGATTCTGGGTGAAAGCTCTCTGAAGGTTATCAAGGATGAATTTAGTGGAGGGTGGGAGATCTGAATGCACTCCATTGCTAAATTGCAAAGCCGTGTTTTTTACTTCTTGGAGAGTAATAGCCATATAATCACTGGAATATGTAACCGAGGTTGGGTACATATTTTGAAGGGATGTTGCTTTTCTGGGTTCTTTTCCAGAAGAAGCGCCTTCATGCAATTGGGGAAATTCCCTTACGGGTGCTTTTCCTTTTCTTAAAGACATTCCTGTATTAACAAAATGGTTGTTTTTAAAAGCATTTTTGTTAAAACCATGAGATGTCATCATGCAAATGTTTTTATGCTGTATGCATGGAATGGTATGCAGAGATGAATCCGGAGACTGATTGGAGTCAAAAGGATCATCAGCCATGAATGGGATCTGATCAAGGTTCTGGGCTTGTTCAGAAGAATGAGTTTTGGTATGGATAAGGTTAAGATTTTTAGAAACGGAAACTCTCTGGAGACTTTCAATCTCTCTGGGTTCAGGGTTCCTAAGAAACTTAAACTTGACTGGTTGACCAAAATGGTGGGTAGTGATTCCTTCACTATCCGTGGTGAAAGGATATAACAGACACATGAACGGGTTTCCTAAGATGACCCTATCTGTCATATTTTTGACAAGAACAAAGGTGGTTCTAAAACACACATTGTCTTGGCAAACCTGAGCTTTTGAGATTTTGAATTCAATCTGCATATTGCCTCCACTTGCAGAAGTTAACCTTTCCTTGGTTTTCTGGAAGTACTTAGAGGGAATGATACTTTCTTGAATGCAATTGAGATCAGCACCCGAATCTATTAGGGCAACTACATCAATTTCAAAATCTTTGCCTATGACAATCCTGACTTTGGAATGCCATTTCTGGAAATTAATCCGACTGATGGTATGCAAGAACGATCCTTGTGATGGTTCTGGCTCAACATCTGCAGTAGGATTAATGGTTTCATCAACTTCTTCATCAGAAGGGTTCTGTAATGAGATTCTGTCCTCATTGCCTTGATGAGAAGTGTTTTCTAAATCTTTGACCCTAAGGTCCATGAGACCATGATCAACCCTAAGGATTACTAATTCTTGCTTAAGGTTTCTCATCTCTGATTTAGTATCCTTAATCTCTTTCTGGAGATCTTGGACCGAAATCTCTTTCTTGGTTTTGGAAAATCTATTGTAGATTTTTTCCAAATCAACTTTGGGTTCCTGAAGCCTAGGTTTGGATGTATTGGTTTCCTTGACTAGGGTTTTGTGGAACTCACTAAGTCTTTGAGCTTTCTCTTCAGGGTCCTTGATCTGTTCTATGAGATCAAGAAGCAGCTCTTCTTGCTTAGAAAGAACACGGATAGCCTTGTTTCTACAACAACTATCTTTACAGGCTAGGATCTCGTCTGTGTCACTAGAGGAGCTAGAAGATACTCTAGAGGTCTCAGAAGATGTCCTAAACAACTGGTGTTCTTCTTGGTCACTAGACTCACTATTCAGGTGATCGAGTGCTAAGAGTTTGAAGATCTCTTCCCTACTGGTTGGGTCACTAATGAGGGTATTGATAAGGGTTCTGGCCTTAGCTCTACATTCACTTTTGTAATGACCTTCCTTTCCACACTTAAAACATGTTCCTGATGTTTTAGGTATGAACTTACTTGTGGGCTTGGATCTGCCTTTCTTATAGAAATCATTGGTATTGAACCTTTGTTTTCTAAAGTGTTTGGAGGCAGGTTTCTTCCTATGGCCCGAATGGGGTTTTTCAGAGGGTTCTTCTCCTCTGTGTTTGGATTTCCTTTTGGGGATGATTGAAGGTAAGCCATATTGGGTACAGAAATTCCCTATTTCGTACTTGGCTTTGCTCTTGTTGGCTTGGCTCTGGATTTTTAGATCTCTGCACATCTTCATCCCTTCATTTCGGATTGTGCTTGAGATATCTCCATAGGTCAGGTTGTCATAATCTATGATACCTAACGAGCTGGCAAGAGTTTCTTTGACCTTCTGTCCAAACAATGTGGGTAAGCCATTGATAAACTTCTCCTTCCAAAATGGAGAGTTACAATCGCTTCTATGCATGACACGGGTGGTGAACACATCTTCGTACCACCGGTACTCTCCAAGGTTTTTACATCTAAGGTTACTCAACTGGTCGTAAATCCTAGATGTGATATTGCTGGGTTTACCTATGAAGTGTTTCATGATCGTGTAGATCAGGGTATTGACTCCATCGGGAACACCTCTTCCAATGCTTTCATCAAAGATAGGGTTCTCATCCTCATCTTTTTGAACAGCATGCTTAATATCTTCCTTGGAAGTTTCTGTCAAGCAATTGTTCCACCAATGCAACAGTTTACCAGTGAATCCAAGAACTATGAGCTCTACAACCTCAGTGTTGGTAATACCATCATTTAGATAGTTATTAGCGACCATGGTTATATGTTGGATTTTGTTCTGGATTTCTTGTTCGGATAAACCATCTATGTTCCATTCATAGAGTTTTCCACTGGATACTGTAAACTGTATGGATCTTTCCTCATATTGGAGGTCAGGTGGTGTAGGCCTGGGATACCAATTCTTGGTGAGGCTGGTTGGGTTCACCTTGGGTTGGTAAAGCCTATTTACCTGTAATCCTCGAAATTGGTCTTCTAGAAGTTCTATCTCCTTTTCATCTTCTGAGGAGGTTCTGCTAGAACTACTAGAGGCTGTATGGACATCTAAGGTGACTAGCCGGTTGTCCCTACTAGTTGAGGTATGGTCTGGTGAAGGGGAAACTGGTTCTTTCTTCACGAGTTCCTCAAGCTTTTGGGTGACAATTTCTATGGCTGTGTGGTCCTTAGGTTTGAGACTGGCTTGTCTCACCGTGGGGAGCTTGACTAAGGGTTTCTCTAGAGGCTGGATAGGTTTGCTGGGGTTTCCTGGTTGGAGGATAACCTTGTTGTCTATCTGGCCTTCTATCCTATCAAGCTGTTTCCCTATGACTCCTAAGCACTGGTTGGTGTAATTATTTTGCTCTATTACCTTCTTAACAACCTTTTCTTCTGGGGCGGTTGAACATTTGAAGGGAGAGGCAATTACATCGGAACCACGTTGGTTAAGGAGTATGGCTTCCTGGGGAGGATGGCTAGACCTAACAATTTCTGGTTTGCTAGAGCTTGGTGCCTCCTTCTTGGGAAGTAGTTTCCAGTTGGTTTTGGTAATGACACAGTTCTTCTTATGCCATTGGAAATGTTTCTCGAAGTATTCAAAGAAAGGATAATCAGCTTTTACCTCTTTCATGAATATCTTCCATTTCTCCAAAACCTCAACCTTTTGTTCTAAAGTATGGTTGGCTCTGTAGGCATCTCTTTTAACTCTGTTCTGTTCAGAATTAAATTCCTTTTCAAGAGCGACCATATCAGGGGTGAACTCTTTGGTCAATACTAAGAGCTGATAATCGTATTCAGTTTCCTGCTGAATAGGATTTCTCATATCAGTTCCTGATGGTGAGGGAGGTCTAAGACTGTCCTGACTAGTGCTGTCTTCTTCTTGATCAGCAACTGAGTCTTGTCTGGCTGTGTAACAAGGGGTACTAACCTGGGAATGGTCTTTGACTCCGTGAAACAGCGGACCTAAGTCTTTTCTAGACATGGGGAATGGAGCTCGTGTTCTAGACGAACTACACTGGGACGCAGGTCTATCTCTAAGAAGGATAGGTGGCTGCCTAAGGGGTTGGCGAAGATCTACGGATCTAGACCTTGGCTCCTGGTACAGATCTGCTGAAGATCTGGGTTCATCAGCTAAGGGTGATCTAAACCTAGATTGGTCAAAGCTTAGTCTAACCGTTCCATCGGCTAGCTGCTGGACAAAATCTAAATCTGGATTCCTAACTGGGTTCTGGACCTGTAGAGGATAGTTTTCATTTTCTATCGTCCAATGGGTCGGGAACGTGACTTCAGACCACTTCAGGGTTCTTGGTACCTGAACTGTGGATCTAACGTCTGGGGTGTGGATAAGAGTGGTTTCTCCTGCCTTTCTCTTATCGACTGCTTGGATGGACATGTTCGTCCTCATGCACTTATAATACACTCGGTATATAAGAGCAAGCTGTCTGGTGCCATGTAACACGAAGGTTCCATGGGTTCTGATGTTGAGAGTGAGGACCTTAAGAATGTGGGGGTCGTCAAGCGCAACAGTGAGGTTGGGAAAACAGTCGAAGTGGACTGGGCCATTGCTTAGACTGGATTCGATGGTGCCTAGTAGACTGTCATTGAATCTGAGATGACGTGTGTCTCTAAGGGCCATAAGGATTGAGTTGTTCAACCCTTCTCTGATCAAAGGTTTTACTCCTACTTGGACTAATCCTATGTGGAGGAATTTGTGACCTTTGTCTCTGTGGGTTTTCACAGCTGCAGGGGATAACAAGTAGCATGTTTCATACTCCTTGTTGATGCTGTAGATCTGTTCAATAGTCCTAACATGGTAGTCCGTTCTGAAAGACTTTGCTACAGACCATGAAGACGATTTATAGACCTGGTTTGTGGGTACTTTGGGTATGGACCAATCTCCTAACTTTTGATCTAGATCTGAAAGCTGGTACGACTCACTGTTGATGGTTCCATCTTCTGCTGGAATCTCAGAGAGTGAAGTACTGCTGGATCTAATGCTAGTGGATGAGTCACTCCTTCTAAACATCCTATTCATCATCCTGGATTAAAAGCCTAAGAAATCAATTACAACCTAGACTACTTCTATCTTCCAATTTCTGGATCTAACCTTAGATCTGAAACAGGGAGTGTATGGACGCCTTCTGTGAACAGTTACCAACTTACGGCCGCTCGGACACCCTCTATGTTTCCTGCTACTACTTATGGCCGCTGTTCCCTATTACTGAGTGTATATGAACCCCTTTCCCTCAAAACGCCTCAACGCCCTCTCTGGCTAACGGCTAACTGGGGATCTCCTGGTTCACACTCAACCTCGGTACTCTAGACTTATCGGGTAGCAGATGAACATAGAACTGGAGTTTACACCTAGACTTACTGGATAACTTTCCCTCACAAAATCTGGCATAGTACACATCTGAAACAAAGTTTGGGCTAAAAACAAAGATAGGAAAAAGAAGATGATCTGGGAAGCAAAAGATTAGCTTAAACAGATAAACACAAGATAATGAACAGTTTGAATGAACGGGAGGCTCAGCCTACCACCACAAGAAAGAACAGTAAATACTGACTAAGATGAAGTAGTAGAAGAAGAATGCAACATATGGGAGTGGAAGTGCTATCAGAAAATAGATGTAAAACAAAACAATGTTTGTTAGAGATATCATACTTCAAAGTAATGCACAAAATAATGGATAACTATGGCGGTTGTACCGGCCAACTTGATTAACTTTCAAAATAATTACAGTAACTTACAAACACTTACGATCGAGCTCAAAATGGCTCTGATACCAAAGGGGGGGTAAGCTACAAACAAGTGGTGCCGTTCTCAGGGCAGCACTGGGGGCGGAAGCTGGGTAAGGTTACAGTAGTGGTTCTTGCACTAAAGTAAGCTAAGGGGGAGAATGTAAGAGCCATGGTTATTACAAAGTAGTTCTGAATACTAAGTAAAAGTGGAGCTCTGAGGTATTCAAGTGAGAGTTGAATTTAGCCTGCTGAAGACTGAGCATGAGCGTTCCTTATATAGATGGAAGAAGGCTTGGTCTCTTCAGGAGCTGTGCTGGAATTGCGGACGGAAATCACGGAAGGTAAATTGCTTTAACTGGGGTGAATAACTTTTCCACCGAAAGCAATAGTAACTTTGATGATTCTGTCGGGGCACTGTAGAGTGAACAGTATCTGGTCACTGTTTGGAACAGTGTCTTGTCCCCTTGCTTTTCTGGAGTAGTAACTCTGCATAGTGTTCTGGACTGTGCAGTGAATAGTAGCTTCTGCAGCTCTGCTGGTGCGGGTACTGTTCTGAATAGTAACCGAATGAGCAAAGGTGGTTCTTGGAGAGTGCCTTAGTCGCTGTCCAAGTTACAACCATCATAAGGATCCTGGGCATCCTGGAATGGGTCAAAAGGATAACGACTGCAAGAGGCTTCTGAAGAGGCAGGAGAGTTCTTGTCTGCTGACTCTAGGCGTTCTGATTGGAGAAGCAGTTGCTGAGCAAGATCTTTGAGTTCTCTGCTAGATTTACCTGCAAATTGGGCGGATTCTAGGCTGGACTGTGATCTGTTGTGAGCAATGGTTCTCTGAACTGGGAGAGGAAAGTCTTGGTAAAGTTTGGAGATAGCGTCAGTAGGTCTGAATCTATCCCACCATTTTACGGAGAATTCTCTATCAAGAAGATTCCTGTTGAGAGCATAATCCCACTTACTTATCCAGTGGATCTTGAAATATACAGTCATATGCAAGATGGCTGGAAACTGAGAGGAATGCTTGTCGACCTGGAATCTGGAACTGAAATATCTTAGTGCGTCCTGTAGGGGTTCTGGAAAGATATGTGGAATTGATCCAAACATTTCCCACCACTTGAGGAACCACGAAGGTATTTGTCCGCTGAAGTTCTTGGCAAACTGAATGAACCATGAGTGGTCATAGTTCTCATTCTGAAAGAATAGTACCTTTTCGAAGGCGTCCATATAGTCATAATAGTTGTATCGGGGTTCTGATCCCTTGAGTACTGTAAGTTTTCTGAGCGTAGAAGGGTGTCCCCAATCTTTGCAACTTACGAAACTCTGAATTATGAACTTATGGTATAGAACCTTAGAGGGATTATTTCTTTCTCTGATGTCTTCTATTCTGGCAGACTTTTCTTGGATGAGAATGCCTTTATAGAATTTGATGTTCTTCTCTGGACTCTTGGGAAGGAAATGCCAATCATGGGGCAATACTTCCATTGCAAGTGCAAGAGGATCCGTTATATGAGCCAAGTGTGGTTCAATATAAGAGATATGCTGAACAAATGGTTTCTTGATGTAAGAGGCTTTTCCTGTTCTGGGAGGAAAAGGCATAGAAGGCTGCTTAGGCAATATTGGGCCGAAGGGGTCTTCTATAGCATATGGAGAAATCTCCTGGGGAGGAGGTGAAGCTAGAGCAGAGCTATAACTGTGTTGTCCATGTCCTTGGGGCCTTTGGTAATTTGGTTTAGGGATTGTGGAAACCAAATAACGATTAGCAACAACAGAAGGAGACACAGGTAAGGTCTTTGGTGTGGAAGAAAAGGGTACAAGGGGGCCAGGGTTTTGTGCCTGACTGGTACTCCTAGTAATTGGTCTGGGCAATTTAGGAGGTTGGGGTTGTACGGGTTTCTTCCCGGACATTTTGGATTGGATTCTGCAAAAATTCACGGGTTAGGAAATCAGGTATACTGTTCTGGGTTCCTGCAATGAATTCAATGTCAAAATCGAAAACTGAAAGGATGGCTTGCCAACGTGCAAAAATCTGTTTTGATGCAATGTTTTGAACATCTTTTTCTAAAACATGTTTTGCAGATTTACAATCAATCCGTATTAAAAACTTTTGATTTAAAAGGTCACTTTGGAACTTTGAAATGCATAGTACTATAGATAAAATCTCCTTTTTAATAGTACTATAATTTAACTGAGTGGGAGTCCAAACTCCAGAATGGAAACAGACAATCTGTTCCGGGGAGGTGGGACTGACACGCTGAAGGAGGATGCCACCATAACCAATGTTAGAGGCATCTGTCTGAACGACCTTGAAGGAATTTTCTGAGGGAATTCCTAGACAAGGGAGTGTCATGACATATTTCTTGACCTGTTGGACAACCAAAGTATGGGCGGGTGTCCAGGGCGAAGGATTGGTTCGAAGTCTATCAAAGAGGGGCTTGCACTGTTGCCTAAGATTTTGATAGAAATCAGAAATGTAATTGAGGGATCCTAAGAACCTTTGGAGTTGGGTCTTATCAAGGATCTCATCAGGAAACTTTTCGGCAAACAGGATGGCTCTATCAATTGGTTTAATGACTGCATGTTTTATGTCAAAACCTAAGAACCTAACACTGGTTTGGAAAAGCTTGATCTTCGGGGCCGAGACAACAAGACCATTTCTTTTGATGGTTTGGAAGAATGTTTTGAGATGCTTCCAATGTTTGTCTAGGGACTCAGAGAAGACGAGTACATCATCAATGTACACAATGATATGACTGGAGAATGGATTGAAAATCTCATTCATGATGTTTTGGAATTCAGAAGGTGCATTTTTGAGACCAAAGGGCATTACATTCCATTCGTAATGACCAAAGGGTGTGGTGAAGGCTGTCTTGTACCTATCAGGCTCACTGATTTGTATCTGCCAAAAACCACTCTTCATGTCAAACTTACTGAAAACCACTGCTTTGCTGAGCCGGTTAACTAAGTCTCTTTTGTTGGGGATAGGATACCTAATCCACTCTAAGACTTTGTTAAGGGGCTTGTAATTGATGACAAGTCTAGGGACACCTCTCTCAATCTCAGCGTTTTTCTGAACATAAAAGGCTGGACAGGACCATGGTGACCTAGAGTTTCTGATAATTCCTTTTCCAAGAAGATCCTCTATCTCAGCTTTGCAAGTATCCATAAGTTCCTGACTCATTTGGATAGGCCTGGCTTTGGTAGGGATGTTCTTTTCCTGGAAATCTTTGACATAAGGAAGTGCAACTTCGTGCTTTTTCCTATGCCAAAATGCTGTGGGGAGATCAGAGCAGACTTCTTGTTTGAGTTCCTCTTCAAACTTTCTAATCTCTGATTGGTAGCTTTTACAAGCTAACTGCTTATCAACCCTTTTGTAACCTAGCTCATTGCTAAGGTACTCAATGTGTTGGGTTTTGGCTTGGATAAGGTTAAGGGTCTTGGAGATGGAAACCTTTTGGAGACTATTGATGTCTTTAGGTTCTGGGCTCCTAAGAAACTTAAACTTGACTGGTTGGCCAAAAGGGTGGGTAGTGATACCTTTACTATCCGTGGTAAAAGGATACAACAGACACATAAACGGGTTTCCTAAGATGACCCTATCTGTCATGTTCTTGACAAGAACAAAGGTGGTTTTGAAACACGCATTGTCTTGGCAAACATGTGCTTTTGGGACTTTGAATTTTATCTGCATTTTCCCACCGCTTGCGGAGGTTAACCTTTCTCTGGTTTTCCGGAAGTATTTAGAGGGAATGATTCCTTCTTGAATGCAGTTGAGATCAGCGCCTGAGTCTATTAAGGCAACTACCTCAAATTCAAAATCTTTGCTTATGACAATCCTGACCTTGGAATGCCATTTTTGGAAGTTAATCCGACTGATGGTTTGCAAGAACGATCCTCTAGATGATTCTGGTACCATATCTGCAGTAGGGTTAACTATTCTATCAACTTCTCTATCAGAAGGGTTCTGTAATGAGATTCTGTCCTCATTGCCTTGATGAGAAGTGTGTTCCTGTTTTTTGGCTCTAAGGTTTATGAGACCATGATCAACCCTAAGGATGACTAAGTCTTGCTTAAGGCCATTTACTTCAGTTTTGGTATCCTTAATCTCTTTGTGGAGATCATGGATAGTAATCTCTTTCTTGGACTTGGTAGACTTGGGTTCCTGTAACCTAGGTTTGGATGTACTGGTTTCCATGACTAGGGTCCTGTGGAACTTACCAAGTTTCTGAGATTTCTCTTCTGGGTCCTTGATCTGTTCTATGAGATCTAGGAGTAGTTCTTCTTGTTGAGAAAGAACTTTGATAGTGTTGTTCCTGCAACAACTATCTTGGCATGGTATGACATCATCTGGACTACTAGAGGTGTCGGAGGAGACTCTAGGAGAGGATGACTCTTGGTAGATCTGGCAGATTTCTCTGTCAATAGAACTATTGGGCGACACACTTTCTGGATGGTCGAGTTCTAAGACTTTGGAGATATCTTCAGATACTATGGAATGGGTAGGGGAGATGCCTGGACATTCTTTCTTGAAATGTCCTTTCTTCTTGCACTTAAAGCATTTTCCTTTTGCTTTAGGCTTGAGGCAATCTATGGTGCTGGGGTTGGAGTTTCCTTTTTTATAGAAGTTTTTGTGGATGATTCCTCTTTCCAACAAGTGGGGGGGTAGAGCTCACAGTTACCAACTTACGGCCGCTCGGACACCCTCTATGTTTCCTGCTACTACTTATGGCCGCTGTTCCCTATTACTGAGTGTATATGAACCCCTTTCCCTCAAAACGCCTCAACGCCCTCTCTGGCTAACGGCTAACTGGGGATCTCCTGGTTCACACTCAACCTCGGTACTCTAGACTTATCGGGTAGCAGATGAACATAGAACTGGAGTTTACACCTAGACTTACTGGATAACTTTCCCTCACAAAATCTGGCATAGTACACATCTGAAACAAAGTTTGGGCTAAAAACAAAGATAGGAACCCCTGCTACAAACAAGTGGTGCCGTTCAAGCTACAAACAAGTGGTGCCGTTCTCAGGGCAGCACTGGGGGCGGAAGCTGGGTAAGGTTACAGTAGTGGTTCTTGCACTAAAGTAAGCTAAGGGGGAGAATGTAAGAGCCATGGTTATTACAAAGTAGTTCTGAGTACTAAGTAAAAGTGGAGCTCTGAGGTATTCAAGTGAGAGTTGAATTTAGCCTGCTGAAGACTGAGCATGAGCGTTCCTTATATAGATGGAGGAAGGCTTGGTCTCTTCAGGAGTGTGCTGGAATTGCGGACGGAAATCACGGAAGGTAAATTGCTTTAACTGGGGTGAATAACTTTTCCACCGAAAGCAATAGTAACTTTGATGATTCTGTCGGGGCACTGTAGAGTGAACAGTATCTGGTCACTGTTTGGAACAGTGTCTTGTTCCCTTGCTTTTCAGGGGCTTCAGGAGCTGTTCTGGAGCAAAACTGAAGCAATCAATCAGTATCATAACCAGATGGGTAGCCAAGATAAGGATCTCCCGGAGGGTCATAGTCGTGGCCATGTTCATGATACTGGTCAAATTTGTCACAAAGACCACAGTACAGGATAGGTTCATAATCTGCTTGTTGCAGAACTAACTGTCCTGGGTCAATGTAGTCAATCCTTTCGGTATGGAGAGCTTCTGAATACGGCTTGGTGGTAAATACTGAAATTCTGCCAGTATTGCCAACGAAGTGGTAATTTTGCCATAGCTCATTGGTGACATCTAAAATCTCATTGTTGAAGTAACCTCTCCAGCAACCTGCAAGAGTTTCAGGGTCTTCATTGTGGAGATAAGAGTCTCCTTCATACCAAGGATCATTGTGGGTGTACCCGTTGATGAGTACAAGATGGTGTGAAGTTTGCACGGTCATCCAGTTGGTTCTATCCCATTGTGGGAGAGTGCTCCAGCATCTGATGGATACAAAAGGACTCTTGATTTTAGAAACAGTCTGTTGGATGATTAGTGGAAACTGGTTGATCTGATTATGGCTTGTTAGCTTGATGAGCCTGATGAAGCCATATTCAAACATCTGTGAAAGCCAGCTTGGATCTTCTTCAACGGTCCAGTCTTCATAATTGACTATTAGGCCGGGGAAGGGATGTTTCTTCTCATAGACCTTTTGGCTGCTTCCAAAGTACTTTTCCCAGGTTGATTTGATGAAGACACAATTATAATCAGCTGGGTCTTCACCATAAACTGGAAAATGAGTAATGACCATGATTTTAAAATGTTTGAACCATCGGTCACATGATTCAGTCATTACCTTGCTGTCCAATATACGTTTTTGTATATCGGAGGGCAAGTTGGCGACAGCACTTCTTAGCTGGTTTTGAGTCTTAAGACTTAACCTAGCATAATCAGTGCTCATAACAGTCATTTTATCCATTGAATGGATATCCTCTTTGCCAAAGAGTTGACTAGTGAGAATTGCATTTCCTGCCTCAAGTTCAACTAGATGTAATTCTAGTGCTTTAAGGGTTCTTTGGAAAAGGTGGTAGTGATTCTGGGTGAAAGCTCTCTGAAGGTTATCAAGGATGAATTTAGTGGAGGGTGGGAGATCTGAATGCACTCCATTGCTAAATTGCAAAGCCGTGTTTTTTACTTCTTGGAGAGTAATAGCCATATAATCACTGGAATATGTAACCGAGGTTGGGTACATATTTTGAAGGGATGTTGCTTTTCTGGGTTCTTTTCCAGAAGAAGCGCCTTCATGCAATTGGGGAAATTCCCTTACGGGTGCTTTTCCTTTTCTTAAAGACATTCCTGTATTAACAAAATGGTTGTTTTTAAAAGCATTTTTGTTAAAACCATGAGATGTCATCATGCAAATGTTTTTATGCTGTATGCATGGAATGGTATGCAGAGATGAATCCGGAGACTGATTGGAGTCAAAAGGATCATCAGCCATGAATGGGATCTGATCAAGGTTCTGGGCTTGTTCAGAAGAATGAGTTTTGGTATGGATAAGGTTAAGATTTTTAGAAACGGAAACTCTCTGGAGACTTTCAATCTCTCTGGGTTCAGGGTTCCTAAGAAACTTAAACTTGACTGGTTGACCAAAATGGTGGGTAGTGATTCCTTCACTATCCGTGGTGAAAGGATATAACAGACACATGAACGGGTTTCCTAAGATGACCCTATCTGTCATATTTTTGACAAGAACAAAGGTGGTTCTAAAACACACATTGTCTTGGCAAACCTGAGCTTTTGAGATTTTGAATTCAATCTGCATATTGCCTCCACTTGCAGAAGTTAACCTTTCCTTGGTTTTCTGGAAGTACTTAGAGGGAATGATACTTTCTTGAATGCAATTGAGATCAGCACCCGAATCTATTAGGGCAACTACATCAATTTCAAAATCTTTGCCTATGACAATCCTGACTTTGGAATGCCATTTCTGGAAATTAATCCGACTGATGGTATGCAAGAACGATCCTTGTGATGGTTCTGGCTCAACATCTGCAGTAGGATTAATGGTTTCATCAACTTCTTCATCAGAAGGGTTCTGTAATGAGATTCTGTCCTCATTGCCTTGATGAGAAGTGTTTTCTAAATCTTTGACCCTAAGGTCCATGAGACCATGATCAACCCTAAGGATTACTAATTCTTGCTTAAGGTTTCTCATCTCTGATTTAGTATCCTTAATCTCTTTCTGGAGATCTTGGACCGAAATCTCTTTCTTGGTTTTGGAAAATCTATTGTAGATTTTTTCCAAATCAACTTTGGGTTCCTGAAGCCTAGGTTTGGATGTATTGGTTTCCTTGACTAGGGTTTTGTGGAACTCACTAAGTCTTTGAGCTTTCTCTTCAGGGTCCTTGATCTGTTCTATGAGATCAAGAAGCAGCTCTTCTTGCTTAGAAAGAACACGGATAGCCTTGTTTCTACAACAACTATCTTTACAGGCTAGGATCTCGTCTGTGTCACTAGAGGAGCTAGAAGATACTCTAGAGGTCTCAGAAGATGTCCTAAACAACTGGTGTTCTTCTTGGTCACTAGACTCACTATTCAGGTGATCGAGTGCTAAGAGTTTGAAGATCTCTTCCCTACTGGTTGGGTCACTAATGAGGGTATTGATAAGGGTTCTGGCCTTAGCTCTACATTCACTTTTGTAATGACCTTCCTTTCCACACTTAAAACATGTTCCTGATGTTTTAGGTATGAACTTACTTGTGGGCTTGGATCTGCCTTTCTTATAGAAATCATTGGTATTGAACCTTTGTTTTCTAAAGTGTTTGGAGGCAGGTTTCTTCCTATGGCCCGAATGGGGTTTTTCAGAGGGTTCTTCTCCCCTGTGTTTGGATTTCCTTTTGGGGATGATTGAAGGTAAGCCATATTGGGTACAGAAATTCCCTATTTCGTACTTGGCTTTGCTCTTGTTGGCTTGGCTCTGGATTTTTAGATCTCTGCACATCTTCATCCCTTCATTTCGGATTGTGCTTGAGATATCTCCATAGGTCAGGTTGTCATAATCTATGATACCTAACGAGCTGGCAAGAGTTTCTTTGACCTTCTGTCCAAACAATGTGGGTAAGCCATTGATAAACTTCTCCTTCCAAAATGGAGAGTTACAATCGCTTCTATGCATGACACGGGTGGTGAACACATCTTCGTACCACCGGTACTCTCCAAGGTTTTTACATCTAAGGTTACTCAACTGGTCGTAAATCCTAGATGTGATATTGCTGGGTTTACCTATGAAGTGTTTCATGATCGTGTAGATCAGGGTATTGACTCCATCGGGAACACCTCTTCCAATGCTTTCATCAAAGATAGGGTTCTCATCCTCATCTTTTTGAACAGCATGCTTAATATCTTCCTTGGAAGTTTCTGTCAAGCAATTGTTCCACCAATGCAACAGTTTACCAGTGAATCCAAGAACTATGAGCTCTACAACCTCAGTGTTGGTAATACCATCATTTAGATAGTTATTAGCGACCATGGTTATATGCTGGATTTTGTTCTGGATTTCTTGTTCGGATAAACCATCTATGTTCCATTCATAGAGTTTTCCACTGGATACTGTAAACTGTATGGATCTTTCCTCATATTGGAGGTCAGGTGGTGTAGGCCTGGGATACCAATTCTTGGTGAGGCTGGTTGGGTTCACCTTGGGTTGGTAAAGCCTATTTACCTGTAATCCTCGAAATTGGTCTTCTAGAAGTTCTATCTCCTTTTCATCTTCTGAGGAGGTTCTGCTAGAACTACTAGAGGCTGTATGGACATCTAAGGTGACTAGCCGGTTGTCCCTACTAGTTGAGGTATGGTCTGGTGAAGGGGAAACTGGTTCTTTCTTCACGAGTTCCTCAAGCTTTTGGGTGACAATTTCTATGGCTGTGTGGTCCTTAGGTTTGAGACTGGCTTGTCTCACCGTGGGGAGCTTGACTAAGGGTTTCTCTAGAGGCTGGATAGGTTTGCTGGGGTTTCCTGGTTGGAGGATAACCTTGTTGTCTATCTGGCCTTCTATCCTATCAAGCTGTTTCCCTATGACTCCTAAGCACTGGTTGGTGTAATTATTTTGCTCTATTACCTTCTTAACAACCTTTTCTTCTGGGGCGGTTGAACATTTGAAGGGAGAGGCAATTACATCGGAACCACGTTGGTTAAGGAGTATGGCTTCCTGGGGAGGATGGCTAGACCTAACAATTTCTGGTTTGCTAGAGCTTGGTGCCTCCTTCTTGGGAAGTAGTTTCCAGTTGGTTTTGGTAATGACACAGTTCTTCTTATGCCATTGGAAATGTTTCTCGAAGTATTCAAAGAAAGGATAATCAGCTTTTACCTCTTTCATGAATATCTTCCATTTCTCCAAAACCTCAACCTTTTGTTCTAAAGTATGGTTGGCTCTGTAGGCATCTCTTTTAACTCTGTTCTGTTCAGAATTAAATTCCTTTTCAAGAGCGACCATATCAGGGGTGAACTCTTTGGTCAATACTAAGAGCTGATAATCGTATTCAGTTTCCTGCTGAATAGGATTTCTCATATCAGTTCCTGATGGTGAGGAAGGTCTAAGACTGTCCTGACTAGTGCTGTCTTCTTCTTGATCAGCAACTGAGTCTTGTCTGGCTGTGTAACAAGGGGTACTAACCTGGGAATGGTCTTTGACTCCGTGAAACAGCGGACCTAAGTCTTTTCTAGACATGGGGAATGGAGCTCGTGTTCTAGACGAACTACACTGGGACGCAGGTCTATCTCTAAGAAGGATAGGTGGCTGCCTAAGGGGTTGGCGAAGATCTACGGATCTAGACCTTGGCTCCTGGTACAGATCTGCTGAAGATCTGGGTTCATCAGCTAAGGGTGATCTAAACCTAGATTGGTCAAAGCTTAGTCTAACCGTTCCATCGGCTAGCTGCTGGACAAAATCTAAATCTGGATTCCTAACTGGGTTCTGGACCTGTAGAGGATAGTTTTCATTTTCTATCGTCCAATGGGTCGGGAACGTGACTTCAGACCACTTCAGGGTTCTTGGTACCTGAACTGTGGATCTAACGTCTGGGGTGTGGATAAGAGTGGTTTCTCCTGCCTTTCTCTTATCGACTGCTTGGATGGACATGTTCGTCCTCATGCACTTATAATACACTCGGTATATAAGAGCAAGCCGTCTGGTGCCATGTAACACGAAGGTTCCATGGGTTCTGATGTTGAGAGTGAGGACCTTAAGAATGTGGGGGTCGTCAAGCGCAACAGTGAGGTTGGGAAAACAGTCGAAGTGGACTGGGCCATTGCTTAGACTGGATTCGATGGTGCCTAGTAGACTGTCATTGAATCTGAGATGACGTGTGTCTCTAAGGGCCATAAGGATTGAGTTGTTCAACCCTTCTCTGATCAAAGGTTTTACTCCTACTTGGACTAATCCTATGTGGAGGAATTTGTGACCTTTGTCTCTGTGGGTTTTCACAGCTGCAGGGGATAACAAGTAGCATTTTTCATACTCCTTGTTGATGCTATAGATCTGTTCAATAGTCCTAACATGGTAGTCCGTTCTGAAAGACTTTGCTACAGACCATGAAGACGATTTATAGACCTGGTTTGTGGGTACTTTGGGTATGGACCAATCTCCTAACTTTTGATCTAGATCTGAAAGCTGGTACGACTCACTGTTGATGGTTCCATCTTCTGCTGGAATCTCAGAGAGTGAAGTACTGCTGGATCTAATGCTAGTGGATGAGTCACTCCTTCTAAACATCCTATTCATCATCCTGGATTAAAAGCCTAAGAAATCAATTACAACCTAGACTACTTCTATCTTCCAATTTCTGGATCTAACCTTAGATCTGAAACAGGGAGTGTATGGACGCCTTCTGTGAACAGTTACCAACTTACGGCCGCTCGGACACCCTCTATGTTTCCTGCTACTACTTATGGCCGCTGTTCCCTATTACTGAGTGTATATGAACCCCTTTCCCTCAAAACGCCTCAACGCCTTCTCTGGCTAACGGCTAACTGGGGATCTCCTGGTTCACACTCAACCTCGGTACTCTAGACTTATCGGGTAGCAGATGAACATAGAACTGGAGTTTACACCTAGACTTACTGGATAACTTTCCCTCACAAAATCTGGCATAGTACACATCTGAAACAAAGTTTGGGCTAAAAACAAAGATAGGAAAAAGAAGATGATCTGGGAAGCAAAAGATTAGCTTAAACAGATAAACACAAGATAATGAACAGTTTGAATGAATGGGAGGCTCAGCCTACCACCACAAGAAAGAACAGTAAATACTGACTAAGATGAAGTAGTAGAAGAAGAATGCAACATATGGGAGTGGAAGTGCTATCAGAAAATAGATGTAAAACAAAACAATGTTTGTTAGAGATATCATACTTCAAAGTAATGCACAAAATAATGGATAACTATGGCGGTTGTACCGGCCAACTTGATTAACTTTCAAAATAATTACAGTAACTTACAAACACTTACGATCGAG
Source organism: Quercus tomentella (assembly GCA_028535165.1). NCBI lineage: Eukaryota > Viridiplantae > Streptophyta > Magnoliopsida > Fagales > Fagaceae > Quercus > Quercus tomentella. The sequence goes on along the minus strand of JAPQVY010000089.1, from coordinate 52,099,627 downwards.
CTCAAAATGGCTCTGATACCAAAGGGGGGGTAAGCTACAAACAAGTGGTGCCGTTCTCAGGGCAGCACTGGGGGCGGAAGCTGGGTAAGGTTACAGTAGTGGTTCTTGCACTAAAGTAAGCTAAGGGGGAGAATGTAAGAGCCATGGTTATTACAAAGTAGTTCTGAGTACTAAGTAAAAGTGGAGCTCTGAGGTATTCAAGTGAGAGTTGAATTTAGCCTGCTGAAGACTGAGCATGAGCGTTCCTTATATAGATGGAGGAAGGCTTGGTCTCTTCAGGAGCTGTGCTGGAATTGCGGACGGAAATCACGGAAGGTAAATTGCTTTAACTGGGGTGAATAACTTTTCCACCGAAAGCAATAGTAACTTTGATGATTCTGTCGGGGCACTGTAGAGTGAACAGTATCTGGTCACTGTTTGGAACAGTGTCTTGTCCCCTTGCTTTTCTGGAGTAGTAACTCTGCATAGTGTTCTGGACTGTGCAGTGAATAGTAGCTTCTGCAGCTCTGCTGGTGCGGGTACTGTTCTGAATAGTAACCGAATGAGCAAAGGTGGTTCTTGGAGAGTGCCTTAGTCGCTGTCCAAGTTACAACCATCATAAGGATCCTGGGCATCCTGGAATGGGTCAAAAGGATAACGACTGCAAGAGGCTTCTGAAGAGGCAGGAGAGTTCTTGTCTGCTGACTCTAGGCGTTCTGATTGGAGAAGCAGTTGCTGAGCAAGATCTTTGAGTTCTCTGCTAGATTTACCTGCAAATTGGGCGGATTCTAGGCTGGACTGTGATCTGTTGTGAGCAATGGTTCTCTGAACTGGGAGAGGAAAGTCTTGGTAAAGTTTGGAGATAGCGTCAGTAGGTCTGAATCTATCCCACCATTTTACGGAGAATTCTCTATCAAGAAGATTCCTGTTGAGAGCATAATCCCACTTACTTATCCAGTGGATCTTGAAATATACAGTCATATGCAAGATGGCTGGAAACTGAGAGGAATGCTTGTCGACCTGGAATCTGGAACTGAAATATCTTAGTGCGTCCTGTAGGGGTTCTGGAAAGATATGTGGAATTGATCCAAACATTTCCCACCACTTGAGGAACCACGAAGGTATTTGTCCGCTGAAGTTCTTGGCAAACTGAATGAACCATGAGTGGTCATAGTTCTCATTCTGAAAGAATAGTACCTTTTCGAAGGCGTCCATATAGTCATAATAGTTGTATCGGGGTTCTGATCCCTTGAGTACTGTAAGTTTTCTGAGCGTAGAAGGGTGTCCCCAATCTTTGCAACTTACGAAACTCTGAATTATGAACTTATGGTATAGAACCTTAGAGGGATTATTTCTTTCTCTGATGTCTTCTATTCTGGCAGACTTTTCTTGGATGAGAATGCCTTTATAGAATTTGATGTTCTTCTCTGGACTCTTGGGAAGGAAATGCCAATCATGGGGCAATACTTCCATTGCAAGTGCAAGAGGATCCGTTATATGAGCCAAGTGTGGTTCAATATAAGAGATATGCTGAACAAATGGTTTCTTGATGTAAGAGGCTTTTCCTGTTCTGGGAGGAAAAGGCATAGAAGGCTGCTTAGGCAATATTGGGCCGAAGGGGTCTTCTATAGCATATGGAGAAATCTCCTGGGGAGGAGGTGAAGCTAGAGCAGAGCTATAACTGTGTTGTCCATGTCCTTGGGGCCTTTGGTAATTTGGTTTAGGGATTGTGGAAACCAAATAACGATTAGCAACAACAGAAGGAGACACAGGTAAGGTCTTTGGTGTGGAAGAAAAGGGTACAAGGGGGCCAGGGTTTTGTGCCTGACTGGTACTCCTAGTAATTGGTCTGGGCAATTTAGGAGGTTGGGGTTGTACGGGTTTCTTCCCGGACATTTTGGATTGGATTCTGCAAAAATTCACGGGTTAGGAAATCAGGTATACTGTTCTGGGTTCCTGCAATGAATTCAATGTCAAAATCGAAAACTGAAAGGATGGCTTGCCAACGTGCAAAAATCTGTTTTGATGCAATGTTTTGAACATCTTTTTCTAAAACATGTTTTGCAGATTTACAATCAATCCGTATTAAAAACTTTTGATTTAAAAGGTCACTTTGGAACTTTGAAATGCATAGTACTATAGATAAAATCTCCTTTTTAATAGTACTATAATTTAACTGAGTGGGAGTCCAAACTCCAGAATGGAAACAGACAATCTGTTCCGGGGAGGTGGGACTGACACGCTGAAGGAGGATGCCACCATAACCAATGTTAGAGGCATCTGTCTGAACGACCTTGAAGGAATTTTCTGAGGGAATTCCTAGACAAGGGAGTGTCATGACATATTTCTTGACCTGTTGGACAACCAAAGTATGGGCGGGTGTCCAGGGCGAAGGATTGGTTCGAAGTCTATCAAAGAGGGGCTTGCACTGTTGCCTAAGATTTTGATAGAAATCAGAAATGTAATTGAGGGATCCTAAGAACCTTTGGAGTTGGGTCTTATCAAGGATCTCATCAGGAAACTTTTCGGCAAACAGGATGGCTCTATCAATTGGTTTAATGACTGCATGTTTTATGTCAAAACCTAAGAACCTAACACTGGTTTGGAAAAGCTTGATCTTCGGGGCCGAGACAACAAGACCATTTCTTTTGATGGTTTGGAAGAATGTTTTGAGATGCTTCCAATGTTTGTCTAGGGACTCAGAGAAGACGAGTACATCATCAATGTACACAATGATATGACTGGAGAATGGATTGAAAATCTCATTCATGATGTTTTGGAATTCAGAAGGTGCATTTTTGAGACCAAAGGGCATTACATTCCATTCGTAATGACCAAAGGGTGTGGTGAAGGCTGTCTTGTACCTATCAGGCTCACTGATTTGTATCTGCCAAAAACCACTCTTCATGTCAAACTTACTGAAAACCACTGCTTTGCTGAGCCGGTTAACTAAGTCTCTTTTGTTGGGGATAGGATACCTAATCCACTCTAAGACTTTGTTAAGGGGCTTGTAATTGATGACAAGTCTAGGGACACCTCTCTCAATCTCAGCGTTTTTCTGAACATAAAAGGCTGGACAGGACCATGGTGACCTAGAGTTTCTGATAATTCCTTTTCCAAGAAGATCCTCTATCTCAGCTTTGCAAGTATCCATAAGTTCCTGACTCATTTGGATAGGCCTGGCTTTGGTAGGGATGTTCTTTTCCTGGAAATCTTTGACATAAGGAAGTGCAACTTCGTGCTTTTTCCTATGCCAAAATGCTGTGGGGAGATCAGAGCAGACTTCTTGTTTGAGTTCCTCTTCAAACTTTCTAATCTCTGATTGGTAGCTTTTACAAGCTAACTGCTTATCAACCCTTTTGTAACCTAGCTCATTGCTAAGGTACTCAATGTGTTGGGTTTTGGCTTGGATAAGGTTAAGGGTCTTGGAGATGGAAACCTTTTGGAGACTATTGATGTCTTTAGGTTCTGGGCTCCTAAGAAACTTAAACTTGACTGGTTGGCCAAAAGGGTGGGTAGTGATACCTTTACTATCCGTGGTAAAAGGATACAACAGACACATAAACGGGTTTCCTAAGATGACCCTATCTGTCATGTTCTTGACAAGAACAAAGGTGGTTTTGAAACACGCATTGTCTTGGCAAACATGTGCTTTTGGGACTTTGAATTTTATCTGCATTTTCCCACCGCTTGCGGAGGTTAACCTTTCTCTGGTTTTCCGGAAGTATTTAGAGGGAATGATTCCTTCTTGAATGCAGTTGAGATTAGCGCCTGAGTCTATTAAGGCAACTACCTCAAATTCAAAATCTTTGCTTATGACAATCCTGACCTTGGAATGCCATTTTTGGAAGTTAATCCGACTGATGGTTTGCAAGAACGATCCTCTAGATGATTCTGGTACCATATCTGCAGTAGGGTTAACTATTCTATCAACTTCTCCATCAGAAGGGTTCTGTAATGAGATTCTGTCCTCATTGCCTTGATGAGAAGTGTGTTCCTGTTTTTTGGCTCTAAGGTTTATGAGACCATGATCAACCCTAAGGATGACTAAGTCTTGCTTAAGGCCATTTACTTCAGTTTTGGTATCCTTAATCTCTTTGTGGAGATCATGGATAGTAATCTCTTTGGACTTGGTAGACTTGGGTTCCTGTAACCTAGGTTTGGATGTACTGGTTTCCATGACTAGGGTCCTGTGGAACTTACCAAGTTTCTGAGATTTCTCTTCTGGGTCCTTGATCTGTTCTATGAGATCTAGGAGTAGTTCTTCTTGTTGAGAAAGAACTTTGATAGTGTTGTTCCTGCAACAACTATCTTGGCATGGTATGACATCATCTGGACTACTAGAGGTGTCGGAGGAGACTCTAGGAGAGGATGACTCTTGGTAGATCTGGCAGATTTCTCTGTCAATAGAACTATTGGGCGACACACTTTCTGGATGGTCGAGTTCTAAGACTTTGGAGATATCTTCAGATACTATGGAATGGGTAGGGGAGATGCCTGTACATTCTTTCTTGAAATGTCCTTTCTTCTTGCACTTAAAGCATTTTCCTTTTGCTTTAGGCTTGAGGCAATCTATGGTGCTGGGGTTGGAGTTTCCTTTTTTATAGAAGTTTTTGTGGATGATTCCTCTTTCCAACAATTTCTGTCTTCTATATTCTCTGGAAACTATTCTTTCCCTATGGAAGTCCTTAAAAGCTGGGTTTCCCCTGTATTTGGATTTCCATATTCTAGGAGGAAGTGGGGGTGTGTCTCCAAGCTGGTCATCTAGGGGTTCTATCTCCTTTTCACTTTCTGAGGAGGGTTCATTAGAACTGCTAGAAGATATGTGAGCTTCTAAGACATTTATATGTGGTGAAGGAGGTTTCTCTACTTCTTGTGTAGGTTCCTTAACACATGTGGGTTGGCTAGGTTTTTCTGGAAGTTTGGTTGTGACATAATTCCTTTTATGCCAACTGAAATGTTTCTCAAAGTATTCAAAGAAAGGATAATCTGCTTTTACCTCTTTCATGAATATCTTCCATTTCTCCAAAACTTCAACCTTTTGTTCTAAAGTATGGTTGGCTCTGTAGGCATTTCTTTTAACTCTGTTCTGTTCAGAATTAAATTCCTTTTCAAGAGCGACCATATCAGGGGTGAACTCTTTGGTCAACACTAAGAGCTGATAATCGTATTCAGTTTCCTGCTGAATAGGATTTCTCATATCAGTTCCTGATGGTGAGGGAGGTCTAAGACTGTCCTGACTAGTGTTGTCCTCTTCTTGATCAGCTACTGAGTCTTGTCTGGCTGTGTAACAGGGGGTGCTAACCTGGGAATGGTCTTTGACTCCGTGAAACAGCGGACCTAAGTCTTTTCTAGACATGGGGAATGGAGCTCGTGTTCTAGACGAACTACACTGGGACGCAGGTCTATCTCTAAGAAGGATAGGTGGCTGCCTAAGGGGTTGGCGAAGATCTACGGATCTAGACCTTGGCTCCTGGTACAGATCTGCTGAAGATCTGGGTTCATCAGCTAAGGGTGATCTAAACCTAGATTGGTCAAAGCTTAGTCTAACCGTTCCATCGGCTAGCTGCTGGACAAAATCTAAATCTGGATTCCTAACTGGGTTCTGGACCTGTAGAGGATAGTTTTCATTTTCTATCGTCCAATGGGTCGGGAACGTGACTTCAGACCACTTCAGGGTTCTTGGTACCTGAACTGTGGATCTAACGTCTGGGGTGTGGATAAGAGTGGTTTCTCCTGCCTTTCTCTTATCGACTGCTTGGATGGACATGTTCGTCCTCATGCACTTATAATACACTCGGTATATAAGAGCAAGCTGTCTGGTGCCATGTAACACGAAGGTTCCATGGGTTCTGATGTTGAGAGTGAGGACCTTAAGAATGTGGGGGTCGTCAAGCGCAACAGTGAGGTTGGGAAAACAGTCGAAGTGGACTGGGCCATTGCTTAGACTGGATTCGATGGTGCCTAGTAGACTGTCATTGAATCTGAGATGACGTGTGTCTCTAAGGGCCATAAGGATTGAGTTGTTCAACCCTTCTCTGATCAAAGGTTTTACTCCTACTTGGACTAATCCTATGTGGAGGAATTTGTGACCTTTGTCTCTGTGGGTTTTCACAGCTGCAGGGGATAACAAGTAGCATGTTTCATACTCCTTGTTGATGCTGTAGATCTGTTCAATAGTCCTAACATGGTAGTCCGTTCTGAAAGACTTTGCTACAGACCATGAAGACGATTTATAGACCTGGTTTGTGGGTACTTTGGGTATGGACCAATCTCCTAACTTTTGATCTAGATCTGAAAGCTGGTACGACTCACTGTTGATGGTTCCATCTTCTGCTGGAATCTCAGAGAGTGAAGTACTGCTGGATCTAATGCTAGTGGATGAGTCACTCCTTCTAAACATCCTATTCATCATCCTGGATTAAAAGCCTAAGAAATCAATTACAACCTAGACTACTTCTATCTTCCAATTTCTGGATCTAACCTTAGATCTGAAACAGGGAGTGTATGGACGCCTTCTGTGAACAGTTGCCAACTTACGGCCGCTCGGACACCCTCTATGTTTCCTGCTACTACTTATGGCCGCTGTTCCCTATTACTGAGTGTATATGAACCCCTTTCCCTCAAAACGCCTCAACGCCCTCTCTGGCTAACGGCTAACTGGGGATCTCCTGGTTCACACTCAACCTCGGTACTCTAGACTTATCGGGTAGCAGATGAACATAGAACTGGAGTTTACACCTAGACTTACTGGATAACTTTCCCTCACAAAATCTGGCATAGTACACATCTGAAACAAAGTTTGGGCTAAAAACAAAGATAGGAAAAAGAAGATGATCTGGGAAGCAAAAGATTAGCTTAAACAGATAAACACAAGATAATGAACAGTTTGAATGAACGGGAGGCTCAGCCTACCACCACAAGAAAGAACAGTAAATACTGACTAAGATGAAGTAGTAGAAGAAGAATGCAACATATGGGAGTGGAAGTGCTATCAGAAAATAGATGTAAAACAAAACAATGTTTGTTAGAGATATCATACTTCAAAGTAATGCACAAAATAATGGATAACTATTACACTAAGTAATAGGGAACAGCGGCCATAAGTAGTAGCAGGAAACATAGAGGGTGTCCGAGCGGCCGTAAGTTGGTAACTATTCACAGAAGGCGTCCATACACTCCCAATTTCTGGATCTAAGGTATATATATATATATATATATACTGAAAAGCATAAAATAAGAAGGCTAATTGATGAAAAAATCAATAATCAATTAAATGTTTCTCATTGGGTCCCCAAATTGCTACCAAAATGAAAAGATAATATATACAATGATAAATAACAATTACAAACCCCAAGAAGCGAAAGGAACAAAACATGCACACATAACTAAGATTTTTGCCGTTTTCAGCTTTAGGTAAGTTATATTGTGAGCTGCTCTACAACTCAGAAAAAAAAAATATATAAATTCTATTCTCCAAAGTTCCTACTAACAAACTTGTAATCAAATGTACACAAATCTAATCATTCTAGAGAGGAGATTAAAAATAAGAAAATGGGAAGGAGGATGTACCAATCTAGGAATTTTAGGGAAGGTGAATCAGAAAATTAGGAGAGAGACACATACCTAGCCAAGCATTGTAGAGGCTCCGATAAATGATTTGCTACAAAGGACTTGGTTCTGCCATTGATCCGCATAAACTTCGTCATCAAACTCTTTTACAGAAAGTATCAAATTACTTCTTCTTGCTTATCAACAATACCACACATTTGTTTCTCACAAAAATAAAAAAAATAAAAAAACAAATTACTCTCTTACAACCCACTTTACTGTAGCTAAAAACATACAAAAACACAAGAAAGTTTGGCTTCAAATGAATACCAATCCAGACATTTGTCAAATTGCAATCAAAACTCCAAGTGCAGAAAAACTTCCTAATACATCAATAAATACAATACGCCTTATGGGTTTTCTCCAAAATATCAATTTCTTGACAACAAACACATTGACAGCCAGTATTCTCCCCAAGCAATGATCCAGAAATAGATGCATAGCCACCAAGATTCTCCCCAATTAGTAGAACATTTTGCATGCTTATTCCAAACACCTATACACATGAAGAATAAGCACACAAGGACAATCCGGCTCAATGGCCTTTTCGTGTCCACCATTGCAGTTAGGTCTAAAAAAAAAGGCTACTTTAGAAGAAAAGTGAAACGTAACTATGCAGTCACCTATTGGCAGGAAGCATAAGCATACACTAAGGCATTTAATGATCTTTTCGTTTCCGCCCATATGCCCTGACAGGTCTAATCTTACCTGTTTCATCAGACACAACAGCATAATTAAATTAACATAATCAATCAAATGCACAGTAGAAGTAGCTCAAGAAGATGGGAAGTGTAGACGAAGTACATACCATCACCGGTCCCGCAATCGGGAGCATGCGCACGCGGGCGTCGCGATCTCCGTAAAGCCTCTACCGGCTCAATGTCCTCAACCGGTATCTGCTCAATCTGTACAGCCTCTCCGTGGGGGGTTTGAGATGGAGCTGACATGGTGGGGTCCACATGCACTAGAGGTGGGGTGGGCATGCCTGGTGTGGGGACAAATATGCATCCACCATCATGAGCAGATCCACTGAAAACTGGGGGCGACATACGAGGAGGGCCCTCATAGTCCGTGCTAGCACCATGGGATGTAGTGTGGGCTGGAACAGTGCCCTGATGATCGACGCTATGGGATGGCCCAGCACCATCGCCAGACGTGCATCGCGGTGTCCTGCCGTCGTCATCAGACAGTACCCAATCAGTGCCAAGCCATTCCTCTTCTGCACCCGACTCATTCCCTTCCTCGTAGATGGGAGCCGACTCGGTCGTACGGCTGCGACTAGCTTGACCACCTCCACGATGTCCACCCCCACGAGACCCACCACGTTGCCCGCCACGAACTGGGGCTTGTGTACCAATGTCAACTGCTTCTGCAAGCGCATTCGCCAATTTAAGTCGGCCTAGCTCCTCCACAAGCTCTAGTGTAAATGTAAGGTCAGTGTGCATGTCAGAACCTTCATCGCACCTCTGTATAGACCTAATCATCGTCCGAACCTACAAAACAAGGGCGTCATAAAAGCAAGAACGCAAGTATGATGCAAAACTTGGATAAATCTGTTCCAAAATCAAAAGAAAAAGTAGCAAACATAGCTAATGAAATCCTTATATTACTTATAATTATGAAGCATCTTTAAAAAGACAGTGTATAAAAATAGGGGTTGGCCCCCCCTGTGCAAAAATTTATAGTTCCAACCCAACATTCAGGAATTTTCAGTTTCCTGTTATGTTTATCGCTATGCAATCTAAACATTGAGATAATACTTCTAAAAAACACGTATAGTTGGTTGTACATAAGTTCAATCTTAGCATAAGTGAAAATATCAAAATTTCACTTCTGTATCTAGGCTTCACCAGATTTACAACTCCATTAATATCACATTGCAATCAGGACACATATTTTGAAGTTATTATTTCCTAACGTACACGCCCAAATCAAATGAATTGAAAATATCAAATGTCAGCTTCAAGTTTCAATTAAGGGAAGTACCAAAAACTTAGAACATATATCATACTTGAATCTAGTATAAATGCACATCTCCTTGCTGCATACTTGCAAGATTTTAAATGACCTTTAAGCTGTTCGGAATTGCATTCTACCAACAGTTTAGTAAGGGACTTCCCAATCCTAGAGGTAATATCTATCAAGGAATATGTAATACATTAATCAGTCCTGGAGGAAAGGCTATCTAAACTATCATGAAATGTGAATTTATCACTACTACACTGAGTTGCACCGTCCATTTGAAAGTACAAGCCAACCAAAAACAAAAAAAATTAAACAAAAAATAAAATAAAATACAATAAAACCCAACCCAACCCACCCTTTTTAAAAGTTGAATGTAATTATATGAACAAAGGTGTGGTCATCATTAGTCATTGCCCATTAACCATTCCTCACGCAAACAAATTGGATCAAGACAAATTCAGTTTGTTATGAACAACTAAATCATGCAGTATTTTGACTTTAAAACATAATGACAGACTCATGCAGTATTTTTTGACTTTAAAACAAAATGACAGAGAAACTTATAGAGATGTAACAACGATAATTATTGTGGACTTTTGCATGCATGATAAAGCTGCTGAGGATATTTAATCGAACAATGGTTTCATCCATAAAATAGGAATTGTTGCCTCACCATGAGTTCCCAATACGCAGACTCTGGTGTTATGTACCGCCTTGTGTGGCGATTGTACCACATCATGTACTCAACGAGGTACGTATCATCACCGTCTAGGAGATCGGACCCGCGAACTACATTCACTCGGTTGGCCCATTGCCGAATAAAGGGATCATGTTCTACCTCCCAGTTCTTCTCCCATTTACCCTGAAGGGATATCTTGTGAAGGGTAGGCGACGTATCCACGACAGTTGGAACTGGTTGCTTCATCCCAAACTGACGGAGGACTCGCTCAGGATGATGCCACTCCACTATCCAAAAGAATATCAACGGCACCTCGGCCCTCCAAATATGCTGCCTGGCAGTGCAATACGCAGGTAGGGAGCCCAGCGTATGCGTGTACGGCTCCCATACAATCTGCATAAAAGCATAATGTTTGTGATAGTGAGACATCATACTAATTTAACATTATGTTTGTGATATGTAATATGCAAAGCATGGAATTTCTTGCTTCTAGTCGTACACAAAATCTTCAGGGATTATTGGCCAGAAAGTAAAAGAACAACAAAATTGACCTGCAAAAAATATTAAAAGATCTAGGTTGTTCGTGTCCACCATTTTCAGCCCCATGTTCATATGCTGGACAGGGTTCAAAGCTAACTGACACCATCAAATACTAGGGTTTTCAATCTGAACCAAACTTAGAGGAGGGTACTAGAGCATCCTTATGCCTGTAAGATGAATCCAAGTTGATGATTTCGCAAAATCTTTTTATCGTAATAGAAATATTGTGCTACATTAATTGCATTAGTCATTAACAATGTTTCAATGAATGAGAACAAAATGACTATTAATCATTGTAACACTAAAGTAACTGTACTTAATTTGCTCTTGAAGCTGTAAAAAATATGGAGGGAAGACATATATAAGGTCTACTGAAGACATTGCATTTCAAGTAGCACTTTATATTGCAAGAAATGGAAGCTATGTAAATTATTACATGGTCTAATCCTCATCAAATACTGTTATTATATTTCTATGTAAATATATATTTCTTATAAATTTTAGTGTTGGAAATTACGTAAGCCTTTTAGTTATCTCAAACTAATCATGTCAATGTCTAAAATTACATTCCTCTTGAAGAATATGGTGAGTAGCATATTTTGCACGCTTCTAATAATTATATGAATAAAGTACTCATTAATAATCCATAGCTTTTAATAATTTTAGGACTATTAAGGCAGCTAAAGTGGGGACAACTTAAGGAGTTGCATGCTGCAATTAAATTGTGCTCTCCAACTTTGGTGCAAGGAGCACGAACTAACTTTTCATTTAGGTCAACAATAAGAGGTAATGTGTCAAGCGTCTTTATGTTTTCTCCTATATCACTGATTAACAATTATTTGTTTCTTTAAACTTAGGCCATTGTTTTCCAAGAAGACAATCGAGGCTGTGCATATTCAAAATATACCACTTGAATACGTAAATCGAAGTCAAACAGTATTCTACTAGACTATAAAAATATAACCTTCAATTCAGCAAAGGTAATTTATAACTTACAATGTAACAATGTTTTTTGCATCACAATAACAATGTTTGTAATCCTGGATACCCCTATGTTAGAAAAGGAAATACTAAATTGTCTACTTATTAGGCAGAGCAATAACTATGGTTTTAAGCTCATAACATTTTATTAATTAATTACAAACTGTACAAGCTTAATTACAAACCGTACAAGCTTAAATTTTATTTGTTTAATCAAATTTGTAGCATATATTGAGACTATATGCAAAAACAACCGACTAAAGTAGAGCGTGATAGTAAGAACAAGCAATTGTACATATGAAACTTCTAGCCAAGAGAGTTCGATCGTACCTATGAAACTTATATCTATGCCCAAATGGAGCTCACACACTAAAACCACCTGTAGCACCAGTGGCACCAATGAATTGTGAAGAGCTTAGATTGACATTGACTACCTATGAAAACACCATCAACTAGAACATCCCAAACGGATGTTTAGATAACATAAAAGTTTATATTAACCTTAGATGGTCACTTAATACTAAATATTGCTATGTTCTCTCACAGGGGTAGTTCAATGCATAAACTCCAAACATTAGTAAGTTTTTGAAGGCAAAGCAACAATTGAGACTATCTTGGGTGCTCACTCTGGCATCCTAAACAACCCCAAATCTCATTTATGCTTATAACCTATACCCTGGACTCTCGAGTTCCTAGTGGGGGGGGGGGGGGGGGGGGCACTAATGGCTTCGTATTTTGGAAATTTCACAGTGTGGACCCAAGCAATGACAACCATCCAGCATTGGACAAGGACAAGCTATGGCAATGGCTTAGCGTATGGTCACTCTATGACATTCAAGGCAGAGTAAGTCCATCCTTTAGTTTGCTTAATTTCAAATTTCAATGAAAGCCAGAGAAGTGATCATGTGTTTTACGGGCCAATGATCAATAATGTCATCATTCCCTCTGTTTCTGTACTTAGGCCAAAAATGCAAATTGGGGTTGTATATTTCTGCTCTCATGTCATGATTACACAATAATTAGATAAAATTTTCATAGTTTAACATTTGCAGCTTTACCAACGTTCTAAATGTAAAGAATTTTATCATTTTATGAGATTTAACAGCCAACTATATTACAACAGTGAAGAGAAGCTCTAACTCAGCAAATGTAATTCAACGAAAATCTGGAATATAATTGTGGTAATATCTAAGTCAACCACCAAAACTATAGCGAATCCAGAAGGTGTGAAATATTAATAAGCTTCAACAGTTCTAAACAAAATTTGTATTTTAAAGCTTTAATATTGAAGTATAACGACTATCAAAGATTCAAACTCTCTCTAAAAGAATTATGAGCAGAAGTCTGGGCTAACCTGTTGAGCAAGACTCCAAAACGCATGTAAACAAGCAGAAAGTGCAAAAAGAACGAAGAAGACAGTGAAGCAGAATTCACGCAAGGATTAGGGAAAGAAAAAAATTTGGACCATTTCTCGATTTATGCGTGTCATCCTTGCGCAGGGGCCATGCGTTTTGAAAATATCATTTGTATTCTAATATGCCTTGATTCCCTTGTTCTGAAAAGACCCATATTTGTCAAGTTTATAGTAGGAAATTTGTTGTTTAGAATTTAATTGATATCTTCTGTGTTTACAATCATTCGCCTTATATAAAGTCTTAAGAAATATTGTTTTGAAATTTTTTAGTTTATTTTCATAGCAGGCTAAAAGTTCTATTTTCTCGTGTTAAATAGGTTGAAACGGTGTATAATGACATAATCAGAAAATGAACACAAACTTTTGATTCAGTTAGTAGCTGGAAAGAATTTAAAGATGTCATCCTCAGTTTTGAAGATGCATCATTAAAATCAAATGAATTACTTGAGCACACAAATACAACCAAAGACAAATCTGATTATCTTTGGTATACTCTTAGGTAAATTCATTTCTCATTGAATTATAACCAATTACATAATCCAATATGTGCATCTTCTCTTCATTGCATCAGATTAATGACATTTGTAACAATTGGTGGAGTTTTTGTTTTTTGGTTGCAACACAAGTTTGAACTCACTGTCTTGCACATGCTTCAAACATCTTGGAAAAGGGACAATTTATTATGTGTTTTTTTTAAATATTTTTTCGGTGTAAATCACAAACGTTTCCGTACATAATGAAGAATATAGCCAAATTCTACTTTATATATATATGACTAAATTTATATATAACCCATTGATTTAACCCAACTTAACCTGAGTCATGTGAGTTGGGTTGCATTGGAAAAAACCCTTCAATCCAACCCAATTTGGAAAAAACCCTTTGATTTAACATTCAAGAATTTTTTACTTTATGTTTGGTCGTATTCATGCAGGTGCTACAAATGGAAGTTCTAATGTGAAGTACTTCACGATGGACATTCCAATTGAGTTAAATGATGGGATGGAAATCCAAGTATCAAACAAAATGATGGGATGGTATTATGAAATCAACTCATTCGTACAACAATCCAAGAATTCAAAATAAAATAAAAATAAAAACGTAGTCATGCAATTGAGGGAAACGAAAATAAAAGCATGTGCGGTGCATTTGAGGGAAACGTGCTCGGCCCGTAGTCATAAGAATTGAGGGAAACGTGGTCATAAGAATTCAAACTAAATTAACCGAATACCTGCTCGGCCCGTAGTGTAGCCAGTGACGCTCGGTACGCAGCAAGGACGTGTGTGGCATGCTCTGCGGTGCATTTTGGCCCGCTCCACCTACCAAACATGGGGTGTCGACAAATGCTCATTACTGAACCTTACATTTAACCTTACATTTAACAAACTTTGCTTTTATATTTCACATCCATATACTAAGCATTGATAAGTTTCTTTTGTTTGTTAGTTTGGCATTTTTTTAATTATATGAAAGAGACAAATAACGAGAACTCAATGAACATACCTAATGGCAAGGGGCCCTGAGTGCACTGGCGGTAGAGGCGGCCTCACAACAGGGCATAATTGTGGGAACCTTGAATAGGCCCATAGCTGCACCAACAAGACTGCTCCTCCAATCTGCATCGCATCCTTCTTCGATGCACCACAAAGTTGCCTATACAGCCAGGCCAATGCTGCACTACCCCAGCTATACCGTCTCGCATTGCTGACTGGGTTGAGCAACTGCAGAGGCACCAGTGAGACCCGGTCCGCAGACCTGTCCATGAACAAGAGGGCCCCCATCCGTACAAGTACGTGGTAGCGGGCATGTTGCTGTACGACTTCGTTAGCAGCATCCGCAGCTAAGGGATCAGCAAACTGTGCATCAAGCCAGGTGTATCTTATCCTCCCCCCAGCAAGGATAGACTTGTTTGAGTTTGGTATCGGGGGTGGAGGTTTATGGCCCAACAACTGTTCGCACAGCTGACTCCATTGGTAGTCTGTCTTCCCAGTGACAGGCAACCCATCCACCGGAAGCCCCAGAATCACCTCCATATCTTGCAAGGTGATACCCATTTCTCCATGGGGTAAGTGGAACGTGTGCGTCTCCGGACGCCACCGCTCAACCAACGCCATGATCAAGGCGTGGTCGACCTCCATATCAGGAACCTTGAATAAACCAGTCAACCCTGCTGCATCTATGTGTTGCATGATACGTGGATCTAGCCCACCCTGTGGCAATACACATTTACGGCGTCGAACCTTTATCATGCCAGGCACGTCCTGCACACGGACGAGTATTGTGTTAGGAGATTAAACACAAGGTAATTATAAAACAAACATGTATTAATAATACTACTACATACCTCGTCAGCGGCGCACCTCCAAAGCGGACTTGACCGATGATTCGGCTGCTGGGCCAACTGGGTATCCACATCGGGTCCAGGCCGCACTCTATCTAGTGCCTGCATATCTGACATGGCAGCAAATACATTGTTAGCAATTTTCTAACAAGTAAACCACAATTAATATAAAATAAAAGCATAGATTCAGTAAGACATTGGACTGATATGCACAACAAAAGTAGTGTCAATCCCAAGAAATAATGAAATTTATAACAACCTAGATATACCAAAAACAATGAGTACTAAAACTTTTAAGGGATATCAAAGAACTTAATCTCTTTGTTGCTGTACTAAACCCAGAGACACACTGAAACACCACCACTCGATTTGCCAAAACCCTTCATCAAAACCCCAAGCACATTTAAAATCATTAATGAGAAAATCATCATTGCAGCATATAAAAGACAACAAAATTCTCATCTTCATTAGTAAATTTACTACTTCTTAAGTTTCAACAAAATAATCAAAATCCCACACAAAACGCAACCTAACATTAACCAACATCAGAAAATATTTCAGAGGGAGAGGACCGTACCTGTAATCAGCGGCGGCGGGAACCAACGACGACTGATGGAGACTCGAGGAAGAGTGGGGAAGCCTGATCGCAGAGCGAGAGAGACAGAGTGTGGAGAGAGAGTGATGGCAGAGAGCGAGGGAAAGAGAGTGTACAGGGAGAGCGAGTGACTGAATAGCGTTGTGAGAATTTAGGGTCCTATTGATTCAAACCGCTGAAAAAAACTCGATTTCCAGTTTCCCGAGTTATGAATGTCTCCACAAACTTTTTTTATTGGGAAAAATTAGAATCAGACTAACTCGGTCATAGAAATATCGAGTTATTCATTAAAACTCGATTTCCAGTTTCCCGAGTTATGAACGTATAAACAAACATTTTTTTATTGGGAAAAATTCGAAGGGTCAGAATAACTCGATCATACAAATATCGAGTTATTCATTGAAACTCGATTTCTCTATTGTCGAGTTACAAATGAGGGGCATTTCCCTATTTACTTTCAGAAAGAGGGCAAACGAATGTTTAATTTCCCAAAAAAGGGTATTTGCCCATTTTGTCCCAATAGGGTGGGATAGAGTTTGGTAGGCTTTTGAATTCTGACCCTTATTGCGAGTGCGGGGCGAGTTGAAGTTACTTTGCTATTTTTAATCAGATAGTTTCTTCAATGATTAGATAAAAAGAGAGAGGAAAAGGATGGGTCAACAATGATAGTGCTAAAAGAGGGGAAAAAAAATGTTTGGAATGATAATATAGTATCAATAAAAATAAATAAATTATAAATAAAATAAAAATAAAATTACATATATAAATAATATAAATAATTTCTATTTTGTTGGTGGGATTTATGAAATTTCCAATCATTGAAATGCCTAGGAGTGGAATGAAATGAGTTTGTGGGTGTGTTATCTCATTATTTTTATTATATCTTATTATACTCGTAAGTGTTTCGGTGACTGGAAAATGCATAATTGAGAAAAAAAAAAAATCATTGAGCATGCACTTAGCATATGACTAGTATGTGCTTAGCAAGCAAGGCTTGCCATGAACAATTAAATAAGCACATAATTGTTGAAAACACAGCAAAGTTACAGTGATAACCGACAAAGAAAAGTCCAACTTTGACTTAGTGACGCATAATATACATAACAAAATATCAAACTTGGATAAGAGTTACAACATTTCTTTACAAACTTGTAGATTTTGAGGCACTAACCTCTAAAAATGGAACATTATATACTAAACCAAATCATCAACACAACATTTAAATATCAAATCTCTCAACAATTCATTAAACTAAACTATGAGAAAATAAAGACTCCAAATACATCCTCAAATAGTCTCACAACTACTGAGTCTACAACCATAAAAGCACAACAAAGCAAATTTTATAACATAGTTCTCTACTACATCTAGTCTTTAGTTCATAGCTCCATTGGGTTTGGAATTGGTGTTTTGTTTTGTTTTTTATTATAACATAGTTCTCTACTACATCTAATCTTTACAACAAAGCAAACTACTGTGAATATTGCCAATGGAAAAAGCACAGAAACGAAAACTTAAAACCCAAAGTAATAGGTTGACCCATAGGGGTTGGAATTGGTGTTTTTTTTTTTTTTTTAAAAAACCTTTGGTTATTTCTACGTGCATGTGTGGCCTTGGTACCTCTCTACCTCAAGGCAACATGCCAAACCTACCATGGTCAGGTCCACATTGTTGATGCCCACTTTGGTAAGGAGGCCCAATAATAGGAAAAAACCCAACAATATGGGAGGGAATAAAGAAGAAGAATTAGCAAATTGAAAAGAAAATCATTAAGCCCGTATGGCAGGAATAATGGTCCATAGGCCTGTAAAATAGTAAAAAGACCTCAAAGAAAGCAAGCGGGCCCAAAGGAGCCCGAAGAAAGAAGTAGTAAACCCATGGGCATTATGAAAAATGGAAAGCAAGCAAAAATGGGCCGAAGGAGCCCAAAGGAAGGAACTAAGTAAATGGGGTTAGTGGAACAGCCTATAAACCCCAAAAGTAAAGGATATGGTAATTTGGGCCAGGGAAGCCCAAATACCCACTTAGGCAAGGAGGCCCAATAATAGGAAGAAGCCCAACAATATGGGAGGGAATAAAAAAGAAGAATTAGCAAATTGAGAAGAAAACCATTAAGCCTGAATGGCAGGAATAATGGTCTATAGGCTTGTAAAATAGTAAAAGGGCCTTAAAAGAAAGCAAGTGGGCCCAAAGGAGCCCAAAGAAAGAAGTAGTAAACCCATGGACATTATGAGAAATGGAACGCAAGCAAAAATGGGCCGAAGGATCCCAAAGGAAGGAACTAAGTAAATGGGGTTGGTGGAAAAGCCTATAAACCCTGAATGTAAATGATATGGTAATTTGGGCCGGGGAAGCTCAAAAGACTTAGCAAAAACCCATGGGAATGAAGGATTGGAATGGGCTAGGGATGCCCGAGGAAATGAAATGGGCCAAGGATGCCTAAATGAATAAAATGGGCCAAGGAAGCCCCAAACGGATGAAATGGGCCTAAGAAGCCCAAAACAGCGTGAGTACAAGCCCAACGATAGTACTGGGCTACTGGAACTGAGGAGAAGAAAAGTGTACAACGAGCCCAAAAAAGTTCCAGCAAGCACAAGTCAAATGATAACATGGCAGAAATAACGAGGCGACATGGCAAATGTGTCAGCCAACCCACAAAGAAGGTAAGAGTTGGATTGAAGAAGGAAATGCCCATGCCAGAGCAAAACCCAACCCAGGGAGGAAGCAATGTATAAAGAATGAAAACCCAGTGACTCATCCACACCACAAGAGGTCAAGAATGAGTAGTAGAACATGCAGCAAAGACCAGACAAGCCCCTAGGTCATGGCCAACGCATGAACAACAAACAAACCATGGACACACATGGAAGTGGAGCACGCATAAGGCTTAGGTACCACTAACTTCTACCTAGCCAATACATGGGTGGTGGGCCATGAGTTAAAGGTAAGAAAGGGTATGGTCTGGCAGTGGGGAGAAGGGGGAAGCCTATTCTAGGGTTTCCGCTCAAGCTCTTTTGGGGAAAATGTTCTGCTAGGATGACATACTACCCAAAAGATGGAAAGATGAGATGAAATCACTAGGTGCATGCCATAGGGGTTAGTAAGAGAAAATGCCCACCCTTATCCGAATGGGAATGCCACGGAGAGCAAGAAAACAAAATAAAATTCTTTTGTCTCGGAATGGAATGGGGCACAGCCAGCACAGGTAAGTGGTGATGGTTGGGCAGCTGACAGACTAATGGGTGGTCTGAGAAGGACACCTATACTAGGATAAAAGCAGTTAAGGGGTAAAACAGTAAAAACCTGTCACAACAGATAGTATAAAAAGGGCCTTAGCTGTGCACAGTAGGGACAACAAAGGAGAACAGAGGAAGGGGGAAGGAAAACACGAGAGATAAAACAAGAGAAAAACAAGTAAGAAAAGGAGTGAAAGATAAGAGAGAAAACAGGAAACTTAAAAAGGAAAAAGGAATCAGAAAGGAAAAATAGAGAGTGAGCAAGAGTGTGATGGTAGGCATGGACCAATAGATACCCTTCTCTCCCTCTAATAGCTTGCTCTCTAGTGAGGATTAAGGAATTCGAGGATAAGCCATCTAGGCCCATTTTCTCAAAGTGGGCAATTTCTGTGGCAGGACTTCCTTGTGAGATTGCCCATATTGAAGAGTGGTTCCCTTCCTAGACTTGACTTCGTTGAGAAATCAAGCATGACAGACTAATCTTTCTTCCTTTCGTTGATCAAGCATTAATATTATTTCCTTTTCTTTTTATTGTTGTTATTAACTCATTTCTGCAGCATTTATATCACTGTATTATATCCTCTTTTACTAAGAAAATGATTTAGTTTTTTCGTCTTTTGGCTGACAGTAAGTATATTCTTCTTATTTTCATATTATACCTGCTTGCCATAACTTTTTTGTAACAACATCCTCTACCGTGGGCATGTGTTGCAGTCAAGCTAGTTATGACTCTCTTACCCTAGAACCATTGGGCCGTAATGTGGCAGGAGACAGTTCAACCTAGAGTTGCAAAAAAGGCCCACCACACACATCCAGGACACAAAAAGGGATCATTAGGCCTTAATTCAGCTCTGGGCTTTCAGGCATAACAAAATTCAAGGAAAGTCACCTTGTGATTGTTATAGCTTATAAAAACTAAAAAAGTGCTCTATTTCAAGAGTTTTATTCTTAGAACTCTTTATGTCAGTTTTTTGTTTGTCTCCAGTTAAGTTTTTTTGGCTTTCTATGCCCTTTGACAATTGTGTAAAAAATGAGGAGAAATTTGAGTTTTGAATGTTATTCCTTAGGGGAGTAACAAATTTAGGGGGAAAACTTCATGTTAAAGGGAGAAGAAAATTTTTGATGTAACTAACTTAGGGGGAGAGTTAGTTTGATACACTTGATAATGATATATTTTGAGATGTGTATCTTTGTGCTTTGGTTCACATGCTATGATTGAGATATTCTTGTTGTTTATTTTGCTAGCATTGTGAATAAAAGTTTTCTTGACCTTATTTATTTAACTTGTCAATATTTTTCACATGGTACCTTGATGCGTCTTGTTTAGTGCCTTTCAGGGAAGACAGGTTAAAGCCAAGTCAAGATTCCGAGCTTTCTTCTTGCAACAACTTCCAAGGTTCAAATCTTTTAGACTAGACTTATTTTTTGTATGAATCAATTGGGGAGATTGTTAGGGTCATATTCTCTCATGATTGTTTTTGTGGTTTTGTCACGGATTGCCAAATGGATAGATTATTAGGGTCATATTTTCTATATATTGGCATATCTTTTGACAAAATGCACTTTACTTATAACTGAGTAGATCCAAATTTGGTTTAATGTATCAAGAAGTATGTAAAGTTTACATTACAAGTGGTATCATTAAAGACATGAAGATTGAACCAAGAAACAAGTGAAGCTCAACACTAGTTTTGACATAAGCTCGACACTAGCATCTATCAAGACTTAATGAAGAATTCTCGACACAAGCTCGACACCTCTTGATCTATTGAGGTGACACAGATTTCAGAATATAGCCAGCAAAACGTTTTATTCTAAGAGGCTATTTGTTTATGGATTTGTATAATTCTAATAGGATTAGGAGAGCCCAAGGTTTGTGTAAACCTAATAGGAATAAGCAAACCCTTTTAAAATGCCTGTTAAGCTCCTATTTAAATATGGAGGTGGAGAAAGAAACCCCTAACCCTAGAAAGCTTCATAATGTTTTCTTTTTGAAACCCCAACTTCCTCCTATAGAAGAAAGAGATATTGCTATGTTTCTCGTACATCTTTGGGTTTTGTAACCATGCAAGGTCTCTAGCATCAATATTGAAGATTTTATTGGTGTTTCTATGTGAAGCAGCTGCAAATGAGCTACAACAATCAAAGGGTTGTTGTAAAGTTAGTCATGTACTAGGATTCGTGCAAAGCAATTAGTCACGTATTGGGATCCGTGCAAAGGAAGAAATTTTCTATAAGATCAAGTCCAATTGGAGATTGGAGCAAATGTTCAACTGTAGGTTAATATTTTGGGATAGGCTTAGCAGTGGTAAAATTCCTTATACTTGTAACCGCTTATTCTTGATTAGTGGATTCTTGGGAGTGGTGATCTAAAATTCACCTGGTGAGATTTTTATCTTGCAAGAGATTTTTCCCATTCATAAACAAATCATCGTGTTTATTTAATTTCCACTGCACCTAGTTTATTTTGTGATTTGTTAGTACCTCCACGATTTACATACAATTTGACTTAATTAATCAATTTGGGTAATTAAATTAATTAACAAGGTCAATCCTTAACCCAACAAAGATTACCAAAGATATCAACTTACCCTATTTTTTTACATTTGAGAAACAAAAGAGGGTTGCTTATAAAAGTAAGTCTATTTGGCATTTGTACCTCATTGCATATTTGAATATTTTTGTGGCCATGTGGATCACTTCTGTCATAATTGCTCGCACATGAATCAATGAGACTAAAAAAAAGGTACTATTCACGAAAAATTAGTAAACGCTGATGGTCAACACGTTCTCAAACATGGGTGGAGGGAGGGCTACGGAGGTGACTCTCCAAATATAGTATTAGAATTTTTTTTTTTTCTACATGTCATTCGAAGAATTATGTGCTCACTCTCTAAAAAAGATTTACATCTCTTAACTCAAATACTAATTTGGTTGGAATTTCACAAAATGAGAATAAAAGTTCAAATATATTACATAGACAACCAAAATGTCTACATCACATTTAACTTTTATTTAACATAAGTTCAATTGTATGAATTTTTTTAATTAATGCACAATTTGTTTTAGTGTAAAATATTTTCATAAAAAATGTTATTTATTTTTATGTGTTTAGTGGCAACAATGGTAATTCATCCCTTAAATATATATATATTACTCACATTGAGAATCATTAAAATTTCAACCAGATGCAGAGGTGATGATGGTGATAGTGGACGTGTTGATAGTGGTGGTGGTGGCAGTGACAATACAAATGAATAGAGAGGATGAAGATACAACAGAATGTCACTTTTTTTTTTTTTTTTTTTTTTTTTTTATTGGTGGCAAAATGCCTTTTTAATTAATTCCTATTTTTGGGCATTATTTTGATTTGATCTTCAAATTTTTTCACAGCTTTCATTTTGGTTCCCGTTATTATCTCACTTAAAAAAATAATTGTAATGTTTAAACTAAAAGTGCAGCCATTAGTCACCTATATGTTTTCCATAAATGAGATAATGGTATGGACCAAAATGATAGCAAGTTTAAAAATAAATGGACAAAAAATAAAAGTTTTACAAACTTGAAAACCAAATTAAAAATAAAGCTAAAATATAAAAATAAAAATATGTTTTTATTTATTTAACACCTACACCTTCTCATGACAAATAACTTCATAGATATTAACAAAAGTAGAACAAAATCAGGATTTATAAAAACTTGTTTGTTGGAATAAGACATTTGGAGAGAGACTGAGAGAGAGATTCATCAAAAGGAAAAAAAAAAATCAAACAAAACAATAATATCTTCTAAGGAAACTAATCCAAGCCAAAACAATTCTGTAGATTGCATTGGTGAATCCCACTTCAAATAAATCCCCATACATTTAGGTTATTATATTATAACAAGAACGTATATAAAAAAAGGTTCAAGATCATATTTCAATATACATGACAAATAAATTTCGAATAAAAAAGTAAATAAATAAAATCACCCCATGTGATTAGGATTGTTCCTTCTTGTCATTCAACTAATTTTTTTTTTCCTATAAAAGCCCACCCATTTCCTTAGGGACTAATAGCTGAAAACACATTCAATTCTGTGAGTTTTCAGACACAACCACAAGTCTTCTCATCCGTGCAACTACCCCCCTCCCCCCATACTACTTCACCAACCCTCCATAACATCACCAGCAGCTCGATCACGGGCAAGTCGGCAACCCTTTCATATCAACTCTTTGACTCATCTTTTATGGAGAAAAAATCCTTTCAAATGGCTAATTCCATCAAACCTATTTCCCTTACACCAAACTTCATTGTCCCAGAAGACAAAAGGCCACAACTTGCACATATATCCCCCCTGGCCTCCATTCCCATCATTGACTTGAATGATCATGTCACTTCCTCATTACTTCAGAAAATATCACAAGCTTGTGAAGAGTACGGGTTCTTTCAAGTCATCAATCATGGAGTCCCTGAAGAATTATGTGACAAAGTGATGACTGCTGTTACCCAGTTCTTCGAATTGCCTCCTGAAGATAGAGCTGAGTTTTTCACTGAAGATCTTACCAAACAAGTAAGACTTTTCAACTACTACCTTAAGTCTGAAGGCCAAGAGAAAGTCACAATGTGGAGTGAACTCTTCTCTCATCCTTGGCATCCAGTCGACGATTTCACTCATCTCTTGCCCCAAAATCCACCTCTATACCGGTATTTCTTCTCAACTTTAGCGCCTAAACATTGTACTTTCAATAACATAAAATCGAACAAGAATAGTGCGAGGTAAGGCGGGTCCAGTGGGACGGAGAATTTTTGTTATCTCTATTTTAAAGAATATATAGATACCAATTATAACATATCCTGTCATGTCAATAATTATAAAAAAAAAAAAAAAATGAAAAATTGTATGTAATTGAATTGATTGAGCATATGTTTGGATACCGCTTATTTTGTTTAAATTGAAAAATTATTACTGAAAGTACTTTATAAAAATTAGTTGAAATAGTACAGTAAGATTCATAAATAGTGCCAAAAAGTATAGTAACTCATGAATAATAGAAAAAATAAGTTGAATAATGAAATAATAAGCTGAATAGCAAAAATAAGCTCAATTATTATTCAGTATAATTTTGTTACTATTTATGAGTTTCGTTACACTTTTTAATATTATTTATAGGTCACATGGTACTATTTTAGCTAATTTTTACTTTTATCTACAGTACTTTCAGTAAAAAATTTTCAATTTTAACAAAATAAACAAATCCCACTCCTAAAAAGTTGAATATTTTGAGTGATAACACATTTTTTTTCCCTTATTTGTTTAGTGTGGCCTTTGCTGAATATGCAAAGGAGATTGGTGGCTTCATGAATAGGCTTTTGAGCCTGATTTCTCAAGGGCTTGGGCTGGACAAAGATTGTCTGCGGAAAAGGATGGGTGATAATCCTAGACTGAGAGCACAAGCTAATTTTTATCCACCGTGTCCAGACCCTGAGCTGACCTTGGGCTTGGCTGTTCATACTGATCTAAATGCACTCACAGTGCTCCAGCAATCAGCCGGAGTGACTGGCCTCCAAGTGATCAAAGATGGGAAATGGGTAGCCGTTGACCCTATTCCAAATGCATTTGTCATCAATCTGGGTGATCAGATTCAGGTAATTCTGAATCTTTCTTCTTTTATAGAGACTATTATAATGTATTGGTATCAAGGTAATCACCAGTTTACTATTTGCCTTAGGTTATTATGTCTCTCTTCCATTTCTTACAAGTGCTGCAAGTTTTTATGCTAGTGGATCAAAGATTTTATGTTATTCATGATGTGATACCATACAACTATATGATATAGGAATATATATATATATATATATATATAGACTTTAGCAGTGCCAAATACTTTGATTTTTTTCAATCTATGTAGGTATTCAGTAATGGAAGGTTTAAGAGCGTGCACCACAGGGCTGTAACCAACAAAACACATCCACGAGTATCACTGGCAATGTTTTATGGACCAAATATGGAAGATGTGATTGGTCCAATTGAGGACTTGATTGATGATGAACATCCTCCAGTCTATCGTAGCTATCGTTATGCAGAGTTCCTTGAAAAATTCTACAGCCAAGAAGGAACCAGGCGAATGGTAAAGGAACTTTTCGAGTTGCCAAAATAGGAAGCAATTTGCACTGTTGTTTGGTTATTGACTATTGAAATTAATTAGATCTTTCTATTCTGTGTTCTAAGTCAACCTTTCCACTTAGTTGAAACTCAATCTTGAGTTTTCATGTGGAAATTGAAATTGCTGACTCCAAAAAGGTACTATAAATACTTCAATAAATCGATTTGATCTTCAAAAATCGTTTTGCAGTATCAATAAAGGACAAAGTTATTGAAGACAAAAGTGAAGTTTTCTACTCCCAAAAAATCAATCAGTTTTGATGCGTTGTCAATAGGATCCTAAGACTTAAGGTTTATGGCTCACCACCACATTGGATTTCAGTTGGATCTCCCATAAAACTCTCAACAATTTTCACTTTACTAACCTCACTAATTTCCTTGTTCAGCACCATATTTTCCCCTTTATCCAAAAATTTGTTCAATAGTACTATATCTGATCTTTGGTTTAACTCGTAATTTTACTTCAACTTAGGCTTGCTCAATTTCTAACTCTTTCAAATTTTTATCTTCCAATTTCTCAATGATTAAAGTCGAATATTCTTTCAACAATTGGGAGTCAAAATCCTCTTTATTATTTCCTTTATATAAGTTTGATTGCTTATGACCAATGCTTCTATAAAAATTCTATTTCATCGTAATTACAAGAAAAGGAAAAAAAATTACCATCATTTTCAATCTTGGCCATGTAGAAATTTTAGGTCTACATCTTCATATTTTGAAATGCTCTATATCATTTTACCAACCTACTGCATCTCTCTTAAATTTGCTTGATACAAATTTCCCAATGAAATCTTTAGTGATCTTTGCATAACAAAATAATATTCAAAATTTATGATCGAGTTTATTAATTCTTCTTTGTATAATATATCATCAAAGCATGGAATATCATTAAAATTAAGAATAACTCAGTTGATAGGTGGGTTGCAAGCATAGTCTCTGACACGAATATCTCTATTATCTTCACAATCTCCTTTGGTTTTTAAACTTAGATTGATGAGCATGCCATGAATCTCTTGGAGTACATAGTTCATCCTCTCACCTTTAGCTTTAATTGGCGCCATAAGAGTTTGCACACAATGATCATGTCAATAGGATTGTCTTCGTCATCAATTTTTGTCATAGCAGGATGCTAGCTAGTTTTGATACCAATTAACAAATAATGGAAACCCAAAAAGACTAGATTTTATTTTAGCTATACTCAAATCCATAAAAGGATTCCTTTAATCCACAAGGAAGAATTTTGTAATCTACTGTATGAAAGAAAATAAATTGATAGTAATTTTGTTGATAATTTTTTTTTTCTTCAGATTGTAGGCCTTTTATAGATTACAATTTTTTTGTTTTCTAACTAAAAATATTCAAAAAAAAATTCTATATGATATAGTTGTAGATTAAGACTTCGTTTGGTAAGAAGGATGGAAAAGTAGGAGGATAAAAAATGGAGAGGGCATGAAAATGTGAGAGGGAGGGTGGAAGAGATTTTCGTTTTTCTCATTTGTTTTTGGTTGAGAGAGTGGAAAAGTGAAAAGATGAAAAACTTTTTTGTTTGGTTCAGAAGAAAAATGGGAGGATAGAAAATAGAATTTATATAAATTTACTTATAAACTCTTATTGAAAAATGATGCCCAATTAATAAATAAATAAAATAAAAAACCAACCAGAAAAAAAAAAAAAAAAAAAAAAAAAAAAAAAAAAGAGGTAATCACCCAAGTTTATTAAAAAAATAAAAATCAAGCCTAGTAAAAAAAAAAAAAAAATCACATCCAATTAAACACACACAAAAAAAAAAAAAAAAAAAAGCAGAAGTTGAGTGGAGGTGTAGTTCAAAAAGAAACAAAAAATAAGGAGAGGAGGGGTAGTTGTATCATGCCAAGGAAAAAGTTAAAAAAAAAAAAATAATAAGAAAAGAAAAAAAAAAAATCCAAACTTGAGAGGAGGGGTAGTTTAGTTATTCGACTGCAACTACTCTTCTCCTTATTTTTTCCCCAAATTGGGAAGAGAGCATTTTGGTGGACCCAGAGAGAAAACATTCAAACCCTACCAATTTTCCCCCTTAAAATCCACCCAACCAAAGACCAAAAAAAAAAAAAAACCATTCTCTCTTCCCTTTTCCATCCCCCTAAAATCCACCCAATCAAATCAACCCTAAAGACCATAAGAACAACGTAGATGTGGACCTGCCCATGGACCAACATAGAGTATTACAGATTTGTTCCTCTCAATATTAGTCTTTAATGCTAGAAACACTAAAATTAAGTTATGTATATTGTTTACCACATGGGGGCTACCGATAATGGACTCATTGGTTTAAGTGTAATGTAAATTCGAAGGTCTCAGATTCAATTGACCACACTATTTATTTATAAGATTTTCAAGATATCTTATGAGTATGGAGTAGAATAATCTAACCAAAACATATTATAAAACTTACGTCTATTATGACTATGTACAAGGCTAGAATCTTGCATTTGTCAGGTTCTTGATTTGAACTCCTTTCACACTTTTCCATTTTGTACTATTTCCTACTTTTTTCGTTGTTGGTTATTTTGTACTTTTCGACCTTTGTACTATTTCTTGTTGTATATATAAGTGATAGGTTATAATAATGATGTTTGAGTTTGGAGAATATTGTTTCATAAAGTTGTTAAAGTGAAAATTCAAAATACAGCATTTTCGATCGGTCGAAACTTTGGCTCGATCGATCGAAATAGTAAGAAAATAATCCTAGAGTCTTTGGATGTCTCGATCGTTGCTCGATTTCTGTTTGACTGATTGTAAAGAGCACTCAATCGATTGAAAGTTGAAAATCAGGATTTTCTGTAGAATTTTCATGTGACTGTTCAGAGAGTTTGAAGAGGTTTCAAGCATTGTGAACGGTTTTATGAAATATTTTAACTCTTCATACGTGTATTTTGATGAAATATAACCCTATGCGTATAAATAGAGACTTATATTCACTTGAAAAATGGTAAGTTAGAAAGAAACACAAGAAATCCTGTGGTCATTCTCTAGAATTGCTATCTGTAAAACCCAACATCTTGGTTGTATCCTGGGAACAAATTTGTGATAACCCTTTAGCAACAATAGTGTGGGGGGCAAATATTATCTAAGGAAAACAAATTTGTGAAGTTATCTATTTTCTGTTTGTTTTTTTTGTTAACCTTGTTCTTCCATTATTACTTTGTATAATATCCTCAACATTTCTTATATTAAAACAACCAAAAAGAAACGTCCCCTTCTAGCATGTGTTTGTTTCATTCGATTTTTTGTCTTGTGACTTGGAACTCTATTAGAAAAGTGAAAACTCCAGTACTCCACTCAGCCTAAAAACCCCAATTAGGGATCGTGTGTGTGTGGGGCAGATCCACTTGGGTAGGTCCTCCCCTTTCCAAAAAAGTGGTTATTTATATCTGTTTGCCCTTTCACCTATTTTGAACCGGAGCAAAATAGGGTATTTCTTTTCATTCTATTCACTTTTCCATTATCAATTTCGAGCATAAGCAGATGTCCAAGAGTCTTAGAGCTCCACTAGGAGGTTGTTGTGTCAAGAATTTCATAGCATCACTGGGAGGGATGAAATTTATTTAAGTACGTAGTGTCAAATCCTAGTCTTGGCCATATTCGAATTTATCATTTTGTATTAATCTAGTCTGTGAGTTTTATTTATTTACACAGTTAAATAGTTTATTATGTTTTTTGTTTACATAATTACAGATAGTAAATATTAATGCATTATACCCAACAAATTAATGATTATGAGAGGATAGAACCATATATACCATGATAAATTACAAAATTTTCATTGTCTGGAAACGTTTTATTTATCTAATATATGGATGATGGGATTGATGAGATACATCCTCCAATTTTTCGAAACTATCATTGTGTAGAGTTTCTTGAAGAGTTCCACAAGCAAGAATGAACTAGACAAATTGTGAAGGAATCCTGAGGGGTTGGTCTAGTAGTTTCCACTTTCTAAGGTCTCTTGAGATTTCTAAGGTCCACAGTTCAAAATTCCTCATTTGTATCTTGGAAGTACCACTAAGGGATTCCTTCATGTAATATCTTACTGTATGTGGGACAAGTAATTATATATCTCTGAGGAAATAGACAGGTGCTCCAATAGTTATGGACACCCATGTTAGCGAAAAAAAAAAAAAAAAACCCAAATGGCGACGGAAATTTTCAAAGTAGTGAAATGGGAATTCTTCTTCTCTGATCATTGTCTGGTCATTGTCTTCCAAATATATGAACCTTAATTCTTCTTCTTGTTCTTTTTATTATTATTATTTTTTATCTTTTTTATTTATAAAATTGCCTTGTTAAATTATCATAAGCATTTCTTCCTTGTCCTAGTGCAAAATTTACTTTCCAATGTTGGTGTAATGAAAGTGAGCTTGTTTGAACTGAAGTATAAACTTTGACATAAATTAATATGTAAATATCATCTAATTTTTTTTTTGGCATTAATAAATATTTAAAATTAGTTTCAAGAGTTTTATAGGTCAATCAATACTTTTTAATGTATGATATAGAGATCTTCATAATTTAAATTCCAATTTTCAATTTGTCCTCCCCTAACTATATATGAAATTAAAATGTACTTAGTTTTCCTAGTGAATTAGCATGATCCCTCGATCCAAACAGTTATATTTGTTCACATAGTAGAACCTTTTCAAGAGGGTGTCCCAGTATCAGTATCACTTTTCATGAAACTTGGTAATATGAGTGTCCGTAAATAGACCCCGAATTTTTTAAGTCATTATATTCTTGTCGCTTTCGAGGTTAAAGAAACCCCACCTCAGTGAGACTTTTATCTTCTCTGGGACCAACAAAAAAAGTGGGGCAAGCTTGGCATATTTATGGAATCAATAATCTCAAAAGATGGGGGGCAAAATTAATGGTGGGACAAGAGGGAATATAACAGTGGTGTCTAATACAAGAAACTATCCAGAACATGGTCATTTATAAAGGAGAAATGGAGGATAAAAAGAAGACCTTAGAGCATTCACAGTAGATGTGTCAAATGCGAAATATTTGACACATTTAGCACACCAAACACCAAAAAACACCTGACAACAAATGTTTTAAATGTTACAAATATTTGGCATTTGTGTCCGTACCGTTGCAAAATTGCAACGGTATGGACACAAATGCTAAAACCAAAATAATGTTTTTTATTCGGCTTTCTCTCTCCTCTCACTTCTTTAATTGATTTTTTTTCTCTCTTCTCACATTAGATTCCAACTCCTCCCTCAACAGAGAAAGAACACACTCCATATCTTCAAACAATAAGCTCCAAGGCAAGGTGGCCATTATCACCGGAGGCGCAAGCGGCATGGGTGAGGACACTGCTCGCGAGTTCGCTGCTCATGACGCACGAGCCATTGTCATCGCCGACGTCCAAGACGAGAAGGGCCAAAATGCCGCCGTTTCTCACCGTCCAGGTCTCTCTGATCTCGCTTGCCACCATCTTGCCGTGATTTGGGATTTTGGGATGGTGCTGTGGATTTGAGATTTGGGATGGTGCCGATGGGTTTGAGATTTGTGGTTGTGCCGATCTCTCTAGTTGTTTTTTTTTTTTTTTTCAAAGGTGGCATTGGTGGATGTGGGTTTGTGCCGGTGGTGGCTAGCCGGTGTTGTTGCTGTTGGTGGCCGTTGTTGCGGCAGTGGTGGATGTGCCATTGTTGTTGTTGATGGTGATGATAGGGAGGTCGATATCTCTAGTTGTGTTTTTTTTTTTTTTTTAAAAAAAAAAATTTAAGGTGACGTTGGTGGATGTGGGTTTGTGTCGGTGGTGGGTGGGTGGCTGGTGTTGTTGCTGTTGGTGGCCGTTGTTGCGGCAGTGGTGGATGTGCCGTTGTTGTTGTTGATGGTGATGATAGTGAGGAGATAATATATTATTTTAATGTGTAGTAAATATTATTTTAATATATAGAATTGAATGATAAAACATCTGATAAATGAGATGTTGTAAAATGATATGGTAAAATAATAAAGTAGGATTTTGGTGTGTTAAAATGACATTTTTTTTGCAACATCTGATAAGGATGCTTTTACTACCTCGCTGGAATAATGCTGGGTGAAATTCCATTGTCTCAGTGGTGATAATGCCAATGGAATTTTATTCCATCAAAATACTCCCTTAGTGAAGTACTGCTATTTTGAATATTTTTACATGGGACCAGCAAAATCACCAATGGGACTAGTAGTACTAAAGCATCAGGGAAACATGGGACGAACAAAAACTATTGTCCAAAGTCATCATTATTATTTATCAATTTCACTTTTTTTTTTTTTTTTGGTTATATATATGAATGTTGTCCAGAGCTCCTCTCATATCTTTACATGGAGATGACGCCCTATCAATTAGCCAATAACACATCTCTGACCCTTTCTCCTAATTTCATTCTCCCAGAGGAAAAGAGGCCAAACCTCTCAGAGGTACTTCCTTCTGATTCAATTCCCATTATCGACCTAAACGACCATGATATTGATGATGGTCAAGGGCCATCCCCGTTAGTTTCAAAAATATCACAAGCTTGTGAGGAATATGGTTTCTTTCAGATTATCAACCATGGAGTCCCCAGAGAATTATGCCAAAAGGTGTTGGCTGTGGTGACGGAGTTCTTTCAATTACCTCCCGAGGAAAGGGCGCAATATCTTACAAAAGATCATAGCAAGCAAGTAAAAGTGTTCAACTATGACCAGAAGTATGCAGGCATAGGAAAGGTCACAATGTGGAGTGAGACCTTCTCACACCCTTGGCATCCTACTGAAGATTTTATTCATTTGTTACCCACAAATCCTCCTCAGTATCAGTATCTCTGGCTTACTTACAACCTTTTCGTTTTTCCTTACCAAAGTTATCCTATATATGTTTGATTGATTGCAAAAACTCAGGAACTTTTTTAAGTCATGCATGCTTTGTTTTGTTTGATTGTCATATATATAGAGAAGTTTTTGCCGAGTATGCAAGGGCGATTGGAGTTTTGTTTGATAGGCTTTTCAGCTTGATATCCCGAGGGCTTGGCCTAGACAAGGATTGTTTAAAGAGGAGGATAGGTGAGAAGCCTGGGCTTCACACTCAAGCAAATTACTATCCAGCATGTCCAGATCCCGAGCTC
Source organism: Quercus tomentella (assembly GCA_028535165.1). Taxonomy (NCBI): domain Eukaryota; kingdom Viridiplantae; phylum Streptophyta; class Magnoliopsida; order Fagales; family Fagaceae; genus Quercus; species Quercus tomentella. Next base: position 52,067,012 of record JAPQVY010000089.1, on the reverse strand, counting down.
ACAATGGGATTGCCTGATCATAATGATCTTGGTTCAATTACGGTACTCCTACAGGTGGAGGGAGTGACTGGCCTCCAAGTGATCAAAGATGGGAAATGGTTAACCGTTGATCCTGTGCCTGATGCATTCGTCATCAATTTGGCTGATCAAACTCAGGTAGCCGCGTTATTGTTTAGTCTTTTCTTATAAAAACTGAGCAGTCGTAGTTAAGCATTGTGTGCACGCGGGCGAGGTTGGTTGTACAGCACTTCATAACTCAAAGTATACAACAATCATTAGCAAAAAAAAAAAATATATATATATATATATATATACTTTAATATGAAGCCAACTGTTAAATTATAATATATTTTAAATTTAAAAAGAAAAGGCCAAATGGATAACCAAACAAGGGCTAGTACCAATGATGGAGTTATGATTTTAGTTTAGGAAAGGTAACATTAAAAGCAAAGTTAATATGAAAATAGATAAACAATTGTAAACTAGTGTAATTGTCATACAAAATCTACTATAAATGTAAACTGTAATATTATGTCAATTTTAAAGTATTTTGAGTATGGCAATATATTTTTTCAAAAAAAAAGAAAAAAAGTATGGCAATATATTGTATATATTCTCATTTTCCTTGATTGGATTTAAAAAATATAGAATTCAACATTTTTTTTTCTCTATTCTTCTAAGTATTTAAAATTTGGGTTTATAGTAAAAACTTAGAGTTTGAAACTATTAAAAAAAACCAAGAGATGGAAGAGAGAAAAAAAGAAAAAGAAAAAAAAATGGTAATGAAATTTAGGGTTTTAGTGCTTTACATGAACATTAATACATTAAGCAGTTTTATTTTTCTTTTTCTTTTTATTATGGGGTTCTAAATTCTAGTAGATATATATGTCTGCTTCACTGGTATTTAATTTGTTAGTGGACCGTACATTTAATTTTTGAAATTATTTTTTATATTTATGTATTAACTTTTGTGCAGGTTCTTAGTAATGGAAAGTTCAAGAGTGTAGGACACAGGGCTGTCACTAACAAGTTGTTGCCACGATTGTCGTTAGGAATGTTCTATACACCAAATGATGACACTGTTATTGGTCCAATTGAGGATTTGATTGATGAAGAGCACCCTCCAAAGTATCGAAGATATAGTTTCAAGGAGTATATGGAAGAATTTTATAGGCAAGAAGTAAAGAGGAGGAGAGTAAAGGAAGCTTTTGAGTTGCAACGTTAAGAATTTTTTATTTTTTTAATATGAAGAATAAAATTAGACGGTGTGATCTTTGTTAAATAAATAATGTATTCACCGTCATCAAATATATATATGTAGCACTACCGTTTTATATACTACCCTTTGTGTCCCTCTCTTATATGAGGTTCATGAGGACAGCTCTGATGTACATTCAAATTACGTGAATAAAAGATATACTTTTCTGTATTTTTCTTTCCAACTGCTATGATTTACTCTCTAATGACTCTTGAATCTTGATAATTGGTGTTTTTTTTTTTAAACATGATCGTATAATAAATTTTGATACTCTTGTTGTCCACAATTCAATGCCATCTGTTTGATACTGAGGAAGGAAAATGAGACAATGAAAAGTAATATGAGCATTGAAAAGTAAGAAGAAGAAGAAAAAAAATTTGTTTTGCTTCAAGTATGTTTGGTAGAGGGATAGAAGCATAGAATGATAGAAAAACAAAATTTGGCTACAACTCTCACAAAAAAAATAACATTGCATATATGTTATTTATGGACAAAGTTTGCAATATATTTTTAAAATTTAAGTATTTGATTGCATATATTTCATTTATGTTTTTATAATGCATGTCAAATTTCGAGCTAATCAGATGTTATTTACTATATTTGATCCATAAATTTATTTTTTATGCATAATTTTAAACTTCAAAAACTTGAAATTTAATTAAACATTTGATTGATGATATAATTTTTTTATTTTTGATGTGAAAATTTTGTATGCATGAAAGATATAAAAAGAAATTTTAATTTAAATGTGGATTTGTCAAAATTTAGATCTAATAATAAAAAATATTGAGTGGAGTTCTAGACAATACTACCTCCATCCCATATTGTTGATCATATTTAAAAAAAAAAAAAAAAAAAAAAAAAAAAAAAAAAAAAAAAACTCAACTTTTTATGAGAATAGCATTAAATATTTAATGCATTGTCTTTTAGCTAAAAATGTACAAGTTTTCAAGATTACCTTTACTAATATAAACTCTAATAGAAGAATGGTAATGCTTTTTTAAATAAAGTAAAGGATAAGTTAGGAAATGTATTATTAATATAAACTCTAATAGAAGAATGGCAATGATTTTTTAAATAAAGTAAAGGATAAGTTAGGAAATGTATTATTAACTTTTTAAAGAGGACTTTATTTTAGAACATCTCAAAATAGAATAATGGGCCAACAATAATTTATTTTTTGGCTAAATTACAAATTTCATTATCTAATTTTTCTCGGAATTCAATTCAATCATTTAATTTCAATTTCGTTTAATTGAATCCTCCAATGGTTTTTTTTTTTTTTTTTTTTGGAGAAACTAAATCCTCCAATGTAGTCCTTTCGTCGCTACCCCTTAAAAAAAAATCTGAAAAAAAATTGATTTTTTTTTTTTTGTTAATGTAAGAGAAGAATAGCTAAACAATCAGAATTTTCCCCATAAATTCATTTCTCAGTGACCAAACAAGAAAAAGAAAAATTTAAAATCCCTAAACAATCCTTTGCTAGAACATGCAATCTTCACCTATTCTAAGAATCAAGAGACCTATGCGTTTGGGATGAACTGAATTTTTTAGCTTATCTTACTTTCAGCTTATTTTTGCTACTATTCATGAGTTTCACTGCACATTTTGATACTATTCATGGGTCTCACTGTACTATTCAACTAACTTTTACCTTTATCTATGGTACTTTCAGCAAAAAATTTTTAGTTTCAACTAAATAAAATATTTCCAAATGAACACCTATTGCTACAGATATATATATATATATATATATATATATATATTTTTTTTTTTTTAGGGAGAACACTGAAAGGTAGAACCATGTTAAATGTTATTATCTTGTATGAATTTTTTGTTTCTTATTTGTGTGAATGTGTTTCCGTTAATGCCCAATCACACCCCACAAATTCCACAACTCATGGGTGGCTGACTATCAAGGATGCCACATCCTTGTCTAAGCACCATTTTTTTTTTTTTTTAATTCTTGTAGAAAAGAGTTATGTTGGTGCTACAACTTGTTGCACAACTTGTGCCACAACTCGCCCACGTGACGAATTGTGAGCGGTGGAGGGGTGTCTCCACATGGACCTACCATCACCCCTCCACCGCTCACAACTCGTCACATGGACGAGTTGTGGCACAAGTTGTGACACCAGTATAACTCTATAGAAAATATGCTTAAATAAACTCCTGCTTTGAACCCTATAGGGTATGATTTTTTATTTTATTTTATTTTTTAAAAATTATACTAGATTGCCTAGATAAACATTTTTTGGGATTCACCATGTAGTCCAATACCGTTATAATCATTTTTCTTTCTCGTGCTATTGTAGAAAAATTAGCATTTGAAAATATTAGCCAAGGTCCCTGTAGTTGAATTGACATTTCCCCACACACAAAGTGTTTGAGGGTCTAGTGGAGAAATGATTTGAGCTGCGAGGTTAGTAGCATAATAATATACACTTTGAACTAGTCAAAAATGGGGGACAACCTTGACATATGTATCTAATCAATAATAGCTACGTCTACTACGAAATATTCGTGATCAAGCTTTTTTTTTTTTTTTTTTTGAAACAGAAGCATTTCATTCATTTAATCAACAAAATTAGCATCTTGGTATAAAGCTTCTCTAGCTATTGGAGGAACATCTTCCATCCAATACATATCCTAAGTAATATTCCTAGCAAATTGGGCTAATACATGAGCAACCCGATTCCCCCCTCTTCTAACACAATCAATCCTTACCCACAGCAAATTGATCAAGCTTTAATAAAGGAGAAATGGAGGATAATAATAAAAATAGTTATGTTAATAGATGCTCTTAGGGTAATAGTTAATAAACCATAATAGAAAATTTTTGACACCACTTTTATTAGAATTATAAAAAGTAGTCAACAACATTTATTGTTTTATGATTCTTCTAATAAAATTTTTCTAAAAATAGTTCATAAACCAATGCCCTAATAAAATAAGGGTTTTACTAACGTATGTCATTAAGGCATACATTAGAAAACTATTTTAGAAAATTTTTTATAGGAAAAAAAATGACTAACTTAAAAAAAAAAAAAAAAAAAATTATCAATTTTCATAAATTTTTTTCTAAAATTGATAATTATTGTATATTTCAAGGGTATACATTAACTGAACCCTAAAAAAGGGAAAAAAAAAAAAAAAAAAAGCTTTATTATCATGCTTGATTAATGCAAGGTAAAAATGAAAAATTCATAGTCCCTTGGTAAAAGGATCAGTGTTTAGAATATTAAGGGGTCGTTTGGTAATGTTGTCCTAGTAATGTTATTTGTATTTTTTGAAAATATGTGTGGGTGAAAAAGTGTATGAAAATATATATAACGTTGTTTAAACACTGAAAATTGTTGCTCAAAACACCCTGCCAAACTACAGTTATTAACCAATGAGACTAAAGCACTAGGGTGACAAGATGGGACAGTGGAAGAAGTGTGGAACGAACAAAACTTTTGTCCAAAGTCATCAACATATCATTATAATTATCAATTGCATTTTTTTTTTTGGTTATCCTTCTTTTCTCCAAGGTATCTCATCTCTAAAAGCATTTTTTCTAGTAATATACAAGGCAGTGTTGATCAACTCTTTGCTTCAACAAGAGCTTCTCCCAAATATTTTCATGGAGACCACACCCTTTCAATTTGCCAATAACACACCTCTCTCGCTTTCTCCTAATTTCATTCTCCCAGAGGAAAACAGGCCTATCCTCTCAGAGGTATTTTCTTCAGCTTCAATTCCCACCATCGACTTAAATAACCATGATATTGATGATTTAGTTTCAAAAATATCACAAGCTTGTGAGAAATATGGTTTCTTTCAAATTATCAACCATGGAGTTCCCAAAGAATTATGTCAAAGAGTGTTGGCTGTGGTAACAGAGTTCTTTCAGTTGCCTCCTGAGGAAAGGGCACAGTTTCTTACAACAGATCACAGCAAGCTAGTAAAAGTTTTCAATTATTACCAAAAGGTTGAAGGCCAAGGAAAGGTCTTAATGTGGGGCGAGACCCTCACGCACCCTTGGCATCCTACTGAAGATTTTACTCATTTCTTACCCAAAAATCCTCCTCAGTATAGGTATCTCTGGCTTACTTTACCTCCTTTTTGTTTTTCCTCTCTCTCAGATACCAAAGTTTTTTTCTTAAAATTTTAGTTTAAATTTTTGGATAATGCTCAAATACAGACCTTTTTTAATAATTGTGCGCCGGTAAAATATTTTACAAAATTTTTATTATGTTCAATTCTTACTGATTTTGATATGTCATCTCTATTAATATTACTTTTTATTTATTTATAAATAATCACTCATCCATGCAGTATGTAAAAACTTCTCCAAAATGTTTGTAACTTTAGCGTTTTATTTATTTATTTATATATTAATTTTTTTAATCTTTGATTGATTGCACAAGCTAATAACTTTTGAATGTGGTTGCCGTGGGTTTTATTTTTGTGGTTGTGGGTTGATTTTCTTGGGCAGTTGTGGGCTGATTTTGGTGGTGAGCTGTGTGAAGTTGTGGCTGACCGGTGGTTGTGATTTTTTTTTTTTGATAAATGTGGACGAGGTTGTTTGTTGAAGTAGATATATTATTTTATTGTAGTGGGTATATTATTTTAATGTGTTATTTATGTTATTTTATTGTGTTGAAAGTTAAAATAAAACCACGATGTTGAATGTTTTGTAAAGTGTAAAGGAAAAATAAATAAAGTAATTTTTTATGGTGTTAAATAACCAAAATTATAGCTCTACCAATATGAATGTTCTAAGTCACAAGCATATTTGTTTGATTGTTATAGAGAAGTTTTTACTGAATATGCAAGGGAGATTGGAGCCTTAATGGATAGGCTTCTTAGCTTGATGTCCCAAGGGCTTGGCCTAGAGAAGGATTGTTTAAAGAGGAAGATAGGTGAGAGGCCTGCCATCTATACACAAGCAAATTACTATCCACCATGCCCAGACCCTGAGCTCACAATGGGGTTGCCTGCTCATAATGATATTTCTGCACTCGTGGTACTCCTACAGATAGAGGGGGTCTCTGGCCTCCAAGTGGTCATAGATGGGAAGTGGGTACCTGTTGAGCCTGTGCCGGATGCATTCGTCGTCAATATAGCTGATCAAATGCAGGTTGTATCGTTGTTTTTCATCTTTTACTAAGAAATAATTCTCTAGCAATCCAAATAAATAAATATAATTTATAATTAAAAAAAAATTAAACGACAAATGGTAATGGATGCCCACTATAAGCCAATTAGTCTTGTGTTTTTAATGATTAGATAACCAAATTAGTCAATTGTGTATATGGTTGGAATTCTCTAATGAAGTTGGGTGACTTTGTCTGTTGGATTCAGTATTGTTGACGTAGTTTCTTGTTGAACATTTCACCTATATAGTACTCAATTTAAAATTGAACACGAATATATATTATGCTGCGTGGTTAGAAGGTGCAAATTTAAACTTAATACGAATATTGTTGACTTTTTGTGGTCATGTCTTCACTTTGTATAGGTTTTGAGTAATGGAAGGTACAAGAGTGTATTACACAGGGCTGTAACCAACAATCGGTTGGCACGACTATCATTACCAATGTTCTATGCACCAAATAATGACACTGTAATTGGTCCAATTGAGGATTTGATAGATGAGGTTCACCCACCAATGTATCGAAACTATAGTTACAAGGAGTATATGGATGAATTCTACAGGCAAGAAGGAGCGAGGAGGAGGGTAAAAGAAGCTTTTGAGTTACAGCATTAGGAATGTGGTCTTGAACTCTTGATTCGCCCTATATAGGTGCTTGTTTTTGTTATTATTGTTGTTGTTGTTGTTGTTGTTTTTTTTAGTGGTCAGAAACTAATAATAATCACTTAGGGTTTGCATATCATCTACAATACATTGATGCTATTGTTAGGTCTATTCTCCTAAGTTAAATATTAGCATTGATACACCATGTTGAATATGATAGTATGGATGCGGAAGCGAAAACATAAAGTATAGAATATAATAACACACGAGGGTTACGCAGAAAACCCTAAAGGGCTATATCAATAATATATTAGAGTGTAGTATAGATCCTGTTTTACAATGAATCATAACATGTGTATATATAGTAGATTAAACCCTAAATTAATAGACTCTTAGTACAAGTAGGAGACTTGGCTACCACACAAAGTAGAATTAAGCTTGGGTCTATGCTAATGAGCTAATATATCTCTAACACCTCCTCTCAAACTCAAGATGGAAACTTGATGAAATCTTGAGATTCGATAAGGTTGAGAAGATCCCTTGAATGAAGTTTGGATCTGTGACGGTTGTTTGAGGAAGGCAATGGTCTTGTAGTGTTGATGCGACTTTTAACGGTGGTATGACTATACTAGAGAGGCAGTAGTGGGAAGCCAAAGAAGATGAACGCAACGGAGAAACACCGAGAAAAACAACGTAAGGACAGATAACCATGGCCACAGAAAGGTGGCTCTGATACCAAGTTAAATCTTAGTATTGATATACTATGTTGAATATGATAGTATGGATGCGGAAGCGAAAATATAAAGTATAGAATACAATAACACACGAGGGTTATGTGGTTCAGCCTAACGGCCTACATCCACGAAGGAAACCCTAAAGGGCTACATCAATAATATATTAAAGTGTAGTATAAATTCTGTGTTACAATGAACCATAACATGTGTATATATAGTAGACTAAACCCTAAATTAATAGACTTCTAGTACAAGTAGGAGACTTGGCTTGCACACAAAGTAGAATTAGGCTTAAACCTATGCTAATGGGCTAATATATCTCTAACATCCTAAAGTCCAACTAACTGTATGACATTATCTTATAAATAATAAAAGTTGTTTTATTTTCTGAAGTAGATTTTACTTGAATGTTTGGACATTATACTGTAGTTCATAAGATCCATTATTTGTGATTTTGGTATCAGAATGAAATTCGCTTACATAATATCTAAATCATAAGGTCCTTGTAAATTCATAAACCCTAGTTCATAGTTAGTGATAAAATGAGGCATTTCATCCATAAAAACTATAATATATCAATCATGATAATCTATCTTGACTTCTAAATGATATGTTGGTGTGTCTTAAGTGTTTTTTAAGGTACACTAAACTAGATCATTATGAGGTTTATTGTTCAACTAACTACTGTCACCTGCACAAATAAATATCACGACTACTACTTTCATAGACTCTCATTCTTGAGAGGATGGTGAGCTCAAATATAAAATGTTGATTGCTTTGATGTATATCGGTATTTATAGTGTTCAGTCTTATTACTATAGTAAAGAGTTACTAAAGTTTATAATTAATGAAATTAGATTTCAAAAATATAAAAATAATCTAAAAATTAAATTGGGGACTCTAGAAAATAGGATTAAGTGATTTACAAAGTGATTGTAACTTTTATGACTTTGTTTCACTTTTAGGGATTTCATATGAGGGATCCAATGTAAAATAATAAAGTTTTGGGGATAAATAATTTATTAATAAACCTAGAGTGTAATTATATTTTTATAATAGAATAAAATATAATTAATGGTAACTTTGAACTTATTAAAAATTAGCAGGAATCTCAAGACCCATTAGAGCTAACGTTTTTATTTTCCTTTGGTCCCATCTATATGAGGGATCCAATGTAAAATAATAAAGTTTTGGGGATAAATAATTTATTAATAAACCTAGAGTGTAATTATATTTTTATAATAGAATAAAATATAATTAATGGTAACTTTGGACTTATTAAAAGTTAGCAGGAATCTCAAGACCCATTAGAGCTAACGTTTTTATTTTCCTTTGGTCCCATCTAAAGCCACATGCTAAAGCCCAATTAAGCTGGCCTAAAAATTGATCCAATTACAAAAATGACCAGTTTTAAGTCAATAACCAAATTTGACCTCAATTTGATCAAAAATCATACCCGAATTACATTAAAATGATTGTTTACAGGCTGATCAATAAGAGTTTAAACAAGTGAGATATTGGCATATTGCATAAATATTAAAAAAAATGCTCCCCACTTTGCAATTTTTGCTAATTGTTAATCATTGGCTTGATTGCGAATGTCTAGCACGAAATTTTCATGGATTAAGCAGTTTATAAAACAGAGGATAGCAAAGGCCTAACTACCAATACCATGACAGAATGATGAACTCCTTGAAAATGAATAACCATTGACTCAGAGTCTCAGACGTCATGTGATGCCAATGGAATTTATAATATTTTAATGCGCATGCGATTTCAAGATTCTAGTGAAAAATAATGGGACTGATGAAACTTTTATCCAAAGCCATATCATTAATAATATCAATAATTATTTCTTCTGGTTCACAATATCTTTCTTTGCTCCAAGTGATCGCAAAAACTCGTTTTTTGGTATAATATAAGGGCAAGTCTTGATCAACTCTTTTCTTCAACCATAGCTCCTCTCTCTTATGTTTTCAGGGAGATGACACCCTATCAATTAGCCAATAACACACCTTTCTCGCTTTCTCCCAATTTCATTCTCCCAGTGGACAAAAGGCCAAACCTCTTGGAGGTACTTTCTCCCAATTTCATTCTCCCAGTGGAGTGAGACCTTCTCGCATCCTTGGCATCTACTGAAGATTTCAATCATTTGTTACCCACAAATCCTCCTCAGTATCGGTATCTCTATCTCACTTACAACCTTTTTGTTTTCTTTTACTAAAGTTATCATATATATGCATTATTTATTGATTGCATAAACTCAATAACTTTTTAATTCATGCATGTTTTGTTTTATTTAATTGTTATACATATAGAGAGGTGTTTTCTGAGTATGCAAGGGAGATTGGAGCTTTGATGGATAGGCTTTTCAGTTTGATATCCCGAGGGCTTGGCCTAGATAAAGAGTATTTAAAGAGGAGGATAGGTAAGAGGCCTAGTCTTAACTGTCAAGCAAATTACTATCCACCATGTCCAAAGCCCGAGCTCACAATGGGGTTGCCTTATCATAATGATCTTGGTTCAATAGCGTTACTCCTACAGGTGGAGGGAGTGACTGGCCTCCAAGTGATCAAAGATGGAAAATGGTTATCTGTTGATCCTGTGCCCAATGCATTTGTCGTCAATCTGGCTGATCAAATTCAGGTAGCAATATACCCGAATAACAAAATATAGAAACAGTGGTAAACTAATATAATTGTCATACAAAAATCTAATATAAATGCAAATTGTAATTGTAGGGATAAAGGGCCCAGAAATGGATATTGGGCCATGGGCCGTGTCCAATGACATTAAGTTGTCCGAGGGTAGGTAGATATTAACGAGGACGTCCCAATTAGGAGGCTATGGGGTAAGTCTAGTCGTAGAGAGAGGGGAATGTAGTCCGAGGAGAGTATACCTCCTCGGCTAAGCAAAGTAGAGGTCAAGGGTTTGACCTGCCATCAAGAACAACACGCCAGACAATTATACTGGTAAGGATAAGTGTCAAAAGGGAAGGAGAAATATGTAGGAGAAAGCTGCTACCTTTGCATTAAATATTTTGCAGCTAACTCTCTAGCCGCATTAATGTGGAGGTGATACTTGAACAGTAACATTCAACCTTACAACTACTCATAAAGGCTTCAAGAAGGTGCTGATGAGATAAGGATCAAAACCAGCAACTTGATTTACACGTGGAGGGTTGAGATGAAGTAAAGCAGGGGAATATAAAGAAGAAAAATCCAATTACAAGAGGGTCATCTGAGAATCAGTAGAAAAACACTGTAGCCACAAGAACTGTAATTGTACTTAAGTTCAAAAGAAATATATATATAAGAACTACTCTTCTCAGACTTTGCTGAGGAAGATTTTCCTTGCATAAAACTTGTTTATTTTCATTTTCTAGCCATCTTTAACCTACTGTGATTGTTGTCCAACTCATTTAAATCCAGTATCTAGCCCACTCTATACAAATTCATTGTATTGGAAATAGACCATTTGCAGAGGAAGTTACGTTGTAAGCAACGTAGAAGGACTCTTTCAAGCTTAGAGCCTTCTTCTGACAATGATAATGATAATAGCTACAGGCCCAGATCAAGGACTCCCTCTAGTGAGTCTTATTCATGCGATGAGGACTGCCATTACAGGCGGAGAAACAAAAGCCCACCCTACTGGGGCCTGGGTAACAATGCTATGAGCAGGGCTCTACATCAAATTTCTAAGTCACCTTTTACACGTAGGATTGAAGGGGGGAAACTTCCTCGACGGTTTACTTAGCCAACATTCACCATGTATAATGGTAGAACAAACCCTGTGGAACATGTCAGCCACTTCAGCCAGAGAATGGCTATTCACTCAAAGAATGAAGCCTTGATGTGCAAGGTGTTCCCCTCCAGCCTGGGACCAGTGGCGATGAGATGGTTTGATGGTTTGAAGGAATGTTCAATTAATTCCTTTAAGGAGCTTACCAGAGCGTTTGAGGCTCGCTTTTTTACTTGCAGTAGGGTCCTTCGGCCATTGGACTCCCTGTTGTCTATGACTATGCGAGAAGGAGAAACCCTAAAAATGTACTCTGACAGGTACTAGGAGATGTTCAATGAAATAGATGAGAATTTTGATGATGTAGCCATAAGGACTTTCAAGGTCGGCCGACCTGCTAAACACGATTTGAGAAAGTCTTTGACAAGGAAGCCTGCTAGGACTGTACACTAGCTTATGGATCATATTGATGAATACAAATGGGTCGAGGAGGACCAGCAATAAGGAAAGGGGAAGGCCAAGGTAGTCCCCTAGGATCGAAGGGATTTCAGGCCGGATAGGTATAACAATAATCGACCTAGCAGGGATTTTGCTGGGCACACTAGATCTACTGCTGCTCAGGTGGTTAATACGGTGTTCCGAGAGCCTATGTATCAAATATTGGATAAGATAAAGAATGAGTCGTGCTTCAGGTGGCCCAATAAGATGGGTGGGGACCCTACGAAGCGTAATCAAAATCTTTTTTGTTAGTACCACCAGGATCGAGGACACACTACAGAAGAGTGTAGGACTTTATGGAATCATCTAGAGCAGCTAGTTAAGATTGGGAAGTTAAAACAATTCTTGTATCAGCCCAGTGGACAGGATAGTCAAACAGGGTCGGTAACTCAGAAATGTGCTTCTTCAAGACCACCTTTAGGGGCAATCAGCGTTATTCTTGCTGCCCCAGGTAGGACTGGTTCCCATCCATCCAGTGTGATATCTATAGATTGGTCATTTGCAGAGATCCTAATTCCTGACCCTAAGAGGAGTAGAATGGAAGTCCAACTAGCCTTGAGCTTTTCCGATGAGGATAAGGTGGGAACCCTACAACCGCATGATGATGTCGTGGTGGTTACCCTTAGGATTGGAGGGTGTGATGTGAAGAGGGTTTTGGTAGATCAAGGCAGCGGTGCAGAGATCATGTACCCTGATCTATTTAAAGGGTTGGAGCTGAAGCCTGAGGATCTGGCCTGCTATGACTCTCCTCTAATAGGGTTTGATGGGAAGATAGTCTTTCTGAAGGGCCAAATTAGATTACTTGTTCAGGCATGGTCAAAAGTTGTGGAAGTGAACTTCATTGTGGTAGATACTTACTCCCTCTACATTGCTATTGTGGCAAGACCTTGGCTTCATGCCATGGGGGCTGTGTCTTCCACCCTACACTTGAAGGTGAAGTATCCATCAGGGGATCAAGTCGAGGAGCTAATTGGAAGTCAATCTATGGCCAGACAGTGTTTAATGGCTGTAATTAGGCATTAGACTGGAAGTGAATCCTTGGCCTCTGCACAGAGGGATTTATAACAATCAAGGGGAATAGTCTTGTCCACGGATGTAGTGGTAGAAGGGGCAAAGTGTGAAGAATTGGAAAAAATCGTTATTGATGATGACGAGGAGAAGTTTTTCCAAGTAGGAGTGCAATTACCTCCTTGGGAGAAGGAAGAATTGATTTTCTTCCTTAGGAAAAATGTTGATGTGTTTGCGTGGAATGCTTATGAAGCTCCCAGGGTGGATCCAAATTTTATTTGTCACTGTAAACACAAAATTTTCTCAATTGCAGAAAATCAAACAATTGAAAAGAAATATGGTTTGCAAATATAAATTTGTATTGATGTATAATGAGTACAATCTCTATTTCAATTTTTTTACAAAAGAATACCCTCTGATTCTATTTTCTTTGAACTTGACTCGAACAAGGACTCTTCTTGACTTTGGTTGGAAGATGGATTGAATGGTCTTCACAACAAATCTTTAGCTTTGAGCTTATTAGAGATTTATTGTTCTTCAAGTCTTCGAATGTGAAGGTTCTTAGGTTGAAGTTCTTTGGGGCTTTAGAGGCTTAATCCGTTGAGCTTCAAAATTTGGGTTTGTTGAGGTTTATGGAGGCTTTTTAGCTTAATTCCAATAGAACTTCAAAGAACTCGAACAAGAGATCTTCTTGATTTTGATTGGAAGATGGATTGAACAGTCTTCTCAACTAATCTCTAGCCTTGAGCTTGTTAGAGATTTGTTGTTCTTCAAGTTCTTCAAAGATGTTTGAAGTTCTTCAAAGATTCTTGAGATAGAATTTCTCCAGAGCTTGGACCCCTTGAAAACTGGGTCTTTAAAATGAGAGGGGATGTCCTCTATTTGTAGTGATTTTAGAGGATAAGCTCCACTTCGAATTGATATACTTGAAAGTATGTAGTAGACTTTTGATTGGCCCAAATTCTTCTTAGAGATAATTATCTCTATTTATCTATTTTGATAAATATCATATTTTGATAAAGATAAATAATTATCTCTATTTAATTTATTTTAATAAAGATAATTATCTATCAATTTTGAATAGAAAATTTATCTTTATTTTATTTATTTATAAAGATAATTATCCATAAATTTTGAATAGGAAATTTATCTTTATCTTATAGGCCAAATGACACATGGCAAATTTTGATATGCCAATGTGATGTCAATTTGAATGACACATTTCATCATTTAATTTAATTAATTTAATGACATTAAAATTTGTCACTAAATTTTGATGTGGCATTTTATAATTGGCTTAAAATTTTGCCTCCTACAGTCACCATTTGAATGTTAGTCCATCTGTTGCTCTTAAGAAGCAACCACCTTGGCGCTCTTCTAAAGAACACTTTGATGCTGTCAAGGAAGAGGTGATCAAACTTAAGTGGACTGGGGCAATAAAAGAGGTGTTTTACCTTGAATGGTTGGCTAATATAGTGGTGGTAAAGAAGAAGAGTGGGAAATGGCGAGTATGTGTAGACTTCACTAATTTAAATAATGCTTGCCCAAAAGACCCATTCCTAATACTTCGAATAGAGCAATTGGTGGATGCAACTGTGGGTCATTTGAGGATGAGCTTTTTGGACGCCTTTCAAGGGTATCATCAAATACCGTTAGCTTTGGATGATCAGGAGAAGACTGCTTTTGTTATGTCCACTGGGAATTACCATTACAAAGTGATGCCCTTCGTACTGAAGAATGTAGGATCTATATATCAGAGGATGATGACTAGGATGTTTGAGCTTCAACTCGGCAAAAACGTTGAAGTCTACATATATGATATGGTGGTGAAGAGTAAGGTAGAGTCCAAGCATGTGAATGACCTCGGAAATATTTTTGAAATATTGAGAAAGCATACATTACGCCTTAATGCTTCCAAGCGCTCTTTTGGTGTTAGTTCGGGCAAGTTTCTTGGTTATATGGTCACTCATCGCGGAATTGAAGTCAAACCTAATCAAATCAAGGCAATTAACAATCTACAGCCTCCTCGGAATCCCAAGGAAGTCCAAAAGGTAACAGGAATGACTACTGCTTTGAATCGATTCATCTCTCGGTTAGCAGACATGTGTAGGACTTTCTTCCAGTTGTCGTATAAGTGGAAGAGATTTGAATAGACCAAAGAGTGTGCCTTAGCCTTCCAACAGTTGAAAAAATATCTTTCTCGGCCGCCCATTATGTCTAGGCCCGAAAAGGAGGAGGTTCTGTTTGCTTACATTGCTGTAGCCTCTCATGCAATGAGCTTAGTACTAATAAGAGTTGATAATGGAGTGCAGATGCAGAAGTTGATAAGAGTTGATAAGAGTTTATTATGTGAGCAAATCATTGCATGAAGCAGAAGTTCGTCATCTACCATTGGAGAAGGCCATCTTGGCGGTGGTGTATGCTACACGGAAGCTCCCTCATTACTTCCAGGCTCACATAGTTGTGGTTTTAACCCAACTTCCACTTCAATTACGACTTCAGAAAGCTGATTACACAGGGAGAATTGCCAAGTAAGGGACAATCTTAGGGGGTTTTGATATCAAGTATATGCCTCGGACCTCTATTGAGGGCCAAGTCCTTACAGATTTGGTGGCTGAGTTTATTGAATCTCCATTGGGGGAGGAGGGCGAAAAGCAGAGCACGGGAGGAAAATCAGTTAAGACGATCTCCTTACATGGACCCCTATCTTGGAAACTGTATGTTGATGGTGCAGCTAATTAAAGAGGATCTGGAGTGGGGCTAGTTGTAATGTCTCCTGTAAAAATTACAATTGGGAAATCCTTAAGGTTGGGTTAGGCTTCTCGGCCACAAATAATGAGACTGAGTATAAAGCTTTGCTGGTAGGGATGGCTATGGTTTAGAAAATGGGAGGAAGAGAAGTGAAGGTGTTCTTGGATTTGAGGTTAGTCGTGGGCCAGGTAAATGGAGAATTGGAAGCTAGGGATTTGAGAATGCAAGGAAGGTACTCTGCTTGAGAAAAAGGAAAGTCTGGTCGTGTCCGAGGGGCTATTGTAGGGATAAAGGGCCTAGAAATGGATATTGGGTTGTGGGCCGTGTCCGAGGACATTAAGTTGTCCGAGGATTGGTAGACATTAATGAGGATGTCCCAATTAGTAGGCTATGGGGTAAGTCTGGTTGTAGAGGGAGGGGAATGTAGTCCGAGGAGAGTATACCTCCTCGGCTAAGCAAAGTAGAGGTCAAGGGTCTGACCTGCCATTAAGAACAACACGCCAGACAATTATACTGGTAAGGATAAGCATCAAAAGGGAAGGAGACAAAGGAAAGCTGAGAAATATCTAGGAAAAAGCTACTACCTCTGCATTAAATGCTCTGCAGCTAACTCTCTGACCGCATTAATGTGGAGGTGATACCTGAACAGTAACATTTAGCCTTACAGCTACTCAAAAAGGATTCAAAAAGGTGCTGATGGGACAAGGATCAAAACTAGCAACTTGATTTACACGTGGAGGGCTGAGATGAAGTAAAGCAGGGGAATATAAAGAAGAAAAATCACATTACAAGAGGATCATCTGAGAATCGGTAGAAAAACACTGTAGCCACAAGAACTGTAATTGTACTTAAGTTCAAAAGAAATATATATAAGAACTACTCTCCTTGGACTTTGTCGAGGAAGATTTTCCTTGCATAAAACTTGTTTATTTTCATTTTCTAGCCATCTTTAACCTACTGTGATTGTTGTCCGACTCATTGAACTACTCTCATGCCACTTTCTACAAATTCCTTGTATTGGACTCTTTGGGCCTTTGTCCTTTTCATTTTTGGGCTTGGGAACCAAAACGTGCCCTTACAGTAATATTTTATCAATTTTACAATGTTAAGACTTAACAGTATAAAAACGTGCTTACAAAATAGTGACTTAAGAGTATAACAACATGCTTACAAAATAGTATATCGCTTACTTTCCTTGACTGTTTTCAAAAAATATAGAGTTCAACATTTTTTTCCTATTCTTCTAAGTTTTTAATATTTGAGTTTGTAGCAAAAATCTGGAGTTTCGAACTGAGAAAAAAAAAAAACCCAAAAGATGGGGGGAAAAAAAATAAAAAGAAAGATAGTGATGCCTTTAGGGTTTTAGGGTTGTATGTGAACATTAAGTAGATTTATTTATTTATTTATTATTATTATTATTGTGTGTAAAATATGGAACTCACTAATTAAAGTGGCACGAGACATGAAAAAATTGCAATAATTCTATGGTACAAATTTTTTTACAAAATGTTCACAGTTGCCAAGATGACTAGTTGTTAATGGTAGTTAAAAATGTGATATTAATTATGAGCCCAAATAAAAACCACTAAAAACTTATCAATCTTTTTTAGAAGATTTTTTTTCTTTTCTTTTTTCAACTTAACTATTTTTAAAACTTATTGTGTCTATAGCATTATAAAATAAATAATAAATAAATAAAGGAATAACAAAGAAGTGTCCTATATATATATACACCGTCTATTAAAATTCTGACATGTCATATTTTCTTTAAATTTTATAATCGATGGTTTTATATACAAATAAAATCGTAAGAAATTTCTATTAATAACTATAATAATTATGAAATTCCATATTTAGAAAAATGAAAATGAAAAATTTTGAATTTTTGTGTACTTCTAATATTGCCATTTAAGGTTTTGAAAGCCTAGATCCTTTCACATTATTATTCATTAGTCTAACATAATTTTTGATTGATTTTAAATTCTATGATAGCTAAGAGCCTTATAGCTCAACTAGTTATTACATCCTAGTGTTTTTAAGGAAGACATTGAGGTTTCAAATCCTCACACATATAAATTAAAGCCTTTGGCCTTTATTGACTTTTTCTAAAGTTGCCGCATAAGGTTTTGAAAGTCTACATTTTCTCACATTATTATTCTAATATATGTGTTAGTTGAATTTAAATTATACAAGGATCCCTGTACAAAACTTCCTATATTTAAATCCTCCGTTATATTTTTGTTAGGGTTCGGTTAACAAGTGTCTTTAGGATATTTGTTAATTGATCATTTTAGGAAATATCAGTAGCTTTTTTCTATTCTCATAAAATGTTTCTGAAAATATTCTCTAAACCAATAATCTTAGAGTATTTGTTAACTTTTCCCATTTTATAAAGGAAAATGCTAAAGCTACTACAAGTTTTATTACACTAAACTTACAAGTTACAATGAATGTGATTGGTGGGTTTCAACCATCTCATAAATGAATATTTGAATTGCCAATTTATAATTGATGACAAATTAGTTTGTAAACTTAATATTGTAAAACTTGTAGTATTCATAGCGCTGCTCATTTGTAAAATTATGTTTTGTTTAAATTGTTGAATAGATAGTTCCATATAAAAGGGCATTTCTAGATGCTCATGGTTTGTGTTGCTATATATTTTCAACGTAGTTTCTAGTTAGAAGTATACTCAATTGTTAAAGTTGGAAAAATATG
Organism: Quercus tomentella; assembly: GCA_028535165.1. Classification (NCBI taxonomy): domain Eukaryota; kingdom Viridiplantae; phylum Streptophyta; class Magnoliopsida; order Fagales; family Fagaceae; genus Quercus; species Quercus tomentella. The sequence continues at coordinate 52,048,564 of JAPQVY010000089.1, read as the reverse complement.
GATATTAACCATTCCATTATTAATTGTCTTTCAAGAAAACTATTCCATTGGTGCATGATTAAGTGTTCTTTGTACTCGTTCTAGTGAGTTATATATAGTGCAAATATTGCTCTAGTTAAATTATATTTTTACATAGAAAAAGTGTGACTTAAAAAATTTATACATAAAAATTTGATTAAAAAGTGAAATTTTAAAACAAAAAAATATAAAATTAGATTAAGAAAAAAAAAATGCTAACAGTAAAGGGGAAGGGTCATCTTTTGTTTTTAAATGATTTTTTTTTTTTTTTTTTTTTTTTAACAATGTCACAAACAAAACAATTTTTTATTATCAAATTTGACAACTATTGAGTTTGCATGTTATTATTGATTTTCATATGGATCAACCATTTATACTATTTCATTATTCACCAATAACAAATTGCCATTTTAATTAATTTTGAAATTTGTTGGGCCTGACTTATTGTTTAAATATTTAGGTTTCTCACTAGTCAAAAGGGTATACCATCCTCTGAAAGGAATTTTTTATTAGACAAATAACTTTGATGGTTTACCAAGGAAAAACAAATTAAGCACAAATTTACCAAATTACTACTTTTGTAATGCAAATCAAGCACATATGTCTACCTGAGTGGTAGTTAATTTGTTAGTGGACTATATATAAATTTAATTTTTGAAACTATATTTTAACTTTTGTGCAGGTTCTTAGTAATGGAAAGTTCAAGAGTGTTGGACACAGGGCTGTCACCAATAAGTTGTTGCCGCGACTGTCGCTAGGAATATTCTATACACCAAGTGAAGATACTGATTGGTCCAATTGAGGATTTGATTAATGAAGAGCAGTTTCCAAAGTATCGAAACTATATTTTCAAGGAGTATATGGAAGAATTTTATAGGCAAGAAGGAAAGAGGAGGAGAGAGAAGGAAGCTTTTGAGTTGTAACCTTAAGAACTTGCTTTTTTTAAATAAAGAATAAAATTAGACCGTGTGATCTTTGTTGATATAATATCCATATATAGGCACCCTATATTGTATTTATCGTACTACACTATACTGCACTACTAGTAATGAGGTCCATGAGGACATCTATGATCGATGTATACTCAAATCACCATTCCCTCTTCCTTGTATGTGTTTGCTTGTCAAAAATAAAATTACATCAATAAAGATACACTTTTGTGTATTTTTCTCCCCTACTAGCATGTTGTACTCTTTAATTACTCTTGTAGTCCACACAATTCAATGTCCACAATTTGATATAGAGGGTGGAAAATGAGCAAGAGAGTCAATTTCGTTCTAGAGGCTATTTTAATTTGGCTAGCATAATGAAATATTTTGATACCAGTTGATAGTGGTGTACTGTTGTGGAATTTTAAAGTACTTGCAAGTGTATGAACCGTATTGAACACTACAAGAAATTTGTATTATTGCGGCGGATTTTTTCGGTGGGTGCAAAAAATGTCGCTATATGTCTCATATTGCGGCGTTTTTTTCCAACCGCCGCTATAAATGGGGTCTATTGCGATGTTTTATTGGACCAACACAATAGCTGTAGTCTTTTGCGGCGTCTTACAACAACAGGACATAGAACCGCTACAATATATATGTTTTAGCAGTGGTAACTTAGATATAGCGGTGCTCCAAAAACCCACCGCAATAAATATATCATTTTGCGTAGATACTATAGTGGTGGTAGAGAAAACCGCCGCAATAGGTACCTATTTTACGGCGCGTCTTCTTAGTTATAGCGGCGATAGAGACCGCCACAATAGACCTTCTAATTCCCCGCCTCCCCACAAATCTTGCCTGTGTCTTTTTTTGGCTTTTTATTTTAGCACCTTTTCATTTTTGCGCAGATACACTATCTCTCTCATTTCACTCCCAAAAAACAAAAACACTATTCATTCACTCTACTTCTCTTTAACTCTTCAAAGACCCAAAATCCCACCCAAACACCCAGCTCAAACACTATTCACTCTATCACTCTCTCTCTCTCTCTCTCTCTCTCTCTCTCTCTCTCTCTCTCTCTCTCTCTCTCTCTCTCTCTCTCTTAATCTCTAACTCGCAGTCCCAAAAATCCCACCACCGCCACTGCCTTCACAGCAACCCCACCACCATCACCAAACCGTCAACTCAGTGGCTACCATCTAGCAACCCTAATCCACCTCATTTCACTCCCAAAAACCAAACACTCTCTATGATGTTTTGATTATTTTTTTACTTTCGTTTTTTTATTTTTTTATATATATTTGATGATGAGAAACAAAGTTCAATGTGTGTTGGTTTGTGCTTTATCAGTTTATGGGTATCCCTATGATGTGTTATGTTTCCCTGTAATGTGTTATCCTTGTGATTTTCAAATGTGCGTTGGTTTGTTAATGAAAATTTTACATTAGATTACGGGTATCCCTGTGATTAGGGTATTTTACTACTCTTGTTTGAGTTGTTAGATGTGTCCAAATGTATTATTATTGTCTCGGTTTGTGTTTCATTGCTGACAATGTAGTGGAAAAGAAAGGAAAATGGAGAGCTTGAAATTGATTTTTTTTTTTTTTTTTTTTTGGTCTTGATTTGTATTTGGTTGCTGAGAAAATGGTAGAAAGGAAAGGAAAATTAGAGGGAAATTAGCTCGGTTCAGAAGTTTGATTTTTTAAATACAACTATCTCAAATGAACCAAATTGTTTGGTAGATACTTACTTAAGTAATAGAAATTAGAGATCTGGGGTTCAATCCCCGCCTACACCAAAAACTGATTGGTGTCTTGGTCTGATGATAAAGAGCTATCATCAGGAGCGGATACCATAGGTTGAAACTCTCAAAAAAAAAAAAAAAAAAATTTAAAACTTCCTAGCAGAAATTTCTAATTTTCTATCTATTCAAGTCTGATATTTCTTTTGCTTCTTTTCAAGACTAACTCACCTATTCAAGTTTGATATTTCTTTTGCTTTTTTTCCAAGACTAACTCTTAGGAAGAAAATTTGTGGTCTAAAAGTGTATATGTTCTTAATCTGTACCTCAATAGATAAACTAGACAATAGCTATGTCTTGGCTTGAAAGATATTGAATGCTTCAATATTTGCACAACTTGGCCATTGATTTCCTTGTTCCTAACCAATCATTTCAAGCCCTGTTATATTTCTATTGCTTTGTCATATGCATAGATAGTCTTCCGCTGTATCTAATGTTATTATGTCCGCACAATGTTATGTTTTGTTTAAACAGCTTATAGATGCTCTAATGAATTCCAGTAGGTGGATAAGATACCCATATTTTGTTAAGAAGAGTGTTATAATATTAGAAGTTTCCAACTATGAAATGGTAAGAAATTTAAGTTGTTAACATGTTAATTTAGTTAAGTTTAATGATAATTCCATAGTAAGTTAATGCAATAGCATTATGAAAAAAAAAAAAACTTAATGTTCCTTTCAATTGTTTCATGTAAATATCATGCACAAGTTTTGTAGTATCAGTTTGATATCAACTTGTTTTTTACTTGTCGTTGTGCTTATATACTTGCTTTTATTTTACACTTTGACAATTGAAATGGCAAGGTGAAAAGAAAATTTGCGCACGCATTCCAAGAGCGTAACCGTGGAAGGAGTTTCTACACAACATGTGGATCAAGAAATGAACAAAGAAATGCATGAAGTTTCTACGCAAGGTATGGGGTTACAACTTGACATCAAATTTTCTATTAGTTTGCTTAAAATTTCTATTAAAAAAAAAAAAAAAGGAGCAGACTCTATGTCTCAGCCCCTACCCTATATGTCTCATGATGGTTATTGTCATGTTTGATGTCTCAGCTCCTACCCTATAAATATAATCCCTAAAGTCCCTTTAAATTTTAAAAAGACCCCTTGTACATTTAATTTTATGATATTAATCCTTAGACAAAAATATATATTCAATTTCATATATATTTACTTATTTAAAGATATTGTGTCCTTTAAATTTCAGATGTGCAGCCACCTGTACGTGCCACTCACGGGCCAAACAAGTACTTGGATGTTTGGGATCTTCCTAACGACTAAGTAATTGAGTTGACGCTAAATAGTGTGCATCAGCTGGTTGATGAAGGGGCGAGGGCTTTCATTGGTTTCTTGGGGACGATTGCGCGAAAACCCCACATGTGCCCGATTAGATATCTGACTTGGAAGGACATGCCAGAAGAACTTAAAGAAGAGTATTGGCGTCTTGTAGAGGTAAACCATGAACTTATAATACTTGTAATTATGACATTTTGTACTAGGTTATACATAAGCATTTGAGCATGAAAAAGTTTGTAATTTGCTAACTCAACTATTTGATTGTAGCGAAAATACGTTGTCCCTACTAATCCTACTGCATATGCGGCTTTGAAGACATTGACCTTACAGAAAATTGGGAAGGCTTGGAGGGACCACAAGTGTAGGCTGAAAACATCTCATTACATACCGCATCCAAGAAACAAAGCACGGGTGAAGAACAACTGACCCAAGGGATGCATACTAGAAGATTGGGATGTTCTTGTTGACCATTGGTATTCTGATGATGCAGTGGTATGTTTGTTCTCTCTCTCTCTCTCTCTCTCTCTCTCTCTCTCTCTCTCTCTCTCTCTCTCTCTCTCTCTCTTCATTTTTTTTTTTTTTATTATGGTTATGTGACAATTATCACTACTTATTTCACAAATCTAGTGATATGGATTCATACCTCAAAATTATGCACTAAGAAATGTTATCAGCTAGCCAACAACTAGCTTGAAAGGTACATATAATATTAATTTAGAATTATTGTGAATAGGTATGTTAGATAAACTAAGAGGGTCAGTTTAATTACTAGAAGAATAAGCCAAAAGAAAAATTCCCTAGCACCCGTATATATGTATCCTATGATTTGTTGATCATTTAGCTAATAATACAAAATTTTAACAAATTTCTTGTGTATTTTTTTAATTACATGCATATAAGATTCCTTTAAAAGAAATTCCATCTTTGAATCCAAACCTACTTGGGCATGAGGACAATACCATATTGAACCATAAGGTCTGCATAGTAATAGTAACTAATTGTTTAGCTGCAGTACAAAAGAGCGCAACAATAGGTGACTTAGTTGGGGGAAAAAAATACTTGGATAACCCTTTTTTTTTTTTTTTTTTTGGTAGTGTCTCTTAAAATTTTACTTTCATTTTTTTAGTGCTAGGGTATGAGCAACTGTTAGAAAATAAGATTGTGAAGCTCCATTTAACATGAAATTTTTAAAACCAGACCTCATATTCAAGATGTAGGACTTCCAAGGACAGGAGTGAATTATCCAACAACTCACTACACAAACCTTGCTTCTTAACTAAAACTTGACACCTAATTCAATGTACGAAAATGTATGATCCTTTGAGGTTTCCAATATAACATAACCTAGCCACATTTTGTACTGATATGAGAAAACTAGGCAAAAAATGTATTGAAGCACACACTTTCCCACTTCATATAAAATTTTCTATATATAAAAAAATAGTTGCTTTTTCTTATTAATAGTAAATTAATGTACCAATAACATGACTATTCAAAGATGTGCTCCATTAAAAAAGTACAGATTGAACTAACTTGACTATTCAAAGTCATAATTAGTACTTCTTAATAAACCAAAATATAGTAATGCCAGACTAATCTAAGATCTAGTATTCTATAAGGTTAATTTGAAGTTCTTATACATAAAGGCCTCAGATGAAAGTTATGATGTGAAAGGTTCTATTTTATTCTATTAAAAGTAAACCTGGAAGGATTTTTGAGAAAATCTTTGCAATTTTCAGACTGGACTGATTTGAATTTTTGTAATAATCAAATGTGTTTGGTTTAGATGGATTTATTAAGGATTAGAAATCCACCTCAGGAAGGACTCATCTTGGGTATATTTTTCCCAGCAAGCTTATTTGACCCAAGAACTGTCAACCAATGGCTTATATGAATTATATAATATCTCTTAGGGTTAAGGGGTTTTATGAATTCTTCATTTACCTGAACAAAAATTCATAGCTAGTTTTATGATTTGGTCTCAGTCTTTGGTTGCACATTTTTTACCCTCAAGCCGGTTTATGTCACTCTCAAATAGAAATGAAAATCAAATATACCCTCCAATTGGTTTTCATTTCCCATTGTAGCTTTTCAAGGTTGCATTTGTAATTTACAATCGTTCTTATGGCATGTAATTATGCATCTTAGTTAATGAAGCATTAATCTGCTTTAATCATAGTTGCTTTGTGAATTTGTGAACTTTATAACTTTTCTATGATGAATATTATATTCCCGCATTCAGTAAAAAAGAAACATAACCCCAGTGATAATTCTGTTAAGACTGATACATACATTACTAGTTCCTTGATTCCTTCTCAATATTGAAAATTGAGTGCATTTGATTTCATGGATTTGTAATAGTTGAGGTTGCTCTGTTTTCCATGGCTATTGTAGTGATCGAAAGTTTAAACTTGCAACTGGACAAGAGAAATTGTGGTACTTTTGCAATATATATATCTTGTTGGAACTTGTAAGCTTTAATTGTCTTTCCGTAGATGACGAGCTAAATAATTTGTTTCTTTGGGTTGGTCTTTAATCTGTCTCAAGCATCATTGTCCTCTAATGTTTGTTTGTCTTGTAAATGAAGTTATTCCATGTGTAAAATGTTGATATATTTTGTAATTCAATCATTTTGTAGATAGATTTAGAGAAGAATAGGGACTATCGTTCTAAATAGGAGGACTTACATACTGTTGGTTCATGTAGCTTTGCTGTGCACGCTGCAAAGAAGGTAATAAGTATTATGACTAATTTTTAAATGATTTGACTTATCTTATGTGGAACCAATATTCATCACTACATAAATATGCTGTTCATATTGCAGGCAAAAGTGGATGGATGTCCTGTAGAGCATGCAGCATTATATTCAATACTGCATACTCGTAAAGATGGATCTGCAGTTAATCCAATAGTGCAAGCAAAAATGGTGAGTAATCCATTTTATTACATTAAATTTTATTACGTACCTGCTTTTGAGTTTGTATACGGAAGCTTATGGTGATGTATAAAATTATATTAATGAAATGAAGGTTAACAAAACAATAATTTTTTAAAAATTTATTTTATTATTCCCCAAATCAAGCAAGCAACAGAAAAGTGATAAAGGAAAATGCTAGAAATTTTGAATTGTAACTTTATAGATTATTAGTACTTCTCTTCTAATCTCCTTGGATAGGGACATACCATGAAACTCATGTATAATATTTTGTTTGTGATATGAAATAAGTCTGATCTTTCATTTCTGTGCTCATCAGATCTATTGCCATTTTTGCTTTCCGTATTTGATTTTAAGATTTCTTAGGATTGTTTTCTGATTGATACTTAATATAAACCGAGCTAATTGGTTATGGATTTGGTGCAATTTTGTAACTAATAATTCAATGTTGTAAAAGTTTTTTTTATTAATGGTCTTGATCTGTCACTTGCATTTTCTATTCTATTTCTAAGCAGCAAATTGATGTTGATCCTGTATTTGGGTCAGATTTGATTTGGGTTACCTTTGATCATTATTATATTCATGCATTGTTGGTTAAGTTAGAACACGTTATTTCACTGTCATGAGCTATTTATTCTCTTTGCCTCAGTCAACCCGAAAATCCAGTTTTCAGCTTTAAGATTCTAGCAAATTCTGTATCTGCAAGGTTTTATTTATTTATTTTAAACCACTTTTAAGCACAGAGTCCCCCTTTCCTCTCTATTAATCTTGTTATGAAATTGCATCTGTGTTTGGTCTGTGATTCCAAACAACCCTTAGGTGGTGAAGCCTAAGCTGTCTTGCATAATTTTGCTATTTGATATTGCAAACAACATTATAGTAATTGCGGCATTGGTCATGGAATAGTGATACCATCATTATATTGTGTACACTTCTCAATATAATTTTTGTTTTCTTAAATCAAAAGATGTTGCTAATTTCTAATTGTTTTGTTTTGTTCAAACCCAAATATCAAGATAAAATGAAGGAGTTGTTGGTTGAACCTTCAAATCAATTGCAATCATCTGACACAAGTGGTAGTATTGCATGGGCACCGGATCATGTGTTTGCCAAAGTGATGGGTAAAGAGCGCAAAGGTCGTATTCGTGGGGTAGGATTTGGTCCAAGCCCAAGTGGCTGAAGTAGCAAGAGTGCTCTCACAGACCTTCAAGTATGATTAAGTGAAGCAAGGGATGACGAAGTTGCACAACTGAAGGCTTCCTTGGTTGATATGCAGGAAAAATTGTCCTCTTTTGAAGAAATGAAGGAAAGACTTAGCCAATTCAAAGAGATGGAGCAAAGAATTGCTCGCATGCTTCAACAAATGCAACAAATAACTTCACAATGCAGTCAAGTTGGCAATAGTTTTTGTTTAATTCCTTTGATCATGCTATTTCCTTGCTGGGTTTGTCTTATAATTTGCTGTGATGGTTAGTATTAGTGTTTGTTTGTTGAGTTCCTTGCTGATAATTTGCTGTGGTGGTTGGCACTAACTAGAAAATTATCCTTCAAATAAGTTGGATGAAATGTATGCCTCATAGACAAAATTGTTCCCACATGAATATATATCAATAAGTTGTATGTGTATTGGTTGTCATACTTAGTAGAAAAGCTTATGTTAATATACTTAATAGAAAAGCTTATTGGTTTTTAGACTGCTTTTCCCTCTGCAATTGTGAATATTAGCACCCTAGATCATGGCTTCAGCTTATGCAAATGATACTCTGACCTAGGTTACAAAAAATTGACTTCTTTTGGGCTGACTACTCTATCCATTATGTTCCTATTATCCTAAATGGTTCTTACATGCTTATCCTTAAAGAAATGTGAAAAATGAAAAGGGAAAAGTAAAGGGGAGAGATAAGTTCCTAACCGATTTCTGCCTGAACTGAGAGCAACTCATTTTGATGTAAGTTCTCCACAACCATGGTTTCACCTATCAATTCATGTAGAAGACCTAGATATTACATTATTTATGATATCCTTGGATATCCTATGTTACTGTAGTTATTCTTTCTTGAGCCAACCTAAAATTTATTTGGGTTTCCAAAGACTTTATTGCTCAAGGAAAAGGTGACATTAGGTCAATAAATTGGAAAGTACACATGACAGGGAAATGTTTATTTGAGACAATCAATTAGAGTATCTTGTTGAGATCATTTCTTTGGTTGAATAGCAGGAACTTTTGAGGGATGCTAGAGAAAATAAACAGATATGCATAAGCATGGAACTGGCATACTAAAAGGAAATATTTAATTACTCATGATATCTTACATGTGCATCTTATCTTTAGGATTCTTGAGCTAAGAAACTTTTGTAGGATTTACAAAGTTTATACTTTATGGAGTGAAAGTTGTTTGGTAATTTGAATTTGTAGTATATTTCCTTCTTCCTTCCTCATGTACTTTTCCTATTATGTTTTGACAGAAAATTTATATACTTTGTAAGCAATATGTCTATGTTTCTAGATATTGTCATAGTTGATGAATAGATGGGCACACCAATCTATATACTTCAGTAAGCAATATATCTATGTTTCTGTCAAGTGAGCAGCAATGGATGATTTTATTTTAAAAATTATTAGTCATGGTTGTGACTAATTATGCAAGTGGTCTGTCTCATTATGCAACATTTAATAGATTTATGTGACGTGTCTGATGTAGTACCTCTCCTGTTTAGTATGTTATTCCATCAACTATGTATATAGTGCACTTCTTTTGGCATGATCAGTTTGCTTCCCTGCTTTTTGTACTTGACTAATCATCTGGTTAAGCCCTTGATCTGGCTTTTAAGGATGAAATGAATTCATGGAAGTTTGGAGATTTAGAGTTTTCAAATCAAATAAAAATCACAGTTAATAAGTATGATTTAGTTTAGTTAGATTTCACTTGGTGATTTTTGATTGACGAAACGACATGCTCATGAAATATTAAGTGTTTGTTCTCAATGTTAACGATTGGAAATTGGTGTCAGTTGACTTTGTTTGATATCTTTTACTCTAATATCCCAAGCAGTTTGGGTCCTGATTAAATGTTCTATGTACAAGGAGTGGTAAGACCATAGATCTTTTGTTGTTGCATTGTGACATTGCCCATGAATTGTTGACTTATACCTGGTTATGCATTTGGGTGTCCCTACCAACTCTCCTTCACTCTATTGTGCTATGTTGTATTGTTTAAATTTTGGTTCTAAAGATATGTACTGATTTTCACTAATAAAAGTGGAATTTGACTGAACTAAGTCAACTTTTTGAAGCTTATTGCTAGTTTTTGATGTTGCAAAGCAATTTTGGATTGCAATATTTGATATCGTTGTGTCCTAATTATTGCCTTTTTTTTGTATGTAGGATGTTCCTCCGATCCTACAATCCCTAGCTCTCCAAAAATCATCAGCTGCATCCCATCAACCAAGCAGCTTATAAGTTTTATGTTGGTGTTTGAGGACATTTTGTGTACAAAGAACCACATTTGAACAAACATATTATTTGCAAGTGTTGAAAAATATTTTGAAACACTTTGAAACTTTGATTATGGTATTAGCTTAATTTAAGTGTTGAAGGACTTTCTGTGTACAAAGGACCACATCTTTCTTTTGTTAATTTTATGATGATGGATATAAACAATGTTATGTATTTGATAATATATTTCTATGTTAATATAATGTTAGTTTGGAGACATTTGGGGTGTTATCTAGTTACATTTGTGCTATTGTCTTAGTGGAGTATAAATTATTATAGGTTATTTGTAATAGAAATGTGGTTTTAGAACCTAGGAAGGAAAAAAAAAAAAAAAACCTATAGCGGCGAGCAAAAACCCCTGCTGAAGGACTATAATTATGATATAATTGAAGACCTATAGCGGCGTTTCCTCACACATATAGCGATGGGCGTAACTACCGCTAAAAGAAGCGTAGAGTCTGTTGTATAATAAGGCCTATAGCGGCACTCATTGCCCGCTACTAAAAGCTCACTTGACCTAAATGGTAACCTCATATGGCAACGGTTTTCAGCCCACCGTAATAGACCAAAAGCGCTGCTAAGTGGCCAATCTATTGCGGCATTTTGTGTTACCACCGCAATAAATCTATAGTGGCATTGCAACAGTGGCAGGTAGAACCACCGCAATAGCACCCGCCACTAAAGGTCAAATGGACCTTTAGCAGTGGTTTTTTGGACTTTTGCAACGGTTTTGGCCCGTTGCAATAGTACAGTTTTTTTGTAGTGGAACTATAGTTTGACAAGAATAAGGTCGAACCCATAGGGACTTGAATGAACGTAGGAAAATTAATCAAATTTTAACCAAATTAATCCTAATCTAGTTTAATAAAAATTGGTTGTTTGAAATTAAATATTCTAAGCTAATAATTAAACTAAGCAAAGATATAATATAAAGCAGTAAAGAGATGTAAACAATCTAGAGAAAGGAATTAAGATTTCAGAATCCGCCTTGTTAATTCATATCAGCATACATTTATGATCATTAATTTTTTCCAACCACTACATGATAATCTAGAAATCAATCTTGCTACCATGGAAGATATTATCATTAAAACTTCTATTTAAATATCTAAAGCATGTTCTTCCTCACTTCCTAGGTATAAAATCAAATCATCAATTGTATCCGTAGCCAAACAAATCACAAGAGATATCTAATTTAAAAATCAAGAAATAATAAACCAAACATTCAATTAATTAAGACATAAATCATGAGAAAAACATGATTGAACTCATATCTAGAATCTCATCTTAGTCAATTGATATGAAGCAAGAACAATTTAAACCATTAAAGAACAAATATTGTGGGAAAAATCAAATCACATAAATATTATTGATAATCCTTAACAATGTTTCATCCTCAAATTTAATTATAAATTTAGCTATTCATGGTAATTGAAATAAAACACAAAAATAAAATACTAAACATTAAACTAGCTAGACAAATAAAATAGAGAAAGAAATAGTCACAATACTAGATAAAAGCCACAAAGGAAGCCATATGCGGCACTACCTCTTGCTCCAATTTTCTGTTTTTCATCCCAACCCTAGCACTAGCCTCTATTTTCTCTCCTCCCCTTTTTTTCATAAATTGACCTAGAGGTTTATATAAGAAAAATAGCCGCACACTATTCTCTAATCCTAATACAAGTAGAACAAGGATTTCATATTTCAAGCCACACACTAAAACTTTAGGTACGTGTTTTGGTGAAGTAATAAGAAGGCCCACAACAACTACTAATTTGGACTCTAAAGCCCACCATGTTGATTGTGTTTTTCTTTTGTGACACCTGTGCTTGGTTTTAGAGTTTCTTTCCTTGCAAACATCATACACGTTGGAATGCATCTTGGCTTCTTCTTATTTTTCTTTCTTTGCTTTTGGTCTTCTTATTCATGCCTGGGCTGCATGTTTACTTGGGTTGAATCTTTACTTCATGCTTCACATCTAGGTCTTAAGTTAGCTAGACAATTGGCCTAGCCCCACTTAGTATGTAAAGACTTTATTACCTATAAAATAAAGATAGCTTATAATCAGCCACAAAATAGCATAAAAGTGCAACTAAAAATACATATATGAGAGTAGTTTATTGTATATATTTCATGCACATCATGTACTGTTTTGGGATTACAACCATTTATATATTTCTATACAGATCTATGTTTATATCTTTTTCTTATGTAAGTATAAATTTACTGATTTTTTTTTTGTTTATAAAAATAAATTTTAAAATTGATGCTGTGGAAGCTACAAAAAAAAAAAAAAAAAAAAAAAAAAAAAAAAAAAATTATATATGGAAAAGAAACTAACCAAGTTGCTTTTGAATGAAAACCTCAAATCACAAGGAGTTCTTTCAATCTACAAGGTGATAGGTTCGTAGAATCTACCAAGAAAAAAAATTAACAAAAAGAATGAATTTTTATTAATCTTAAAGCTGAATTGCCTTGGATGCTATAATGAGTTTAAATAGTAAAAAAAAAAAAAAAAAAAAAAAATTAGGACAATTAGACAAATACTCAGAAAACCTTAATTCGCACTAATCATGTAATTAAGTTGCAAAATAGTAATTTTAACCAAAAACAAAAAAATTAAGATAATTGCTAAAATTGAAACTACCGACTTTGAAAGACATCCCAAAACAAACCGAACTTTATTTTGACTTTGAAGCTAAAAGTTATTAAGGAAAACAAATATTACTAAAAATGACAAAATTACTATTTCTCAGGCCTTAAAGGAGGAATTTGCCTAAATTAGGGCGAACTTTGTAAACGAGTCTTGATCAGAAAACCATTTCCCTTCAGACTTCAACTGTTCAAATTTCATTCAATTCCCACATCGTTGTCCTGATAAGTTCTATTGCTGCCCCTTGGTCTTGCCCCATGATTTCTAGCACTCTCACTTCTTTAGGAAGGCGTATCTGTTCTACATCAAAAATCCACATATTTTATAAGCCTAGATATTAGCTTAAGTACATTAACCCAATATATTAGCTTAAATAACACGTTTTTTAATAATTATTTAGAAAATTTTAACTTTAAAAAAAAAATTATTATACTGACTAAAATACTCAAAATATCCTCGTTGCAACCCGGTATTTTATCTGATATATTTTAGAGGAGTATCAGTACCAATTTAATGGCCAATATGATACATTTCCCCAATAATAGAAAGTATTTTATTTTCCTTCAAGTATGTTTAGTAGAGGGATAAAAAAGATGGATGATGGAAAATGTATACTACCTCCATCCCATTTTGTTGTCATATTTAGAAACATAAACTTTTTAAGGGAATATATAATTTAAGGCATTGTCTCTTAATTTTAAAAATAAAAAATAAAAGTTTCCAAAACTACCCCTATTGATTAAAACTCTAATAAAAGAATGGTAATGACTTTTTAAATAAAGTAATAGAAAAGCAAAGGGATGCTCTTAAGGACAGTTTTTTATGAACCATTTTTTTTTATAAACCATTTTAAGAAAGTTTTTTTATGAACTTTTTGTTTTGAGATCTTTTTTAATTTCTCATAAAAGTGGTATCATAACTTTCCTAAAATAGTTTATTAGCAATTGCTCTAAGTGCACCTGTTAACATGACCTATAAAGTAATAGGTAAGGTAAGAAATTTATTTATTAACTTTTCAAAGAGAACAACATTTTGGAACATCCTAAAACAAAATAAAAGATAGACAATAATTTTTATTTTTTTGCTAAATTATAAATTGCACTCCAAAACTTTGTCCATGAAAGTTCAATTAGTGTGTAAAACACTAATGAATGTTTAGACCTCCAATTTTAACAATACCAACACAAGCTTATTATACACAAACTATATATGTGCGGAATGATGAATATAAGCTATAACCAAATAGGTAAAACACTCTAAACCATAATTAATCAGAAACACAGGGTAATTAAAAGGTAAAGAGTAAGGGAAAAGAGATGCAAACACAGAGATAACACCGGCATGTGTTATCGAAAAGGAAATCGAAGAACTCGACGAAAAATCTCTCCGCCGCCCTCCAAGCAGTCAAATGATCCACTAAAGAATAAAGTTGGGATGCATGAATAGCAGAAGACCCTCTAAGCCTAATCTACCCAATGCACCTAAACCCTCCAAGCTTCTTGCTCCAACAGGGTTACGCTTAACCTTGTCTTCTTTAGCTTCTCGGATCCTGCAATAAGCCCATTGCATCAACCAAGTAAATTGGTCATCTCCAAATTGTTTCCCAAGCACCAAAATACCTCCTCACTGATATGGGTATGGTGAGATAAGGATTTGGCAAAACATACCTCTCAAGGATATGTCAATGGAGAGGGTGAGAGGAGAGGAATTTGGAGAATCAAGTGACAAAGATTGTGGATGAGTCAATCTTGTTTTTCTCTAGGGTTTCTCTCTCAAAATTATCTCTGGAAGCACTCTACATTTCGTGGGTATAAGGGTATTTATAGTAGTGTATGTGAGGAATGAGAAAAGTCAGTTTTCATCCAAACAGGACATTTTGGCGACTCAGTCTCGCGAGTGGAATGAGTCGCGAGTTAACTGCCTGGCCAGACTGTACATTTTGTCCTATAGTGCTCCAGTTATTGTGACCCTTCAATTCCCTGCATGTTTCACACACAACCCTTACATTATTCCCACCTAAATACAGGACATCTAATTGCTAAAATGCAAGCAAATTTGGCACGAAATAAAGCCAACACTTGATTGAATAGATTCAACCTTACAGTCTATCAATTCAATCATGTAATCTCAATTTTTGTGTTCAATTCAATCCTCCAATTTTAACTATTTTTAACTATTATTTAATGTAGTCCTAACTTAAATAATAATGATAATAAATAAATGCCAAATGGATGCCCACTACAAGCCAACTAGTGTTGTGTTTTCGCTAAATGGATAATCATTATATAGTCAATTGTCTATATGTTTGACATTCTCTTATGTAGCTAGGTGGCTTTTTCTGTTGGTATCAGTATGGTTGACGTAGTTTCTTGTTGACTTTGTCTATAGTACTTAATTTAAAATTGAACACGAATATTGTTGACTATTTCTGGTCGTGTTTTCACTTTGTAGTTTGTATAGGTTTTTGAGTAATGGAAAGTACAAGTGTGTGGTTCATGTAAAGCCACAGTAGGCTTAGTGCAAATAAGAGTAGTGGATGATTGTTCTGCAGAATGCACTCCGGTAGTGCAGCCATTGAGTCACACGACATGTAGTTTAGTGAGGAGTGATGAGTGTCAATTCTGGTAGGGTAGAGATGTCACGTGTCCTGTGATGATTGAGTGGTTAGAAACTCTGTTATTCCAAGAGTGTTTCCCGATGAATTAGTTAGAGTTTGTTAGGGAAATCTCCATGTATAAATATCTCATTACTTGTAATTTTATTAGGGTGAATCAATAATACAGTTTTCAAGATATATTGAATCTAGACTTTTCTCTCTCTCTAGAATAGCTTGGTTTTTCATGGTATCAGAGCCATTAATGGCGTCCTTTGCTTCTTTGAGTTCAACCTCTGCTTCTTTAAGTTCTACAAGTACCACTGCTTCTAATCATGGCATCAATCCATCACTGTTGCTTCTCTCTAATATGGCGAGTATGGTGACTATAAAGCTAGACTACAATAACTACTTGGTTTGGTTTGGAGGCACCAGATCGAAGTAATCTTGGAGGCCTATTCTTTGATTAGCTTCATTGAAGACTCCAATGGAGCTCCTGATCTATTCATGAAGGATAGCTCAGGGAATTATACCACTGAAGCAAATCCTGAATATGTTCACTGGAAGAATCATGAATAAGCACTGTTTACGTTTCTCAATTCTACTCTGTCTCCACCAATTCTTGCTCTTACAATGGGGCAGAAATCAGGGAGAGGAGTACGGAAGATTCTTGAGAAACGTTTTGTCTCTATTTCTCGTTCTAATATTCTTGGTTTAAGGGATGAGTTGATGAGTCTCAAGAAAGGAACTGAGTCAATTGATAGTTTCTTTCAGAGGATTAAAGAAATTCGTGACAAATTGAGTGTTGTTGCTGTTTGTGTTGATGAAGAAGAGCTAATTCATCTAGCACTTAAGGCACTTCCACCTGAGTATAATGCATTTTGCTCTTCAATCAGGACTAGGAATGATGTGTTTAGTCTTGAAGAATTGAACATACTATTGAATTCTGAAGAAAGATCCATCAAGAAACGTTTTGTTTACAAGGAATCTACATCCTATGAATCACTTTAATAACAGTGTCAATAATTCCAATAATCGTGGCAGAGGCAAGAACAATGGTAACCGAGGTCATGGTAATGGTCAATTTCATGGGAATTTTAGTCCTAGTAGTGGTGGTCAAGCTTATGGATCTTTTGGCAATGGTAAAGGTTCATTCTTTGGTTCTCCAAGTGGTCCTAGTTCTTCATAGTTTCAGTTTAAGTATAGCTCACAACCCTTGCAAAATCAGAGGCCTACTTGTCAAATCTGTGGCAAGAATGGTCATACTGCCCTTGATTGCTACCACAGGATGAATTTTGCCTATCAAAGGAGGCATGCTCTAGCTAAACTTGCTTCAATGGCTGCAAGTTCTATGGCTGTTGCTGCTAATTCTACTCAGAATTCACAGTGGCTCACTGATACTGGAGCTTCTGATCATGTTACTCCTGATTTGGCTTAACTCTCTCTTCATCAGCAACCTACTGTTGGTAATGAATCAGTCACAGTTGGTAATGGGCAAGAATTACCAGTCACTCAAATTGGCAATGGTAAACTAGCTACTCCCACTCATGCTTTCAAACTTGATAATATTCTTTGTGTTCCTCAACTTGCATCAAACTTACTTTCTATTCATAAATTGTGCCTTCAAAATAATGCTTTTTGTTATTTTGATGCATACAAGTTCTTAATTCAGGATTTACCTAGGGGAAAATTCTTTACAAAGGATTGAGTAAAGATGGGGTTTATCCTATTCCTCAACTGTCCAATCTTTCTTCTTCATTTGTCAGCTCTACTAGCTTTGTTGTTTTGTCAGATCATGCTTTACTTTGGCATTAAAGGCCCGGTCATCCTTGCTCCAAGATTCTTCATTCTGCTTTATCTGATTTTCAATCTGTTCATGTTCCTGTAAATAGTGACATTTGTTCCCAATGTCCAACTTATATAAGTGCTAAAATGCACAAACATTCTATACCTAAACATGTACCAGATTCCTCTTTTCCTTTAGAATTGGTTCATTCTGATGTATAGGGCCCTGCTCCTATTGTTTCTGAACTTGGACACAGGTTTTATGTCATTTTTGTGGATGTTTTTACTTGTTTCACATGGATGTTTTTACTTAGACATAAATCTGATGTGTTCAATGTTTTTGTTCATTTTAAAGCTCTTGTTGAGAATCAATTTAACACTACTATTAAGGTTTTGAGGTCTGATAGGGGTGGTGAGTATGATAATCTTAAATACAAGTCTTTTTGTTTGTCTCTTGGAATTTAGCTTCAGTTTTCTTGTTTATATACACCTCACCAGAATGGTGTTACTGAGAGGAAACATAGGCATATAGTTGAGAGTGGTCTTGCTATGCTTCATCAATCTCAACTTCCATTGTCCTTTTGGTCCTATGCCTTCAGCATTACCATTTTCTTGATTAATAGGATTCCATCTTCCATCTTGAATTTTGTCTCACCTTGGGAAAGACTTTTTCATAAGAAACCACCCTTGAAGGCTTTAAAATCTTTTGGTTGTGCATGTTACCCTTTGCTCAGGTCCTACCCTTCTAATAAGCTTCAACCTAAGTCCTCCCAATGCATTTTCTTGGGTTTTCCTTCTATGTCAAAAGGCTATATTTACTTAAATGTTGCTTTTGGTATGATTTACATTTCTAGTCATGCTATATTTCATGAGTCTATTTTTCCTTCATACTCTTTAGTCTCTTCTACTTCAGCCCCTTCTGTGTCTCCTTCTGCCACGCCCTCTGCTGATGTCTGGTTAGCTTCCTTACTTTCTTTACCTGTTACGTCCTCCTTCCCTGCTGTTTCTACATCCTCTTCTCTAGTGTCTGATAACCCTACTTCTGATGTTTCTTCTTTGCTTGACCTTCCTCTCCCTGCCTTTCCCTCTTTGGATTCTCATTCTGTTCCTTCTTCCTCTCTTCCTTCTTCTGATTCTTCTATTGTTCCTACAGTTGATACCCCTACTGCCAATGTCCATCATATGGTGACTAGATCCAAAAATGGTATATTTAAGCCCAAAGCTCTTGCTGTTGCTACTGATTATACTACCATTGAACCTTGTTCATATTCTGTGGCTTCCAAACACAAACATTGGGTTGAGGCCATGGATTTTGAGTTCAATAGTTTGCTGCAGTAGAAGACTTGGTCTTGGTACCTTTGCCCTCTGGTAAGAATGTGGTAGGATGTAAGTGGGTTTTTAAAATCAAGAGGAATAGTGATGGCAGTCTAGCTAGATACAAGGCAAGGTTGGTTGCCAAAGGTTATCTTCAGCAATATGGCTTAGATTATGAGGAGACTTTTAGCCCTACGGTTAAGCCCACTACTGTCAAGATTATATAGGCTTTGGCTATTCAATTTGGTTGGTCTTTGAGGCAATTAGATGTTTCTAATGCCTTTTTACATGGTGTTTTGCAAGAAGAAGTGTACATGGCCCAACCTCCTAGCTATAGAGATCATTCAAGGCCTAATCATGTGTGTCTTCTTCATAAGGCAATTTATGGTCTTAAGCAAGCCCCAAGGGCTTGGTTTGATAACTTTACCACTCAGTTGTTCCATCTTGGGTTTCATGCTTCTAGGGCTGACAGTAACTTGTTTATCCTCATTCACTCTTCTTGTGTGGTTTATCTTCTTCTCTATGTTGATGATATCATCATTACTAGCAGCAATTCTTCCTTTGTTTCAGACATTATTCATCAGCTCAGTGCAGCTTTTGCTCTTAAAGATCTTGGACCATTGAGTTATTTTCTTGGTTTGTAGTTTGAGTATACTTCTACTGGTATCTTTGTTCATCAGTCAAAGTATGCTAAGGATCTTCTCATCAAGTTCAATATGCTTGATTGTAAACCATGCTCCAATCCTTGCTTTTCTTCTCATCATTTGGTTCCTGCCAATAGTCCTTTGTTGACTGATCCTACTACCTACAGAAGTCTGGTTGGCGCCTTTCAGTACATGACTTTTACTAGGCCTGATCTTTCATATGCTATCCAACAGGCTTGTCAGTTTATGAGTCACCCTACTTCTCATCATCTTGTTGCTACCAAACGAATTTTGAGATATATCAAGGGGTCCTTGCATCTGGGTATTCATTTTCAGAAAGGTTCTCCTGCCTTATCTGCCTATAGTGATGCAGATTGGGCAGGGGACCCTATTGACAAAAGGTCTATCACAGGCATGGTGGTTTTCTTAAGCAATTCTAAAAATTACTTGGTCAGCCAAAAAGCAACCAACTGTCTCTAGGAGTTCTATAGAGGCCGAATATAGAGCACTTGCTATTACTGCAGTTGAGCTCTATTGGTTAAGGATGCATCTGAAGGATTTAGGGGTTTATTTGTATCATCCCCCTATTTTATGGTGTGATAATGTCTTTGCCCTTTCTTTGGCTTCTAATCCTGTTTTTCATGCTCGGTCAAAACACATAGAGTGATAGAGGTGGATTATCATTTTATTCGTGAAAAGGTTGTTAATAGGGACATGCTTGTTAAGTTCATCTCTACTCATGATCAGTTGGCTGATTTATTTACTAAGGCTCTTCCTACTCCTCGGTTTCATGCTTTGCTCACCAATCTAATGGGAGTTCCTCCCCTTAGCTTGAGGGGGGATGTAAAGCCACAGTAGGCTTAGTGCAGATAAGAGTAGTGAATGATTGTTCTGCAAAATGCACTCTGGTAGTGTAGCCATTGAGTCACATGACAAGTAGTTTAGTGAGGAGTGATGAGTGTCAATTCTGGTAGGGTAGAGATGCCACGTGTCCTGTGATGATTGAGTGGTTAGAAACTCTATTATTCCAAGAGTGTTTCCTGCTAAGTTAGTTAGAGTTTGTTAGGGAAATCTCCATAAATATCTCGTTACTTGTAATTTTATTAGGGTGAATCAATAATATAGTTTTCAAGATACATTGAATCTAGACTTTTCTCTCTAGAATAGCTTGGTTTTTCAATTCACAGGGCCGTAACCAGCAAGCAGTTGCCACAACTATCATTACCGACTGTTCTCTGATTTTATACTAAATTCTAATTTATATATGTGAAAGCTCAATGGTAGGGGGTAATGAGTTGGTGTGGAGGAAGATATGGTAGATGCACATTCCAAATAAAATAAAAGTTTTCGTGTGGTGGACTTGTCATGGTATTCTACCTACCCGTGACAACCTGCTCCGAAAACATGTAGTTGAAGATAGCACCTGTGTACTCTGTAAACGAACCAGTGAAACAGAGTTGCACGTGTTGTGGGAATGTGGCGTGGCTCAGGACATATGGGCTGGGAGCATGAGGAAGTTACAGAAAGGAACGGGTGGCCAACTTGATTTCTTGCACTTGGTGGAGGAGTTAATGTCGAAGCTGTCTCGGGAAGAGTTGGAGTTGTTTTTCGTACAAGCTTGGCTCATATGGACACAGCGCAATACAGTGACTTTTGGTGGAGTGATTCAGGACCCTTCTCGGTTGGTGAAGAGAGCTGGTGAATTGTTGGACGAGTTCAAACAGTCCCAAGTTCAGTTGTTGTTTCGACAGTCAGTGCGAGAAGTTCAAGGTGGACTCCCCCGCCGGGCCTGAGTTTCAAACTTAATTTTGATGCAGCCATTTTTCAGGACAGTGAGGCATCGGGGTTCGGGGTGGTGATCCGGAATAATGGTGGAGAGGTTATGGCGACTCTATCTGCAAGAGGACCACCTGTTCTTGATAGCGAGGAAGCGGAGGTGCTGGCTTGCAGGAAGGCGCTGGAGTCTGCTTTTGACTCGGGCTTCGCTGATATTGTGCTTGAAGGAGACAACTTTGTGGTTATGGCTGCCATTTCAAGCTCACGCGTGCTTCACTCTAGGCTGGGCCATTTGTACTTAGACATCCACTGCCTGGCTATGGGATTACATGTCCGTTCATTGTCCTGTGTTACTCGATCAGCCAATTCTTTTGCCCATTCTCTAGCTCGTTTTGCCAATTGTATAACTGATGACATTATTTGGTTAGAGGAATCCCCTCAACCGGCCTTGGAAGCTCTGTACTTTGATGCTCATTAAGTTTTAATACAAAGTTGCGTTTTCAAAAAAAAATGATGATGATGAAAATTATTTATTTATAAATTATTATTCTAAGTAACAACACTATGCACCAAATAATGAGACTGTGATTGGTCCATTTGAGGAACACCCATCAATGTATCGTAACTATAGTTACAAGGAGTTTATGGATGATATCTACAGGCCAAAACGAGCGCAAAGGTAGGTAAAGGATTCTTTTGAGTTGTAGAATTAGGAATGTGGTCTTGATCCGTCTATATAGGTGCTTTGTTTTTTATTAGTGGTCATAAACTCATAATAATCACTTTGGGTTTGCATCAGGGGTGGAGCTGTGTTGAAAGGGGGGGGGGGGGGGGGGGACAATTATTTTACTGTTTTCAAAATTTAGTCTATAATAATAAGAGCTAGCCCTCCCAAAGATTTGAATTAGTCCAATGATGCTCTTAAAAAAATAATTGGTCTAATAGTTATAAAGATATAACTTTATTTTTTGCAATTCTATTTTTTGTTGTAAAATTTGCTCTTATATCTGTTAAATATTTGATAAAATTTGGCATCAAACATGTTTGAAAATATCTTTTTTAACCCGTTATGTGGCAATTAACAATTCGTTGACTCATTAAAAAATCTTGTCACTAAAACTATACATGAAATGTGTCTTTAGTTGCCATATAATAAGTTAGAGCAAGATAGTTTCGAATATATTTAGAGACTAATTTATTCATCCAAGTTTTGGATCATTCATTTTTCGAAAATTTCATTACTTCAATTGAAAGATTTTTTACTTACTTTAGTATAAAATTTGATAATTTGTATTTAAAATGAAACTTTCTAAGAATTTCACTATGAAAATGGAAAAAAATGAATTTTGTTTTATGAAAGATTGACATCAAACATAATTTTGATTGAAAACACTAAGCTATTTTTTTTTTTTTTTTTGGGTGTGTGTATATATATAACTTATCAAATAAAAAAGTGTGTATATATATGTGTGTGTGTGTATGTATAATAAAAAAACGTGTGTGTGTGTGTATATATATGTATGAATGTGAGAGTTGTCTTGATAAATATATTAGTGTTGCAACTTAGCCCCCCCAAACAAAAATTTCTGGCTCCGCCCTTGGTTTGCATGACGTCTACAATACAATGTTCTTGATAGGACTGCTACCTAAAACCCAATTGAATGGCATTATCTTATAAATAATAAAATTTATTTTATTTTATGAGATTAATTTTTGCGTAAATATTTGGACATTATACTGTAGTCTATGAGATGTATTTTATGTGATTTAGATATGAGAATAAGATTCACATACAAAAGATCTAAATCACAAATTCTTTGGAAACTCGTAAATCCTCGTTCTTAGTTAGTGATAAAATTGTGCATTTCATATGTGAAGAGTAATATATATCAATCATGATGATCTATCTTGATCAGGGAAAGTGAAGACTTATCATGATTGATATGTTGGTGTCTTAAGTGTTTTTTAAAGTACACTGAACTAGATCATTGTGTTATTTATTGTTCACCTAACTACAATTACCTAAACAAATAAATCTCACTATTGTTATTTACATAGACTCCCAATCCTAAGGGGATGGCGAACTCAAACATAAAATGTTGATTTCTTTGACATATATTGGAATGAGATCTTGCATGGCTAAAACTTCAGTACTTTGGGCAATCACATATAGTGTAGTAGAACACACATTTTAAGACGGAACCCATAATATCTTTATAGGGACATAAAACATCCCCTTGAGATGGGTTTAATGAGAATTTATTATTCATTAGGCCTGACAACTTTAGTAAAGAGTTTTTTTGATAAATAATTATAATATGCTGCTAACCCCGCAACTTGAACCATTTCCCCCCCCCCCCCCCAGACCCCTAAAAACTTTGTGTATTAGAAGGTGCTAATTCCGCTACAAGACCCTTAGCCTTTAGTAAAGAGTGAAAGGATGAGAGAAATGAGTGAAAGGATGAGAGAAGGAGAGAGAAATAATATATGACATTCCAAATGGATACTACCTTTGTACAGTATGTTTAGTGGAAGTTTCCCCTCCCAACCCGAAGCTGCATCATGTGTGTCTTCAGGTTGCTAGAGAGCACTTTTACTGTGTGAGTAAAGTTCAGAAGTCTAGGCGCAGCATTGCTATACAAGTGCGCTGGATTAGACCTCCTATTGACTGGTTTAAACTTAATTGGGATGGTGCTTTGCTTGGGAATCCTGGCAAGGCGGGTGGGGGTGGTCTGATTAGAGATCATCAAGGGAAGTGGATCAAGGGGTACATGAGACATATCGGGATTGCTTCTAGTGTGACTGCTGAACTTTGGGCGCTAAAGGATGGCTTGTGGCTTGCATCCCAACTTGGCATTTCCCATATCCTTGTTGAGTTGGATGCAAAAATTGTAGTTGACCTGATGCAATCTACCAAAACCTCCATTAATTCCTTTTCTTTTCTACTCAATGACTGCAGGTACCTCCTCCGTCAGTTTCACCAAGCCAGGATCAGACATATCTTTCGGGAAGCGAATAGGGGAGCGGACTATCTCGCCAAAGGAGGCTGCACCTTTGCTGGGACTTTTGCTATTTTAGACTTTCCTTATTCAGAAGAACTTTGTAATATTTTAAATTCGGATGCATCGGGGTTGTATTCCTTAAGGCTTATTGCCAATACTTCGCCTTTTATGGCTAGTTTATATTAATGCAGTTAACCCCCTTTTCAACCAAAAAAAAAAGTTTAGTGGAAGTCTAATGTTATTAATTAATGGGAGTCTAAAACGCCAGGAAAAACATGGGACTAAAGGAACTTTTATCCAGAGCCATATATCGTTAATAAAATCAAAATCAATTTTTCCTGGTCCAAAATATCATTCTGTTCACATAGAGATCACAAAAACACTTTTCTTGGTATAATATAGCTATATAAGGCAGTCTTGATCAACTCTTTGCTTCAACCAGAGCTCCTCTCTTATCTTTTCATGGAGATGACACCCTTTCAATTAGCCAATAACACACCTCTCTCACTTTCTCCTAACTTCATTCTCCCAGTGAACAAGAGGCCAAACCTCTTAAACGTAGTTCCTTCTGCCTCAATTCCCATTATCGACTTAAATGACAATAATATTGATGATGGTCAAGGGCCATCCCCGTTAGTTTCAAAAATATCACAAGCTTGTGAGGAATATGGTCTCTTTCATATTATCAACCATGGAGTCCCCAAAGAATTATGCCAAAAAACGTTGTCTGTGGTTAGGGCACAATATGTTACAAAAGATCATACCAAGCAAGCGAAAGTGCTCAACTATTACCAAAAGGTCCAAAAGTATGAAGGCATAGAAAAGGTGAAAATGTGGAGTGAGACCTTCTCACACCCTTGGCATCATACTGAAGATTTTACTCATTTGTTACCCACAAATCCTCCTCAGTATCGGTATCTCAGCTGGCTCATTTACAAACTTTTTGTTTTTCCTCTACCAAAGCTAGCCTATATTTGATTGATTGCATATATAATTATAAATTAACTCAATAACTTTTTGGGTGATTCATGTTTTCTTTTGTTTGATTGTTATATATGTAGAGAAGTTTTTGCTGAGTATGCAAGGAAGATTGGAGAGTTGTTTGATAGACTTTTGAGCTTGATATCCCGAGGGCTTGGCCTAGAGAATGATTGTTTAAAGAGGAGGATAGGTGAGAGGCCTCTCCTTAACTGTCAAGCAAATTACTATCCACCATGTCCAGCCCCCGAGCTCACAATGGGGTTGCCTGAACACAATGATCTTGGTTCAATAGCGGTACTCCTACAAGTGGAGGGAGTGACTGGCCTCCAAGTGATCAAAGATGGGAAATGGTTACCCGTTGATCCTGTGCCCAATGCATTCATCATCAATCTGGCTGATCAAATTCAGGTAGCCGTACTATTTTTCAGTTTTTTCTTTAAAGGTTGCCGGTGATAGTTACACATTAAGTGTACTGGGAATATACACATTTCAGCTATAGTGTATATGGCAATGTATAACTCTACATATACAAGATTAATTAGCATAAAAATTATATTTTAATAGAAGCC
Source organism: Quercus tomentella (assembly GCA_028535165.1). NCBI lineage: Eukaryota > Viridiplantae > Streptophyta > Magnoliopsida > Fagales > Fagaceae > Quercus > Quercus tomentella. The sequence goes on along the minus strand of JAPQVY010000089.1, from coordinate 52,022,767 downwards.
AACTATTAAATTAAAAAAAAAAAAAAAATTTATTATAAAAAAGGTCAAATGGATAACCAAATGAGGACTATAACCAGTGACAGAGTTATGGTTTTAGTTTAGGAGGAGAAACATTAAAAGAAAAGCTAATTTGAAAAATTTTAATAATAAATAAATAAACAGTTATAAACTAATGAAATTGTTATACAAAATCTACTATAAATGTAAGCTATAATATTTTGTCAATCTAAAAGTATTTAGAGTATAGCAATATACTATATTCATGCTCATTTTTCTTGATTGCTTTTAAAAAGAATATAGAATTCAATAATTTTTTTCTCTATTCTTCTAAGTATTTAAAATTTAGGATTATAATTAAAACCAAGAGTTTGGAATTGTATTAAAACGCGGCTATAGCCCCATTTGGTCTATAACCGCATTTTCTATAGCCGCGTTTATACGCACGGCCTATACACCGCGATTATAGGTCCAACAGGTTTATAGCCGCGTCTTTTTAAACGCAGCTATAGGCTAAGACCTATAGCTGCGTTTTAATAGTTGCGTTTAAAAAAATGCGGCTACAATAAAAGGAAAGCTCTAAATATTCAATGTTGAACCTTAACTTCTACGGTGGAGAACCTTTGTAAGTGCTTTACCTGAAAAATGACTTGTGGTATTTTTTTTTTTTTTTTTGATAACCATGACTTGTGGTATTATCAAAGCAAGTAATGCTAAAGCATAGTATGCTTTACCAGCCCCTAGTAGATAACCTGTAACATCAATCCATTGTTCAATACATTGTGACATGGCATCAACAACAAACAATATTTATTTAAAGCAATATATCTTCAAAAAAAAAAAAAAAAAAAATTCTTTAAAGAAATATAAATATTGGAAATAGACAAAAATTATGTACCAGCCACAGATAGATGAGTTATGTCAATTGCACCAACGCAAATCCATTTCGCAGTTTCTTCGCCAAAAGCAACTGGAAGTGACTGCTTTTTTTTTTTTTTTTTTTTTTTTTTACAAGATAAAATTTCTACTCTAACCTAATCTAAGTGTATATGTGTGTGAAGTTCCCTCCTGAAAATTTGAACCCCGGCCCTTGTCTCCCACACCCCACAAGCACTTATACTTATAGAGTAACCACTGCGGTGGTCTGGAAGTAGTACTGCTCAAACAACATTACCATACAAAAGGTTATGACAGCTACTTTATTATCTACCATTAACAAATTACCACCTCAATCAATTGTGAAATTTGTTATATCTTTAGACTTATAGGCTTGCACTAGCAAAGAGGGTCTATCATGCTCTAGTGGATAGTGTTATTTTCGATTATCAGGACAAATAACTCTGATGATTTACCAAAGGAAGAAAAAAATTATTATTTACCAAATTACTAGTTTTGTAGTACAAATCAAGCACATATATATGTCTACTTAACTGATAGTTAATTTGTTAGTGGACTGTAAATTTAATTTTAAAAATTATTTTTTATACTTATGTTTTAACTTTTGTGTAGGTTCTTAGTAATGGAAAGTTCCAAAGTGTTAGACATAGGGCTGTCACCAACAAGTTGTTGCCGCGATTGTCATTAGGAATGTTCTACAACCCAAATTATGACACTGTGATCGGTCCAATTGAGGATTTGATTGATGAAGAGCACCCTCCAAAGTATCGAAAATATAGTTTCAAGGAGTATATGGAAGAATTTTATAGGCAAGAAGGAAAAAGGAGAGTAATTGAAGCTTTTGAGTTGGCCACCTTAAGAACTTGTTTTTTTATTTATTAATAAAATAAAATAAATACGTAAGATAAATAAATAAAATTGGAAAGTGTGATCTCTGTGCCCTCTCCTATATGAGGTCCACGTGGACAACTTTGATGTACATTCAAATTATCATTCTATCTCCTTTGTCATTTTGTTTCTCAAAAAAGAAAACAACAACAACAACATCAATAAAAATATTTTTTTCTGTATTGGTATGATTTACTTTTTAATGACTCTAGCATCTTGATAACTGGTTTTTTCTTTTTCGTTTTTTTACATGGTTGTATAATCAATTTTGATACTATTGTTGTCCAGAATTCAATGTCATCTGTTTGATGCAGAGGAAGGAAAATGAAACAATGAAAAGTAACGTGAGTATTGAAAAGAAAGTAGAAGAAAACTTTTTATTTTGGGTAAATTACAAAACACACTCCTAAAGTTTTGAGGTATTTGAATTTTACACCTTAACGTTTCAGAAACTGGATTTTACACCTTGAAATTACATTCTATTTGCATTAACAACCCCGCCCGTTAGTTTTTGCTGACATGTCTATTAAGTGCCACATATGCTTATGAAGTGTACTAATAATCCAATTGAAACACAACAAGCGGATTTTTTTTTTTTTTTTTTTTATAGAAAAACACACGAGGATTTAATTATTACATTTCCAATAAATAACCTAAAAAACTTTAAATTATTTCTACCAAACTATTAAATAATTTAATTCTATCTTTTATCTCAAAAAATACAATAATTTAATTTTTTTTTTTTTTTTTTACCTGATAGGATGAACAAACCCAGACAATAAAAAAACGACGAACACTAGTGAACAACCCAGAAAAATAAAAAACGAAGAACACGATGAACAAACCAGAAAAATCAAACACAAAAATTCAAACCAGCAAAAAAACAAATCACCACAGTAGATTCAAACCCAGAAAAACACAACCATAAGATTGGAATGAAGAAATAATCAAACCTAGGAAAATTGAATTAAAATTGAAATAGATGTAATGAACAAGAATGTTGGGAAAAAAAAAAAAAAAACCAAACGAGCATTTTCCTTTCGATCTCAATTGATGAGATCTAAGAGCACTTCGCCGAATAACCCAATCCATAGCCATTAGGGCACAACAACCCATTTACCCACTAACTGTCGTGACCCATCAAAACAAAGCCAAAATGCCCATCACCCACTCTTCTCTAGTGCTCGCCAAGCCACCGATGAGAGACCATGATTCTAGATATGGGCTCTCCAATCTCATTGTCAATCTCCTAGCCACCAATCTTTGAAACCACCACCAAATCGAGATGAGTAGCGATAGTGAGGCCGGAGAGAGCAAAGAAGAAGTTGAAGAACTTGGGGATGAAATGAAAGGCTGATGATATTGAGTAACCATAGTAGCCATTTAGTAGCCCAGCCCTTGGAGTACTGGTATTCTATCTCTCTCTCTTGGCCTCACTGATTTCTAGAGTAATTGTGATTTTTGTTTTAGTTTAGTTCTTTTATTATTTTGATAGTTTCTATGGCCTACGTGGGTATTAATTGAGATTGTACTGGATTGGATTTGATGTTAGGAATTTTTGGGATGCCCAGAAAATGTTAAAGAAAAAATATTTGAGTTATTTTATTTTGTTTTTTGTTTTAAGTTTATGTGACTTTGAATTTTAAAGAATTTAATTTTAATTATTTAAAGTGTTTTTGGTTATTTATTTGAGATGGAATAATTAAAATAGGTAAGTCCACATGTCATGTTTCAATTGGATCATTAGTACACATTATAAGCTTATGTGGCACTTAACAGACATGTTAGCAAAAACTAATGCAAATGGAATGTAACTTCAGGGTGTAAAATCGAAATATCCCCACACTTTAGGAGTGTGTTTTGCAATTTACCCTTTTATTTTCCTTCAAGTATGTTTGGCAGAGAGATAGAAAAGTCAAATGATAGCAAATGAATATAGGTCCTGTTAACAAGTGCTCTGAGAACCATTTTTAATTAACCATTTTAAGAAATTTTTAATACTACTTTTATGAGAAATATAAAAAGCCATAAAAAATTTATTACGTTTTTTTCTTTTTCCATAAAGAGTTTCTAAAAATATTTCATAAATCAATGTCCTTAGGGCATCCATTAACTTTTCTCAATAAATATTACCTCTATCCAATATTGTTGATCATGTTTAAAAAACTACCCCTATTGATTTAAACTCTAATAAAAGAAGGTTACTGTCCTTAAAGCAATTTTTAATTAATGGACTATTTTAAGAAAGTTTTAAAATACCATTTCATGAGACACATAAAAGCTATTTAAAAAGTCAGTTGTTTCTTTATTTTCCCATAAAATTTTCTAAAAATATTTTATAAACCAATACTCTTAGGACATCCGTTAACGTTTCTCATAAAAGAATGGTAATGACTTTTTAAATAAATGGTAAGTTAGGAAATTTATTTATTAACTTTTCAAAGATGACTACATTTTGAGACATCTCAAAATGAAATAAAGGACCAATAATAATGTTTTTTGGCTAAATTTCAACTTTTACCCTCTAACTTTGCCCAAAATTTAATTCAATCATGTAATTTCAATTTTTCAATCAATTCAATCCTTCAATTTAAAAATGATTTGATGTAGTCCTTCTGTCACTACCTGTAGACACCCTATTTTGTTCCGACCTATATCCAAGCCCCCCGGCCCCAATGATGAGAAATCAAATAGCTACCAAAATGATCAACATTGTGTGTGGAACCCAATGAGGATGACAGGCCTAAGAATGACTCATTACAATCCAAGCCCAAGCCCAATTGTGAAAATAGGTAAGAAGACCAAAGCCCAAAAGACAATTTGTCCTAATTTGGCCCAGACTTACAAAGAGTGCGCACGCCAAGTATATGATGTGTACACACCCAATTTGTGGCATACGCACTCCCTGGACCGAAAGCCTAAAATTACTTCATTTCAATTTTGATGAGATTCTAGGGCAACTAGCCTGATCAACTGGCTACCCAAACATGTCATCAATCCCTAACTACCCATTGTCCCTATAAATAACCCCATTTCTAACATCAAAAGGGTCAAAAAATTAAACCTTACTGAAACTCTACCAAAATTCTGCTAGAATACCTAAACCTAGAGTTTTAAGGCTAGAAGGGCAAAAAGGTTGAGAATTAGATTGATCTTCAAATCTCTTCATTTGAAGGTAGTCGCTTTCTCACCCATATTAGAATTTTAGTTGGTTCAAGCTTGCAAACACAATCATTTAGGGCATCCCAATCCCCCCTAAATCAAGTAGTTCAACCTGTTCTCCCACACATACAACTGCGGTAGTTGATTTCAGCTGAGGGGCCAATCAAAAACAACAACATCTAAGTGCTATAAGAAGGAGATGTAGATCCTTCCATGATCCACACTCTCCTCCTTGATTCTTGTTCCCTTGATGTTTCTTGTTTTTCTTAAGTATTAATATGTTGTTTTGTATGTACATAATATATTTTGTGCCCTTTGTTTTGTTCATTTCCCTTGTTTGTGCTGAGAACATGTAAGTACCCTAATCTACCTTGGGATGCGTACACATAGGATGAGATGCATACGCATCCATATCCTGGCGTACACACCTTTTTGACGGCAAGAATTATTGTTTTGGTCATTTTTCTAGAAATATGCTTCAAATCTCAAGTGCGTATGCCAATAGAAGAGTGCATACACACCTTTCTTACGGTGTATGCCAATTTGGACCCTAACCAGATTTCCTGCCTTTTTTTGTTTTATCTATCATTAATGTCATGTTTTATTATCTATCTTTTTTATTTATTTATCCATTTTTAATATATATTTCTGACTATCTTTGTTTCTTTCCTTGTGTGATATTAATTGCAAAATACCAAAAATACTCTTCTTTTTTTCCTTATACATTTCAAAACCTTAATTCTTTCTTTCCCTTCTCTCTCATATATTCTTTAATTCTAATTCAAAATTAATAAGGCAACCAAAAGTTTTAGAAACATGTAAGGAAACATTCAAACTTTAAAAGCCTTAAATACTTTCTAAACTTAAAGTCAATAACTAATTAGTATTCAATTCTTTTGAGGATAATAGGCTATTCAAATATAAGAAAAGTATAATAAAAAAAACCTTCATATAATTAAGGTAATTGATATGAATTTAAATGGCAACATCAAAAGTCAAGTCAATCAAGTTTAATTAGTCAAATCTTTGTTAAGCCTTAAAAGTCATGAAGCTCTTAATGTTAAATCAAGACAACTCAAAGTCTAATAAAGGGAAAACACACATCAATTAATGAAGACTCAACTTCAAATTAATGACCGCTTCTCATAAGACTTAAGCACCATCCAAAGTAAGACTCGCAACTTTGTTTGGTACCTACATGCATGTGCCAATGGAGTCGATTCCGTACCGTACCGGCTGGTATATACCGTAACGGCAAGCAAACCGGTACATATAACCCCCCCTGTTTCGTACCGGAAAAAATACCGGCCGTATCGGCCAATTTCGGGCAATACCGGGCGTACCGGCCGGTACAGAAAAAAGTTTTTTTTTTTTTTTTTTTTTAAGTTTTGTAATTTTTGAATTTTTGTTAGGGTAAAATGGTAACTTATTTGCATTAACTTATTAGTATTATTTGTTTTCTTAGTATGCAATGGTAACTTTTAAGCTTTCTATTTTTTATATTGTGTTTTTTTTTTTTCTTTTAATTGATACTAAAGTCTAAAACCATGAATAATTAGTTCTGAATTGAGGAAATGTTTTATGGTAAACTTTTATATTTATTATAATATATATACACACACACACACACACACACACATACATACATACATACACACACACACATATATATATATATATTTATTTATTTATTTATAAATATAAAAAATAGCGGTAAACCCGAAACGGTACACTGGTATTGACCGGTATCCGAAATATATCGTACCGCTGGCCAAACCGGTACGGTATTGACTCCCTTGGCATGCGCTCGTGCACATACATGATTGGGTATACACATGCACACACATTAAATGCCTTAATGTTGTCTCACCATGTTGTTTCCCATGCCATGTTTCGTTTCTTCGAGTTCATTGCCACAAATCAGATACTCCTTCTATGACTCCTTGTATGCATACATGCTCACATGTCTATATCGCTTTCCATAAATTGTCTCACATGACCCATAGGTACCTAGGTCTAGATGCAAATGCAATCATTTGAACCTCTAGGATAAATTTACCTCATGTCCAAATCAAGCAACAATATATGAAGGTCAGCTACAGCTGGGCAGGCTTGGGGTGCCTAACTTCTTCCCATCCTGTACCTTAACTCTAAATCTTGTCTAGTAGGAAGACCTCCATGGAGTCATTTCTTCGGTTCCTAGACCTATAACTAAGTGGCAACTCCTTTGCTTCTTCTTAAGAGGTACCACATACTCCCAAACTCATGTTGGTTTGAGACTAAAACTGCTTTTAGGGAGGTTGAGTACTACACACCCTGCCTTCATGAGAAGGAACTGACATGCCGATATGTCATCTAACAAGGGTTATGGATCACAAAACTTACACTACCTATTAAAAAACCAATGTTAAATGCCTAAAAAGAAATTTGTTTTAGATATTTATGAATTTCATACATTAAAAAAACTGTAAAAGTAAAATAAAAAATTCGTGAAAAATTTGACAATTTTTATCAAAGTAAGAGAAGAACACCTAAAATAATTAAAACTTTCCCGAGCAACTCCTTTCTTAGTAACCAAATAGGTGGAGAATATAAAAATCCCTAAACAAACCTTCATCAAAACACACAATCTTCACCAATTCTAGGAATCAAGAGACCCATTGCTGCTAATCTCTTCCTTTGAGGGAGTAGGCAATCTCATCGATCTTGTCCTTTGTCTGTTGTTGAGCGAAAGGATAAGAATTGGTGGAACTACAAAATTTTGTTTTCTTTTGTGGATTTTTTTCTTAATCTCCTCCTTTGAGGGAGTAGGCAATCTCATCGATCTTGTCTTTTGTCTGTTGTTGAGCGAAAGAATAAGAATTGGTGGAACCACAAAATTTTGTTTCTTTTGTGTATTTTTATTTTATTGATGTGAATGCGCTTCCGCTAATGCCAAATCATACCCAAAAAATTCCATAACTTTTCACATACTTTGAAGGTTTATTGTTATATATATAGGAACAAGAACGTTGAGCAACTACTAACGTCAGCATCACAAACTTAGGGTTTCACAGTGATTGAACTCTAGAACAAAGGAGAACACCAGAGAGGGAGAGAGAGAGAGAGAGAGAGAGTAAGGTTTTCTCTTTGTGGGTGGGTGGCTAGAAGATTGAACACGAATATTGTGGACATTTTATGGTCATATTTTCACTTGGTATAGGTTTTGAGTAATGGAAAGGTGTGGTTCACTGGGCTGTAACCAACAAGTAGTTGCCACGACTTTCATTACCAATGTTCTATACACCAAATAATGACACTGGGATTGGTCCAATTGAAGATTTAATAAATGAGGGACACCCATCAATGTATCAGAAGATTCAAAACAATAGTTACAAGGAGCTTATGGATAAATTATACAGGCAACAAGGATTGAGGAGGAGGGTAGAGGAAGCTTTTGAGTTGCAGCATTGGGAATGTGGTCTTCATCTGCCTTGTATAGGTGCCTTTTTTTAGTGGTCATAAACTCATAATAATCACTTTGGGCTTGCATGTCGTCTACAATACACAATTATTTTTTTAGATTACTTTTTGCATGAATATCTGGATATTATATTGTAGGCTATGAGATGTATTTTATGTAATTTAGGTATGAGAATGAAATTTGTATAAAAAAAATCTAAATTACAAGTTTTTTGTAAATTCGTAAACCCTAGTTCATAATCAATGATGAAATTAGGCATTTCATTTGTGAAGATTATAATATATCAATCCTGATGAACTATTTTAATCATGGAAGTGAAGACTTCTTATTGATATGCTGGTGGTGTCTTAAGTATATAAGATACACTGAATTGGACCATTGTAAAATTTATTATTCAACTAACTATTTTCACCTGAACAAATAAACCTTACAACTACTATTTGCAAAGTGAACTCAAATATAAAATGTTGGTGCTTTAATATATACCAAAGTGAGATCTTGGCATCTTTGATGGTCAAAACCCTTGTACTTTGAGCGATCACATGTCGTATTGTGAGACACGTTCTTAAAACAAAATTCATAATTTCTTTTTAGAGACATTAAACATCCCATTTCTTTGTTTCACCATGTGCATTCAAACAAATATATATATATATATATATATATATATATATATATATATATATATATATTTTTTTTTTTTTTAAAATGTTTCTCCACCGTTATCATTTGATGTTCTATTGTCTATCTAATTGGAGCTCTAATTTTGGTACGATAAATTACCTCTATGATTTTAATCATTTTATAGGACAATTCTCGATCCTTATAGTTTCAAGAAATGATCATTTTGCACTTGGTCTTGTAAAATTATAGTTGATGAATCGGGACATGATTCATCCAAACAGCCATAAATGAATATTAATGCTAATTTATGCACACTAGTACTGACAGAAACTCTAGTAGGTTTTGTAATTGACGGTCATTAAAGGTGACCTATTTAATCACCTGATGCGTTACAAAGGTAGTGAAGCCCAATTAATGATATAATGAAAGCAGGTTACAAGGTCCAGCTCCTATAAAAGGAATCAGACAAATAAAGGAAAGGTACACACAAAAAAACACTTGAAAAACTCAGAAGAAGCTCTGATTACTTTATTATCAGCTATCATTCTGACTTTATCATTGGAGGGTTTTAAGGAAGCACCCACTGGTGTTTTCTCCACCAAAATCTCTCTTCTGTTTTGTAGGCACACATAGAAGACGTTGGCTCCGTTGGACGAACAACATATTGATCATTTTAGGCATCATCAGTTTGGCACCGTCTGTAGGGAAGACACACTTGAAACCGGTGCTCTAATCCACTGCGAAAGTTTTTCATCTTTACAATGGATCCTAAATCTTCAAACCAAATGGAAGAGCAAATTCAAGCCCTTGTTGCAACTGTGGAAAAGCTGACCAGGCAAAACGAGGAGTTGAGGCTGAGAAACGATAATGCCCTACCTAGGATAGAGAACAGGGAACAACGAAGCAATAATGAAGGGGACAATCAGGGGAGAGATAATTCTGACAGGACTGAGCTTCCAAGCAGGATGTAAGAAGAATTCCAAAACATGAAGAAACGGATGGACTAATTGAATAACGCAATAAAGGGGAAAGGAGAGAAAAACCTAGACGGAATGATCAAACGAACTACATCACCATTTACTACAGTTGTTCTAGATTTACCATTGCCACAGAAGTTTAGGCTCCCCCAGCTCGATTCATTCGATGGATCGAAGGACCCACTTGACCACATCGAGTCCTTCATAAGCCTAATGAACTTGCAAAAAACTCCGGATGAAATTATGTGTAAAGCTTTTCCAATCACTTTGAAGGGGCCAGCCAAAGTCTGGTTCAGCAAAATTTCCCCTTCAACAATTGGGAGTTTCGACGAACTAGGAGGTGCATTCGTCCGTCATTTCATTGACGGACAAAGGTACAGACGACCCACTTCACACTTATTAAGTGTGAGACAGGAAGCAGGAGAATCCTTGAGAATGTATGTGACAAGATTTAACAAAGAAGCAAGTACACGAAGCAGAAGATCAGGTGTTGCTTACAGCCTTTCAAGCGGGATTAAGGTTAGAGGACTTCCTGTTTTCGATAACTAAGAACTCGTCGACGACCATGGCTGATCTATTGTTCAAAGCACAAAAGTACATGAACGCAGAGGATGTCCTGGGTGCTAAAGGAATCACAAAAAGGCCAAGGATGGAGAAGGAAAGTGAAGATCATCCAGACCGCAAAAAAGAGGGCAAACTCGAACACAGCCTGCCAAAGGATAACAGAAGGCTTCCCAAAATTCACCCTGCTGTTAATGCCTCCTTGCAAAATTTTAATGCAGGTAAAAAATGACCCCATTCTGAGGTGGCCCAAGCCATTGAGAAGTAATCTAGAGGTGAGAAATAAGAGTAAGTATTGCCATTTCCATAAGGATCGTGGGCATGATACGGACGAGTGTCATGGTTTGAAGAACCAGATCGAAAACTTGATTCAGCAAGGAAAACTAAAGAGGTTTGTGGGGCAAAGTGGTCAGCATTATGGGTCCCGGAAAGACGAAGGTGGGAGTCGACCTCAAGATTAAGATAGAAGTCTCCCACAAGCACGAGAAAAAGAGAAGCAGCAAGTAGTAGAAGGAGAAATTCGAACTATAACTAGGGGATTAGTGGCTAGAGGTTCGTCCAGGTCACTCAGAAAGGCATACGCAAGGCAAGTGAACAAGATACATACAGAACCTGTTTGGACAAAGCAGGCCAAATCAGACGAACCAGATGTCACCTTCTTAGGAAAGGATTCATGGGGGGTAAACAACCACATGACGATCCATTGGTGATCATGTTGAAAATTGAAAATTTCAATATCTACTAGGTCCTAATTGACAATGGTAGTTCAGCAGACATAATGTATTTATCCACTTTCTAACAGATGAAAATCGGTAAAGAGAGACTTCGTTCATTCCACCCACCCTTGATAAGTTTCTCTAGAGACAAGGTATACCCGAAGGGAATCAATACACTAACTGTGGTTGCAAGAACGTTCCCAAATCAAGTGAAGAAGGATATCAACTTTCTTGTTATGGACTGTCCTTCATCCTACAATGTGATTATTGGACAACCAGTGCTGAACAAATTCAAAGCATCGACTTCCACCTATTACTTGAAGATGAAGTTTCCTACGGAGAACGGAGTCGAAGAGGTTCGGGGAGACCAGGTTCTGGCTCAGGAATGTTACCAAGCAACCATAGCTGCAAAGGAAAATCATTCCTGGATAGTCGAGGAAGCAAAGCCAGAAAAGAACCATGCAGAAGAGTTGGAAGAAATACAGTTAGCCGAAGCAGATCAAACCAGAACCACGAAGATAGGGGTCAGGTTAGAACCAGAAATGAAGTTGAAGGTAACGTAGTTCTTGAAGGATAACCAGGATGTCTTTGCCTAGAGCCATGAAGACATGTCTAGCATAGATAAAGAAGTGATAGTACATTGCTTATCAGTAGATACAAGGCAGATACCAGTCCAACAGAAACGATGAGTTTTTGCTCCAAAGCGCAATAAGGCTATCATGGAAGAGGTAGATAAACTGTTGTTTGCTGATTTCATCCAAGAGGTTTATTACCTGGAATGGTTAGCAAATGTGGTCATGGTCAAGAAATCAAATGGCAAATGGAGGATGTGCGTAGATTTTATGGATCTGAATAAAGCCTGCCCAAAAGACAGTTTTCCTCTACCACGAATCGACCAATTGGTAGATTCGACTGCCGAACATGAACTCCTCAGCTTCATGGATGCATTTTCTGGTTACAATCAAATCATGATGAACGAACAGGATCAGGAAAAGACAGCGTTCATTACTAGTTAAGGCCTCTACTGCTATAAGGTAATGCCCTTCAGACTCAAAAACGCAGGGGCTACATACCAAAGATTGGTCAATCGCATGTTCCATAATCAAGTTGGACAAAATATGGAGGTGTACATAGACGACATGCTGGTCAAGAGCCAGCAAACAATGGACCATTTAACAGATCTAGAAGAAACTTTTGACACTCTTCAAAAATACAACATGAAGCTGAATCCATCCAAGTGCATTTTTGCTGTACCATCTGGGAAATTTCTTGGCTTTATGGTATCACAGAGGGGTATTGAAGCGAATCTAGAAAAAATAAGGGCGATAATTGAAATGTCACCCCCTACGAATGTGAAGGAAGTCCAACATCTGAGTGGGCGTATAGCTACCCTTAATAAGTTCGTCTCTCGATCTACAGATAAGTGTTTCCCATTTTTTAAGCTTCTTAAGAAAAAATTCGAATGGACAAATGAATGTACTATAGCCTTTGAAAGCCTGAAGCAATACTTGATAACCCCACCTTTTCTAAGCCCCTCAAAGATAGGGGAGGATCTATTTTTGTATTTGGCTATGTCACAGACTACAGTTAGTTTAGCTCTAATATGGGAGGAAGACGAAGTACAAAAACCTGTCTATTACACTAGCCAAGCCTTCAAGGGGGTAGAAGCACGGTATCCTAGCATTGAGAAAATGGTCTTCGCCCTAATTATAGCATCACAAAAGCTGCAACCCTACTTCCAAGCACACACAATAATTGTGCTGACCAATTAACCCATGAAGAAAGCGATGAATAGGCCAGATGCAGCTAGACGAATGATTTTGTGGGCAGTAGAATTGGGGAAGTTCAATATCAAATATCGTCCACAAACGACAATCAAGGCTCAAGCATTGGCCGATTTTGTTGCAAAAGTCACTTCAGGGGAGGTGAATGAGATTGACAAAGCGTTCTGGATGGTTAAGGTGGATGGATCGTCCAACAAAGAAGGTGGAGGAGTAGGAGTGGTTCTTGAGACACCGCAGAAGGATGTTATCCAATAAGCTGTTCGACTTTAGTTCCGAACTACCAACAACGAGGCCAAATATGAAGCTCTTCTGACCGAGTTGAAATTGGTAAAAACCATGGGGGCACAGAAGTTGAATGTATATAGCGACTCACAATTGGTGACAAGACAAGTGAATGGAGAGTATGAAGCCGTTCGAGAAAGAATGCAACGTTATTTGCAGATGATCCTCCACTTGGTTGATCATTCTGAAAAGGTGAATTTTCTGCAAATCCCAAGGGAGAAGAACGACCAAGCTGATCATTTGGCAAAATTGGCTTCATCAGGAGAATTCAATTAGGCAAAGGGGGTTTGTATCGAAATATAGACAAAATCAAGCACTAACGAAGTAGAAGTGTTTCCTGTCCAAACCCCAGAAAATTGGATGACTCCCATCCTCAACTATCTTAATAATGGAGATCTTCCAACAGATCGCAAGGAAGCAAGGAAGTTGCGCCTAAGAGCCTCAAGATATGTTCTAATCAATGAAGTTTGTATAAACGGGGGTTCATGCTCCCTTACTTGAGGTGCCTAATAGAAGATGAAGCAAACTACACACTTCGAGAATTCCATGAAGGAATTTATGGTAATCATTCAGGGGCACAATCACTCGCTTAAAAAATACTGAGAACAGGTTACTACTGGCCAACAATGAAAAAGGATGCCTTTGCATTCGTCCAAGCATGTGACAAGTGTCAACGATTTGCCAATCTAAGCAAGATACCGGTAGAAGAACTTACACCCATAACTTCTCCTTGGCCCTTCGCTCAATAGGGGATCAACATAGTCAGACCACTCCCAATCGAGAGAAGATAGATGAAATTCTTGTTGGTTGCCATAGATTATTTTACTAAATGGGTGGAAGCAGAACCCCTGACAAGGATTACAGAGAAGAATGTGCAAAACTTCGTCTGGAAGAATATCGTCTACAGGTTCAAGGTCCCAAAAGTGATTGTCTCAGACAACGGGCGTCAATTTGACAGCTCTTCTTTCCAAAGTTTTTGCAGCGGGCTAGGGATCAAAAACCACTATTCATCACCAGGGCACCTCCAGTCCAATGGGCAGGTAAAAGTAACAAACCGTACTTTGCTTAAGATAATCAAAGCTCAGCTTGAGGAGGCAAAGGGAGCTTGGGTAGACGAACTGCCCAATGTTCTATGGACGTATAGAACAACAATCAAGACTCCAACAAGTGAAACTCCTTTCAACTTGACATTCAGGACCGAAGTCGTCATACTAGTAGAAGTTGGACTCACTACTTTCAGAGCCACAACGTCTGACAAATCAAGGAATGACGAAGAACTGAAAGTCAATCTTGATCTACTTGATGAGTTGAGGGGAAAAGCCTGTACAAGAATGGCCATGTACCAAAATCGAGTTGTAGGATATTACAACAGCAAAGTGAAAGCAAGAAAATTCGAAGAGGGTGACTTAGTCCTAAGAAACGTCTCCCTAGCTACCAAAGACCCAACACAGGGGAAATTAGGCCCGAATTAGGAAGGACCCTACAGAGTCAAAAGCTACACACGAGAAGGAAGTTATCATCTAACAAACATGGATGGGATAGATCTACCTCGTCCATGGAATGTTGAACATTTGAGGAAATACTACCAGTAAGCATTTCCTTCTTTTTCCTGCCTTTGAGTTTTATTTTCATTTTTTGTATTTCATTCAAAGAATAAAGGTCTTTTCCAAACAAGAGACCCTGAATAAAAAGATCCTAAAATTTCTCTTCCAAATAAATTAAGTCATTTGTCTTGATAACATGTTGATCGTCCTGATGCACAACGATTACGCAAACAAAAGACGAATTACGAATTGCCCTGCTACGTGTAATAATCACAAACAAAAGACAAATTGGCCTGCTACGCATAGCAATCACACATGTAAGACGAATTGCCCTGCTATGTGCAGCAATCGTAAACTAAAGATAAATTGCCCTGCCACGTGCAGCAATCGCAAAATAAAGGGACAATTATCTTGCAATACGCAGCAACCGTATCTATCGTCCAACATGGAACTTTCCACAAAAAGAATTGTCCTGCAGTACATAGCAACTACAAACGAGGTAAATATATTGCCGAAATTTCACAAGGTTCAGGTAAGAAATAGATCTCGTACGCAAAAGGAGAACATCTAATGATAACAAAGTCTTAGAAACAGAGGGAGGCAATAATAGTGTCTTACACCCAAAACATACGGGCCCAAAAGAAAGGAAAAAATAAAAATACTGTCTTATGCCCAAAACATCCGTGTAAAAAAAACAGGAAAATTTTTTTCTTCGCTTAAAAAACATGTGAGCCTAAGAAGATAAAATATATGCCTACTCCACATTGGCATCACTAGTAACGGGAACAGTACTTCCAACATCGCCTTTAACACTTCTGACCTCCACTTTAGTATTCATAGCAACTGCACTAACCAGCGCAACCTCTGTAGCCACCATCTCCTTTTCAATCTCCTCAATGTCCAACGAAGCGAAATTCAAGTTTGGATGATGTTTGACGAGATACATTTGAAGAAGCTCGAAACCATCAGCATACTCCACCATCATCCTGTCTGAATATTTGTCAGACGCTTTAAAGTTCTTTACAGCCTCTTCCACCTCTTTCTTCGCCTTATCCAAATGATCGTCCTTCTGAGCACTTAAAGTTTTCTCTATAATCAAGTCAGTCTGGGCCATCTTCAACTGCTTCCTCACTTCAACACTTTCAGCAGCCATTTTCTTCACACTCTCCTTTAAAGAAGCGTTCTCAGTAGAAAGGTTCTTAATCCTAGTTTGCGCCGAAGCCAATTTTTCTTCCATGTCCAGGTAATTAGTCGTTAGATACATAGACTCCGCCAAAATCTAGAAGAAAGAAGGTTTTTAAAAAAAAAAAGAAGAAGAAGAGAGGAATCAATATGAACAAGAAAGAAGTGGTTCTTGAAAATGAACCTAAACATTTTTTTGGAGATGCTGGGTAACCAAGTCATGGGATTCAATAGACGAAAAACATCCCAGCTCATCTATTTAGATTACATCGTGAGCCCTAACCACGGCCAAACCAGGGTCATTCCAAAAGTCAAAGACGAACTTCCCCTTATCTCGGCCTTTTGAAAGATCGAAAAGAAGGCGTGAGTTCTTCAACAGACACTGTTGGGGAGGACGGAAGAACTTCAGAAACTTTTTGAACAGCAGAAGGAATAGGAGGTTTCTCTGAATCACCACCTTTCTTTAAACAACACCTCTTACTCTAAAGACTACCTCCAGGTTGGGCCTCCTCACCTTCCTTTTGCTTGAGCTCCGCATACCTAGCTTTGTTAAACCTAGTAGTCATCCCTACATAACGAAAAACAACAAAGAACAAACACCACGCATACGCTTAAAAAAAAAAGAACATAGACTAACTCTTTTTGTTCATCTCAAGACGCTGCAAAACACCACCAAAAGGCTCTGGTCCAAGAAAGTGAAGGGATAAGCTGTTGGGACTAATCAAATCATCAAAATCTTTCACCTCGTCAACATACTCTAAAACCCATTTTAGACGATCGTTGTAGCAAATCATCAAATGAGGATGAGTTTTCACTATTAAAAAAGAAAAAAAAGTATAACCAAATCGTCAAATGCACGATACAAAAGAAGCAAAAGAGGGGAGCATAGAAAGACACACCAGACACTGGGGTCCCCCATTGACGAAGAAACCAGGGAGTTTCGTCCAAGTTCTCATTTGGAAGAGTTTCCGAACCTTCACCCAAGATGAAGAAAAAACTTTTTTTCCAATCTCGATAAGAGGAGGGAGACTCCAAAACAATTTTTAGTTTTCTATCCCAAGGCCTAAACTCCCAATAACCCTTGAGTTTTGACTCCATCAAACAATTCAAATAGAAAAACTTGTCCACCTTAATAAAATCTCCGTCATTCACCGTAGACCAAATCACCATACAACACACCATCATCCTCCAAGCATTCAGAACGAGTTGTCCCAGAGCAATTTTCAGACGAGAAAGAACTTCTCTATAGAATGGGTGGACGGGAAAATGCAACCCACACTGGAAATATGATTCGTAGAAGCATACTTCCTTGGGAAGAAAGGTACAAGCCCTTTCGTCTACCTCAGGAAACCTAATTAAAGCCAAAGGGGGAACTGGTACTTATCAACAATCCTATCTCTTGTTTTTTTCGTAATCCTTCCTCAAATACCCAAACTTTTCTTTCCAAGCCTGAAATGTTAGGAGCAGAGACAAAGTGGTATCCATCTCTTAGGTAATGGTTTTTTCACTAGAGGATAAACCAGTTTCTAAATCGCTAGACCTCACCCTATCCTCAAACATTACTCTCTTTTCTAAAGATTGAGCGAAACCAACTGAAAAGTGAACTAAGGGGTACAATGACAACAAAACTTCCCTCAAAGGAGTTTCTCGAGTAACATATACACCCACTTGAGGTTTTCTTCTATCAGAGGTTTGAAGAAAAAAGCATAGTGGAGTAAAGAAAAAAGAAATTGAAGGGAAATCAAGCCAGACAAAAGAATAATCAACCATTAATGACCAAGAAGAAGAAGCAACTCACCTGGAACTCGAGGAGTACAGTGCTCAGAATTAAAAACCAAACAAATGAGTAAGGAAAGAAAGAGAAAGGGAAGTTTAAAGGGGGCAAATGAAAAATCAAGAAGCGGGAAGATCACAAATTCCCACACATGGCAAAAATTCGACCAAAAAAGTTGCACCTCATAAATGTGACGAACGGAATCCGAAGCGACACGGACGAATGAAATTCATTCCTACAAATTGTCTCCTTCTAGATGAACAATTTCAAAATGAAAGGGCAACTGATGAATTGGGATATGATTCATCCAAATAGCCATAAATGAACATTAATGCTAATTTATGCGCACTAGTAACTGACAGAATCTCCAGTAGGTTTTGTAACGACGATCATTACAGGTAAACTATTTAATCACCTGATGCATTACAAAGGCAGTAAAGCCCAATTAATGATATAATGAAAGCAGGTTACAAGCTCCAGCTCCTATAAAAGGAATCAGACAAATAAAGGAAAGGTACACACAAAAAAACATTTGAAAAACCCAAAAGAAGCTCCGATTACTATATTATCAGCTGTCATTCTGACTTTATCATTGGAGGGTTTTAAGGAAACACCCCACAGGTGTTTTCTCCACCAAAATCTCTCTTCTGTTTTGCAGGCACACATAGAAGACGTTGGCTCCGTTGGACGAACAACATACTGACGATTTCAGGCATCATCAGTAGTCATGCCCCTACACTTGGAAAAATTAAAATATTCTTTTGATTGTAAAATGGGTATCTACATATATCATAACGAGAGACTAACTTAGTTGATTTGAAGATCTCATATTGCAAGTTATACATATGGAAAATTAGAATGATCAAAGGCTTGTAATTGTGTCAAACACTGAACCAACAAGGTTTTCAAATTGAACGTTCAAACTCCCAATTGATAACTCTGTTAAATGCGAAGGAGAAGTGTCCGTTTGGAAATAAATGATCTACTAGAGTATATCCAAAATCTTGCTTCCTCTTTCTCAAAAGCTTTCTTTCGTTCACTTCCTAGACAATGTAATAATGTGGCACATATGATGGCCGCATATGCAATGGAGAATAAGGACTCCTCCATTTGGTTAGGGAGTTATTATGAATATATACATCTTCATTGCTTTTAACTCAAAATAAAATAAAAAAATAAAAAATAAGAATAAAAAAATCGAAATGAAACACAGTATCTCGATTTTTTTTTCCTCTAAGCAAAATTATATATTAAGTAGATACCACAAATAGATTCATCATATATAGTATATTACTATATCAAAAAAAAAACTATTGAACAAGCAAAATTTTGATGGTATAGCACCAAATTGTAGCTCAATTAGTTGACACATCCTAATATTTCCTTTGTGATGTAGAACAGACTGTCATGACCTTTCTGAACTCTCACACACGCCTGAAATCATTGCGCAAGGCAAAAAGGCACTAGTAGAAATCATAGGTCTCGATGTCAAAATCGCATGAAATTTGGCAGGCTGAAGTGAAACGGCCTTCTAAGCAACAGCTGTCATTTTGCCATGAGGTACTCTCTGAAATTGGCGAATTCCTCCATTTAGGCATCGAAAATTGCAATTTTACCATTTATAGTATTTTTTTTTCCTTAATACTCCCTCCATCCCAGTTTGTTTGTCCTCTATTCCACTTTGGGATGTCCCAAAATATTGTCCTGTTTCTAAAATTAGAAGTCATTAATTTTCTAATGTTCCTATTATACCCCTACTTTATTTCCAAAACCTTTTGAAAAGAAAACCAACAAATATTAAAAAAATCAATATTGATTAAAAAGATAAACTAGAATTTGTATTTGAAGTAATCCAAAATTGCTTGGAGCCAATACCCAATAGTTTTGGTATTATGGTAGTTGTAGATTTTTCAAATTTGATTAAGAGGATAAGCTACAATTTGTGCTGTGTAATTTCAAAAATGCTAATACTATGTGCATGTAATCTTAGATTTAATATTCCTTTTTTTTTTTTATAAATTTATTTAAGGGTAGTTTTGAAAACTTATACATTTTTTTAAGGTAGACAAGACAATAAATGATGTTCCCTTAAAAAATTTGATTTTTGAAACAGGACAAACAAATTGGGACGGAGGGACGTTTTACTCAAAAGTTAGAATAAAGTCCCTCGTGTTTTGGGATGACCCTTAAGGTCAATAGTTTATGATTTTGCATTTAACTAAATTTTTCCACTTTTGGTAAATTTCGGTATTTTGTCACCTAATCACGTAATTAGTGCGAATTAGGGTTTCAAGCACATCCTAATCGTCCTAGGGTTTTACTTTTTCTGTATTTATATGTTTTGTAGCCGTCAGAGATAAATCATATTATTATTAATAAAATACAAACTTTTGTCGAATTCTTTCTCATATTATTATTAATAAAATGCAGAAAGTATTGTAATAAGTAGGGACGGACCCAGGTGGGGGCCCAAGGGGGCTCGGGCCCCCCTAGCCCAAAAAAAAATTATTAGCTAAATTTTGACACTTTTAGGATTGGGCCTCTCTTTTCAAAAAATTAAGCCCCCTCCAGCCCAGCCAACCAGCCCAACCCAAAAAGTTTAAAATCCCAATTAAGTGATTAACCCATGCCACAATTACGACCTAAACCAAATTCAGGAAAAAAAATAGACAAAGTTGAGAGACAAACCGGAGAAACTATAGAAAAGAGTTCGCCACGCCGTTGCCACCACAATTGTCGCCAGTCAGCCGTCTTGCCATGACCCAGGCTCACCACTGACCCAACAGACCAGCTGATCTACCCAGTGACTGACCCAGAGTTCACGCACGCCTACAACACCGGCCACTATTGCCTCTAGCTTCCATCCCGAATCCGATCTGCTCCAAGTTTTTTTTTTTTTTTTTTTTTTTTCTCTCCTTTAAGTTCAAAACCTAACATTTATTTTGATATGATTCTTCTCTCTCCAATAAATACGTGTTATAATGTTTGTGATTTGTGAATCTGTTATGTGATTGTGGTTTTTTTTACTTAGCTGGGATTATTGAAAATGGTTGTGTTTAGGAGTCTCTGTCTTTTTCTTTTTTTTCAATGTCTGAGACAGTGAGAACTAAGTTCAGTTGTGATTTTTTAATAAAATTAAGGGGAAATTACAGTAAACCCACTTGTGGTTAAGCCCATTTTCACTTTGCCTACTCGTGATTCAAAACTTAACACTTTGCCCACCTGAGGTAACTTCTGTTAGGGATCTGTTACCCACCTTTCTCTTTGCCGTTATAAAAACATATTTTTAGGGAAAATCAAACATAACAAAAATCAAAAAATTAGGGTTTTTGATTGCTTAAGAACTTCATCCAAAGACTTTTCATCATCTGTTAAATCCACTTCATCCAAAGACTTACCACTGTTACTCTTTTCCACGTGTTAATCAACAACATTTTGTTGATTAGAAACCCTCTGAGATCGTCTATGCCCTACAACTTCTTCAACACAACCATTCAATTTTGAAGCCACCCTCGACCCAGAACTCAAATTCCTACTACTACTCAACCCAAAATCAGATTTCCTTGTTTGCATTGAAACTCTCTCACAATCTACGCGTACATCAACCATATTTTGCTGATTAGTAAACCTCAGAGACCATCTAAGACTCTGAAACACTTCTGCGCAACTATTCAACCTTGGAGATCTTCTCAACCCAGAACTCAACCCAAAACTAAAATTCCTCAAATTTCTCAACCCACAAGCGGATTTACTCAATTTCTTTGAAGATTTTTTTGGGTATTTTTTGCTTTCTGGAGAAGAGCTAAGAAACTTGTTGTTTTTGGAGTTGGTCTTGGGAGTTTTAAGATCTTCGGGTTCTGAGGTTATTCTTTTCCTGTGAAGTCTCAGAGATTTTCTGAGACTCGTGGGCTGCTGTGGTTCTGGAGTGTTCTTATGGCAGAGAAATCTCAGAGATCTGCGAAGACTCCTAGGTTACTCAGTGCTGACAATTGGGGTTCTCTTTGGCATTTTCACAAACACTTCATGGTCTTGTTTCATTAGGAGGGAAAAAGATATTCAAAGATCATACTCCACAGAGAAACGTTATTTTCTCAATTTTTACACAAAACAAAAAGAAGAGGTGGGATTTGATGGGCCGGATCCAACGGTATTGGGCTTCTTTATGAATTCCTTAAGACCACTTTATGAATTCCTTGCACCTCCTTAACCTAGATCATGATCATCTTCAGCTTTAGAAAGTAATGTGTGGGGCAATGACAACGAGCTTCAGACACCATTGGAGAGACGAGCGCAAAGAGTTGTGTATGAGGCAGCTAATTGGGTTGGTGAGAGAAGCCAATATTAGAGTGGGATTTGTGTGCTATTTCTCCACTTTGTTCTCATAGAAGTTCTTAAGCAATTAAAAACCCTAACTTTTTGATTTTTATTATGTTTGTTTTTCCCTAAAAATATGTTTTACTAAGGGCAAAGGAAGAGATGGGTAACAAATCCCTAACGGAAGTTACCTCAGGTGGGCAAAGTGTTAAGTTTTGAACCACGAGTAGGCAAAGTGAAAACGGGCCTAACCACAGGTGGGTTTATTGTAATTTCCCCTAAAATTAAATTATAAAGAGAGATTCTGTAGAGATATAATCTTGTTTGGCATTTGGGACTTCGACTGTGTACAAAAACATGTAAAGGTAAGAAAAGTAGTGCATTATAAATTGGGGGAAGTGGGTGAGTGATAAAGATAAAGAGACAAAAACAAATACATAATATAATAAAAATATCACACAAATGTAACAAAATAAAATTGCGACTTTGCCCATATTGCTAATTCATAATGCTATAAGTAATATTTTTGAATTAGATAAAATTTTAATTGAAAACTAGTAAATCTATCAATTGAGAAATATTAAATTTATAATTAATGCATAATGCATATTACTCAGATTCTAACCTTTGCCTTTACTCAGTATCAACAATTAGTGCTTTTATGAGATAATATATGTAATTCTTATCATGTAATTCTTATTTGATCTGTAGATTATAGGAAAATCAACCACTTAGTAACTAAAATTTTTTTTTCTTATGCTCCGGCCTCCTTAACTTGAAATCCTGGATTTGTACCTGGTAATAGGACGAAATTTTCTTGATCAAGCAGCAGTTTATAAAACAGAGGATATAAAACTTAAAACAAAGGCCTTACTACCAATATCATGCCAAAATGATGAACTCCTTGAAATGAAAAACCATTGACTTTGATGTCATGTGCTGCCAATGGAATGACATTCCAAACGATAACTCTCCTTTGTACAGTAATGTTATTTATGATATTTTAATGAGCACGCGATTTCAAGAAAAAATGTGACTAAGGAAACTTTTATCCGAAGTCATATCATTACTATAATAACAAGATTAATTTCTTCTGGTCCACAACATCTTTCTGTTCACACAGAGATCTCAAAAACACGTTTTTTTAGTATAATATAAGTCAGTCTTGATCAACTCATTGTTGCTTCAACCAGAGCTCCTCTCTTATCTTTTCATGGAGATGACAGTACCCTTTCAATTAGCCAATAACACACCTCTCTCCCTCTCTCCTGATTTCATTCTTCCAGAATTTAAAAGGCCTATCCTCTCAAAGGTATTTCCTTCGGATTCAATCCCCATAATCGACTTAAATGATCATGAAATTGATGAGGGTCAAGGGTCATCCCCCTTAGTTTCAAAGATATCACATGCTTGTGAGGAATATGGTTTCTTTCAGATTATCAACCATGGAGTCCGCAAAGAATTATGCCAAAATGTGTTGGCTGTGGTGACAGAGTTCTTCCAATTGCCTCATGAGGAGAGGGCGCAATATCTTACCAAAGATCATACCAAGCAAGTAAAAGTGTTTAATTATTACCAAAAGTATGAAGGCCTTGGAAAGGTCATAATGTGGAGTGAGACCTTCTCTCACCCTTGGCATCCTATAGAAGATTTCACTCATTTGTTACCCACAAATCCTCCTCAGTATCGGTATATCTACCTTCCTTTGCATCCTTTTTTGTTTTTCCTCTCTTTGATACCAAAGTTAGCCTATGATTGACCGATTACACTAGCGCAATAACACTATTAAATCATGCATATTTTTGTTTGATTGTTACAGAGAAGTTTTTGCTGAGTATGCAAAGGAGATTGGAGCTTTGATGGATAGGCTTTTGAGCTTGATATCCCAAGGGCTTGGTCTAGAGAAGGATTGTTTAAAGAAGAAGATAGGTGAGAGGGCTTCCCTTTATTCACAAGCAAATTACTACCCACCATGTCCAGACCCAGAGCTCACAATGGGGATTCCTGCTCATAATGATATTGTTGCACTCACTGTACTGTTGCAGTCAGAGGGGGTGACTGGCCTCCAAGTGATTAAAGATGAGAAATGGGTACCTGTTGACCCTGTGCCTCATTCTTTTGTCGTCAATCTCGCTGATCAAATTCAGGTAGCCGCCTTATTTTTCAACTTTTACTTCATGAAAATTATTATTTCTTCAGCAAAAAAGACAAATAATAATCCGTTCTATTAGATGAGGCAAAAACTCATTGTTTCAGGCCAGATTTGTAATTTGCTTGAGCTGGCCTTTTATTTAATTTTTCAAGTGGGCCAGTTTGGTTTGTGCCCATTTTTCTTTTTCTTTGGTTATATATTTTTTTAAAATATTTATGTGTTGATACGGTCAATTATTAGGTAGTTTGTAGTGCTATGAACTCTTACAAAGAGTGCGGCCACACGCGTGGGTCTCATCATGGAGCCTACATTCTTTGTAAGAACTTGGAACTATCTAAGTTTTTTTCTCCACTGATATAATGTTTTATTAATACAATAAATTGTCATAATATTTTTACAATTATTTAGGTGTTAGTTTTCTATTGGTCATAATTTAATAAATATAATAATAAAATATGATCTTGAAACCAACCACAACTAAAAATAAAAGTATTATGAAAATGTTGTGATATTTTATTATTATTACAATATTTTCACAACCGCCATAAAAAAATAAGTTTTGCAAGTGTTAAGTATAAGTTCCTTGTATATCAAAATAAAATATCATACTAGAACCCATCACAATTGAAAATATATATGTATTGTGAAAATGTCATGACATTTTGTTATTGTCACAATATTTTCACGCCTACTGAGGTGTAAGTTCTTTACAGGTAAATATAAAATAATAATAATAAAATTAAACTAGTATTCAGTATAACTAAAGATAAAAGTATTGTGAAAATGTTATAACATTTTGTTGTGTTCTTAGACTCCTCTTTAGGCCTGTCCACGGGTCGGGTCGGTTCGGGTTTGGGCCTGAACCGAACTCGACCCGTTTGAATCGGGTGAATGAATTTTAGACCCGTATCCGACCGAATAGTCGGGTCGGATCCGGTAATTCGGGTCACCGGATGGGCGGGTCGGAGCTGTCGGTTAGGCGGGTTGGGCCATTAATATGGGCCCAGTTTTTGAACTTATATGAAATTTTTGTAGGTAAAATTTTATCAGCCCTTTTAGCCCACTTTTAGCCCAAATTAAGGAGTTGGCAGTTTTAAAAATTATTTGGGTGTCACAATTTTTGAACTTTCCATATAAAACAGATTGGGCCTCCGTTTTCCCTAATTTTTTTTAAAAAAATGGGGCTTTTAACCAAACTAAAATTAAGCAACTTCACTTCCAAATATATTGGGCCTTCAGAACAAAATCTTCCTGGAAAAATAACCTCACCAAAGGTTACAAAATAAGCCAATTACTACCACCTGTTAAGTATTAAATATCCTGGACAAAATACTCCACAACAACACAAAATAAACCTATTTTTACAACATCAGTTCAGCCTCCACACATGGACCACAAAAACTAAATAGCCACATTGACTACAAATTAAACAGCCACATTGATTACAAATTGACTAAACAGCCTCCACACATTGACTAAACAGCCTCCACACAGGTAACACAAAATCCTATTTTCACCACCTGTGACTTGTTAAACAGCCACATTGACTACCCAAAAATCACCACAACAAATAACCTGGACAAAATAGCAAAACAATACACAAAACGTGTATTTCCATTCCAACAACCACACAACAAGTGATTAATTATAAGGCAGTAAAATCAATGTTTCCACAAGGCAGTAAATCATAAGGCAGCAACCTTGCTGGCTATACAATGTTCCCAGCAATATAATTAATTACAAATTATAAAATACCACAGGTATTTCCCAAAAAAAAATAGCTTTTCCCAAACATTAAATGACAAATTCTCAAGCTTATAACTAATAGAAAAGAAAACCTATATGATTCCTAGGATTTCTTTCCTATAAGCATTAAGACTAGTATTGTCAGTAAAGCAATTTACAAAAAAGCTTCCAAAATGTTCCCAAAAGGTTCTGCCTCCTTCACAAAATAAGTGATTCTGCCTACAAAAGACAAAAAAATATTTAACAAATAATACATTACTATCAAATACAAGACCAAATATAAAGGGCAGCAAGCCAGCAAGCTTATAACAGTAAGAGGCCAAAGACAGTAACATACCAACTCAGTTATCAATCTTCAACACTAATTACGGGTCGTTTGCCTAAGCTAGAACCCAATTTGGAGCTGGTACTTGCTGATGCACTTGATGATGACGGTTGATTTAAAACTAGAAAAGAAAAGGAAATAAATACAACATATTAAATTTTGTTTGAACATGAGACATAGACTATAGGTTCTAGAATTTAAACATATTACCTAAATCATGAAATTCCTCCTCCAATGCCTCAACCTCATCCCTTGATTGGCGATGAGTAATTGGTACCGTGGCTTGAAGCCAATTTTGTGCACATACAAGGTTTTGAACCATGAGAGGAGAGAGAGAACTTCGAAATGGATCAACAATGCAGCCTCCGGTGCTGAATGCTGACTCAGATGCAACAGTCGAAACTGGTACAGCCAGCACATCCTTAGCCACTTTGGACAACATTGGATACCTACTAGAATTTTCCTTCCACCACCCCAACACCTCAAAATTTCCATCCCTTCTACCATCACAATTTTCAGCTAAATACTTGTCAACCTCATTACTACAACCTATAGATTGCTCAGCTTCTAAGAAAAGCTCATACCGAGAGTGAACCATCACATATGGATCACTTGCATCACCTACCACCATTGGTGTCCTCTCACCCCCACTTGGTTCTTCCACATTTGGGGAATTAACAGAACAGTAAAAAGTATACAACTTCATCAAAAGAGCTTTCACCTTATCAACCATCACACTCCCCACTTCAATCCCATAAATTTCAGAAAAAGAGAACTTCAAAAACCTCAATTTTTTTCGTGGATCAAGAACAACAGCCACATACAAAAGAGGATTAATCTTATCACCTTCCCCCCAGTACTTCTCAAATTTAGTTTGCATGTTTGTGGCTGTGTTTTTCAAGAGGGTGTTTTGGGATTTAACTAAATGAGAAATACTCTCCTGAATAACAAAGATTTCATCAAAAAAAGCATTTGAGGTCACATACAAAGAGCCAGAAAACTTCTTTGTTGCATTGTAAAAAAGCCTCAAGAAAGTCACAAATGCCCTACAATTTTGGAAATCACTCATACAAGGAGATCCCAAACCACCACTATCTTCCTTGCTCCTAAAATATGATGAATAACCATCATCTTCAAAGTCCATCCTAAGGAATACTTTCTCGAATTTTTCAGCAGTTTCTAACATAAGGTAAGTTGAGTTCCACCTAGTAGGTACATCTAAACAAAGAAGACTCTTGGACTCCATACCTAACCTCTCCATAAAATTCCTAAAGGTTTGGTTTCTATTAGGCGAGGACTTCACATACCTCACAGCTTCACGCACCCTAGCAACAGATGCATCAATTTCTTTCAAACCCTCCCCAACAATTAGATTTAGGATATGGGCACAACACCTCATGTGCATTAACTCATTTCCTAAAACTGTCCCATTCCAATCTTTTGTTACCCTTTGTAAAAATTTAACTGTGGTTAAATTGGAACTAGCATTATCCACTGTCAAAGTGAATATGCCATCAATACCCCACTCACGCAAAGACATCTCAATCTTTCTACCTATAGTCTCTCCCTTATGATCTTCAACTTGACAAAAATTTAAAATTCTTTTATGCAACTTCCAAGTATCATCAATAAAGTGACATGTGAGACACATATAATTCAAATTTTGTAGAGAAGTCCATGTGTCCGTAGTAAGACACACCCTACAACCTTTCAAGGATTTCCTTAGCTTCTCTCTCTCACTATTATAAATTCCAATTACATCTCTAGCCACAGTTTGTCGAGATGGAATATCTTTTACACGAAGCTTAGGTTGTAACGTAGTTACATATTTCTTAAACCCATAACCCTCAACACACCTAAAAGGCAACTCATCAATTATTATCATTTCAGCTAGTGCCTTTCTAGAAGCCTCAACAGAAAAAGTTGTTGACACAAGTTTGAACCCTTCATCTCCATCATTTTTGGGTTCAAAAGCCAAGGTTTTCTGCCCTTTATCTTCTCTATTAGGGTTCTTAGGACAGATTGTCACATGAGCTAATAAATTACTAGTACCACAACTCTTACTATCAGCCAGATATGATTTTTTACAATAATTACATACAGCCATAGTGACACCCTCGTCTACCTTTACTTTTTCAAAATGATTCCAAGCTAAAGACTTTTTCCTACCACTACCAGTACCAGTCTTACTCACTACACTAGGTGGAACTAGGGGCAACTCACCATCAGTAGCTTCAGCTTGGGTTGCAGCAGCAGCCTCTTGGGTGGTAGTGGCAGTAGCACCATCTGCTTGGGTGGCAGCAGCACCATCCGCTTGGGTGGCAGCAGCACCATCCGCTTGTGTAGAAACAAAGGGAGCATTAGTGGAGGAATCCATGACCTAAAAAATCAAACATAGAAATTAGCAAACTAACAATTAATAATAATAATCAAACAAACTAAAAAGGAAAATCTTTGATACTTGAATCTAGATAACAGCATTCTACATAAAACTCTTAACAAAAAAAAAAAGAACAAAATCCCAACTTTTAACACAAAACACAAAGGGAAACAAAAATCATACCTTAAAGAAACTAGGGGTGTTGGAGTTATGAATTTGAAGACTGAAAACCCCACTTGGACAACTTTCAATTCCTGAGTAAAATTAAAATAGGAACAGAATTAATCAAACAAATAATCAAAGAACAAAAAACTTGGGAGTTTATTTGATTTTTAACAGTATAAATTTTACTAAATAATAAAAGCTGAAACATTGAACACATCCACAGCAGCTTAAGTTACATGCATCAACTCTACGTCTCTAACAAAAAAAGAACAAAATCCCAACTTTGAACACAAAAAACAAAGGGAAACAAAAATCATACCTTAAAAAACTGTGGGTGTTAATTTCAAGTTTGAAGACACTGAAAACCCCACATGTACAACTTTCAATTCCTGAATAAAATTTAAATAGGAACAAAATTAATCAAACAACTTAAGTTACTGAACAAAGAACAAAAGTAAATGGTTAAGGTTTCAACTATTTCTAGTTAGGGTTTCAAATTATAAAACTTAGGGTTTATTTAATTTTAACAGTAGATTTTCATAACATATATAATCAATGAGAACTGAAAAAAAGAGAGATGAGAAAAGGAGAACGCATACCCTATGTTCAACCCATATAATCGGCGGCAGGGAGAGGAGTGGCTGCTGGTGGTGGCGGCGGCGGCGGCGGCGATGGCGGCTAGGTGTGAAGAACTTGTAGTGAGAAGCTAGGGTTTGGACCTTGGAGTAGAGAGAGGCTAAGTGAGAACTGAGAGTTTGAGAGTGTGGTTTGTTCATTGGTGAGAAGACCGAAGATGCAAGCTTTTAAAGGGTGGAGATTGAAGACTGATGAAGATTTGAGTCTTGAGATTTCGTATGAAATTGGTGAAGGCCTGAAGGGACTGTAGAGATTAGAGAGTGAGAGGCAGAGAGCATTCGTGTGAGACTAGGGGATTTGGTGAAGTGATTCCGGGTTTTGAGGATTTGAGATTGAGAATCTGAGATAGAGAAAGAGAGAGATGCAGAGAACGTTACTTTGAGTCTTTGAGAGTGAGAGGATCTGTATGAGATTACGATTAGAGAGAGAGAGAGTGACTGAGGTCTGAAGCCGTGCCCGTGAATATGGTGAGACTTGAGAGAGTGATTAGGTGAACTGGTGAAGAATGAAGAGAGATTGAGGCCCTTTGATCACTTGATCAGTAGATCTTGATTCGGTGAAGGGTGAAGATTGAACTGTGAATAGTGAATAGTGAGAGAGAGTGTTGGGATATGAGATTTATATCAGGCCGTTGATCACTTCATCTTTAATTGTGACCATTAGATTTTGATCATAATTTAATTTCAACCGTTGATTTTGAAATCTCTGACTTACTGTGCTGTCACTGCTGTGCTAGAAGCTGTAGCCTGTAGAGTAGATTGCACATTAATATTTATAACCATTGATCAACAGCTCTTTCTTAATAAAAAAAAAAAAAAAAAAAAATTAAATGGTTGGATTTAAAATTGGGAAGTTGTGCCCACTGCCCAGTTCAGCTTCAGCATGTTACCCACTCTTGACTCCACTACCCAGACGACGTGACTACTGCCTGACTGAAACTAAGTGGTAAAAGTAATTTATTATTTTATTTTATCAAATATTCGGTCGGGTCGGGTTATTCGGATTTTTTAATGTGTAACCCGAAACCCGAACCGATTATTCGGTTCCTCTTAAAGCAACAACCGTATCCGACCCGTATATACACTCGGATTCACCCGTGGGCCTTCGGATCGGACGGATACGGTCGGGCGGGTCGGATTACACGGGTCGCTGGACAGGCCTACTCCTCTTTTTGTTTAGTCAAATTTGGTGAGTCAAAATTCACTTTTCATGCACAATTAAAAAGGGTAGTTTCATCCCCCCCCCCCCCCCCCCCCTCCTCTTCCTCTTACCGATTCTCTCTTAGTTAACCCTAATAAAATTTTATGATTTTTAGAATATTTCATTTTGATATCTCAAATATCCCAAAAAATTTCTTCGGACTAAATTTTAATATCCCAAATATTTTCTTCACACATTTTTAGTTTTATATAGTATTCATGCTTAGAATAGTGATATAAGTATTTGTTATCTAGAGAATACTGATTTACTAGGTTTAAATCTTCTAGACTTCTAATTTTATCCCATGGAAACTTTCATGTCTTTTATTATCTTTTTTTTTTTCTTTCTTTCTTTCTTACTAAAAAGAGTGTTCATTAAAAGCCAAATAAGCTAAATATCATAGCTAGACTCATAAAATATAAGATGCTAAAGAAAGAATTATGAATAATAAAATTTTCGCAACAGATGGTTGCAAATATTTGGTGAAGAACTTCAATTATAGCATATATGACATCATTCCTAGTCAATTGTCTTTATCATTAGGTGGCTTTGTCTGATGGTCACTATTATTAATGTAGTTTATTGTTGAAAATAAAATGTACTACTCAATTTAAAATCGAACAAAAATGTGGATTTCTAACTTCTGGATTAACCGATTACAAAAAGAATATTATCTCCTTCCAAATTTTGTTATTGGATTATATATACATCGAGTTTTTTCTCTCTCTGCTTTTTTTTTTTTAAGCTGATCATGCTTTCAATTTATGCAGGTTCTGAGTAATGGAAGGTACAAGAGTGTAGATCACAGGGCCGTAACCAACAAGTGGTTGCCACGAGTATCGTTGGCAATGTTCTATGCACCAAATAATGACATTGTGATAGGTCCTATTGAGGATTTTTTTTTTTTTTTTTTTTTTTTTGATAGTCAACATATCACTGAATTCATTGATAAGGACCAAAGTCCATTGCAATTACATCATTTTGAATTTGGAGATCAATAACAGGGGGAGTATCCTCCACCCAAATATTACAATCCTCAACAAACAAGGCATTCCTAGCAAGAGAGTGTGTAGCCCCATTGATGTTTCTCCTAACGTGCTCAGCCCTCCACGCCTTGAAATGACTTAAGCACCACCTAGAGCCTTCAACAATCTTTTGGATAGCAACGGCAGGAACAACATTTCCTTTGAGTGCATCCATCACTAATTGAGAGTCCCCTTCCACCACTACCTCCTTCAAACCCAAGTCCCACGCAAAGAGAATACCAATTTCAGCAGCTTTTGCTTCAGCTTCTAAAGCACCCCAAGGCAGATTTATCTTCTTACAAAGTGCACCCATCATCTGGCCTTTATCATTTCTGATAACCACACCAATACCACAGCACCTCTGCTCCTTAAACACAGCAGCATCCACGTTTGCCTTATACATACCTTGAGGGGGAGGGGTCCAATGATGAACCCGAGTGGCTGGTTGAGTCTTTTGGCCCTCAGTCAGCCATGCTACCCGGTACTCTTTCACATACATCCTTGCTTCCCTTTCAATGGTTTTTCCACTCTTACATGTGCCCCCAAACCTGACAGAATTCCTATTATTCCACAGTAGCCATGCCGTGACAGCAAACTTCTCCCAATCCATCTCCCCCGCAGATGTCATAAGCAGCCAAACCACATCAATGAAATCCATGGGGGGGGGTCTAGATTGCCAATCCTGAGCTTTGACTCACTCCAGGCTTCTCTCGCTACTCTACATCCCCATAAGATATGCCCCGACGACTCACACTCCCCACACAAGACACAATTGTCCTCCAAAATAACCTTTCGGTACTTAAGACAATGTTTTGTAGGCAGGACATTTTTGCAAGCACGCCATAAGAAGTGCCTAACTTTGTTTGGGCACTTCAAACTCCATACCAGCTTCCAAATCATCTCCATATGGGATGTATCCGAGCAACCAGGTCTGCCATTGCTACCCTTAGAGGCCTCAAGGTACCGGACAGCCACTTTGTAAGCACTCTTGACGGATAAAGAGCCATTGGGGGTGAGAGCCCACACTTGGGAGTCAACCGGGTTCAAGGAGCTTAAGGGAATGCTTAGGATGGCCTCTGCTTCTATAGGGAGGAAGATGCTTCTTACCAACTCACTTTTCCATTCTGCTTTATCTTGAGCAATCAGGTTGGCCACGCACTCCCCAACATCCATTGTAGGCCTGGGAGAGATGATTCTGCCTGACCCCGAAGAAGTAAGCCACGCATCCTCCCAGATTTTGATACTCTTTCCATCACCTACACACCATCTAATACCATCCCTAAGCACCGGTTTGGCTGCCATCAAGCTTCTCCAAATGTAGGAGGGTTTTTTCCCCACCTGAGCATCCAAAAAAGAAGTTTTTACAAAATACTTCGCTTTGAGCACTCTGTGGATTAGAGAATCAGGCCTCTGCTGAATCCGCCAACCATGTTTGGCCAGGAGCGCAAGATTAAACGCTCTCAAGTCACGAAAGCCCATACCCCCGTCCTTCTTTGGTTTGCACAAGTTTTCCCACGAAACCCAAGCTATCTTCCGAGCACTATCCTTCTTCCCCCACCAGAAACCCCCAACCAAAGAATTAATCTCCGAGCACAAAGTATCCGGAAGCTTGAAACAATTCATGGTGTATGTAGGGGTTGCTTGTGCAACGGCTTTTATCAGAACTTCCCTACCGGCATTGGACAGCAACTTCCCCTTCCAGCCCGCTATTTTTCTGCTTACTTGGTCTTTGATACGATTGAAAGCCTTCTTCTTGCCCCGACCCACCATCGGAGGTAACCCCAAATATTTCTCATGTTGTTGTACAATCTGCGCACCAAACATATTCTTCACCTCATCTTGGATATCCCCCCTTGTGTTCTTGCTGAAAAACAAGGACGTTTTATCCTTGTTGATCTTCTGCCCCGACACCTTCTCATAGGTATCTAGAACCTCTGCCACCTGCTTGCATTCCACCAATGTAGCTCTACAAAATATTATACTATCGTCCGCAAAGAAAAGGTGCGAAACCGACGGAGCTTGTTTACTTACCCCCACACCCCTTAGCAGCCCCATAGCCTCCTTCTTCCTAATCAACGCCGACAACCCTTCCGCACACAAAAGGAACAAATAAGGGGAGATGGGGTCGCCTTGGCGAAGCCCCCTAGAGGGTGTGATTTTCCCTCTTGGTTCACCATTGATAAGAATCTCATAGGACACCGTAGAAACGCACATCATGATAAGGGATATCCATCTCTCGCAAAATCCCATTTTTCTCATAATGGCCCCAAGATAGCCCCATTCTACCCGGTCGTAGGCTTTGCTCATGTCCAATTTAATGGCCATTAAGCCTTCCTTCCCTTTCTTCCTTTTACCAATTGTGTGCATAGTTTCGAACGCCACCACTACATTATCCGAAATTAGACGCCCCGGTACAAAGGCACTCTGTGCATCGGTAATAACCTTATCAAGAATCCTTTTCAATCTATTCGCTAAAACCTTCGAAATCAACTTATAAATCACATTACATAGGCTGATTGGGCGATAATCCGTAATCTTTTGTGGATTTTTGATTTTCGGAATTAGACAAATATATGTATTGTTAAAGTCCTTAGGCATTACCCCTGTATTCAAAGCTTGCAGCACACAATTTGAAACACAAACACCAACAATATTCCAATATTTTTGGTAAAAGATGGGAGACATACCATCCGGTCCGGGGGATTTCGTAGGGTGCATTTGTTGGAGCGCATGCCAAACCTCGTCCGCTTTAAAATTTCCCAGCAGTACATCGTTCATCTCAGGTGTCACCCTTTCGCCCACAGCCTCCAAGCTTGCTTCAAAACATGAAGGATGATCGGAACTAAAGATCGAAGAGAAGTAATCCAGGATGATCTTCTCCGTTGCTCCCTGTTCCTCTTGCCAAAAGCCTTCCTCATCCATCAAGCCTCCAATTCTATTTCTCCGCTGTCTTTGGCTGGCGGAAGCGTGGAAAAATTTTGTATTCCTATCTCCGTTCTGTAGCCATAGTACCCGAGATCGCTGGTTCCACATGATTTCTTCCCTGATATGAAGCTCATTTAATTCTCTACGGACTGCACTAATCTCCTCTGCTGTATCGTGGAGCAAGTTAAGGGATTCAAGCTGCTGGAGGCGATCTTGTTTCTGTTTTAACTTCTTATTCACATTCCCGAATTTATTCTGATTCCACCCTACTAGATTACTTTGGCACCTTTTGAGCCTATCTTGGACGGACATAGCAGCCTCCTCTGTATTCAAATTCCAAGCCATATCCACAACTTCTTTGCACTCTGCCTCTCTCACCCACATTGCTTCAAACATGAATCTCTTTTTCCTTTTCTTCTGCTGCTGATTCTTGTTCAGGGATAAAGCCAACAAACAGTGGTCCGAAGCCGACATCGAAATGTGAAAAACTGTGGCTTCGGGAAAAAGCTGGAACCAAGCTTCATTGGCCACCATTCTGTCAAGACGAAGAAGCGTACGTTGCTCCCCATGTCGTCCGTTGCACCAGGTAAACTTCTGCCCCACAAATCCTAAATCAACCAGACCACACCTGCTAAGAACATCGCGAAAGTCCCTTATCTGATTTGCATCCCTTTCCCTCCAGCCTAACTTCTCATTTGGGTGCAAAATCTCATTAAAATCCCCACACACCACCCACGGCATACAACATTGGGCATAGAGGGCTTCTATTAATTGCCACGAACTCTGCCTCTTGCTTGTATCCGGATGCCCGTAGAAACCGGAGATTCTCCACGGACCATTCTTACTCTCCCCATGAACTACAACGTCAATGTGTGAGTGCGAACAACTCTTAAACCGAATATCCGCACCTTCTCTCCAAAGCATCGCTAACCCACCACTCAGACCATCACTCGGAACAATAATCCCCTGCGTAAATCCTATCTTCTGTTGAAAACCCTTCATCCTGTTGGTGTTCGCCTTTGTTTCCGCCAGAAAAACCACCACGGGGTTTAATTTCCTCACTTCCTCAGTGAGTGTACGGATTGCCGGAGGAGTCCCCAACCCCCGACAATTCCAAGCTAACACACTCATGTGGCTCGGCGGTGCTGCACCGCAGCCACCGCCTCTCCGCCATCCATAATCTCATGCTCGTTTGTGATCTCAACTTCCTGGACTTTCCCCTTTCTGCGTTTTGAACTTGTAACATTTGGGTCTAACTCTTGTAGAGGGACCTGACCTTTGCGCTTGGCTTTACTTGGGCCAGACAATTTGTTTGGGCTTGGAGTGGTCACATTCCTGGCCCGGCGTTTCCAGTGGCCACTCGTTGGGCCCAAAGTCTCTGTGACCCAACCCTTCTCTTGATTATAAATCATGGCAAGTGGGCTTGAGTTGTCATTGGCCCAAGACCCCCCTGCACATGACTCTAAGCCCAGCTCCTTACCCACTTTCTTACGTGTATCCTGCATACCTGGTTCTTCTTCAGTCTTCTTATCTACCTCCTCTTTCTTCGATGTTTCCCATGACATCTCACCCACTAGGTCTGCTTCAGACAGTAAGGGACGCACGCCATCCATCCCTTTTGGAGTAAGGTTACAATTCACCTTTTCTGTTGTCAGGTTGACCTTACCTCCATCGTGCAAGGGCTTTTCGCTCTGTCCCATCACCTGTAACTCCCCTGAATTCACGCTAGGGGCATCCCCCTGACAGTGGTTCAGTCCTGTCACGTGAGTATCACCCATTTCCTCTCCTCCCTGTTTTCGGACCGTGTCACCGCCGTGCTTCTTCCATATCGGTGCTCCATTATACGGTCTGCCTTCCCTGCCATTCTCTTCTCCCATGTTTCCTTGATCCCTTCCGCCCCTTCTTCCTGGATCCCCTCTAAGCCACGCTCCATACTGCATCTCCTCTCCACCTGCTCTATTTTCCGTCCCTGCAATTTCCTTGCATTCTTTCACGCCATGATCCAGTCTCCCACACTGGTAGCAGAAGTTGGGTAACCGTTCGTACTTGAAAAATACCCATCTAGATTCTCCTCCTTCGATGGTTACCTTCTTCCCCCTAACCAGCTTTTTTGTAGCATCAACCCGGACTCTTACCCTCAAATACTTACCCCACTGCACTCCCTTCTCAGGCACATCCACATCGAGCACCCTTCCAATTTTTCCACCTATCTCCATTCCAGATTCTCGGGTCATGCTCATCAAAGGAAGATTGTATATCTGCACCCAAAACGGAGTCCACTTTATGGTAATGTCCTTTGGAACTCTTTCACCCTCAAACTCCTGTAGAAGTACTAGTTGTTTTTCATAACTCCAGGGACACATCTCCAGAATTCGTTTTTTGTCCCTGCCATCTCCAAACTCTACCAAGTACAGATCCTCATCAATCTCAGATATCCATACACCCCTGTTCGGTTTCCATAGCATTTTCAGATGTTTACGCAGTGCATCCAGGACAATGATACGCTGCGTGAGGATCTTCATCACCAAACAATTTTTCCCAATCTCTCTCGCTGCCCTTGTGCTCTCACTTCCCAATTCTATATCCTCTCCCTCTTCTTCTGTAAATGTTAACTTACCCCACAAAGCTTCCAACTCATCCGCCATCATTCAATCAAACCACCCACCCTCAGAACCAGTCGAGAGGGGTTACCTGTACTGGTCTCACCGTACACAGGAGACCACTAAAACTCTTGCAACAGGGGAAAGCGCAAGACTGCTACTGCCCCTACATGCCAACGCAAGAGAGAGCACGGTGGGAGTGTTGTCCTATTGAGGATTTGATTGATGAGGAGCACCCACCAAAGTATCGAAACTATAGTTACAAGGAGTTTATGGAAGAATTTTATAGGCAAGAAGGAAAGAGAAGAAGGGTAAAGGAAGCTTTTGAGTTGCAGCGTTAGGAACGTGGTATTGATCCACCTTCTATAGCTGGTTTTTTTTTTAATTGGTCATAAACTCATAATAAACACTTCGGGTTCACATGTCCTCTACGATACAATGTCCTTATATATAAATAAAATTATTGTAGTAACTAGTAAGCACAGAAGACAAAACCCATTCTCAAATTTCTTTGAGCAAGGAAGTGCCCATAAGGGGATATTTTTCAAGGTGAACTTTAAATATTGGTAAGTATGAAAATCGTCTAATTTTCTAGATTGGGCCTTTGTGGGAGGGCTTGGATGAACATTTATTTACTACTTTTTTTTTTTTTTTTTTTTCTCATTGTAATAATTTGAAAGTTGGAAGAAGAGGTATTTGAAACCCATACATATATAAAATTCCTTAGACGTAGTAAATTTAGTTCAAGTTAGATTCAAATGTATAATTGTCATAGGGAAAAATAACATTATTTGTTGTCTTTTTCAAATAATGTTATGTTATGAATAGAAAGTGTAAACTTCTTTTTTAAGGTTATAGTTTTATATATTGGCATATCCGAGTTAAAACTTACTTTTTATGTATTTGAGTCTTAATTTAAGCATGTCCAAGTTTTCACAAATGGTATATGTTAGAGATACAAGAAACTATTCAAGAGAAGTTGCTAAAACCCAAAACTAGACTAGCAAATAATATTTTATTTCTTACTCGATACCAACTAAGTCAATGGCTGATGGTTGGAGAAAACAAATGTAGCTATCTAGAGTAGTCTTTTATTTAGACAACTCAAGTGAAACCCATTCTATTAGATTTATTAATTAATTATTCACTATTAATATAAAATAAAATTTATACTGAATTAGGTAAGTGAGATTTTTATCCAACCAAACCATGGAATCACTAAATGACGGGTTTAAACCCTATCATTTGAAATTTTCATTGAAAATATCAAATACTTCATCCAAAAACAACAAACGAGAAAAGAAAAAAAAAATGATATATTTTTCAACCACAAAATTTAAGCAAATTGTTGTCGAGAAAATTGAATCAATAATAAGATTAATTGTTCAAGATTTTTTCTTCTTTTATTGAAATTAATTCCATAAAGAGAGTACGGAGGGGTGAGGACACCTCGAGATACTAGTGATCGTGAACAAGTTGACAACACTTCTTAAAATAGTTGACATCTTCAATATGATAACAGTATTAATTAACTATAAAACCCTATTTTTAGGAGGGGGGCATATAGGGGCATGTCAGTTCATAATTTAATATATATAAACTTTTGTGCATAGTACGTAATTTAATCTACTATACACAAATATTTAGGAGCCAGTGTGGGCCATGACCCCCTTTGTCTCTATAACTCTAAATGCGATTCCATCTCTTCTGAGAAACTGTTTTTCTAAAGCTATGTAACACTGGCACAACCATTATAAAAGATACCATTTAGCCAATAGTTTAAAGCTTCATTGATTTCGATGGAATTTGTTTCTGGAAAACGGTTTCTGCATATTCTGGTGTTTACTACTATTGAAATTAAACTTAAGCTAACGAGGAAAAAGTTTCTGGGGATAAGAAAAATAAGCTCGATAAATTGAAAAACATTTTTAGGAACGTTACATACTTAACAAAATATCATAAATATAATCTTAAAAAAAAAAAAAAAAAAATCATTCCTAATGACCTTCTTAGAGTTGCAAGTTTGCTACTAAACAGAAGTAAACGAGTCATTTTTAGGCTTTAGCCCCCTAAAAAAAGTTTTCCATCTGAATAAATGTGAACATATGTATATTTTTATTTTGTGGGTGAAATTTGAAAAATAAATAAATAAATAAAGTATACCTTATGAAAGAGAAATTTTTGGGGCAAACGTTTGTGTTTGCTGGCGTCTACATTTTTTGGCTAGGTCTCATACACTGTTCACGAGACCTGCAAGTATAGAAAAATGTAAACCTAACTTTAAAATTGGGTCTCATTGCACTATTCACACCTTTAAAAATTATTTTGCTACAGTGTTTTCAGTAATAAGTTTTTAGTTTTTAGCAATAAGCGGTATCCAAACACATCCTTAGTAGAGTTTCTGGACATGGAAAATCCAAAAAAAAACCACTGGAATAGGATAATGAAAAAGATTGTTCTTTTTTTTCTTTTTTTTTTCTGGGAAGAAAACTTTTATTCAAACAGCCAAACAAAGAAGATACATACAAGGCTTCGTCCAGTATAACATCTTTAAGCACAGGAGGAGCAGAACAAAAATCAAAATAAGTAAAAACATGATTGGCTACAGATCAACGTTCAAGCACATGTGGGGCTTTATTTGCTTCTCTAGGAATCCGTCTAAGAGTAATAGAATGGATTTTGCTAGCATTTATAGCTGTTTCCTCCAAAATGTTGCCAATGTTCTAAGTGGTGGCTTAATCAATTTAGGATTGAGCTTGAATGCAGGTCTTGCAGTCTCTTTCGATACAGACATTGTCAAAATTATGTTTATGCACCAGCTCAATTGCCCATCTCAAGGCTCGAGCCTCAGCTTGGACAAGGGAGCTAGTGTCCACCCTTGCTGTAAAGGCAAATAACAAGTTCCCTCTCCAATCTCTAGCTATCAAGGCAATGACGGACCAATTAAGACCAGTAGCAACATCTCACAATTAATTTTGATATATATCATCTTTTTTTGGATTCAATCAGTCGCAGCTTCGGTCAATAGCTCTAGGATGATTCATATTATTGTGACTCATTATAGCCCAATGATCAATGAACTTTCTTTGGGTGGCTCTTTCCAATTCTTCAACTGTGGGCATCTTCTCATGAATTGCTTTATTTCTCAAGTACTTGATGAAATCCAAGATTTGTTGGAGTGAGTGTGTTTCAAACACTTAACTTTTGCTTTGTGTCCCACATTAGTTAGGAATAAACCTTGTTATAAGTTTATAAGCCTTTGCAAATCTTAAGTGGTAAGTTGGAATACAATGGGCTACATGTTGGCTTGGGCTTGGGTTTGCTTTATCTTTCTTAGGCCTCACTTTTTCCCTTTCTTTCTTTTAGCCCAAATTTGATTTTGTTATGTCCGTCGGTGAGCATCTGAGTAGCTTGTTGGGCATTTAATGAACAACCCGTTGGGCATCAAATTTGCACAGTAGCCGTTGGAGGTCTAGTCCTTTTAGTTAGCCCACTAGTCTTCCTTTAGTTGGCATATAAAACCTTTGTATTTCACTTCTTTCTCTTTAGTTTTCCTAGCCTCTTGCTGCCGCCACTCTCCCTCTGTTCAGCTCTAAACTTTTTGCTCATCTCCACAAAATTTCAGCTTCTAAGTTTTTAGTTTTAAGGAAAAGCAAATTAAGGTTGTTCCTACTTCTTCTTGCTTGAGTATGTGATCAACTTGAAGAAATCACTATAGTCTAATCTTGGGGCATTGTTCGGCCAAGAGAGCCATTCACACCAAGTTTTACTCCGGGTGACACGAATCAACCTTTAAAAATAACGCATTTTGCGTGATTCTATAGTTTGTGAGATCCTTCTAACTCTATCTATTTATTTTTGTCATTACTAATTTTTTAGGGTTTGTATTGTTGAATCAAAACTTATTTATTTAGCCATATTTTCCAATAATTTTAAAGGTTGATATTTGTGTTTTAAAAATGAAGAAACAAGTTGTTGATTCTCTTAAGATCATTTCGGAAATTACAAAGCTTGAGGCTTTTGATGGAAATAATTTTAAATGTTGGAAAGAAAGGGTTTTGCCCATCTTGGAATTTACTGAAATTAACTGGGTTCTTTATAAGCCTAAACCCGAAGATGATCCTAAAAATATAGCAAAGTGGGAAAAAAACAAATAAATTATGTGTTCATACTATTAAGTGTGGTTTATCTAATAAGTTGTTTGATAATTATTGTCATTTTACTTGTGCTAAAGATTTACGGGATGAATTTAATGGTCGTTATGGGTTTAAGGATGAGGATGCTAAAAAGTTTGCTACGGCTAAATTTATGTCTTTCCAAATGGTTGAAGAAAAAAATGTTTCTAGCCAAATTGAAGATTTTCAAAAATTAGTATTTGACCTAGCTAAAGAGGGTGATATTTTACCCAAGAGGTTTGTGGCTCATGGCCTTGTGTTTAAGTTGTCGAACTCTTGGAAAGAGTATAAACACCGATATAGCCACCAGCAAATCTATTTGAATCTTCAACAAACTATCGTTGATATTC
Source organism: Quercus tomentella (assembly GCA_028535165.1). NCBI lineage: Eukaryota > Viridiplantae > Streptophyta > Magnoliopsida > Fagales > Fagaceae > Quercus > Quercus tomentella. Next base: position 51,980,923 of record JAPQVY010000089.1, on the reverse strand, counting down.
AAATTGAAGAAACAAATAGGATGTCGGAAAAGGTTTCTAGAGCTAAGGAATTTACTTCCAAGGCTGTAGAGGGAGGACCCTCTAGACCTCCACAACATAATAAAAAACATGATTTCAAGGGAAAAGGGAAATTTCAAAATAAAAATGGCCCAAATCTTCAAATCCAAAAGACAAAAGGGTAATTGTTTTATTTGTGGCAAAGTAGGTCATTATGCGGCAACATGTAGGGCAAGAGGCAACTTCAACAACAAAAAGAGCAACAACAAAGGCTCTACATCAAATAAGGAAAATGTTATGCAAACCGAAGAGATCATTGCGGTGGTGGTGTGTGAGGCACACTTGGTGAAAAAAGTGAAGGGATGGGTAGTTGACTCAGCTTGCACAAGACATATTAGTGCATTCAAAGAGGAGTTTAGTTCCTACACTCCTATGGCGGAAGGCACCGAATGTGTTTATGTTGGGGACAATAGGTCCGTGCCGGTGAGTGGTAAAGGGAAGGTACTCTTGAAGCTAACTTCCGGTAAAACTATTTCACTTAATAATGTCCTTCATGTACCTCACTTTCGACACAATCTCATTTCAGTACATTTGCTTGGTAAGGCCAGTATTAAAGTTTTATTTGATGGTGGCATAGTTACTTTAACTAAGAATGAAGTCTTTGTTGGTAAGGGCTATGATGATGAAGGTCTTTTTGTACTTAATGTTGATCAAGTTATTAATGAAAATAGTTCATCTTCTTATGCTTACTTAGTTGATTCCATTAATGTTTGGCATGGTAGACTTGGACGTGTTAATCTTGGCTATATAAAGAAAATGAAAGAATGTGGAATTATTAACTCACTAAGTGAAGCTAATATGGACAAATGTGAAATTTGTGCCGAAACTAAAATCACCAATAAATCTTGTAAAATAACAAGAGAAACCGAGCTTCTAGGATTGGTACATAGTGACTTGGGTGATTTAAAACACACCATGACTAGAGGTGGTAAAAGATTTTATGTGATCTTTGTTGATGATCACTCTAGATTCACTAAACTTTATTTACTAAGAACCAAGGATGAAGCTTTGGAGATGTTTATAAAGTATAAATGTAAAGTTGAGAACCAAAAGAATAAAATGATTAAAAGACTTAGAACCAAAAGAGGTGGTGAATATGAATCTAATCCTTTTAAGGAATTTTGTGAACCAAATGGCATAGTACATGAGATAACTCCACCTTATTCACCGGAATCTAATGGAATAGCCGAAAGGAAAAATAGAACTCTTAAAGAGATGATGAATGCTATGCTTGTTAGTTCTGGGCTATCCTCCAACATGTAAGGGGAGGCCATTCTTTTGGCTTGCCATATTCAAAATAAGGTACCTCATAAGAAAACCGGTAAAACTCCTTATGAACTTTGGAAAGGGCGTAAGCCTAACTTGGAATACCTCAAAGTGTGGGGGTGCTTGGCTAAGGTCATGCTACCCGAGCCTAAAAAGAGAAAGCTTGGTTCTAGAACATGAGATTATGCGTTTATTGGTTATGCTTGTAATAGTTCATGCTATAGATTTCTTGTCATCAAAAGTGATATATTAGAATCATACACTATTATTGAATCCGAAAATGCCATATTCTTTGAGCACGTGTTTCCTTTGAAAAATAAGGAAAACGTATTGCGTGATTCTATTGAAATTTCTAATGACTTTGTTGATGACGTGCAAGAAATAAGAAGGAGCAAGCGAGCTAGGAAGGAAAATGATTACGGTAACGATTTCCTAGCCTATGTCATTGAAGATGAACCTGTAAGTTACTATGATGTAATTAAATCCATAGATACACCTTTTTGGTTGGAAGCAATTAATAATAAATTAGAATCTATTATGTCTAATCATACTTGGGAATTAGTTGAGCTTCCAAACTTATTGGTTGCAAATGGGCATTTAAAAGGAAATTAAAACCGGATGGTACAATTGATAAATTTAAAGCTCGCTTAGTAGCCAAGGGCTATAAGCAAAAACATAATGTGGATTATTTTTATACTTATTCTCCGGTTACTAAAATTGCATCTATTAGAATTTTATTTGTCATTGCTTCTATTTACAAACTTGTAGTACATCAAATGGATGTTAAAACTGCTTTTCTAAATGGTGGTTTAGAAGAAGAGATTTATATGGAGTAACCTGGGGGTTATGTAATTCTTGGACAAGAACATAAAGTTTGTAAGTTGGTTAAATCTTTATATGGTTTAAAACAAGCACCTAAACAATGGCATGAAAAATTTAATAATGTTATGCTTACACATGGGTATGTGATCAATGGTGCCGATAAATGCATATATAGCAAGTTTATTAATAATGAAGGTGTTATTTTATGTTTATATGTTGACGACTTGCTTATATTTGGAACTAGCCTTGATATTGTGCATGATGCTAAACGCTTTCTTGCCTCTAATTTTGATATGAAAGATTTGGGTGAGGCAAATATAATCTTGGGCATCAAGATCCTTAGGGATAATGATTGCATTACACTATCACAATCTCACTATGTAGAGAAAAATCTTAAAAAGTTTGAACACTTTGATATGTCACCTATGTCTACTCCTTTTGACTCAAAGGTGCACTTGTTTAAAAATCGTGGTGATAGTGTTTCACAAGATAAATATGCACAAATCATTGGTAGTTTGACGTTTTAGACAAACTGTACTCGCCCTAATATTGCATATACTGTTGGTAGATTGAGTAGATACACTCATAATCTTAGTATTAAACATTGGGATGCAATATCTAGATTGTTGAGATATTTAAAGGGTACTTTTGATTATGGTTTGTCATATTGTGGTTATCCTGCTATATTAAAAGGATATTGTGATGCTAATTGAATCTCTGATACAAATGAGGTAAAGCCCACTAGTGGATATGTGTTCACACTAGCTGGAGGGACTGTCTCTTGGAAGTCATCCAAGCAGACTTGCACAGTGAGATCCACCATGGAATCAGAGTTAGTAGCCTTAGAAAAGGTTGGGTCCGAAGCTGAGTGGCTTAGGAGTTTGTTAATTGATATACCATTGTATACTAACTCTATTGCCTCTATTTGAATACATTATGATTGCCAGGCTGCCATAGCACTTGCTAAAAAAAAAATCTATAATGGGAAAAGTCGACATATCCGATTGAGGCACAATATTGTGAGGCAGCTCATTGATAATGGTGTAATGTCCTTGGACTTTGTGAGGTCAGAAAGGAATTTGGCCGATACTTTGACCAAGCCACTAACAAGAAGGCTGGTGGGTGAAACATCGAGGGGGGTAGGATTGATACCTAAATTGTGACACTATGGCCAATGCCCAACCTCTATAATGGCTGATTCCACGCAAGGGGTTAAATGGGTAGAGGTTATTTGTGGTCCAAATGGGCACTGTCAGTTATTATGTATTTCGCTCTCTCATTGAGGAGATTAGTGATGTGTTCATCCCTATAGTGTGAGACAATGCTAAGTTGTAGATTGTTGGAGGTTGAGCTCTAGCTCTTAATGGATCCATAGTCCCTACCTATTGGGACGGGGTGTACTGCACACACTCTTGATGGATGCCACCTATGTGGGAGTGGAAGTTGTGCCGCTTCCTATGAGACTTGGGTAGGTCTCTAGAGCTATCATGAAATCCAGTGGTGCATGGCCTATATAAGGCACCAACCCACTTATGGAACAACCTTGGAAAAAAAAGGTATGTGGGTGGTAAGTTTGGTTATCTAATATCTTGGTTAAAAGAGTCTAACTCTAACATTGTCTAGTAGTTCCTACTTATTTATCCTAAGTATAGTTAAAACCTTAGGGTACCATATTGATGCATGCCTTCTTGAGTTTATTGCCTTTCCTAGTTTAGTGTTTGTAACATGTGGGGTATTGTTGGAGTAAGTGTGTTTCAGACACTTAACCTTTGCTTTGTGTCCCACATTGGTTAGGAATAAACCTTGTTTTAAGTTTATAAGCCTTTGCATATCTTAAGTGGTAATTTGGAATACAATGGGCTATGTGTTGGCTTGGGCTTGGGCTTGGGTTTGTTATATCTTTCTTGGGCCTCACTTTTTCCCTTTCTTTCTTTTAGCCCAAATTTGATTTTGTTATGTCCGTCGGTGAGCATCTGAGCAACCCATTGGGCATTTAATGAACAACCCGTTAGGCATCAAATCTGCACAGTAGTCATTGGAGGTCTAGTCCCTTTAGTTAGCCCACTAGTCTTCCTTTAGTTGGCATATAAAACCCTTGTATTTCACTTCTTTCTCTTCAGTTTTCCTAGCCTCTTGCTGCTGCCACTCTCCCTCTGTTTAGCTCTAAATTTTCTGCTCGACTCCACAAAATTTCAGCTTCTAAGTTTTTAGTTTTAAGGAAAGGCAAATTAAGGTTGTTCCTAGTTCTTCTTGCTTGAGTGTATGATCAACTTGAAGAAATCACTATAGTCTAATCTTGGGGGGTTGTTCAGCCAAGAGAGCCATTCACACCGAGCTCTATTCCGGGTGATACGAATCAACCTCTAAAGACAACGCATTTTGCGTGATTCTATAGTTTGTGAGATCCTTCCAACTCTATCTATTTATTTTTGTCATTGCTAATTTTTTAGGGTTTGTATTGTTGAATCAAAACTTGTTTATTTAGCCATATTTTCCAACAAGATTGGTGTACCTTATAACTTAAGTGAATAGATAGAAATGTAAATGACTATTGAAAGAGAGTTAAAAGAGAATAAAAACCGTTAGGGTAGAACAATAACTTTCTCCAATTCTTTCTGTATGTGATGTTAGCATTTGTCACATCATCAAATTTTGCTTAAAAATGCACACACACACAACCAAAAAAAAAAAAAAAAACCAACTAGGTTGAAAACCTTCTTATAAGGCAGCCTAGGCAAAAGTTATGGTTAGTCGAAAAGCCTCATAAAACAAAACACCGGGTGGTTAGTGTGACAAAATAAAACATTAGTAACTCCATGTTTCAATGTTGGTATATGTAATTAGTTCAGTTAAGGGATGCTCTTAGGTCATTTGATAATTGATCATTTTAAAACAATTTTAATATCACTTTCATGGGAAAAGGCTAAAAAATTAAAAATTAAAAAGAAAAAACCAATTATTTTTTTTTATTTTCCATAAAAAGTTTCTTAAAATAATTTTTTCTCATAAAATGTTTCTTAAAATAGTTTCTTAAAAAAGTTTGGCATCTGATTTTCCCTGTGAAATTTATTCCCCACTTTTCCCTTAATTACGTATACTAAAAATGGAAGCCCATACCAAATTGAAGTTGCCTTAGGCCCAAAGGCATTGATGGATGAGGTTTTAAAGTCAGAATTTTCAAGACCTCAAAAAAACATAGCAGAGGGGAGGTAAATGTCACGAAATAAAATGTTTCAATGGTGAATGGTGGTATCTCTCTTCCTCAACAACAAAAAAGAACGGTGGTATCTGTAAAGTATTCCCTATCATTTCCCAAAGTGAAGATACTAAAATTCGATCTAATGAATAATTGAATATACCAAACTGAAGTTGCCGTTGGACCAAAGGCATCGGCGTACGAGACTTTGATTTTTCTACCAACAGTATTACTCACAAATATCTATCTGTACTGCATATTTGATTTCTTCGTGTCTCTCTTTCCGGAACAGGCAGTCCACTGGGCCCTTAATAAGGATGACCTACATAACCTCTGGCCCATGCTCCGTACTAATCTCTTCTTGTAACAGTCTCTGGGTCATAACAATCTTTTTTTTGTTTTTGTCTTTTAAAATTTACCAACGTACAAACCTTTTTTTTTTTTTTTTTTGCTGAAACCAACGTACAAACCTTTTGGATGCTGCTTTTATTTCATTTTTATAAATGAAAAGCAGGACACTTATATTTATGAGGTAAATTTATCAATTAAAATCAACTGTAACAAAATGACTAACAATTCAAACTCAAAGTAATAAACTTTGACATGTGAACAAATTTCCTCTTAATAGGAAATCTAGAGGCATGGATGAAAGGATATCAAATTCAATTAAGGGAACCTGATATAGTGATATTATGACTTCGCCACCATAAGTAGCATGAAACATGGGAGTAGCTCTTTCCAAATTAGCTTTGTTTTTTTTACAAAGTGGATCTCACATGGTTATGACTATGCCTACCCTAGTAGAGGTTTGTGACAGAGCACAGTTTACTTTCTCTTCAACTCAACCAATTTACAAGATTATTTACATTATATTTTGTATTTGAGTTTGTTGGCAATAATTTATGAATTGTTGGTGCAGAAGGAAAGGTGGGGAGAATATATTTTTTTTAAAAATTATTTATTTTGGAGAGAAAAATAATATATATATATATATATATATAACTGTTAGGTTCTAAATACTTTGTATGTTGGCAAACCGAGAACACAAACTTGTCTAGGAGTAGATCTTAGGGTCTATGAAGTGTTTTAAACATTGCTCAAGATGATACAAGTCAAGATTCAAGAACGTACAAACTGCAGAAAGCAGAATTGAAAATTTGTCAAGCTCAACCAATCGAGAGAATGCTTTGATCGATTGAACTGCGATCGGCTAAATTTGTTTTAAGGCCCAACAGCTTGCGAAACGTTTAGAGTTTCAGTCCAAACCTACTACGTATAAGGAAAACCGCAAAACACATTTTTCAAGTCTTAAAGAGCTACTCTTGTGAGATCTGTAAGGTTATTGTACCTTCTAATTTTTTCAAGCACCTACTAGAGATCACACACATATTGCCAGTATCGATGGAGTAAAGTTGTAGCAAGTTTCAACTATCAAGCGTATTGAAGATCAAGACGTAAACTAGAGATTCATGTTGGAACAAGTCCACATCAAAGAAATCTAAGGGGTTCAAAACTCAATTTGGTAACTGTAGTTAGATTTACTATGAATTGATATTCTTGATTGTAAATCTCAATTTGATATAGTGAATTGTTTCTCTTGGGATCATTCTCCCTAGGTTTTTTACCTTGAAACTAGTTTGTTTCATTGGTTTTCCTAGGTCATCACATCATATGTTATTTAGTTTTCCACTGTGCATGTTATGTGTGTTTAACCTATATCTGAATAATTAATCTAAGTAACCACTTGGCTAATAAATTAAGTTAAACATTATGTTTTCTAGGGGTGTAAAAACTTTCAAATAACTACAAGAAACAAATAGATACTCACGTGTATGGTATATGAAATATAAGTTACTTAAAATAGAAAATTTGGGTTTCTAGTAAGAATTTTTGTTAAATCTATTAGACTATTGTGAAACCGAAGCAATTAGCTTTATTAGCCAAAACATGATATGTTATTAAATATTCCTAAAAGCTATAGTACCCCCTAGAAGTAATGTAGCTCACTAATTTTTTTTTCCCCTTTTTTTTTTTCAAATCTCTCTCTCTCTCTCTCTCTCTCTCTCTCTCTCTCTCTCTCTCTCTCTCTCTCTCTCTCTCTCTCTCTCTCTCTCTCTCTCTCTCTCTGAGACAAACATCAGTGGCGATAGCTTATAGATTTTGATTTACATTGAGTGATTCAATTCAATAGCATACGATGGATAGAAACGATGACTTTGGTTGATAATAGCGGTCACTTAAGTGGATTTCTAGTCATAGGCAGGCTTACCCATTGTTCGTGATGATGGGTCTTTTGGAGGTTTCAATGAATAACAAACAGAATGAAAGCAAAGTAAAAGAACAAAGAAAATGGAGAAATGTTATGGAGAGAAAAAAATAATTGGAAGTTAAAATCTAAAGAACTAGGAAAATGTTTTAAGGTATGTAGCAACTAGCAACAATCATAATACAACCCGCACGTACTACTTGGTTCCCAAATTACACTCAAGCATGGTCAGAGGTTTCATCAACCACACTAAAATAAAAATTGTAGAGAAAGAGAGAGATTCTGTTTTAACAACGTAAGCTGTGAGTGTTGTAATCTTTAATGTATTATAGAAGATTGATTAAATTTTTTCCTATGATTTTTTCCTTTACATAGGAGGATTTTATATGCTAATTTGATGCTATCTTTTGTGTACGTGTATGTGTAATCTTTTGTGTATGTGTGTATGTGTGTTTTTTTTTTTTTTAAGAGATTATATGATACTGTTATTTTTATTATTATTTGTAATTATTTAATTTAATTCAATAAACACATAACATAAGTGGTAGTATAGTACAACAAATCGTATCAAAGTTCCCAAAGGAAAAAATACATAATATGATCAAGTTATATGTGATAAGCGTGTCAAATAAAAACATTTTTTCTTTTTGGACTTTGTTAACAAACATCTTAAGTACAATAGTTAATAACTTAATATGTATTCAATACTATATTAAATAATATTTTTATGTATTTTTTAAAAATAAAGTTAAATTGTACACACATATTCCAAAAAAAATACACAACTATGATAAATGTCTACATATAAATCAACAAATTAATAATGTGTATTTTATTTTTTTTAAAGCATGTACTACAACTTATAATAGGATATTTATTAATCTTTAATATGTGCCCTTAAAGCACTTGTTATCACATACTTTTCTTTTTTAGATTGCGTTTGGCATTGGCTAATAAAACAGTTTTTTTTTACTATTTAACTTATTTTTGCTACTATTCATGAGTCTCATCGCACTTTTTGATATTATTCATAGATCCCATTATACTATTTCAGCTAGTTTTTAGCTTTATCTATAGTACTTTCAGCACCAAAAAAAAAAAAATTCAACTAAATAAGTTGTTCCCAAATAGACTCTTAGGACCTATTTGGATTGAGGGGGAAAAGGAGGAGGAGTGAAGGATAGTAGAGTAGAATTAGCTGAAAATATGTTAATTTTGAGCCAAATCTACTCTACTCTAGAATAGGTTAGTAAGTGATTTTTTCTCTCTTCGTGCTCTGCCTTGTATATAAGAATATTGAAATAGTGCCACCTCATTGTAATTATTCTCTCATTTTTTTTTTTTTTTTTATCAATAATATCAAAAGACAGTTTATTTAGATAGTTTTTTTTTTTTTTTTCTTCAATGGCTATCACGAACCGTTAATTATGGAAATCACTTCCATCATGTATATATGCAACATTCATCAAAGCTCCATATTTAGTATATATGTATCAATGTAATTGCAGTAATATTGAAATTTTGTTAATAGAATTCATGTTTATAAAGGACCAAACTCATAAATAGTAAAAAGCATGTGGATGTAATTTTGAGGCTGAACAACATTAAAAATCTTGTCTTCCTTTGTCTTTGTTTACACTTTTTCACAAATACAACATTGCAATATGCATGTCATAGGCGTATCTGTATGCAGGACACCCTAAGTTTCCTGAAGAGCAAACCTTTAGCTATATATGGCTTGAAATGACTGATGTTCTGGGCAATATTTTTCCCTTTTGTTTTTAAAATCTATTTTAGGTTTTCGACTAGTGTGGCAAATAGAACAGTAAATCAAAGAGGATTCCTATACCAATCTCCAAATAGTGCAATAGTGAACTCTAATTACCCTAAGCTTTGGCTATCAATCACATTTTTGTGGGGATATCAAACCAAGCATATGTATGTTGAAAACAGGAACAACATAAGAGAGAAATAAAATAAAATTCTTAAGATAATTTACGGTGATCCTGTCATGCATAGTGTTCTTATTTGCCGATGGTGCCAAACCAAACCTTCCAGCAAATAGCATCAGCCTTGTAGAAGTCACAATTATTAGTCTCACAAATATTTAGATTAGTTATCTCTTCAAAAAAAAAAAAAAAAAAAAAAACTAGATTAGTATATATGGCAAACGATATACGGTCTTTAATGAACTAGATTAGTATATTTGGAAGAAAAGTTATTTATATATTCTAAATGTTGTATTCAATGTAAACAATAATTTTAAAGATTGGGCTAAAAGTCTTTGTTGTTTAGTGACATTATCTAGTTCTCTTCTCTCCATATGGAGAACTTAAATTTGAATCTCCTACCCCACTTTATCATAAGCAAATTAAACCATCATATGAAGGGTAGCTTCTACTTTCTAGTCCTCCATGGAAGAAATGGAAAAAGCAACTTAAAGAAAATTGGAGTGGCTTCAAGTAACTTCAAAGTTCAAACCAATAAAAAGAAAGGAAAAAAAAAAAAAAATCTTCCAATGCATTTATGTGGTACATTCCAAGTGATTATTTTGGTGAGGTAATGAAAGTTGACAAGTACCACCACCTAGCTTCAACAAGGATACTTGTGACAAGTGTGAGGCACGTAGCTCTACAGTACAGGAAGGATTAGAGCCTGTTTGGTAATGCTGTTCTAGTAACTTTGTTTGTATTTTTTGGAAATACATGTGGGTGAAAAAATGTGTAGAAATACGTGTAATATTGTTTAAAAACTGAAAACTGTTATTTAAATGCATGTACCAAATGGGCCCTTAATATCAAAGGCTTAGCAAGTAAACCTTATGTTGATGTCTTTCAAAGAAGCAAAACCAGTTGCTAGACTGCATATCGTCCCAGTAGACGAGTTAATTGAAACTTTTTGACTTTAAAGTTGATTGATAAATCTCCTTGAACTCATCCTTGATATACTGGACCTAAAATTTTATTCCACATTACTACTAATTTTGCAATTCCCAAATTACATGCGATTATCGTTGTGACTTCAATAATTCATTTTTAGCATCTATTCTATTTTCTAGTACTAATTATTGTGTTTTTTTAGCGTCAATTTATTTATTAATCTCTTAGTGAAAGCATTTTAAACTTAATTAATTTTGAAATTCACATAAGAGTTATATCAAAATCAATTTTCTAGTGCTTAAAATACAAGAAACAACAATTTTACTGCTACAACAAACTTTAATAAAACAAGACTAATAAAGTACCCCAAAAAAAAAAAAACTGATGTTCATATCAAGACATGGGGACTTTAAATGTAAGGAAAATAAAAACAAATTAATTTACAAATGAAATGTGTGTACTCAAAGGCTTTTCATTTTTTCAATGTTGTTATCTATTTTGCTAACTTGCTATATAAATTTAAAGCAAAATTTTTTATTTTTCATAGACATCTTCAAAAATCTTAAAAGTGGTTACAATTGTAGAAAAATTAAACTATTTTTTTAATATAAAATTTAAACAAAAGTTTCTTTAACATACACATAAACATTTTGTGGAAGGAACGAATCTACCCCAAGAAGGAATTGTTCACTTTGGCAATGGGCCGAGGAGCCGATGCTACCCTCACAAATTTGCTCAATCCCACACCGGGGAGAGACGTCTCCTACCCTTGCCTTATAAGATAGTATTTAAGTCCTCTAAAACCAATATATAAAAACATTAGTATTTGTTTTTCTCTAATTCTTACAAGTATTTGTGTTAACCATAATTTGAAACTTGACATATGAATTAATGTGTTCTTTATCAATTCCTCCAACAAATTATAAATGAATGCTTGCTCAGGTAAATCAATCATTAAGTGTTTGAAGTCCATGCCATTTTTGGATAATACTCATATTCTATTAAACGGTTCCTAGTCTGGGAGAATATTATTCTATGTTTATGTTTATGTTTAAGACTCATTCAACCTCTACATCTTGCATTAAAAATGCACTAGGGTTTAGTAACATAAATAGATAAACACACTTCATTTTAGTTGAATGTGCACTAAAAAAAGCCAGTTTTTTTTTTTTTTTTTTTTTTTTTTTTTTTTTTTTTTTTTTGCATAAGAATTTAATACATATGTTCTTTTTGCATTGAAAAATATATTCACAACACTTGTGACAATCTACCTTGATATGTCGAGGGTAATGAGTTTTCCATGTGAGTTTTGCTCCATTTGATTGTTTCACACTTGATGTTTAAGAATTTTGGATTGAGTTGCCCCAACTTCATTTTAATTGTAGCAATCATAGTTGCAATACTCAATGCCTCCCTTCGGTGGCATGTTATTTGAAGTTGTCAAAAAATTGAAAAAATCTACTACAAATTAGAATACGAAAGCTCCTTTGATATGTCCTCAATTGTTCAACAACCACTTAAAAAATATCTCTACATTTTTTTTTTTTTTTGGCTAAATAACCTTTTCCAAATATTAGTTTATTTTGTTACATTGATTCATTCTTGTAAGGGTAGTTACTTTAATTGTTGACCACATACAAAGTGTCACTTTCCTTTTATAGTAAGGGTAATTTCAAAATGGGGACAATGTAAAATTCCTTTTCTTGTCTTAGAAACACTTGGGTATAGAATATTAAGAATTCTTTATGAAATGTTGCTTGTGATTTTGTCTCCAAAATTGCATGACCTTTGTCCACTATAATTGTTGTATCCATAAGAAAAAAATTAGTTACTTGAAATTTTACGCCTAGTCTTAGCAACCTCACAGTAGAGGGGGAAACATTTCAGCCACTTAAAACGTTTCAGTTTCTCAATTTACTAACCCATTAGCCTTTATTAATTAAATAATCTCCTAATAAATGCATTTTAAATTTATTTATTTTTGACATTAAGAAAATAGCAATATTAAAACCAAAATTTTATTGCTCAAGATACCAAAAGTGACAAATTTCAAATTACAAGACAAATTCCAAAAAAATAATAATAATAAAGTACCAATAAAATGATATACAAACCAAGATAAAAGTATGATAATCTTCAAATACATAAATTTTTTTCGTTCCTAACCTCTCTGGACGTATGGCAAAGAAAAAAACATGCAATTGAATTATATATGTGCTCAATGCCCTTTTATTTTTCAATATTGAAATGTTTTGTTGTTATCTTTTTTCATAAGATGCATAATCAATTCTAAAATATGTTTACTCTTCGGATAATATGTCAACTGACATAATATGACTAACAATTCAAACTCATAATAATAAACTTTGACATGTGAACAAATTTCCTCTTAATATGGAAATCTAAGGGCATGAATGAAAGGATATCAAATTCAATTCAGGAAACCTAAGAGCCTGTTTGGCCAAGGTTTTTTCATCACTCAATTTCCATCACTCATCACTCATCACTCATCACTCAATTTTTCACACTCGTTTGGCATCATCACCCAATTTCCATCACTCAATATTTTTCACACTATTTGTGGGTCCCATACCTGTCAGTCAGTGCAGCATTTTTTTTTTTTCAGTACTCAAACTCACCGAAGCTTAAAAAAAAAAAAAAAAAAAAAAAAAAAACCAGAATTGAAGACCGAACAAGTGAAAAAAAAAAAAAAAAAAGTCAAAAGGTAGTCAAAAGTTGCGGCTGTGGGTCCCCTATGTGTGTTTAATTACAATATTGCCATTGAGTTATGAGTTATGGAAACTGAAAACAGCCTTTGGTTGTTTTCAGTTTCTATAACTCATAGCTCAAAAATCAGATAATTGAGTGATGGAAACAGAGTTATCGTTTGGCCAAACAACCTTTTTGTTATGGGTCTCACCGTTTTTGAGTTATGAGTTATGGAAACTGAGAATTGAGTTATCAAAATATTGAATCCAAACAGGCTCTAATATTCTTACTTTGCCACCATAAGTTGCATGAAACATGGGAGTAGCTCTTTCGAAATTAGCTTTGGCTATTGTACAAAGTGGATCTCACATGGTTATGAGTTATGAAAATGCCTACCCTTGTAGAGGTTTGTGCTAGAGCATGGTTTACTTTCTCTTCAACTCAACCAATTTGCTGGTGAGACCTTTTTTTCTATCTTTTTTGGATAATGTGATAGTTACAGTCTAGAATTTGAACCCAAAATGTTGTCGTTTGAAATACTATGAAGTATCAATTGATTTACAAAATTCCTTACATTATATTTTGTATTTGAGTGTGTTGGCTGTAATTTATAAATTGTTGCTGTGGAAGGAAAGGTGGGAAGAAAAGATTAAAAAATATAAAAATTTATTTATTTTGGAGAGAAAAAATAATATATAATGTGTGTCTATATATATATATATAACTATTAGGTTCTAAATATTTAGAAATAAATATTTAGGTACTGAATACTTTGTATGTTGGCAAACCGAGAACACAAACTTGTCTACGAGTAGATCTTATGATCTATGAAGTGTTTTAGACATTGATCAAGACATGAACTAGAGGTTCATGTTGGAACAAATCCACATCAAAGAAGTCTGAGGGGTTCAGAGCTCAATTTAATAACTGTAGTTAGATTTACTATGGATTGGTATTTTTAACTGTAAATCTCAATTTGATATAGTGGATTGTTCTCTTAGGATCATTCCCCCTAGATTTTTCACCTTGATAATTGTGTTATTTAGTTTTCTGTTGTGCATGTTATGTGTGATGAATGTTCAACCTTGATCTGAATAATTAATCTAAATAACTACATGGCTAATAAATTAGGTTAAACAAGGTGTTTTCTAGGGGTCTAAAAACTTACAATAACTATAAGGAGAAACAAATAGATACTCATATATATGGTATACGAATAATAAGTTACTTAAAATAGAAAAATTGGGTTTCTAGTAAGAATTTTTGTTAAATCTATTAGACTACTGTGAAACCGAAGCAATTAGCTTTATTAGCCAAAACATGATATGTTATTAAATATTCCTGAAAGCTATAGTAGCCCCCAAGAAGTAATGTAGCTCACTAATTTATTTATTTTTTCAAATCTCTCTCTCTCTCTCTGATGAACATCAGTGGCTATGGCTTATAGATTTGATTTACAATGAGTGATTCAGTAGCAAACGATGGATGGAAACGATGACTTTGGTTGATAATGGCGTTCGCTTAAGTGGTTTTCTAGTCATAAGCAGGCTTACCCATTGTTGGTGATGATGGGTTTTTTTTAGAGGTTTCAATGAAGAACAAAGAGAATGAAAGCAAAGTAACAGAACAAAGAAAATGGAGAAATTTTACGAAGATAAAAAAATAATTGAAAGTTAAAATCTAAAGAACTGGGAAAATGTTTTAAGGTATTTAGCAACTAGCAACAATCATAATCCAACCCGCACATACTAAAATAAAAATTGTAGAGAGAGAGAAAGAGAGAGAGAGAGATTCTGTCTCAACAACGTAAGCTGTGAGTGTTGAAATCTTTAATGTATTATAGAAGATTGATTGGATTTTTCCTATGATTTTTTCCTTTACAAAGGAGGATTTTATATGCTAATTTGATGCTATCTTTTGTGTATGTGTATGTGTTTTTCTTTTTAAAGAGATTGTATGATACTATTATTTTTATTATTATTTGTAATTTTTTTTTTTATAAAAAAGGGGGGAGTGTTATTTAATTATATATAATGTCATACAACAACAGACATTACAACCTTTATGGGACACAACATACTAGTCACAAGGTGTTCCATATCCCATACAAAAGACGCATACACAAAAGCCGCATACACAAAAGCGGGACAGGTATTATAGATTTCCAACAGGCACTGTTGTTGATTTCCCCTCTTTGTAAGAGCATCTACGTAGTCATTAGCTTCGCGAAATATGTGGCACACCTGGACGGTATCAGTGATTAACCAGGAAAGAACTGTCATAGAATCAATTTCAAAATGAATAAATTTAAATACCAAATTATATGCCAGAATGAGATCTTGGCAAACTGCTCCCAACTCAGCAATATTATCAGAAGTAATACCTATGTGTAATGAAAAACCTGAAACCCAAGCACTTGAACTATTGCGCAACAGCCTGCCTGCACCAGCCAATCCAGGATTACCTAAAGAACTGCCACTTGTATTTAATTTATAAAAGGTTCTAGTGGAGCATTCCATTTAATAGTCCTAGGGATTCCAATTTTAATAGTCTTTTGCAGGGCAAGCAAAAAAGAAAAATTTTGTAGCGAACTAAACCACTTTGTGTATAAGCCGATATTGGGAGCAAGATTGATTGTTAAAAATACGCTCGTTCCTAACCAACCATAAGTGCCAATAGAGGAAGGGAAAGTAAATCTTCCAAGGAAGTTGATGGCAAAGGATGAGAGTATGGTATAGAGCCAAGTTTGAAGTGGTAGGTGAAAAAAATGATAGGGGCAACACACCCGGAGAGTGACACTAGACCATCTTAGCCCAAGGGCAATCTCTTAAGATATGGATAGTAGTTTCAGGAGTATTACACCTAGGGTATCGGTTATTGATTTCTGGGTGAGAAAAAGCCAAATATTGACGAGTAGGTAATCGATTGCGCATGGACTTCCAAATGAAAATTTGGATTTTTTGGGGCATTGGAGTTTCCAGATCCAATTCCAAAGAGATTTCACAAAAGGAACATTGGTTTGTTGGTATAAAAACTTCAAGGCATAACTGACCAAACAAACACAGTTATTTTGAGGCCATACAAAAGATTATTTAATTTAATTCAATACACACATAAGTGGTAGTATATACAACAAATCATATCAAAGTTCCCACCGGAAAAAATACATAATATGATCAAGTTCTATGTGATAAGTGTGTCAAATAAAAAAAGTTTTTCTTTTTTTGACTTTGTTAACAAACATCTTAAGTACAATGGTTAATATGTATTTAATACTATATTAAATAATATTTTTATGTATTTTTTAGAAATAAAGTTAAATTGTACGCACATATTTCAAAAAAAAAAAAAAAACAATTGCTTATCATTTCAGCGTTAAAGGCGCGCAGGTGGTCAAAAAATTGCTTTGGTGGAACCCCTCATTCAGGATGCCCTTGTATGGTCCAGTTTGTATTCGAAATTGCTATACTCTCATAGTAGAAGAGATGGCAATAAACTAACCCATGGTTTAGCTAGACATTCTATTGATGTCTTAGACTATGTAGTATAGATGGATGATGTTCCTCTACATTTGTTTTCCATTCTTCAGTATAATTTAGCCAATTTGGCCGCTACTTTATAAAGACACTTCAAGTTTCCTTTCTCAAAAATATTCCAAAAAAAAAACATACAACCACAATAAATGTCTATATATAAATCAACAAAATATTAACATGTGTATTTTATTTTTTTAAAAGCATGTATTACAACTTATAATAGAGTATTTATTAATCTTTAATATGTGCCCTTAAAGCCCTTGTTGTCGCATACTTTTCTTTCTTAGTTTCAAATTATAATTACACTATAATATTTATTTTCATTTTTTATTTTTTCTTTTTTATGAAAAATAAAATGGGTGAGTGGGGGTGATCATTGTGGCGAACCCCATAGGCATGACCATTAAGGCACTCACTCGCTAAGAAATATTAGATTGAGCCATATCTACTACTGTCCAGAGTAACAACAAATCTTAAGGCTATTATCTATATGAGAAATAATATGTTCACAACATTTTTACAACAAATTCTAAGTGGCAGATTGTTACTAATTGTTATTGTTGGGTTAAAAAAGTAATCTCAGTGCTAAATTCAAATTTGAACCAATAACAACTAACCATTTATGATTTGCTGTAAAAATAATTTGAGAAATGATATATTCACAATATTTTTACAACAAATTCTAAGTGGCAGGTTGTTACTGGTTATTATTGTTGGGTTAAAAAAGTAATCTCAGTGCTAAATTCAAATTTAAACCAATAACAACTAACCATTTATGATTTGTTGTGAAAATGTTGTAAAAATATTGTGAACATATCACTTCTCAATTTGAGAAATGATATGTTTACAACATTTTTACAACAGATTTTAAGTGGTAGGTTGTTACTGGTTGTTATTGTTGGATTAAAAAAGTAATCTCAGTGCTAAATTCAAATTTGAACCAATAACAATTAACCATTTATGATTTGCTGTAAAAATGTTGTAAAAATGTTATGGACGTAGCACTTCTAAATTTGAGAAATGATATATTCACAATATTTTTAGAACAAATCCTAAATGGCAAGTTATTACTTGTTGTTATTATTGGGTTAAAAAAGTAATCTTAGTGCTAAATTCAAATTTGAACTAATAACAACTAACCATTTATGATTTGTTATGAAAATATTGTAAAAATATTATCGATATAGCAATTCTCAATTTAAAAAATAATATTTTTATAATATTTTTATAACAAATACAAGTGAAAAGTTGTAATTGATCGTTATTGTGAGGCTAAGGCTGTGTTTGGTTCGTGTAAAAGTATTTCCGTAAAATATTTTATTTTCCGGAAATGCTATTTTCCGGAAAGGAAAATGTTTTCATGTGTTTGGTTGCATTTCAAAAAAAATTTCGGAAAATATTTTCTGATGTTTGGTTGTGTTCTTGAAAATACCATAAAAAACACATTTTCACATTTTCTACTTGTTGCTCACATTTTCTCACATTTTCTTGGTTACCAAACGATTATATAATATCATTTATTCATCAAAACACAAACAAAACCCAGAAAAAAATCATCAAATCCGGACAAACGAAGGCGAGATCGCAATCAGAGAGATCGCGATCGGAGAGATCGTGATCGGCGCGATTGTGATCGGAACGGTCGGCACATCGCGATCAGCGGCGCGATGCGTCGATCGCGATCGCGCGAAGATCGGAGCGGTCGGCGCATCGCGATCGGCGGCACGATGCGTCGATCGCGTTCGCGCGATGCGTCGATCGCGTTTGCGATCGCGCGAAGATCGAAGCGGAGATCGCGATCGGCGCTACCGCGCAAGCCGGTGATGTCACGATCTCTCTCTCTCTTCTATTTTCCAAGGCCGGAAGTACTTTGAAGTGAAAATAGAAACGGAAAATCATTTCCGTTGTTTTGGCTCTCAAATTCGATCAACTGAAAATGTTTTTCAGTTTGACTGAATTTGAAGTAACAACCAAACACCCCTATTTTCCGGAAAATCATTTCCGAAATCACTTTGAAGTCGATTCAAACGCAGCCGACTTCAAAACGCAGCCTAAGATCAATAACCATTAATGTATATGCCCATTTCTCAAGGCGTGTAAAAAAGAGATATCGGGGTAGAAACAAGTTTATCGAATAAAAAGTAAGACATCAAATCAACAGATACTTTTATAGCCGTCAGATATATCTTTAATGCTTCCACATCAAGCAATGAAAAGACGTTATTGGAATTCTGTTTTCAAAAAAGAAATGGTGCAGATATTTATAGAAATATTTGTTGCTACGTGTCAATTTATTGGTGGTAGTTCATAGCAAAGTTCCTGGTGTACCGTGAAGCTAGCAGACATTATATTCCCACTTTCTACGACAATATTTCATTCATTTTCCCAAAGAGCACGTCCCTTCAGTCTTGTACTTCTTGAAAGTTGAAACAATCGCTTCCGTCTATTTTTGGACTTGTAAATTATCAGCGGCGGCGTATCTTTTGCATACAATTACATGAATTTATTAACAGTAACATTGGCGTTGTTTTTGTTGGTAAGAATTTTTATCTTAACTCTCAAGAACGAACGGTTTGAACGATAGTCTCAATAAGACTCATGTAATATACATATTAATATTATTTATTATTGTCGTGAAGTCGATAAATTCATATCGAAAATTCTTTTTTTATTAATAAAAAAAGAGATAAATTTATTAGACTCATGTAATATACATATTAATATTATTTATTATTGTCGTGAAGTCGATAAATTCATATCGAAAATTCTTTTTTTATTAATAAAAAAAGAGATAAATTTATTAATGTAAAAGGTTTTCACTACTAAATTGATTTTTTTTAATATCCTCTATAACAATTATAGAAATAGAAGAAATTTAACTTCAAATTAGTACTACTTTCTCAAACTCTAATACAAGTGATGTGGTCAAAAATGGAAAACAAAATTAGCTTCAAACGGCTTCTTTGTTTACACTCTTTAATGATGTGTTATTTATTAGCACGAATTTTGTGAGTACCAATAATATTTAAAAGAGAGAAGCAAAGGGAAAAATAGATGTATTTATGTTTTGGTTTCTTGGTGCTTAGATTCCAACTCGTACTGACTTAAAGTACTCTCTCTTTATATTCAAATTTGTAAGGTCAACTCAAAGACATCCTTTAGGCAAAGCCTAGTAGTAGTGGCCTTTTCTTCGAATTACTTGAAAAATATCAAATATGTGAGTGAATTTTATGGGAGAGTGGGTTTGAGCTATGAATGCCATAGGGCTTTGAAGCTCAAGTTTTCTAAGCTTTTAGAGTTTTTGTCGAAAGCAGTCTTGGAATTTTTATGAAGCATGGGAAGTTGATAATATAGCTCTTGAAGGGTTTGTGATGCCTTCCTTAGTCGTTTCTCGCCAATAGTACACATTTACCTATATTTGGTTCAAATTGCTCGAGACAGTGAGCTCTCGATTGGTCCTTGGGGAGGCAAGCTTTATTGTCAAGATTGCTAATTAGGGGAGAAGAGTAGCCATTGGTATTAACTATAAGAGGAAAGATGCATTTGCTCAATTGAATAAAATCAGGCTACATAAGATTTCAAAGGTTGGTTGACTTTAGTAAGAACAAAAAGGCTTGGGCCCGTGAGTTGGGTCACCCTTTACAAGAATTATGTGCTAGCTTGTGTGTGTGTGGGCTCTCTTCAAGCTAGCTTATGCTTTAGTCTCTTTGTTATCATAATTTAGCAAGCCGCAATATGCCTCTCTTGCTCGCAACAAAGTTTGTGGCTCTTGTGGCCCAATTCTGATTGTTCCCTGGCATGGATCTCTTTTATGGTATGGGTCTTGAAGCCCATAAAAAAAACCTCCATAAATCCTAACATTTCTCTACCTTAACACATGATAAATTGTGGCCTTCTAAGCTAGTTTAGTAGCAGCCTTAAACGATTTCCTTAAGAGCTCAATAGTTTCACACTAAAAAACATCATTCTATTTTACAAACTGCCTATCAGTCAAGTACATCTTCAAGACTTGAAACCAAATTCTCATTGTAAAAGAACAAAGTTGTGACGGTTCTTGTTATTTCCACAATAACATCTCCCCATATAGCCCCGTTTTGTAACTTTTTCAAGGTAGATAATCTAATTTTCATTGCTAACCAACTGATGAAGGCAATTTTTATTGGTTGCTTTGATGGAACTAATGGTTTCAAATTTGATAAAATTGACTATTTCGAATGAGTTTAGACCTCTAAGTTAAACTATCAAGCCCTTTTTACCTTAAGAGATCATGATTATTTTTAAGCATAATTCTAAACGTATATATGAACTTTCAATAAGATAAAGATAAACTTCAACTTTCTACGTACCAAATATTAACCTAAAAAAACAAAAAATCACAATTCTACCTAGTCCAAATTAATCTAACTCGTACTAACCCAGACTAATTCATATGAATTAACACAACATACTTATATCATGGCTTACACAATACAAGTTCAACCATGAGAGTCTCCATTTAATTAAAGCTACCTAGCCGTTTGACAACGTGCCTAATGCATTTATCTCCTCAAATATTTATTCTAAATCTAACATATAATTAGAAAGGGGACCAAAGATCGACAAGGAGACCATAGTGCTAATCATGGAACTTCTAGCAAATGGTTTATTATTCACGGTAAATTACCCTCATAGGCTGCATAAAAATTAATACCCACCCATCTCTATAACACGTGCAGCAATGAACATTGGGAAGCATGTATTTAGCAGGCCTACCCTCTTCTTCAATGGTTGGCCGGGTGACCTATAAATCTTTTTTCACCAAAATTAACCCTACGAATTACAATTATGTTTTTTTTTATTTTTTATTTTTTATTAGATATAATGGTGTGACTGATGAACTAGCAAAGAGGGAACAGCCAAGGAGAACTAACAAATGTCCCAATTTTGTTTATAAAAAAATATGTATGTGATGTTTTGCAACTAAGCACTCCTTGCGAGTGCTCAATCACAATGGACAATGCTTGTAATAGTGCTTTTTAATAAATAAATAAATCCTCTTTCTTATCAATATATAGATATAATAGTGTTTTCAACTTAGTGCCTCTGCAAGCATTCCCAACTTATCTAACCTTGTTAATACCAAATAGTTTTGGCCTCATCCTATAGAGTCGTTTGTAATTATTTGTTGTATGTGAGATGTACCAGTACTTTTCTTTTCTTTTTGTTTTGAAGGGTTTTATTACCTTATGCTCTTAGGGTGTACATTAATAAGCCATTTTATGAAAAATTATAAGGTTCTCATGGTGGACAAGTGACATGGTTCATCATTCCACTAAAAGACTCTCACCTGTTTAAAATTACTAAATCAATTTTTTTTTTTTTTGAAACAGAAACTGATTACTAACTCAGCAATTTTAAACAAGTGGAAGTCTTTTAATAAAATGATGGACAAGTGACATAGTCCACCATGAGAACTATATAATTTCTCCCATTTTATGAAACTTTTAATAAAAAAATGAAAAAAGTGGCTAACTTTTTTTCCAACTTTTTCAATTTTTCATAAAAGATTTCTTAAAATTAATAATTAATGTATGTCTAACCGGAGCATATATTAATAAATCATTTTATGAAACTTTTTATGAAAATGTGACTAGTTTTTTTTTTTTTTTTACAGCTTTTTAAACTTTTCATAAAAAATTTCTTAAAATTGATAATTAATGTATACCTGACTGGATCCTTCTTTGAAATAGAGATATGGTACTAGTGTAACTAAGAAATAAATAATCAATTGGGGGTTAAATACTATTTTCAATAGTATTAGTACTAGTGAGAAAGATAGCATAAAAAGTCAACCATTAAACTGGCAGCCGCAATATTTAGAGCTTGAGTACCCTAATGCCAGAGCTAAAAGGAAAGCACTGCTGAAACTTTAAAAGCATAGCTTTTCACAAGCATGGAAGTATAGGAAGAAAAGGATAAAAACTCATAAAAGTGGGGATGAGCCAGAGTGTGTATGTGTGTGATTCGTGTGAAAAGTGAAAACTGAAAAGCAAGGTTATATGCTTTATTAATTGCTCATATACACAAATTGATCATACACGTAGGCCGTAGCACATACTCAATTTGAAAGCAACGTGACTTGATGAACCATTGGGCAATAGTGCGACATAGGAGTAAATGAACTACTCATTCGTTGGCTATGCTGCCTTGGTTTCGTGATTTTAGGAAGGAAAAGGGTCCGTACCTACCCAAATTTTATAGATTATTAATTATTGTGTAATTTTTTTAATATTAAATTATTTTATTATTTTTACTTTATTAATATTTCAAAATCTTATTATTGAGTTATGTACTATACATGTTTATTAAATTTTATTTTATTTTATATTAATAGGATGTTATTTATTATATCATTTTAATTTGAACCTAACTTCTTCTTTTTTTTTAAACTAAGTTTATCTCTATTATTAAAGAAAGAATAATTGTGTCTTAATGTATGATTTAATTATATAAAGCTGTCATGTATATTGTGTAAAGTGTAAACTTCAACAATGTAATTATTACATATGTTTTCTAATTAAAAGAAAGTAACAGTTTAAAATTTAAAGGAAAATATTAGAGGTACAAAATTTTTTACACAAGCTTTTATAAATTGCTAATATGATAAGTGATTATTGGTAAATTAAAAAAAAATTTTGTTATTGATAGGTTCAGATGAGAATTAATAAAAAGTTAGCCACAACAAAAATTTGTAAAAATATTATAAAATAATTTATAACTGTCGCAGTACTCAAATTTAAAATGATATTCTATAGGCAAATAATATTATTTTATATCAAAGCACTTGGTTAAAATGTAACAGTCCCTTATATACGATCAAACTCTATATATTCAAATTGAAGTAGGGTTATGCCAATTAACAACTTGCTATAGAATCCACACAAAAAAATTCTAATAAAATTTAAATATGGGAGTAAAAAATTCACTCTAGAATTAATCAACCTAAAAAGATTTTTTTTTTTTTTTATTAGAGGCTAATTCGGTCTCCTTAATTAATTAGTATAAGTGAGATTTTTAATATTAGCAAAAGAATTTACAAATTGAGCTAACTAATTAAACACAATCATAGAATTAACACTCACTCTAATTTTTTTTTTTTTTTATTTACTGTTAAACCTCACTAATTCGGGTATTGGTGTAGGATATATCTTCTTCTTCGTTTTTCCTCCCCAATCTAAAGGATCAATTTCCATCTTCGTTTGAAAATGTTGTGCCACAAGTCAACACGTTTTTAATAAAGTTCTGTAGGGCTATATGTATTTTTACATTTATAACTGAACCCGATATAAAGGAAAGTTCATTATTAAATCATCAATTCTTCCAAATTAATGGGTAGGGTCTGTACAAAGAGGGTCCCCTTGCCTGTAAAGTTGAACATGATATTATGACCCAACAAAAACTTAAGTTAGATACGAAATACTAGTGAAATTGAATGAGTCTGTAAAATAAAATAATTCAAACAATATTAAACTGTCCATTCACGCCAATATGATAAAGCTTGCTGCTAGGGAACAAAAATAAAGAATAGAAAGAGAGAGATAAATATTTGTCGAAACAACTTCTGCAATGTACTTCAAATTTCAAATTGCAAATTCCAAAATTGAATTTTCTCTAATAATTCATAATTCAAGACTAGTGCTATATCTCACATAATTTCTCACTTAGATATTAGATTATATTTTTCTATTTATTAATTATCTATCTTAAGAAATTTTTTATAAAAAAATATTGAAGAATTTGTCCAAAATTTTTTTTCATTTTTTTATAAAAAAAAAAAAAAAAAAAACTTTTTAAAATAATTCATTAATAGTTGCTTTAAGAACAATCGTAAAACTTTATTATCATATTATAAATTTATACAGAACAACAACTCATATGATTATGAAAGTAAGATTGTCTTATTATCGTATTAAACATTAAAGAGCCTTGCCATGGAAGTGACATGACTGTGGAAGGTGTACAACTTGTCAGATTAGAAATGAAGAGCCATTGGATTGGCATGCATGCATGCATTCATTACAAGGATTTATATAAAGAATTTTTATTATTTTTCAAGCTGAGAATTTGTTTAGGAAGTTGAACTTTAAATTTTTGATAGAATTTAGGAAGTTGAAGTGGAAACCATAGGATCAGGTTCTGCTTAAGGCCTTGGTTTTTGCCAGAAGGAGAAAAAAGCTGGGCTATGCTATTGTTATATCAGGCTTTACTGGCGGAGGTTTCAGAGGGAAGACAATATTTAGGGGGATTGAGATAGCAGCATAGGGCGTGGATTAGTTTGGGAGACAATTTGGTCAGGAGTGATCTGTGACAACTGTGAGTTTGCAGTAGCCATGTACTATCTCACAGATCGGTTTTTAATTGCTTTTTTGCTCGTGACCTCTCTTTCTCTTTGTCTCTCTCTCCCACGAACCTAGCTCTAATGAAACCTTTTTAGATAAGAACACACTGAGTAATACAATTTACAGGGTTTAAATGCATAATTAAGTTGATTAGTTATAAAAAATTTTGTCAAAATTCGAATACTTTCGACACAAAAAACTGATTAATATCTTCTAATAAATTTAACTAATAAAATTTTTTTATTGTCAAACAAAAAAAAAAATCTAGGTTTCAAACCTTACCTACACTTAAAATCAAATATCTTAAAGTTTGATAATAAAAAACAATTATCATACAATATACACCACCAACTAAAAATCCATAATTATTAATAATTTTTATATTAAATATATTAAAAGAGTAAAATAATAGTTTATTTTGAAAAAATGGTAGCTAATTTTTTTTTTTTTTTTTAAACTAAACATTTTTAAACAATTCAAAAGAATACTAGTTACGTAACTCTGAAAGTACACAATTTCTCGTTCGCATCAAAGTGGATCCCATCCCTCTAAAAGATGGAGGGTGTATGCGACTGAAAAATACACTAATTCTCCAATTACGTAATACAGTATACTGCTCCACTGTCTACAACTCAAAACAAATTAGCATAATCAAATTTTCTAGTACGTGTAGCAAAAGAATAAATGGCAGTGGCCTACATGGTTGGGAATATAACATGCATGTCTCACGTTAGCTCTGGTCATTACTTATTCGCGGTGGTTACCCTTCTTAAAGAAATGTCGTGTACAGTTACCCATAAATAGTTTCTATTATTTTGTACGTTACATAATTAGAGAGTTATATTATTGCATTCAAGACTTCTAGTATTTTCATATCCAAAAAAAAAAAAAGACTTCTAGTATTTACTATTTACTACGGTTAAAAAAAAACAAAGTGTTTTTTTTGGTAAATTTAAAAAAAAAAAAACAAAAAAACAAAGTGTTTGATACTAACTAATCTACCCTTTTTTTCTAGAAAGAACAACAAAAACTTTTATTAACGTAAGCCGTCAAAATCAACTCGAACTACAGAATGAAATTGTGGTGGAATATTCTCCATTCACACTAAAAAATAGGAAATATTTTGTATTTCATAGTCTATAAGAACATTCGTATTTCGTAGCAAGTAAGGTGTACGGATTTTTAAGCCAAAGTTTTTTTTTTTTTCTCTAAAAAAAATGTTAATTTTTTTCTTCTAATGACACTATAAATAATGTCATTATAATTTGAATATCAACTGAAATTTGTGGCAACTCAAAATGTGCAAATTCTACATTATCTTGTCAAACCAAATGAACTATTATAGCTCGCTAAAATTTTGTTTTTTCATGACAAAGCCAAGATTTGATTCCATGGAGAAAAAATTTAGACACACATACATGACATGTATATATAAGCAATCACATGCGTGTGTGTTCAAATTTAAATATTAAATTTATTTATGTGAATGCTAAACGTACCACAATTTAATATAATAAAAAATACCAAAAATAGCATATTTATTAATTCATGTGCATGTTTATGAAGGATATTTACGTATGAATAAGTCATCTCTACAATTTTTTCAAAGTCAAAATTTCAACTGAGATTCAAATGAAATTATTTTATTATTAGATAGATCTCACAGTTCATGTGATTTTTATTTTTTTTAATCCTCTTTGTTAATACAAACATATAAAGTATTGAACGTAGCAAATTTAAAATTAAATTTGTAACATCTATTCCCTTGAAAATTTTGCATTTTAGATTGGGAATATATAGTATTAAACTTTATACTTTATTATGTTATTGTTACAAAATTTCAATGCTTATAAAAAATTTTCAATGAAAAATTATAAATTATTAGATGAAAATTTTGAACTCCTATTATCATTTTTTACTAAGCACTTTTGAAATGTGACAATAATATTAATTTTAGTTTATTTTTTCTATATGATAGAGACTCTTCTTTATTCTTTTTTACTTAACCTAGTTTTTCTTTTATAAGTTTTGAATCTAGCTTGAAAGAATTTGATACAATGGGAAACATTTCTTTATTTTTAATTAATACTTAATAGTTCACTTTCCTATGATATGAACAAAAATTCAAAGAAAAAGAGAGAAAAAAATTAAAATCACTAACCCAAAGGTACAATTACCCGTTGGCACTGATTATATATGTGTGTGTATGTACAAAATCAAGATCCACACAAATCAATAAGTTTAAAGGCAAAGTTGCCGAAGGAGTATTACAACCCAAAGAAAATCACTGGTCAAAATCTCGACTGTTGGGTAGCTCCCAAGCCACATGGTATTACTAGGTTAGGCTGGAGTGCCTGCTCGTAATACCATTGGTAATGGCCAAAGTAAAAGCGTTAGCTCTATATCCTAATAAGACTAGTATGATCACAATTAAGACTTCTTATAATTGTTAATAAAGTCCAGATCAACTCAATATATGCTCAATGTGAGGCATAAAACACACCCACAAATTAACACAATACATACTCAATCTATGTCCAGTCAATCTTCTCTAGGGCATTACACGGAGTTCTCGGCAGAGTTGAATCAGTTGATGCCAAAGTTCAAGAGTCTCCGTAGGTGATAACCAAATTAAAAGTTGTCAAAAGGTTGGGTTGACTCAGCAAAAACGCCAACAAACCAAATAGAAACCATATTGCCATGGACCTAAACCAACCATCCACCCGATGTGAAATTTTATAATTACGGTTAAGCTTCTAATCGTACTGTGTCTTTCAGATGTGAAAAAAATATGAAAAAAATACTTATTAGACATCATTTTAGTATCAATTGACACTATAATCCTGGTTCGAAAATAGATTTTTCCATTCTAGTACTGCCCCTTATTTGTACCACTTAACATTTCAGTGCGACTTTGATATGTACAGTTTTAATGTGGAACTTTTCTTTTAAAATTGTTTTTTTTAATCGAAGACAATACTTCATAGAGACTTCAATACCAATCGACACAAGCTAGAAAAATAGAGTTAATTAATCTGGTCCTAAAATGAATTTATTGATTTTAATACTCTCCCCCTATTTGTAGCATCTATCAATAGTTATTTAATGTGTGACTTTAATATGGTATAGTTTTAAAGTGGAACTTTTATAGTAATAGGCGGGTGATGTCATTTTTCAATTACAAATTATTTGATATATGTTATTTTTTGTTAATTTGATAGTACCGATAATTAATGAAAGATAAGAGATTTAAATTATTGTTCTCCTAATAAAGAAGAGAAAATTATTTCACGGAGTTCTAAAGTATTTGACATTTTTTTTTTTTTTTTTTTTGAGAAAGTTGACATATTTTAGTTGTTAAAAAAAAATTAAATTTATTTATTGCAATAGGATGTTTATTTGGGATAGCTTACTTTGATTGGCTTAATTAATGTAGTTTTCAATAGGATATAGTTTTCTGAGCTTTATCTTCCTGTTTTTTGTATAGGTGAAATATATGTGATTATTGATTAATGATTAAGTGATACATTTTTAAAAAAAAATAATAATTAAAAACACCGTACCACTCAATTACATATCAGAAAAATTCTCGAAGAAATAATGTATAATCATATATTTTACTATAAATGTAAAAAACGTACATAAAAACAGGAAGAAAAGGCTTATGTAAAATACATCCTATTG
This sequence comes from Quercus tomentella, assembly GCA_028535165.1. Lineage (NCBI taxonomy): Eukaryota > Viridiplantae > Streptophyta > Magnoliopsida > Fagales > Fagaceae > Quercus > Quercus tomentella. The sequence continues at coordinate 51,952,130 of JAPQVY010000089.1, read as the reverse complement.
AGTAGTACAATTACATGGCTTTTCTTTTGACACCGTGGCCATTTTCCTTCTCTAGTGGTCAGGGTTAAGGTAGGGTTAAAATATAAATAGGGTTTGGGCTAGAGTTTACCACACAACGACTCTTGAAGCAAATCTGAAAATTCTTGATCCACCATGCAGTAAAGCTTCAACTGTAGTCTTCATTATCCAATGTTACAATACAAATGGAATCCATTGAATCCAATAATGAATTAAAATATGTCATGGAATTAGCCAATGCCTAAAAATTCTAACATAAAGAAAAAGTGAAAAACTTTATTTTTCATAAATGACAAATATAATAATAAGTAGAGGTGTGTATGAGCCGTGTTAAATGGTTTTTTTCAACTCAACCCAACCTACCATGTGTAGAAACCAACACAACCCAACTCACATGGGTCGGGTTGGATTGGGTAAGTGGGTTGTATTTGTGTATACATATTTTATGTTGTGAAAAAAAATTAGGCTTGTTCCAATTTTTTGAACACTTTTTTCAATAAATTATTAAATTTCACAGAATATGCTTAAATTATATTCCAAGTTTTCAAAATACCAAAATCAATCAAACTAAAAATCTAAAAATTTAAAATATAAGTAATAAAACAAATTTATATACATGGTGGATCGGATTGGGTTAAATAGGTTGAAAACTATCAACCCGAACTCGACCTGATCCAAGGCACAAAATAAAATTCCAACCCAACTCACCAACCGATGAAAACCAAAATGAGGCATCAATTTGGGTTGGGTCGGTTTTGTCGGGTTGATGAGTTTGATGCACACTCCTAACAATAAGGATCTCTAACTCATAACTTCGAAATCTGTAATTCCCTTTTCTCTCAAAAAAAAAAATGAAGTGTTCATATCTCTCTTCATCTCCTAATGTTTTTTTCTTATAAAAAGGTTTTCTTCTAGAAAAGTAAAGAAGGTTTTTGTTAAAGAGATTTACCTATCTATTCAAGGGAGTCAATCCCGTACAGGAGGCTGTACCGGTTTGACTAGCGGAACGATATATTTCTGTACTGGTCAATACTAGTGTACCATTTCAGGTTTACTGCTATATATATATATATATATATATATATATATATATATATATATATATATATAATGAAACACAGTAACCCAACAACAAAAATAATATGGCTGAAACAACAATATATATATCAACACTGTAATCAATTTTGCTATCAATTTATGAACACAGTAATCAATTTGTTATTTATCACATCATCTGAATCACCATTCCACATTAAATATAATTCCACACACAAAATTAATATTATCATACAATATATGTCAATCTTTATATAAATCACAGAAAAAATTAAGACAAAATTTTACCTGCTTAGCTTCTGCTGCTTAGATTGACCGAGAGAGTGAGAGACAGAGAAAGAAAAGAGGGCTGGGTAGGATTAGGTTAGAATTAGAAACGAAATTACAATTCTACCCTTAAAAAAATTCCAAAATTACAAAACTTAAAAAAAAAAAAAAAAAAAAAGAGTTTTTTTGTTCTAACCCGGAATCTTTTTACTGGCCAAAACACCCGAATTTCGCCAGAGCGACCGGTACACGGCCGGTATTTTTTTGGGTACAAAACAGTGGTGTTCCTGTACCGGTGCATGAACTAGTATGGTATATACCAACAATACCGGTCGGTACGGTACGAGATTAACTTCCTTGTATCTATTTCTAGGAACATATATTTTGAATAAACTTTATATATATATATTCAATGTTAAGATCAAACATTGTCGTATGTAGGGTTGCGCAACAATTTGCTCAATCCACCCAAGCCACTCAACTCGCTTTTCTCACCACCCCTTATGAATATGATATTTGTTTTATAGCAGATTAGGCGGTTTCAACTGTAAAAGTGGTGGGTTAGGTTGCGTGGTGGGTTAAGTTTTTTTAAATTGCCAAAACCCAACTTAAACTGCTTTTATATATATCTTGTTAGTTTTTACTTATTTCAATTTTTTTTTTTTTTTTTTTTTTTCTAATTGACCCCATGATTTACATATGTTAATAAGAAAAATGTGATACTTTTCCAACATATTCGTAAGCATACATCGTAACATGAAGATATATGCTTAAAAGCTTAATGTAGGGAGAAACAAAAGTTAGAAATACTTATACCATAAGATGTATGTACTTTGATCTATTAAAAAGTGGACACTTCCTATGATTTCCTTTGATGGCTTTTGCTTTTGTTGCAAGTCAGCCAATGGTTTATAGGATTTAGAGGAAATAATTTTTAAATTTATTCGTAAATGCGGTAAATATAATTTGAAGTTTAATATGCAATACATAACTAAAACTAACCCGCCTAACCCACTGAGTTGAAACTGTCCAAATTTTCAATCAACTTGCCATTTTTGTGGATTGGTGGGTCGACAGTAATTTGGGATTTTTCAAACCTATCAACGACAGATTGGAAATTAAATTTTTTTTTTTTTTTTTTTAAATCAATCTGTTCAATTCGACCCGCGCACACCCCTAATAGGAAGTGAACTATTATCCAAGTCAAAATGTATTTTTAATGTATTTGAGTCATTAGTATACCCACTCTTATTTTAATTAGTCCTCATCAACTGTCTAACCTACCACTACCAGTGCATGCATGTGCCCTTGCATGTCTTCTCAAGTCACTATTTTTGCAAAGACTGAGCAATAAAATGCCCAACATCAGGGCTTGCTATTTTTGACATTCTAATAGAGGTGCATATATCTAGACTAGATCATTCAAAAGCATTGTGAACAAAACAAGTACACATGTTGTGGTAGGAAGAAAAACTATGTCGAACCTCCCTTATGACCACAGACTAAAAAGCCCAAATTTTCTGAATTCCATGAGATAAAAGAGAGCATATGTGATGTGTATTCACCTTCACTGTAGGCCATTTTGGTTATGCATTGAGAAAAAGTGTTTCCGAGGCCGACAAGTATATTGATAATGGTCTCGTCCAAAGATCTTCTATCAAACTCGTTCTTCTTCAAACAGTACCAAAAAGTGTATCAGGTATTTTTAATTAAATTTAAATAACAACAAACTACCCAGCTTTTCTGAGAGGGCCCTTGGGTATTGGAAAATTAATCAAAAGAATAAAATAAAAATGTTATTGGAAATTAATTAAGGCTCTACAGTACTGGTAATGCCACGCGTTGCGCAAGACACAAGTACCAAACAGAGGATTTCGTGATGTTAATGTTGATGTTGAGCTTTTAGGGATTTTAGGCTGTGTATAGGGTTGCCTGCAGGACGTTTTGGACCTGTAAAAGTTGGTATGTTGAAAACGTAGGAACTAAGAAACTGTAATAGAAAAAAGGGTAAAGTTAGGGGATGTCGGATATTAATTTAGAAAATATTACTTACGAAAGTGGTATTAAAATTGTTAAAATGGTCAATTAATAAATGTTTTAAAAATACATATATTGGAATGTTAACATTAATTAATGGCAATCTTTCAATCGATGGAAGCCCCTCTTCTAGGTGATGAAATATATAGCAACATATATGTTTACATGATAGATTCACATACATCCCTATTTTGATTTTACGATAATTAATATTTTAAAAGAAAAAATTGTAAGCGGATTTTGTAGTTTTTCTTCTACCTCAAAGAAGACCCCAAAATAGTAATTAACAAAAGAAATAATAAAATACACATATGAAAGTTAATTAACAATTTTGCATCTAAAAAATAATAATAATAAGAATAGTATCAAACAATATATATATAATATAAAAATAAAATAAAAATTATTTAATTATATTTAAATATATAAAAAATAACTTAAAATTATTGCTTTATACGTCAAAGTATATTGAGTGAAAATTATTACTTTAAGTCTCAAACTATATTGAGTTAATTAACAATAATCACATGTGTATAAAACTTAATGAATATATAGTATATTCATTAGTTCACATGCTCAATTAGAGAATCAATAAGAGTGAGATGTGTGTGGCTTATTAAATTAGGGCATAAGATGTATAGATAAATGCTTATAACTTTCTTTGACAAAGGAATAAAGTATAATCAAGTCGTTGCCTTGTATGTGTTTCGCCCTATTCTTTTCTTTCTTGTGAAGGCAGAGATTCTCACAAAGTAATCTCATACTTAGATAAGGTGACTCTCTTCAAAAAGTCACAAATCATACAATTCGTCAACAATTCCATGCAATCCATCATCCAACCAAGAACCCTAATCAAGTACTCATACAAAGTCATTACCAATCAAAACCCTAGCACTCTCCAAACACCAACCCTCATATTTTCCATCATCAAGAACCATTAATAATCTCTCATACCTAATTCCTAAGCCACTCCAAATCCTAAAGAAACCACTTGAATCATCAAGGAACCCTAACCCTTGATTGTGTTCCTTACAACTATCAAATTTTATCCATATTATTTTTATTAGTTTGTCTCATGATTATTTCTAATTTTTTTCTCTCTCTAAAATAATAAGGAGGGGGATGTGGGGGTATATGAACCACAAACATTAAACATCATAGCCGATACAACTTGCATCACTAGTCATCACTTAAAAGCTATTGGATCCTACCATAGCGTAATCTATTGAAGGGAGGATTTCCTTGCTTGAGTCCTTTCTTTGTGGGTCTGCTTAGGTTCTTCACTTTTTGGTTCCTTAATTAATAACATTATTAATTTATTATGACACACCTATATATGATTGTGACACCATCATTTTATTTATTTATTTTTAAATCTGAAACTTGATTGAGAAATATTATCCTCATTATATTAATAATACTAAAGAAATATAGAAAGAGTTTTGTAATTCAATTAACCACTTCTTAGTGTTTTTGATAAAAGTATCTAGAGTTCAAATCCTCCTCTTCCAATTATGAAATTATCAAATAAAAAAACTAAAAAATATATTATAAAATAGCTGGTTGGCAATAATAGAAGTAGTTCAAAGGATAAATGCTATTACACACATGCTCTTTCACACAAATTTATACAAACATGCAACATGCATTGTTGAAATAGATTGCTTAAAGTCACAATTTTCAAGTATCAAATTTGGACTTGACTTCAAGTTACAATTTTAACATGAGCGTTTGTATAAAAGAGTGTGTATAATATGATTAATATCTCTCTAATTCAAATAAGCAAACTATTGAGCAGTACAGTATACAAAGGATAATAAAGACGATATATAATAATAACTACACCAATGTTCAGGCACTTCTGATGGAGAAACTAGTCTGGATTAATTGCTAGTTTTACATGTATATACGGTTGCACAGTGGTTCTGATGGAGCAGCTAGTCTGGAATTGATAGTTCAGAGTTTTACATTTACTACTTGCCATGTACATACGTGTGCGGTAGTAGTGGCAAAGAACCATGATTGTGGGGTTCTGTTGTTTGTTTGGGAGCTAAGCGAATCTTGATCTTCTGGCCAAAAAGGAATTCAATCGGGATATGCTGTTGTACGAATAAGGGGAGGGATGGTAAGGTTTTCAGACTGGATTTTTAATGAAAGCATGATAGAAGAAAAGCTTACAACTCTTGTACCTTATTCACTTAATCTCAGAACCCCTGTTTGCTTCGATGGAAGATCGGTATGCACAGTAGGGAACCGTTAAACCCTGCACTGCACATCATCATCACATATACCCAGCCGAATTCATTTTCTTTTGAAAAAAAAAAAAAAATTGGTTCGTTCCCCAATGCCCTACAGTTTTTTTTTTTTTTTTTTTTACAAGAGGCACAGGAATTTCAAGATTGCATTAAACTTGAACACTGTTTGTAGAGAAAACATGTAGAATGTAGACAAACAAATAGTACTCACAATAAACTTTTTCACGAGGAATTTAGTCTTGATTCAAGATGCCAACGAACACGTTAAAAATGTCTCACACATGTGTACGACCAATTAAAGCTCCATTCCAACTATGAGTTGAAGAATTTTAAAGAACTTTTACTTCAAAGATAAAAAGTACTAGTTTTTAAAGAACATTTTTTTTTTTTTTTTTTTTTTAAGTACTAGTTTTTGTCAACGTCACTCCAGAAAAAAAACTATTGTCCACATTTGATTTTAAAAGAGACTTGTCTGAAATACGTACTGTGTATTTGATCAAATTAAATCATCTTATTTAACAATGTAACTAATAATTATAAAAATTCTCTTAACAAGTATTTTTAGGATACATGTTAATGGAAAATTTTAAGAACGTTTTGCTATCACTTTCATTAGAAATATAAAAAAGTAGGAAAAAATTACTAGTTTTTTTCTCTATAAAAAATTTTCAAAATATATTTTTTTAAACTAATATCTTTAATGCATCCGCTAATTTTTCTCAAACACATAATTTTTCTAAAACCATAAGATATTACCAAACATTTTGTAGTGCAACCAGCATTTAATATTTTCAACGAAGACATTCATTCAAATAATTTCTCAATCATTGTAATTATTAAATTATAAAATTTAAAAAAAGAAAAAGAAAAAAGAGAGTAGAAGTGGGAGGGTGTCAATATTTTTCTAAATGTATAAAAAGTTTCCACAGCAAATTTTAACTCTTACAATCGGTGTAAATAAATAAATTACATTCTTCCTCACCCTATCAAACTCACCCTATTTATCAGTTGCTGACAGATATGTATTTAAGCTAGATTATATTCTTCCTCTTTGCTTTTTCTTTTTTAAATTATGACACAGAAGGCACTCTAAATTAAAGACATTCCTGATCAAAAAATAAAAAATTAACAGGGTAGCACATGAGCTTGCCCGGTTTGCTCACTGTAATAATGTTTGCCAATTGTGGAGAGGTGTCTCTCCTCCTGCGGTGAGAAACCTGCTGCACTTGGACTGTATGTAGTTAGTGCAGCTGTTTGAGCCTTGTTGTAGTTCTTTTTCTATTTAATGGAAGCTTCCTCATCAAAAAATAAAAAAATAAAAAATTAAAGACATTCCCCATACCCTTAATTTTTTAATATATTGTGAAAGTGATATTTTGACATTCCTATAGGGTTTCTTTTAAGTCTCTGGGCTTCACATTTCCTATTCTAGTGTGAAAAGCTGGTCACTCTATCGATTCTATCACTTCTGACAGGATCTCTTCTTGTCGTTAAAATCTTAATTTCTCATCCTTTTTCTGCTTGGCGTCTCCGCCCTTCTCAAGTCTTTAAACCTCGACCTCCACCATCAATTACTACTCTCTCTCTCTCTCTCTCTCTCTCTCATATGTATTAATATTTATTATTTATCACAACAAGTGCTAGCGATTTTAATCCCTTCCATGAAGTGACTGGATAAAAAGAGATAGCCACTAGTTTTACAGAAAATATATCTAGCATGCATGAGATGATAGTCATGGTAATTGATATAAAGTTGAACTTTTTGAGATCACCATGCTTAGATATGATAGCTGTATCGACATCTAGACGTAAGTATGGGATATAATCATATAATATATATTGATTTGATTGCCCAAAGTGCAAAGAGCATTCACCTATACTCTCAGGCATTGAAAATTTACAACACTGGTCGGTCCAATTATACATTTTTTTTTTTTAAAGTTTTATATAATATTGTATTAAAGTTGGCATATTTTAAAAATTAAAACATTTTACTATATCTCAAAAAAAAAAAAAAAAAAACTACGTTCACAATTCTAGATATACGGTTTCTACCAAAATCTTGACGTTCACTATTAATTAATTAGGACATGGGCTTAGGAGTAATACATTTGAATATTTGATAAATGGATTTGGAATCATTTTATTCATATACGATTGAGTGTGATGGTGCAAAATTATGTAAATTTGTTTTTGCTAAACCAAAATGATGTAAATTGTACCTTAGTGTTGTTTACATTTATATGCATGTTTGGTGTGCCCGGTAAAAAGTCATATATAAGGTCCGTTTGGATACCGATTTTTGCTAAAAACTGAAAACTGAAAACACTGTAATAAAATAATTTTTAAATCTGTGAATCGTGTCATAAGATCCATTTTTAATGAAAGTTTTATTGAAAAAAGAGGTTTGTGGGTCCCGTAAAAGTGCATAAGACCTACTGAAAAAGCTGAAACGCACTTCTCAAAAAAAAAAAAAAAAAAAAACGCAAACGCACAAACGCAATCCAAACGGGTACATAGTCGTTAGAAAATTAAGTCTAGTCTGCTGTGATCCCATCAGGTATCAGCTTCCTTTCTTTTTCTCTTTAAGAACACAAAATGGAAGCTGCCAGAACAACTAAGAGCGTTCACATTAGTTTTGTGCAATTTTTTTTTTTTTTCTTTTTCTCTTTAAGAACACAAAATGGAAGCTACAATCGAACAACTAAGAGCGTTCACATTAGTTTTGTGCCTTTTTTTTTTTTTTTTTTCTATTTTAGTATAAAAGCTCACTTTTTTTATTTTACATAATCATCTTTTAAAAATATCCAAATCAAATTATCTATTATATATTCTATTTCAATATAATATTCATTTTTCATTCATCTTTTTACCATTACTTTTGTCCTTTTTTTTCCCGTCTCGTTTTCCTTTGTTTTCTCATCAAACAAACATAGATTTTCTTTCTCATCAAACTGTAAACTTCCAAAATTTAGAGCTTTGTATATAGTCAAAAATCCTTTAAAAAAATCACATAAAAGAAGTCGAAACCAAACCTACAAACCCATCCAACTGAAACCCAGAACCCCAAAACAAACCTATAATCAAAGTATTGGTCCTCGTTCGAATCAAAACTGAAGCTGAAACCCATAACCCATTTCAAAACCTATCGATTTGAAGCTCAAACCAAAATCCAGATTTCTGCTTCACCTATTTTAAACCAATTCGAACCCATTTAGACACCCATTGATTGCAAACCCAGTTAACCAATTCGAACCCATTTGACTTGCTGTGGCAGTGGGATGGTCAAATTTGTTTATGGGTTGGGTACAGCTCCTAGAGTTAGAGAGAGATTACTTTCCGGGTTTGGAGAGAGAGAGAGAGAGAGAAATGAATTAAAAATATATATATTAAAAATCTAGTAAACGGTATAAATATACATGATTACTATAGCAACAATATATATTTATACTATTTTGGCTTGTCTAATTGATGTAAGTAGTTTTTGGACAAAAGTGTTTAAATTTAACACATTTTTCTGTTATATACCCACTAATCACTAATGTGAATACTCTAAACAACCAACCACTACAAAATGAAGTGGTGTTTTTCTCCTAGATAAAGGGGCTAGTTGCAATTTAACCCTTATGTGTTCGTAGGTGTTCGTGGGGCTACAAGTTTTCCTTTTGTTTCATGCAAAAAAATAAATATATAAGTAAAGCCCAAAACAAATCTCATAACACATTTACAACCATTTTATTTAGAGTAATAAAGTGTTTAAGTGTAATTTTATTTTAGTTTATCTTATGATAGAATGACATCTGAACTTATTGTAAAAGGATGGTAGATTTTGTTTTGATATATTTAGGTCATTTAGAAGTTGAGGCACAATAACAATGCTTGCATCGCATATAAATACACATATTTTGTCACAACTATTCTATATGATAAATTGTTGTGAATAGTTGAGGAAAAAAAAAATACTTAATCCATGTGTGCTTGATAGTTACATTGAAATATGATTTTGTCGTGATTATAAAAGATTAAAGTACCAAGTACTATTTTCTTTGCTAAATTAAACAAACTCTTCATTGATACTAAATGTAAGAACTAAATGTCTTCTCTATAGCATTTGCCATTGGTGTTAATGTTGATGACCAAGACAAAAGAGTACAAGAAAATTGTTTAGTTGTAAATCAAATACTATTAGTTAGGGAAACGAGATAGTGAGATGAAGGAAGAGAGAGAACTTTGGGGTTTAGGGACATCTTCCCCTCTTTTTCTGACTCTAGAGTACATCACACAAACAACTTTAGTCTCCATCTAGCTACCAACAGTACCTAATAACCATCCCTTAAAGACCCTACACTAACCCCTATATCAGACAACTCCATGTGACTCATAAAATCTTTGCTTTTCGAACCCAAAAATCATGCACAAAATATGCAAAATACATAACATTAACCGACTCATAAGAAAACAAAATAAATTTATGAAAAACCAAAGTAGGAGAAACAAATTCTGAGCGCCGCCAGTGTAATCATTCAGAATGATAATCACAAAGGACCAGAACCAGTTCTCTTCTCCAACTTCCCAGAAAAGCTACAATTTTTTTTTTAAATAAACAATATCTTCTTGCCCCCAAAAATCGCATTTCCTTTATTACATGTTAGATGGAGACGTGTTGATGCAGACCCATATTCAGAAATCTGTTAAATCTTTTACTCCTACTTAATTCAAAGGTAAAAAAAGATGGGTAAAGAAAAAAAAGAAAAAAAAAACTCAAATCTACAAAATACTTTCATTACAACCTTCAATCTACATCAATCATATTCTTACAATCTGTTAATCTTTTATTGTATTAGTTAATTCAAGATAAAAAGAGCGGCAAAGAAAAAAAGAAACCACAAATTTTCCTTTTGTTACGACTTCAATCTACAGTCGGTATAGAAATAACTTATTTAATTAAAATTAAATTTTTTTTGTTAGAAGTATAGAAAAAAAAGGTAAAAAAAAAAGTTAAATAGTATAAGGAGATCTATGAATAGTATCAAAAAATATAGTAAGATCATAAATAAGAGTAAAAATAAACTAAAATTGCAAATAATTAAACTAAAAATTTTAGTCCATCCCAAACTGGGGATGGCAATTTTTCCCAGTTTCACTTAACTTACCTCTCCTCGTTTTGTCTCGTGCAAGTTTTCCTCGCCCCGCAAAAGTGGTGGGGCGAGGATGAGGCAAGATTTTAACCCCGCACAATAGGGCGGGGCGGGAATGGGTTTAGACTTTTTAGCCCCGCCCCTCCTCGTCCCCGTCTCGCCCCGCCCCGCATTGCTAAGGGTTATAATTGTAAATTTTTCATACCCTAAAACCCTGCTATTTAAACAAACATATCAATATTAGCTTATTTTATTCTACCCAATGTGCTTCTCTGCCTTTATTTTGTTATGTATTATACTATGAGATTTTTAATTTTTAATTTTTTAATGATTGTTAAACACTTGGATATATTATTCAATTTTTTCTAAAAATTGATTTGATTTGATGGGATAAATTTAATTGTAATTTCAAATATATTTTTATCAATGAAATAGGTTTCATTAAAAAAATTGTACTAGTTGTAGGGTAAATTAACAAAAAATATAATTTTATGGGGTGGGGTGGGGTGGGGTGGGGCGGGACTTCTTGGGGCCCCAAAGGGCAAGAATGGGGTAAGAAAGTTTTCCTCGTCATGTGGGGCTGGGATGAGGTAAGACAAAACCATGCGAGACAGGGACGAAGACCCCATCCTTCGGCCCCGCCCCATTACCATCTCCATCCCAAACAATCTCTACATCAATCATATTCTTACCATCTGTTAATCTTTTTATTGTACTTCTTAATTCAAGGTAAAAAGATGGGTAAAGAAAAAGAAGAACCCCAAATCAACCAAAGCCTTTCATTACAATTTACAACCTTCAATCTACATCAATTTACTAGTTAATTCAAGGTAAAAAAGAAGGGTAAAAACCCAAAATTACAATTTCATTTAAATCTTCAATCTACATCAATCATATTCTTACAAACCCAAAATGACAACCCATTTTCACTTCCTTCGACCTTCATTGCTCTTGGAAATAGCCGAAGACAATTACTGTTGTAATAGTGCTCTTAGCTGGCACAGGCAAAAAAATAACGCTACCATTTCTCAAAGTAGCCAAATAACAGTAACTCCGAATAACCTTTTTCCCAAAAGAATAAACAATCATAATTAGTTCTATCAATGCGTTTAGCAAATTTTAACTTGTACTATCAATTTAGCTTCTTAATTTTTGATATATAGATATATTATATATATATATATATTTGTTTTTTTAGAAACTTTTTTTTTTTTTTTTTGGATAGATATCGCTGCATTATTTAGGTAATTCTTCTTTTCTTTTTTTTCAAATTTAAAATGTAACTATTTATGCAATTGGATAAGCATTGTGATTAATTTGATGAAAACAGTTTCTCAAAAAAAAATTTGATGAAAACAGAAAAGTCGTAATGCGGCAATAAAGTCTTTGCAATAGTATGTCGGCCAAAATTAATATATTTGCAGTACAATAATACATATTAACTGAGCATTATCATGTTTACTTTTACCTGAAAACAGACAACAGAGAGCTACCTCGAGAGGAGAGGGATTAAAAACACCCATTATTATCTTATCTCCTGGACACAAATTGTGCAAGACTCATAAATTTCAAAAAAAAAAAAAAAAAATTGAGTCAAATTAATCATAGCCTTATGATTTAATTTGTGAGCAGTTGGTACAGTACTTGTGGTTAAGAATTCATAAATTTAAACATAATTTCCCTTATTTTTCCTTTCAAAAAATAATTGGAGTTGTGTTACATACACTTATATTTGGGTTAATGCCAACCATATTTAAGACTTTTCAAAACTAACAAATTCTGACTCTAAAGCCAACTTTAAAAAAAAAAAATTATAGAATATTAAATATTTTTAACACACACACACACGGGGAGATGGAAGGTTTTAAGAAAACTGACAGTAGTATATATATCTAAAATGATCTAACTCTTAGATACACAATACGGACTTTAAACTTCCTGTAAAGCCAATTTAGTCCCTAAACACTATTAGGCCAACTATTAGTGCATTTGTGTTAGAATCCCTTTCCCTCTCCCTTTTGTGTGTGTGTGTTTTTTGTTCTAAAAAAAAAGAATGGGTAATTGTCTCACATTGTTTAAGAGAGTGTGTTGTGTGTAGTATAACTTACCCCACTCTTTCTTAAAAGTTACCGTGGCTTTTGAGTGGAGTTGTGGTGTGTCTTTGTGTTAGAACCTATTTCCCTCTCCCTTGTGTGTGTGTTTGTTTTCAAAAAAAGAATAGGTAATTGTCCCACATTACTTAAGAGAGTGTGTTGTGTGTAATATAATTTGCTCACTCTCCCTTAAAAGTTACCATGACTTTTGAGTGGAGTTGTGGTGTACCTTTGTGTTAAAACCTCTTTCATTCTCTCTTATATGTGTGTGTTTCTCCAAAAAAAAAATGACCAATATCAAAAATTTTTGAATCTGATTATCATTTACCCAACTTAAGGATAAATTAATACTTAAAATTTATTCAAAATAATTAATCAATACAAAAACTAATGGTACATAGAGGACAGATATTACTTTTCGAAATTTGGTCAGTGCATTATTTTTTTTTCATTTATTATTATTTCTTTTTTTTTCCACTACTTTATTGTATTTATTTAAATATGTGTATATAATATAATAGTTACACATACAACTATATATACACCCACGGACACCCCAATGGAAATGCCAAGCATTCTCTGACTGTGACTCATTCCATTCCATAGGCATTATTAGCTATAGCTTCGAAGTTCGACCTTTCTTCTCAAACCTCCTTGAACATTCTTCACAAACAAACAAAAAACATGGAAGAAGCATTTAGGCGGCTAAACGGTCTGACCCACACGTCTGAACCCATCCCTGACCATCAGAACCACCACAACACCAAGAAATGCACCTCCATCACATCCACCTCAACAACACCACCCACCACCACAACCACAAACACCAACAACAAGAGGACCATAAGAGAAACCAATAGCACCGGTGGTGGTGGTACCACCATGAGATACCGTGGGGTCCGCCGTAGGCCATGGGGTCGCTATGCTGCTGAGATCAGGGACCCACAATCAAAAGAACGCCGCTGGCTCGGTACTTTTGACACAGCTGAGGAAGCTGCTTGTGCTTATGACTGTGCAGCTCGAGCCATGCGTGGACTCAAGGCTCGAACCAATTTCATGTACCCAACTTCACCGACTCATCACTCTGCCACCGACCATCTCTTGCCTCCTTTCAGCTTTGCTAAACATTCTCAGCCGTCTGGTAAGACCCCACCAAATCATCATCGTCAGTTTGGTACCACTTGGTCTTCACCTTATGGTGATTTCTCTGGGTCTTTACCTCAGAGAAATGGTTCTCTGAATATGCTTCTCCTTTGTGATCTTCTTAGCTCTTCTTCTTCTTCGAACCCATCTTCCTTGGTCTCTTCCATGGACCAGTTTCCTTACTTTAATGGCTCTTCGTCTTCTTTGGTGGATCCCTCTGCTAATTCTAACATCTCTGATACCTTCACAAACTCTTCTTCCATGTCATTTCCAGTTATTGACAACAATCAGAGTTATAACACCGGAGGTGCCAATAGAGCAATTCCCACTCAATCTTTGGGTGACAGCTCCGAGTTCTTTCCCAAAGAGCCTTCAGATTCAGGGTTATTAGAAGAAGTTATTCATGGGTTTTTTCCAAAACCATTGTCCAAGAAGTGTGACCCTCCAAAAACACAAACTTGCACCAACTTTGAAACCAGTCCTCCCCTCATTTCTGACATGTCTGTTGCTCAATCTTTCGAGGGAATGAGAAGGGGCATCAAGAACGACCATTTTGGTTGCTCGTTTGACTATCAAGAGGTCCCACTACTTCCACAACAGCTTGAGAATTTCAATGGGTTCAAAAACGAGGCTTTTAGCTCACAAGCAGCTATGCCCTTTGGTTATGAGATGCCAGCGGTGAATCTTCAGGTTGGGCCGGAGTCCATGTTGGATGATTTCTTTCAGTATCCTGAGCTTTTGAATGCATTTGCAGCTAGGGTTCAGAATGGTTGAGCTCTTTCCAGAAACCTGTCACTTTTACTGGTTTCCAGCTCAAAAAATTAACAGCATTTTGTTTCTTGTTGACAGTGAAAGTAACTCAAAGTTGATCTTTAGGGTTTTCGCAAGATTAATCAATCAAACTTGTTATGTACTTCTTCTGATGGAGATTTTATGTTCTTGTTATATTTAGCTTACTATAGCTACTCTCTATATGTTTATATTTGACTTTCTTGCAAGTAAAGCTTGAGCTGTTCCATTTTATCATTTTGTGTTTAATTTTATGTCTTTGTCCTCCAAGTTTGTTTTCTTTATAATAAAAGCTGGATAATTTGTTGCTGTTGACATTTTGGGTTTTTTGTTTTTTTTCTCACAGTTCATGTAGGAAATATACTCCAAAGACATTCTTAGTGTTTGTTTGGTAGCTATCTTTGCGTTGACTTTGGATCCAAAAGGCTCTGTTTGTCCCACTTTTGGTTTTGGGTTCTGTTTTTCTTCTTTGAAGTATTGATTAAGGATGTATGGTTGTTCATTGGTTGTTTGTTTCTGGGTTTGGAAAGTAGTAACCCTAAAAAAGGTTACGAGAACTTTTTGAGGGAAAGTGATGTTGCCAGGGCGATTACTTTTTAGACACAAGACAAAAACACAGACCCACGGCTCTAATGGTCCTGTTCTTTAACTTCTTTCTGCCATTGAAATGATCATATAAAATAGGATATATGGGATTATGGGTTAGGCCTAGCTAACTCAACAAGGCATTCAGAAGGAAATTAAGCTACGTACAGAGCCCAGGTTGTGATAAGTTGAAATGAAATGAACAAAATAACTAGTAAGTATTCAAAGAATCAAAAGTTCAAATGCATTTTACTTTACACTCTTGGAAATTGGGGTCATTTCTAGATCAATTTCTCGACTATGAAAATATGCAATTTACACCCTCAAATACATCAAACATTTTCGTTGTTTAACTCAATTTGAGTAAAAGTAAAAATAATATATACTATAATAAGAGTACATTAAAATATTTAAAAAGGAAATAAGATGTAAAATGATAAGAAAAATAAAAACAACTAAATAAATACAGCCTTCTCCCACTCTCTTCCGTCATCTCTTTTTCGGCAACCCAATGCTTCAAGCTTTTCTCTAATTTCAGTCCTAACTTTGGTTGATTAACATGAAAAACCTAGTGATCTCTCACTCAATCTACCTAGAGAGAAATATGGATGCGATTTTGAGCATGCTATTGTCAATGCAACCGATTTGCCCCACGAGATTTACAATGAATTTGGATGGACGGTATGAGAGAGGGCGGAATAAGGGGAGTTTAATTATAACTATAAGCCTATTGGAATGCCTATTTAAAGAGAGTGAAGGGGTTTGGAGGGGTGTCTAATTTTCCATTCCCCTCATTTTCATTCAAATGGAGAATTTGGATGGGGAGAGAAAAATTCACTTAGATTAAAATATTTTACGGAAAATAGAAAATTTGGAGAATACTATAAATTTCTTGAAAAGATATGCAAAATTTTGTAATTGATAAAAAATTAGGATAAATTCCACTTACACTTTCTGAGGTTTGGTCTAATGCCAACCAGATCCATAAGACTTTAAAATTGACCACTTTAGCCCCTAGAGAAAATTTAATCCTAACTCCGTTAGCCTCTATTACTCTTTTTTTTCTCAAGCTTATCTCTCTCTCTCTCTCTCTCTCTCGCTTCCAGGTCCTCCACACCACTCTCCATCGAGCCTAACATCGTGACGACGTTCTTGAAGGCAAGTAAGAGGAGCTTGAGGGCGATGGTCGATAATGGTTTCATTTGGGTGGTGTAAGCGTGGGTTCGTGGTGGTTTGAGTTCTGATTTATGGTGTTGGTTTGTGGTGGTGGGCTTTGTAGCGATGGTGCTGAGATGGTGGTTGTGGTCTTAACTAATAGATTTGTGGGTTGAGTTGGATTTGCAGCAGTAGTGTTTGTGGGTTCCAATGGAGTGGTGGGTTTACTAAAGGTTATTTGGATTTGGGTTTTGTTGTTGTGGATTTGGGTGAGTTCGTGGCCAATGGTGGTTTTCAATGGTGGTAATGGGTTCTGATATAGGTATATTTGTAGTGGGGGTCGTTGTGGGTTGAGATATGGTGGTGTCGTGGTGGGTCTGCTGGGGTTTTTTTTGGATTTGAGTTTTGTTGCTGAGGTGGTGGTTATGGTAGATCTAAGGTTAGAGAATGGGTAGATTCATAATGTAGGTGGTTGTGGGTTGAGATATGGTAGTGGGTTCGCTGGATTTTTTAGATTTGAGTATGTCTTTGCTTAGTTCGCATTTTCACAGAGAGAGAGAGAGCGAGAGAGAGAGAGAGAGAGAGAGTGATAGGCCACAAACTGAATGACCCCTTGTGATAGAAATTAATTAATTAATTAGCCAAGTTATTAATTAATCAATTTATCATGCAAACGCGTGGTAGCACAAACAAATCACCAATAAACTAATTATGCAGCGGAAAATAAATAACACGGTGATTTGCTTACGAATGGGGAAAACCTAACGGCAAAAACCCCACCGGGTGATTTTCAGGTCACCACTCTCGAAACTCCACTATTATCACAACAAACGGTTACAAGTAAAGGAATCCAAGTACCTTACCAACCTACAGTTGAACCCTTACCCCAATACCCAATTGGACTTGTTCTGTAGTGACAGTTCCCCTTTCGATGCACGACTCCCAAGTACGTGACTAACCAATTGCGCGGATCCCAGTACGCGACTTCAATCACCAACTAAGAAGGTTGTTGGTTGCAAAGTTCTTCAGTTCATCCACACGATGAAGATCAGGAAGATGCTTGGTCACAAAACCCTACGGTGCACATACACAGCAACTTCTTCAAGAGAAAGAGATGAACTACAGCAAGAACTTCGTCTCCGGTCACAATTTGCTTAAACAAAGTTTGCTCAAAACTTGTGCAACTTGTGAACTGTTTGACGGCCCTTAAACTGATCCTTTTATATGTCTAGGGTTAGAAGAAAAGAAAGCTCAAAGACAAATTCACGGATCCCAAGAAAATCATATTGGAATTCTGAAAATTTTAAACCTTAACAGATAGAAGGTGTCGAGCAGCTGTCGAGAAAGTATCGAGCACACCAAATAGAGAACAGCTTCCTTAAGCTCGATAGATACAGCTGTCGAGATTTAATGATTTTGCACTATGAACTTATTTTCTTGAACAGACTTGAAGGCTTCAACATTTGATCTTGAAACATAGTTTCTTGAAATATTTAAAACACATCCTAAATCTACCCAAATACAAGTAAAGTGTGTTTAGTCAAATGATAAGTCAATTATATAAAATCATGACATATGTTCTTAACATGTGAAACACATATGTCCTAACAGAGAGAGAGAGAGAGAGAGAGAGGAGAGAGATGAGCAACAAACAAGCAAAAGAAGAAGAAGAAAAAAATCTCCAAACTGCAAAAAGAATCTGATCTCACTCCCAATCTCCTCGATTCCGTTCCTCAATGTTCTATTTTTCTCTATATTCAAGCACACCCATTCCGATTCTTTGCTTAGTTTCTATGTTACAACTGTTGGAAAATCTGGTTTTGCATCTTATATAAAACATACAGCGGAAGCAACAAACACGGATCTACTTTATTCATGAGAGATAACATGTAACCTTGAATTCTAGAACAAAGAATAGCAAGCGTACGTTGATGCAGTGAAATTCAAAACTAAGACTTGAGAATACCTCTAATCAACATCTTAATTCCACATGGTGCCTAAGATAAGTGGTCTCTCAATCGGTCTTTATGTATGTTGATTCTCAAAAGAAAAGTTCTTTTCTTAAAAAAAAGATATTGTTCTTCTTCTTCTCGTTGTAGGGAAAAACTGTTTTCTTTTCTTTTCATCATATGTACATTCTAACTACCTTGGTAGTTACTTTATTTAATAACTCTTATTAAATAAAAATTGATTATCTAATTGGGTTAGCCTTTTGAGCCTGCCCAGTTGAACTTTAGTTTGTGACTTGAGATGGGACCAAAGGGAACAAATAAGACTCTAACTCCAATGGGTCTTAGGCTTATCTGTCAACCCTTGACAAGTCTAAAGTTACCATTAATTATATTTAATACCACTATATAAATATAATTGTATTCTAGGCCTTATTAATAAATTATATTCTAGGACTCTAATGATATCATTTGACCCCTCCATGAAATATCCATAGTGAACAAAGTCATAATGAACTGTCACTTTGTAAACAACTATTTTATCCTTGAGTACCCGGTTTAATCTTTTAGTTATTCATATTTATTGAAATCTGATGTCAATAAATATAAAATTTAGTAACTCCTTACTAAAGTGGGCATTCTGAATAACCAGTTCTCATTAAACTTATCTCAAGGAGATATTTTGTGTCCCTATAAAAAGAGATTATGGATTCCATCTTGAAAATATATGTTCCCCTAACACTACGTGTGATTACCCAACATACTGAGATTTTGACCGTCAATATTAGATCTCACTCTTGATATATCAAAATAACCTATTTGGTTCAGTATCCTCTCAGGATTGAGAGTCTATGAAATTAGAAGTTATGAGATTAATCATTCAGGTTACAGTTGTTGATTGAATAATTAATCTTACAGCGGTCCAGTTCAATATATCTTAACATTTAAGACACATCAACACATCAACTAGAAGTTTCTGCTTCCATGATTAAGACAAACCATCTTAGTTGATGTGTTATAGTCTTCGCAGATGAAATGCCCAATTTCATCACCGATTACAAACTATATTTTAAGTTTACAAAGAACTTGTGATTTATATCTTCTGTAACTAAATTACATAAATCGCATACAATGCATCTTAAGGACTATGATAATGTCTCATTAGTTTATTTATAAATAGTCTCATATAATTAAACAATTTAATTATTTATGTCATGCCAATAAATTGGATTTTAGGGCATAAACTTCAACAATCTCCCACTTGCCCTCAAAGACAATTTACCATATATCTGACACTTATTTCCCTTTAGTGTAATTCACAATCACTCTAAGGCAAGGTTTGGAAACAAGTTTCAGCCAGATTTATTATGTAAATTATCTTTTCTACTACTACATCTTATGTACTCATATCTCTCTAATGAGATAATACTTACACTTAATATGTATCTTCACCACTTAGGATGAACACATATCCTGAAGTCCAACTTCATGAATCACAATCAAACTATAAGTCAGTATTTGTACAACCAGTAACAATCAAATCCTCACTTTGGTGGACAAGCATATAATCCCTCATTCTCCTAAGATATTTGAGTATATGCTTTACTCCCACTATATTAAGTGATCTTAGATTCAATTGATATTTACTTATCATGTCCACCGCAAAATAGATATTTAGCCTAGTATATAGCATAGCATAAAGACTTCCTATTGATATGGTATAAGGAACTGTCTTAATATGCTCTTCCTTTTATATGTCTTAGGACTATAGTCCTTTGTAAAGGAACTTCAAACTTAAAAGGAAATAATCATTTCTTGAAGTATTACATGTTATACTTGGCTAGAATCTAATCTATTTAGGTAGTTTGAGATAGACTCAACATCCTAATTTCTGAATTTTAACAAAGTTTAATTCTTAGGATGTGACCAGTCTTTCCCAAGTACTTTATATCAAACTGGACTAGACAACAAAAAACACTCTTGATGACAATAACTCGACATCATTCTAAATGATTAGAATGTCATCAACATATATTAAGAAATTTATTATTCTATATACCTTTTACATACATAAGGCCTTTAATACTTTATCAAAATCAAACAATTTGATTGCTTGATCAAAGATGATATTTTATAATTCAGATGCTTGCTTTAGTCCATAAATGGACTTTAAGCAACTTGCATACTAAACACTACTGGTTTTTTGCTATGAACAAGTCTAGTTACATCATATAGATGTCTTTCTCAAGATTGCTACTAAAAGAAGCTTTCTTGATATCCATTGCCATATTTCATCCAAATGAAATATAATGAATAAGAGAATTTAGATAGAGTTAAACTTGACTATTGGTGAAACAATCTTTTCATAGTAGAACCATTTCTTTTTGAATAAATCTTTTCACCACTAGTCTTGACTTTGAAGGTTTACACCTTCTAATCTTTCAATCTCATTTTCTTGTAGACCTATTTGAAAACAATAGGCTTAATGCCACTAGGCGCCTCTACAAGTTCTAAACTTTAAATAGAATCTAATTCTATTCACATAACCTTGATCCAGTAATTCATATTCATATCATCTATTGCCTTTACATAGGATCGAGGATCAAATTCATATCCTTGTGGAATGACTTCAAAAGTTTATTCCAAAAGTATGAATTTATTTGGTAATTGGTAGTCCTCCCACTACGATATTATACCGGTGTAATAGTTATCTACAGAATAATGTCTTGTGGTGTATCTAATACAACCATCTCATTTCTAAATGTATTTTATAGTTGTCCTACAACAAATTATGACATTTTTCTCTAGAACATTCTACCTCTAAAAGAGCCCTATTCCTCCTTTATGTATGCACTAACTTAAAGAAGTCATTGAAACTTCATTCCTTTACAAAAAGGAGCCCTAGATCATATTATTCTCTAAATAAAATTCATAGACTGGGAATATAACAAAATAATGGTTCTAAAAGCCCATCTTTCACTAATCTTGAATGTCATTTAGATTAATAAGATCTAGACATAAGTGCCAAAATATACAATATCAGAGGATAGAAATTTCTCTTTAAAAATCATGTAAATTTCCATCTAGAAAACAATCATGGACAATGCTCAGCTTTACCAAAACTAAAACACTTTACTTCTGGTCATACTTTTGAGTCTAATTTCCTTTTGGCAACTACTAGGGCAACTAACTTGTCCAACTGTTTGGTATTATAATTCCTCTTCTTACCACCCTTAACTTTCGATTCAGGCTAAGAATTTGAATTAAATCATATTGATCCTAGCCTTAGCTTTTAGGATGTCTTCCGTTGCGTATAACTCACTTATCAACTCAAATAACATAAAAAGAATTTGCTTTCAAAACAATCTGACTTGATTAAATGATTCTAATAAAGACTTATGGATCATATCCATATAAGATTAACATTTAATCTCTACATCCAAGAATTCCAATTCATTTAAAAATAAAACATTTTCATAAAATGATATTAAATTGGAACTCCTTAAGCCTTTCTTAGCACTCAATATGATTCATACCAAACATCTCATTTAAACTTAATATAAAGCCTAAGTCTAGTACTAACTCTTGCATCTCATGCTGTAGCACAATTGAGAGAGAAGCCAATGTAACATTTTAGCATTTCAATGGAGACTATGATCACATATTTATGTACTTCAGCTCCTTTAAGCACCATGTCCAAAATTATTTTATAGTTAATGTGATTCAATTAAAATAGTAGTTAGAGAACAAAAATTTATGACAACTTTATTTTGAGACTATGACCATAAATACAAGGACATTATTATTTTGCATCCATAACCATATAATATGGAACCCGAAAACCATACGATACTAGGTGCAACAACAACCTAATCCCGCAATTAGTATTCCTTAACATAGAGTGAATACCAACCACTATGATCAGGCAAGAACTATTCTCATTATTAATGCTATCATGGTAACCTATACTAAACAAAAATAATTTGCCGTATTAACTTTAGCCTCTAAGTAATAATGACATAGCTCCTTTGGGAGGTTAACATTACACTTAGTCTAGTGTACACCATTATCTAGAATCATGTATAGCCACATTTCATCTCCCTTATATTGTTTAAAATTGTAGTACTATGAAACAAAACACCCTCCTTTGGGATCGCGAGGCATATACGCCAAGACGAGCTGCTTGCCTACACTACTATGAACCGATAATGGAGGCTGTGAGATCCAACCCTTGCATCTCTCTCCCACTAGAAATTTTAAAACAAGTGGATTGTCTTGAAATCATTGTGATCTTATCACAATTTTAGCCCTACACATCAAATGTGTTTAATTGTTTAAATTTGAGGTGATCTTACTAAGTCACGTCATAATAGTGTAATGAACATTTAAGTAATCACAAAGAAGTTTAAACATGTAATCTGTGAAGTAAATACCCTCCGCATGGAATGCAAGGCTCAAGGCCAAGACAAGGTACCTAATCACATTACAATAAACTTAACAAAAGGGTTATTTCAGCACTCCCACTTGTTATTTGGGTTTTTCTTTAAATAATTGTGATCTCATCACAACTAATAACCTTGCACTTGTTGAAGACTCTAATCTCATTAGAATCACTAACAAAAATGGAAGTCCTAAGCTATTTAGGATTCCTTAAACTCTAATGGATCAAAAATTAGTTATAAAGAACTCTATCCTTAATTTACTAAATAAAATATTCTAATCTCATTAGAAACTATATACATTTTAATTAAAGCTTCAATCTCATTAAAAATTTTAATCATACAACAATTCCAATCTCATTAGAATGTTTCTTAAAAGAGAGGTCCTAAACAAATTAGGACTAAGAGTTCTATTTAACTAACATCTTTGATCTCATTAGGTCTTTTAGTTAGATAATGATTAATAAATGTCCTTAACTTTTGAGGACTATAAAAATTAATCACTTTATATAGAAACATGTGTAATCTCATCACACACAACCTTGCCTTTTGTTGATGCTCATTTTGGAAAGTCCAGGAGAAGGAAGAAACCCAGCAACATAGGCTAAAAAGAGTTAGTAAGTGGATAGAAAAACCATTAAACCCAGGTGGCAGGAATAATGGATCATAGGCCCATAAAATAAACAAATGGGCCTTGAGGAAGCAAATGGGCCTAAAGGAGCTCGGAGAGAGAGAAGTAGCAAACCCATGGGCAGTATGTGATGTAGAAAAGTGAGAATGGGCGGCAGCAAGCCCAAAGTAATGCAAGCAAAGAAAGTAAGGGGTTGATGGCAAATCCATGAGCCCCAAGGATGAAGGATAAGGTAATTGGGCCAGGGAAGCTCAAAGGAGTTAGTAAAAGCCCATGGAAACGCAGAGTTAGAAAAAGGGCCAAGGAAGCCCAAGGAAAGTAAATGGACCAAAGATGCCCAAGAGGAAATAAATAGGACAAAAGAGCCCACAAGTAATGTAATACAAAACCCAAATGACCATATTGAGTCATTGAGAGAAGAATAAACAGTAGGCTCAAAGAGGCCCTGTAGGCTAGGGTCAAATACCATCACAGCAAGAATGGCAGAATAGTACGGCATGAAATGGTAGCAAGACTGTAGAAAGGAACAAAAGAATAAGCTGAAGGAAGAAAAGCCCACAATCAAGCAAAGCCTGGCCCCTAAAGGGAGTGGGCTATAGAGAATGAGGAATCAGAAAATAGCTCATTCCATAAGAAGTCAAGGATGGGCGGCAGGATGTGCAGACAAGCCTCCAGACCACGGCAAACGCAGCGGCAAGTTTTGGACACACGCAAAAGTTGAGCATGCGCAAGGCCCAAATTTCACCAGCCTGTACCCAGCCAATACAGGAGATGGTGGGTCATGGGTCAGAGGTAAGAGGGTATGGTCTGGCGGTGGGGAGAGGGGAAAACCTATTTTGGGGTTCCTGCTCAGGCTTTTTTAGGGGAAATGTCTTACTGGGATGACATACCGCCCAAAAGAAGTAAGAATGAGTTGGAACTACTAGGTGCATGCCATGAGGGATGGAGAGAGAGAGAGAGCACCCATACTGTAGCAGGTAAGAGTGCTACAGCAAATAAACGAACAAAATAGCCTTCTTTGTCTGGTGATGGGGAGGATGATCACGGTAATAGTAACCTCTAGTAGAAAATCACAACATGGAAACAAGTATTGAGAAAAGAAGAGAGAAAGAAAGAGAAAAGGAAAATTAGAAAATAAGGAAAGAAAACAGAGAGATCCCCAATCGAATGGTAAGCATGCACCAAATATGTTGATCCCCTCTCTCCCTCTAAAAGTCCTGCTCTCTGCCAAAAGTAAAGGATTCTTTTGGGCATAAGCCAGTTAGGTCTGCTTCCCTCAAAGTGATTAATTTCCACGGTAGAATTTTCCCTGGGAGATTATTCGTATTGAGGAAAATGGTTTCCCTCCTTGGTCTTGGTTTTGTGACATAACCTGGCATAACAAATTGATCTTTTTCTTTCTTTTGCTAACTCATGTCTTACCTATTTATTTCCACCATTTTCTTTACAAGGTGTTTCTTATCATTGTGATTATCATTTTAATTGGGGATTATTTATTCACTTTGTCTAAAGGAAAAAGTACTTTCTTTTATTATTATTATCATGTCTGCTTGTCATGACTCATCCAAAGTAGCTCCGCCTGCCATGGACATGTGAACGAAGTTCTTGGCAAACAAGGCACAGTTTGTGCACAAGCCGGACCAAAGTGAGTTGTAGTTGGACCGGTCTCAACTCCCTTATTCAGAACACTTAGGCCTAGTACATCAAGAGGCAGCCCAGCCCAACATTGCAAAAAGGCCCACCACACCTTTTATCAAAGTTTTAACATTTAATCAAAAAGCAAGTGAAAATTCAAAATCCAATACCTTTGATCGGTCGAATCTTTTCCTCGATCGATCGAAAAAAATGAAGAAATACATCACAAAGTCACTATCTCATTTGATTGATTCTCAATTCCTATTCGATCAGTCGAAAAGAACATTCGATCGATCGAAAGGGATTCTCGATCAATCGAGACAATGAAGTATTTCGTCATAGAGTTTCTGCCTGAATCGATCGGTTCTCGATTTCTCTTCGATCAATTGAAAAGAACATTTGATCGATCAAAAGAAATTCTCGATCAATCCAAACTCACAAAATTGAATTTTTCTCAGATTTTTCTAGTAACCGTTTTTGACATCTTCATTGTTCTTCCATCAAAAACACCTTTTGATTTTATCAACGAAGATTTACAGATCAAAAATTAGGGTTTTCAATATCAAGATCAAGAACCATAATAATGCTAGAAACCTTGAAAACATAATCGTAATCTCATTAGGAATAAATTTCATTAAAGGATTTTAACTAGTAACCAAAACACTTTAATTCTAGCATTGACATGAGAGTATCAATATTAGTGTGTGTGTATGTGTGTGTGTATCAGGCCATGAATCCTATATATTATCAATCTGAATGAAGTTAGGCCTTGAATCCTATTTAAAAACAATCCAAGGTTATCAATCCGGATACCATATAAAGCATTTCAATCCTGATAACATACGGATTCCATGAATATAAAAGCATGACACGACACCATAAACAAAAGACATGATCATGGGCTTCATGGAATAACACGAACCATTATATATATCTCATATATAAAACATGGCATATAGTCAAAGAACAATTATGCAGAAACTTTACTGCAGAAAATAAAAACACCAAGAAAACGGTTTTTCTTTAATTCTAAAAATCAATTACATGTTATACAAGCATGATATTGAAGACTGCTCTAATACCAATTGTTGGAAAATATGGTTTTGCATCTCATACAAAACATACAGCGGAAGCAACAAACACAGATCTACTTCACTCATGAGAGATAACATGTAACCTTGAATTCTAGAACAAAGAATAGCAAGCATACCTTGATGCGGTGAAATTCAAAACCAAGACTTGAGAATACCTCTAATCAACATCCCAATTCCACATGGTGCCCGAGATAAGTGGTCTCTCAATCAGTCTTTACGTACGTTGATTCTCAAAAGAAAAGTTCTTTTTTTTATAAAAGATATTTTTTCTTCTTCATCTCATTGTAGAGAAAAACTGTTTTCTTTTCTTTTCATTATATGTACATTCTAACTACCTTAGTAGTTATTTTATTTAATTACTCTTATTAAATAAAAACTGATTATCTAATTGGGTTAGCCTTTTGGGCCTGCCCAATTGGATTTTAGTTTGTGGCTTGAAATGGGACCAAAGGGAACAAATAAGACTCTAGCTCTAATGGGCCTTGGGCTTATTTATCAACTCTTGACAAGTCCAAAATTACTATTAATTATATTTAATACCACTATATAAATTTAATTGCACTCTAAACCTTATTAATAAATTATATCCCAAGACTCTAATAATATCATTTGACCTCTCCATGAAATATCCATAGTGAACAAAATCATAATGAACTGTCACTTTGTAAACAACTATTTTATCTTTGAGTACCCGGTTTAATCTTTTAGTTATTCATATTTATTGAAATCTGATTTCAATAAATTTAAACTTTAGTAACTTTTTACTAAAGTGGGCGCCCTGAATAACCAGTTCCCACTAAACTTACCCTAAGGAGATATTTCATGTCTCTATAAAAAGAGATTATGGATTCCATTTTGAGAATATGTGTTTCCTCAACACTACGTGTGGTTACCCAACATACTGAGGTTTTGACTGTTAATATTAGATCTCACTCTTGATATATCAAAGTAACTTATATTTCATGATTAGGTTCACTGTCTTCTTAGGATTGAGAGTCTGTGAAATTAGAAGTCGTGAGATTTCATTTAGGTGACAGTTGTTGATTGAATAATTAATCTCACAGCGATTCAGTTCAATATGTCTTAACACTTAAGACACATCAACACATCAACTAAAAGTCTCCACTTTCATGATCAAGACAAACCATCTTAGTTGATGTGTTATAGTCTTCGCAGATGAAATGCCCAATTTCATTACTGACTACGAACTATATTTTGAGTTTACAAGGAACTTGTGATTTATATCTTCTGTAACTAAATTACATAAATTACATAAATCACATACAATGCATCTCAATGACTATGATAATGTCTCATTAGTTCATTTATAAATAGTCTCGTATAATTAAAAATTTTAATTATTTATGACATGCCAATAAATTGGATTTTAGTGAATAAATCCCAACAACAACATTTTTCCTACAGTGATGGGTGAGTAAATTGAAGAGGAGATCTAAGGTGAGAGAGAGAGAGAGAGAGAGAGAGAGGGCTAACGGAGGGCTAACGGTGTTTAGGGACAAAGTTGTCTTTAGGGACTAAAGTAGTCAATTTTGAAATCTCATGGACCTGGTTGGCATAAGCCCAAACCTTAGGGAGTGTGAGTGGAATTTACCCTAAAAACTAAATATGGTTGTTGATTTATATAAAATGAAAAGCTGCAACTGAAAATGTACATTGAAAGGTGATTTGTGCAATTGTGCTTTTAAAATACTTTAAAAAAATTTCTTGGGTTTTTGCTAGTCATTAGGGACACAAAAAGACTCATCTCCCTCATTTTTGTTTGTGAAAAAAAAAAAAAAAAAAAAAAAAAACTTTTTGCAGTTGTCTCGTCGAGTAGAAATGCACCTCACTAATGTGACCAATCCTTCTCGATCAAGCAAGACTTTCTCGCTCGGTCCAACTCTTCAATAATTGTTTTTATAAAGACAAATATAATGTATGGTCTGTCCCTTACTCATAGCCTTCTTAAGCCCAATTTTATTTTACTTTAAAATATTCTCCATTCTTCTAATGTTTAAGTAGCATCTCTCACACGTTACAACCTATATTTATATACCTATAATTAGGGAGTCCAAACATGATTAGAGCCCAACAAATTGAAAAAACTGCCCAATGCCGACCCATAGCCCTCCTAATCCAAAACTCCAATTGGTCAAAAACGAGTCTTCACCTCCAAGAACCGAAGCCAACGAGTCGAGTGTTAGGTTTCCTTCTCCAAAACCCAAGCAACCTGACCTGATCGATGATATACAAGAACATCGGCCAGATCCAACAAGATCAAGATTCGATCGAGCCAGATTTGGCAAGAGAGGAAAAAACTATTAAAAAAAATATCATTTTGTAACTGCTAAATGACTATTATTTTTTTTTATTGGTAAACCTATACTTAAGACCACAATAATTTTTTTTGGGAGATATTTCGATCATTTAAGTTCTAGCAATATTTTGGAGTTTATGGGTGTATTTTAGTCATTTTCACTATTTTAGTGGTATTTTGGTTGTTGTGAAGTTTTTAGTGTATTTTGACAGTTTTAGATGTTTCGGAAGTAATTTGGTCATTTTATTGGTTTTAATTAGATATTTTGATTATCATGGATGTTTTCATAGATATTTCGGTTAATTTAGAAGTTTTAAAAATATTTTGGTCATTTTGGATGCATTTTGACCATTTTAGAGGTTTTAGAGATATATTGGTAATTTCAATATTTTTTTTGGAGCTTTTAAGGGTATTTCAATCATGTTAGGTTTCATGTGTATTTTGGTCATTGTAGATATTTTGATGATTTTTGAGGTTTTAAAGGTATTTAAGTGATTTTGAAGATTTTAGAGGTTTTGGGGAAGTACTTTAGTCATTTTAAAGGTTTAGGGGTACGTTGGTTTAGGAGATTATGATTATTGAGTAAAGTCAATATTTTAAAGAGTTTTCTAATGGGACCAATTGCTAATCCATAAGGTTTATAATACCCATTTTAAATAAATAATAAATGGGTCAGTTTCAGTTAAACTCATTAATTAGGTGAGTAATTATATTTTTATTTTTTTTGAGAATACTACACACACAGAAGGGGAGAGTGGAGAAGGTTTTAAAGAAATTGACAGTGGTGTATAACCAAAAAAGCCTAACTATGTGCAGATTTGAATGGGTTAATCTGTGGATACATTTTGTCACATACATAAGTAAAATTTCATGATGTTAGTGCATAGTTATCAAATTCAGACCAACCCAATCAGTTAGATTGGTGAATCAATAAACCAATACTTAAGTCAATTTGAGTCTTTAATGATACTATTTAAGTATATAACCCAGTTAAATCCGTTCAACCCGAACGAATATTTTAAACCAAGGTTTTTCATATACTCAAATCGCTTATCTATCTATTTTTAAAAATAAATATTTTGACAAATTTCATCTTATGTGAGAAAAGAAAAATGCTATATAGGGATAACAATTGAATATTATATCTTCCATGATTTTTTGTGGGTTAGTTTAGAAATGGTTTAAAAAAAAAAAAAATTCCTTTCAATTTTTTTGACTTTTTCAATAATATTTGTCTTCATATGAATTATTTTTAATTCTATTTGTATTGATCTTCTCAATATTTGTCTAAGTGTATGTGTATGAAATTGCTTCCTGGGAATTTGAATCTCGGTTTTTACCCCCTCTTTCAGACCCCTTATGGAGTGACCATCACGCCAAGAATATATAGTGGTCTAATATTCCTTTGATAATTGCATCTTTTGATTATATACTTCTTTAATAAGTTAAACTCAATATTTTTTTTTATGACTTATAATTTAGGTGTTTGTTTGAATATTAACTTGATATATTTATATATTGTAACTTAAGGATTTGTTCATTTCAGTCGAAAAAAAAATTGTTGAGCTCTTTAGGCTTATCTTATACAAAGAGTGCTCAATAAATAATATTGCATTACAAAATAAATTCTATTCTTATATCTTTTATTGTGAATATATCAAAAAAAATTTAATACTTGAAAATTGATATATCAATTTTAATTAGATTTGAAAAAATTCTTAAGTTTTATTTTAATTTTAAATAAATCATGGTTTGAGCAATGATCCACTGTTGAATCAGTGACTTAGTAAACCCTTGAGTGGAATTATAGTTTTAATTTAATAATTAGTATGTGTTAGTGTTTTCCATGGCTCAATGGTAAAATTAGTGTAATATGGTCATTTAATTAATTGAAAATTGAATATTACAAGAAAACTCCACCAACACTCAAGGAAAAAAAAAATCCGAGAAACTTGTAAACTTTTGTTTTGGGGTCAAAAGATAATAGAAATTTTCGTTGGGATTAGGTTTTAATAGAGTCAAGAAAGGTTTTAACAAGTTTATGTGTTTTAATTTTTGGATTAACACATGTTTCTGTTACCAAAACTTAAAAAATCAAGGTCATGGACCAAATTTTTGCAATGAATTTGTTCAACAACCAACATTAATTGTAGTTAGAAAAGAAAAAAAATGGTTGATTGTTGAAGAATGATAAATCGTTTGGAGAGCATAGCATTTAATTAAAAATGCCGTATACATTACGTTAGTTTTTAAGTGCTAAGTACCCTTTTGTTTGCCTGAAACGATTAGTCCTTTAAAAAAAGGGTACCTTTGAAATGGTTAATAATTGAAATCAATTATAGGGTGTGGACCATTTTTCTTAGCTCTAGAGCTTTGCACAAGCAACGTGCACGAGGGGTCAGCCAAACTCAAAGTCCTAGTATTTAATGGATATATTAACCTTTCTTTACCTCATAATTACCTTCTTAATGACACATGGGTTGGCGTGTAAATCATTAGAAGGCCATCATTAGTTCTCTTCAGTACTTTTGTTTTCCATATGCGATAAAAAAATATATTAAATAATCCCATCAAATCTACACAAATCTTGATCTTTAATAAGTTGACTTCAAATCTTCTTTTTTTTTTTTTTAGAAAAGACTTCAAATCTTCTAGTTTTAAATGGAGAAGAAATATCATTAAATTTTAAGGTTGGTAATTATTGTTAATCAATAATCTCTAAAGTTTTTTGGCTCCAAACTTCTGTAATAGCATTCTGATTGGGTTATGTACGACCCATTAAAATGCAAAATAGATCATATGTAATTTTTTTTTAATTTCTCTTTTATTCTCTCTCTTCTCTTTCCCACTTTGACATTAAAGTAAATATTATTTTAAGGTGAAAATTGTGAAATGACATTAAAGTAAATATTATTTTAAGGTGAAAATTGTGAAATAAAGAATGTAACATAGGATTTGTTATAAAAACAATTATGTAAAATAGTTAAAGTAACTTTTTGGTGAGGTAAAATTATTATCATTATTAGTATTATATTTTCGATATCAGTAGATGAGAGTGCTCTAACAAAATGTCAAAGAGAAATTGTGTGATGGGTCCATTCTATTAGGATTGAAATTGGATGGTATGAATCCCATAAATTCTTTAAAACCCTCTTCTCATCGACTCTTCCTCAATTTCCCAGCGATTTTGATGACAATGATGTTCTTACAACATTACCTACAAATGAAGAATTAGATCAACCTTGTTCTCTATGTGTAAAAACCAGAGACACTAAATAGAATTGGGAGAATTTCATTGATTGAGAGTGAATTACAATGAAATGAACAGAATGAATAAATATCTACACCTTCCCCTGTTTATATACACAGAAAAAATAACTAACTCAACTATTGGCGCCAAAACAGTTATTTGAACTTTCTGGATGCTGTACACATGGCAAGCCTGAGTAACTAACTCCTAGATTTGTGGAACTAACTCCCTTAATGATCCTGGATGAAGAGCTCATGATGTGGCATGGACTCAAGCAATTCCAGGACTGCTGAGTTAATCATGTCCTTTGATGCAAGCTTGGTGGTCTGATTAGTGCACACCTCAGCAACAAGTGCTGCATTGCTTGCTGCCCTCGTGGCCTGACCAATGCACTTGGCATCAGTAACTGCTGCACTAACTGCTGCCCTTGTGGCTGAGCTAGTGCATCCTTCATTTGCACCTGCTGCACCACTAGCTAGCTGTGTGGAGGCATGCAACACTTCTTTGCACTCTTAACACTCCCCCTCAAGAGTACAGCTCTTGCCTTTTGATCTTCCATACCAGTATGAGGATATTCCACCTTAGAAGCAAAAATATTAATGACATCTAGTCTTTTGATCAGCCTTAAAAAACTTTCCACTCCCAAGGCCTTGGTAAACACATCTGCCAACTGATTCTTAGTTGAAACATAGAAGGTTTTAAGTGCACCATCAAGGATCTTATTCCTCACAATATGGCAGTTAGCTTCTATGTGTTTCGATCTCTCATGAAACACTGGATTTGCTGCTATATGAATTGTTGCCTAGTTGTCACAGTACATTAGCACAGGCTTATCATGTTTGATATGTAAATCTTGAAGCAGATGCAAAATCCAAGTCAATTCACAGGTGGTGGTAGCCATAGCTCTATACTCAGCTTCTGCACTGGACCTAGACACTATACTTTGTTTCTTAAACCTCCAAGACACTAAGGCATCACCAAGAAACACACAATAGCCTGTTAGAGACTTTCTTGTGTCAGGGCAGCCTGCCTAATCAGCATTATAGTATGCCTTTAGGTGCAGATCAGATTCAGTGGGGAAGAAAACACCCTGACCAGGTGTTCCTTTTATGTATTGAAGTATTTTAGAGGCTACTTTCATATGTGGTGCTCTAGGTTATGCCAAGAACTAGTTGAGCCTATGCACTGCATATGTGATGTCTGGCCTACTCGGAGTCAAGTACATAAGCTTCCCAATAAGCCTTCTATACTGTCCTGGACTGGTAAGTAAGTCCCCATTTCCTTTAGACAACTTCAGTTGCTGTTCCATTGGGGTTCAGACTGGTTTACACCCTGTCATACCAGTTTCCTCAAGGACTTCCAAAGCATATTTCCTCTAGGTTAAGCTGATTCCACTATTGTTTCTTGCAATTTCTAAACCCAAGAAATACTTGAGTGATCCCAAATCCTTAATACCAAACTTCTGATCTAAAACAAACTTGAGAGAGACAGCACAAGCATGATCATTACTAGTGATTACCATATCATCAACATAGACCAGTAGAGCAGTGAACAAAGACCCTTTGTTGTGCACAATTAAGGAGTGATTAGCTTGAGATTGAATAAAACCAAGATCCTTTATTGTTGCTGACAGCTTAGTGTACCACTGCCTTGAAGCCTGTCTCAAACCATAAAGTGACTTAAACAATTTACACACCTTAGGAGCAGTAGAAGAGGCTGAAACACACTCCCTTTTACTGTGAAAACCAAGTGGCAATGTCATATAAACCCCTTCATCCAAATCTCCAGGCAAAAAAGTATTGTTGATGTCCAATTGGTGCAAAGGCCACTGATTGGCAGTAGCAAGAGCAAGCAAGACCCTCACTAAAACTGTTCTAGCAACAGGAGAAAAGGTTTCAAGGAAATCAAGACCTTCCCTTTGAGTATACCCCTTAGCAACCAGCCTAGCTTTGAACCTCTCAACACTGCCATCGGGGTTAAGCTTGACTTTATAAACCCATTTGCAGCCAATGTGGAGCTTACCAAGAGGCAAGGTAGTCACATCCCAAGTATGATTCTGTTTAAGGGCTTGGATTTCTTTGTCCATGGCAGCCCTCCAAAGTGGATCTTGAATAATAGCTTGGGAAAAATCGGTAGGCTCTTTGGGACCAGAACTAACTGCCAGTAAATAAGAATGGCAGCATGGCTCCAAATGGGAATAGGTAAGACATTGATCAAGATCAAAAGGAGCACTAGGTGCAATAGCAGTACAAGCATAGTCGTACAAATAAGCAGGTGGTCTGGCATCCCTAGTGGACTTCCTTAGAAGCACTGGAGGCACTGAAGCAACTGGTGGTGATGAAGAAGGAACCAAATCAGAATGAGACACCTATATAGGACTATAAGAAGAAGTAGGATTAGAAGGTAAAACAGTTGGAACATGCTGATGAGAAGAAGAAGGTGTATTAGCAATATCCCAGGAAGATGGATCAGAAAGGCTAACAGGAGTAACAAAATCATCAACACCAACTAAGCAGGAAGCTTCAACAGTAGAAGGTAGGAAAGGATCTGCAATATGAGGTGAAACAGAAGCAAAAGGGAAAGAATTTTCATGGAAAACCACATCCCTAGAGAGGAACACCTGTTATTAGACAAATCAAGAACTTTATATCCTTTAACCCCAAAAGGATATCCCAAGAAAACACACTTAACAGCTCTAGGGGAAAATTTAGACCTATGATTTAAAAGAGTGGAAGCAAAACATAAGCAGCCAAACACTTTTAAATGTGCATAACTAGGTGGATGCCCAAAAAAAACTTCAAAAGGAATTTGATTTGACAAACCAGATGAGGGGATTCTGTTAATTAAGTACACAAGAACTAGTATAGCATGACCCCACAAATGCAAAGGTAAATGGGATTGAAACATGAGAGCCCTTGCCACATTCAAGATGTGTTTGCTTCCTCTCAACAGTAGCATTCTGTTGAGGGGTTTCAACACAACTTAAATGATGCAAGATGCCTTTTTTAGCAAAAAAATCTTTCATGATGAATTCAGTCCCATTGTCAAACCTTAAAGTTTTAATTTTCTTACAAAATTGGGTTTCCACCATAGTGCAAAATTGTTCTAAAACAAATTGTGTTTGAGACTTATGCTTTAACAGGTAAACCCAAGTGCACCTAGAATAGTCATCAACAATGGTTAAAAAATACTTGCAATGATCAATGGTAGAAATTGAGAAAGGTCCCCACAAATCACAATGACTCAACTCAAAACAAGATTTAGACAAATGAGAACTTTTATTAAAGGGTAAACGTTTTTGTTTTGCAGGTCGGCAAATATCATGATCAAAGTTCTCAACAGGAATGAAACTGGGTACATCACTTGGTTTTATTGAAGCCAATTTGGCATTGGACAAGTGACCCAATCTGGAGTGCCAGATGTGAACTTGTGAACTATGTACAAAAGCAGCAATGACAGGTGTAGAAGTGTAGCTCTTATCCACCAAGTAGAGTCCATTGCTTTCTCTACTCAGACCAAGTGTGCTCCAATGAGCAAGGTCTTGGATAAAGCATAAGTTTCCAAAGAAAATAAGGCAACAAGCAATGGACTTAACTAACTGATTGACAGAAATGAGATTGAAACTAAATGATGGAACACAAAGAACATTGTGAAGTATAAGGTGTTCTAATATTTTCACAATGCCAACATGAGTAACAGAAGCAACTTCCCCATTAGGTAAATTGACAAAAGTGTTTAGAGTAGCAGTAATAGTGGTGAAACATGCAATGGAATGTACCATATGATCTGTAGCCCCTGTGTCTATGACCCAATCAGTGGCATGAAAGACTTCTTTATTAACTACTTTAGTAGAAAAAATTGAATGCTTCAAGGAAGGGGTAAAATGAAGCAATGAATTGATACCTGACATAGTGTCAACAAAAGTAGAATAGCACTGTCTGAAGATGTCATAGATGTGGAAGGCACACCAGTTGCAGCAGGTACTCCAGTAGCTCCAGAAAGCATGCTAGAGACAGCAGCACTTGTACTAACACTTGCAACATGGTGATTAGCACCTTGATCAGTTCTAGAATTGAAAAGAGCAAGAAATTGCTCCCACTGTGCCTTAGAAATAGGACACTGAGTAGATGCATTAGAAGGAACCTTAACAGCTTGACCTTGAGGATATGAAACCTGGTTAGCATTGGAATTAGGCTTGCCTTTGTGCTTGTAACCTGGTGGATACCTGTGGAGCTTGTAACACTTGTCTACAGTGTGTCCAAGCATGTTACAATGAGTGCACAAAGGTCTCTCCTACTTAGGACCACCTTTATTACCTGAATTTCCCCTAGTATTGGCATACATTGCGACTAAATTAGGCCTAGGTGTGAAGGCAGAGCCATAACCAATGCCTTTGTGAGATTCTTCTTGGAGAACCAGAGCATACACCTTGCTCATTGAAGGAAATGGCTCAAGCATGAGAATATGACTCCTCACTGTCTTAAAACTCTCATTGAGCCCCATCAAGAACCTCATCACATAAGATTTCTCATGTGCAATGCTTATAATTTTCATTGCTCCACAAGTACAAGCTAGTAAAGGTTCATAATGAATCAATTGATCCCAAAGCTTCTTGAATTTAGAGTAATATTCAGTCACTGATAATTGCCCCTGAGTTATCTGTGAAATTTCTTGCTGAAGATTATAAATCTTTGGTCCATTTCCCTGTGAAAACTCACGCTGCAACTCAAGCCACATCTCCCTCGTAGTCTCATAGTACATGATACTGGTTGAAACGTCAACATGCATGGAGTTGGTCAACCAAGAAAGCACCATTGTGTTACAACTTTCGCAATCTTCATACAAAGGAGAATCAATTTCAGGTTTAGCAATCTTGCCATTCACAAATCCTATCTTTTTCTTGGTAGTCAGTGCTAGAACCATAGCCCTAGACCAAGATTGATAGTTCTTCATTCCCAACAATGGTTGAGTGACCAAGATATTTCCTAGATTCTCACTTGCACTAAGGAAAAATTGATTGGAAGAATTGAACTCTGTGCTAGATTGAGGAACATGCTGTGTGGATTGATTGTGCATAGGATCAGAATCACTTCCTTCAGCAGAAGCCATTAATGCTTTCCACGAAGCTTGAATGGAACTTCTAATGAAATTGGAAATGGAAACGAAAAACAAGAAATCCTTCAAGATTCAATATCAACAAGGATGAATTGAGACCTTGCAAATCAGAATTCAAGGAATCACTTGAAGTAATCTCTGTTTGGTAAGCAAGAAAATTTTGTAACGAAAAAGCGAAGCTAGCACATGCTAGAGCTCTGATACCATGTAAAAACCAGAGAGACTAAATAGAATTGGGAGAATTTCATTGATTGAGAGTGAATTACAATGAAATGAACAGAATGAATAAATATCTACACCTTCCCCTGTTTATATACACAAAAAAATAACTAACTCTACTATTGACGCCAAAACAGTTATTTGAACTTTCTGGATGCTGTACACGTGGCAAGCCTGAGTAACTAACTCCTAGATTTGTGGAACTGACTCCCTCATTGATCCTGGATGAAGAACTCATGATGTGGAATGGACTCAAGCAATTCCAAGACTGTTGAGTTAATCATGTCCTTTGATGCAAGCTTGGTGGTCTGATCAGTGCACACCTCATCAGCAAATGATGCATTGCTTGCTACCCTCGTGGCTTGACCAATGCACCTAGCATCAGCAACTGTTGCATGAACTGCTGCCCTTGTGGCTGAGCTAGTGCATCCTTCATCTGCACCTGATGCACCACTAGCTAGTTGTGTGGCTTGAGGCATGCAACACTTCTTTGCACTCTTAACACTATGGGATCCCATAAATCCTCGAGACCTGATGGTCTATTAGTACTGTTTTTCAAACATTACTGGGATATAATTAGAGATGATGTAATTAAATTTGTTAAAAGCTTCTTTACAGGAGGCTTCATGTTAAAGCAAATCAACAATTCCTTCATAGCTCTCATTCCTAAAGTACCAAACCCATCTACGTTAAATCAATTTCGACTAATCTCCCTTTGTAATGTTTTTGTATAAGATAATTTCAAAGATCCTAGCTATAGCAAGCTCAAACAATTATTTTGGCTCAAGAGATTGTTCATTCAATGGGACTCAAAAAAAGGAAAAGAATGATGAATTGGGTTAAAATTGGATATGGAGAAGGCATATGATAAGCTAGAATGGCCTTTCATTTTGCAAGTGCTTCGGTGTTTTGGTTTTTCAAGTCGATGGGTGCAGTGGATAGAGCAATGTATTTCTATGGTATTATTTTCAATACTTCTAAATGGATGCCCTTTTGATCATTTTAAACCACAACGAGGTCTCAGACAAGAGGACCCCCTATCCCCATTCTTTTTCATCCTGGTAGCGAAAGTACTATCAAGATCTCTCTAACGAGCTGAGGATAGGAGTCAAATTAAAAGAGTGAAGGCCAGTAGAGCAGCTCCAATGATAACCCGTCTATATATAATTTGTGGATGATCTATTCGTTTTTATAAATAATGAAGCAAGCCAATTGGAGGCTGCATTCGACCATCATGTTGAGAAAATAGAATCAAAACTCCAGGAATGGAAAATGAAAACCTTATCCCAAGCTGCTAGAACAGCCTTAATCAGATCAGTGGTGTCAACCATACCCTCATACACAATGCCCTCCTTTCTAATTCCAAAGAAAACATTCAACAAGATGGGTGCCCTCTTTCGAACTTTCTGATGGGGACACCAAGGGTCTAAGAAAAAATGATGTCTTTCGAACTTTCTGTACACTGCTATATGCGCACCAAAGTTTAATGAGGGATTGGGACTAAAGCGAATGGAAGACTTCAGTAGAGCACTTTTGTCGAAATTCTCATGGGAGCTAGCTCAAAATAAAAAAAAGTCTTTGGACTATTGTTTTCAAGAAAAAATACATACGAGGCCACTCATTTTTGTCAGCTCCTAAACCAGCTAGAGCTTCTGATTTTTGTTTGGGGAGCTTTCAATGTTGGGATCTTATTTTTAAAGGAGCTAGCTCCAAGATTGGGAATGAGTTTTTTTTATAGATGTTTGGAATGATCCTTGGAACCCTAACAACCCTTCATTCAAACCAAAGGCAAGAGGAGGAGTACAGGTAACAGAACAAAAGTTAGTAGTTAACCTTAATATCCAAGAGCAAGAAGTTGAAACATGGACAAGCTACGACAACTATTTTCCCAAGATACTGTCTCTAATGTCCTGAAAATTCATGTACTACTACAACCTACATAGGATAAGCTTCTATGGGCTCCAAACTCAATCGGAAGTTTCTCAGTACATGGCCTACTTAAAATGGAGGATTGGAAAATATTATGGAAAGCTAAAATCTAAGAAAGACTGAAATTGTTGTTATGGAAGTTATCATGGAACATACTACCCACCAAGGTTGTGCTAAGCTCTATAATCACAACAGTTGTGGATGAATGTACATTTTGCCAATGCCCAAGTGAGTCAGCCCTTTATTTATTTACCTAATGCCCTTCCACAACGCAAGTTTGGGCCAATTCAATGTGAGCACTACTTCTCAACTCAATGAACTTCTCTTCTATTGCTCATTGGGTTCAATTCTTAATAAATCCTTGCTCTATTATGCCTACAACGAGAGAGAATATAGTAGATAGTTTTAATTGATGATATTTTTGTTATGTTAGATAGTTTTAATCATTGGTCAATCTCTATTGTTAGAAGAGATGCTAATTTTGCTGCCCATTTTCTGGCTAAGTGAGCTTTTTGTTCTAACAAGTTTGGCTCCTTTAAACACTCATAGCTCCCTGATAATGTTGTTCTAGAGGAAACTTGAGTAGTTTAAGAGCCTTTCTTTCTTTTGTCTTTCTAATAATTTTTTTAATTCAGCCCAAAAAACAATGGGCTGGGCTAAACAGTAATCAGGCACCATGAAGTACAGGTTCACTTAGCATTTTATGGCTGTTCTTGGGCCTGGGTTGTATTGTCTTCATATTCAGTACATCTCGGTCAAAAATAGTACTCCGGGAATTTCTTCAGGCCTTTTTCGGCTGAATTTATTTGTGGGCTTTTAGATATTAAAACTTCGATGCCTATCAGACATTAGCTCACGTGGTTATTAAACGGGGGAAAAACATTTACAGAAAAATAATAAAGAAATATTTGAAGTGTATGTTAATCTAATTTTTTGGGATTAAGAGTGATTGCGCCATGCAATTACCACTTTACATGAGATGTAAAAGTTAATTAGTTTTTTTTTTTCTTTTCTTTTTTTTTTCTTTTTCTTTACTCCTCAATCAGTTTGATTGAATTAAAAAAAAATATTTTAACTTTTTTGAGTGACATAACATTAGTTTGGGAGGAAAAACTCAATCAGCTTCCTTTTGTTTTTATTTTTTGTTATATTGTGGGTAAAAAAACATTCAATGACATTAGTGTACTGGGCTTAATTTTTTTTTTTCATGGGAATATTGGGCTTAACTATTGTGAAACACGTAAAGATAACGGCTAGGAGCCCCAACTTTCAAATATTGATTGGGCCGGTACACTTCAAATACAACGGATTGTAGTTTGGGTTGAACCTTGGGTCAATTAACAATGGATTGGTTGCAATTTTATAAGGCACCCAGACCCAGATACGGACAAGCTTGGTTTGTGGAGTCAGCGAAAGATTGTATAATTTGTATGTGGAAGAATATGTAATTGGCCCTAAGCTCAAGCCCAGTATCAAACAGAAAGAAAATTTAGTAGAAGTTTGAAAACAAGATAATCATGTGACAGACAATGGAGGATTAGAAATTAATTCTACATGGATAACAATCATAGTGGAAGTGGAACCATTAGTAATATGTATGGTTGATAAAGAGAAAGTAGGAGTAGGATTACATGTCAAATAGCAGGAGGAAGAGTTATGTGGTGTAGAGATTAGAGAGCAGAAGAGGATGCAATTTGAGAATTAGATAAGACATGATTGAGGAGTGTCTCTAGCTTAGTTTTTGAAAACGTACATTTGATAGAAGAGGAAGTCTCAATGGAGGTGATGATGAGCTTGAGTTAGCTAAGGAGATTGTATATATGCTGTTTAGTTCTGGATTTGGATAGCCTTAAGCCAAATTGATTTTAACATCTGGGGAAAAATTATTAAATATTGCAGTAGTATAATAACTGGTATTCTTTTCTCTCACGTATATGGTAGACCTTAAAATGAATTTAATTAGTGGGATCACCGTATTCTCGGGAGTACCTAATTAAGGAGGTTGGGATAAATGCCAAATGAGAGCAGTTGGGGATGATGTGGACAAGGCAATGTCACTATGTTGTGAACGATGAGAATGTAAACGAGTTTCCTATAGAACAATTTTGTTCAGAACTTGGCCAATTGTGGGTAGAGGAGTGCAGTGAAATAATTGGTTGTGGTTAGACTCAAAGTCGTCACGGAGACCTATCATGAGCAAATGATGTTGAAGTTTCTCTCGATACTTATGAAATTTCATAGTCTTTGAGGCACCCATCAGAAAGAGAGCAGATTGATCAACTAAAACGTGCATAAGAGCTAACGCTGTTTGACACCATAAGAGCAAGTGTAGCATGTATATCCTAGACTTCCTTGGTTGTATCGAAATGACCAAACTTTAGACTGGTGGATGGAGTTGATAAGTTGCGAAACCATGTGATAATCTTAATGATTGGTGCTTTCCCAATCTTCAAGTCGTGAGACAAAGGCATCATCAGTCTCATATTGTTTCTTGGTAGGTGCTTTATGTGATCTCTGGTAAAATAATATCAAACCCTGTGACCCTTGAGGAAACTGCGCGTAGACTAAGCTGAAAGAGTGTAATTATTCTTATCAAGAAGTACTTGAATGGGATGAACGAAATGATTTTGTACCATTTAGGGATGTCAAATGTAAAAACCAAAGAAAATTTTGAAATTAGCATGAAAAATCGTGTTGAGAGCAATCAACGGTGCATGACTTATACAATAAATGTGACGTGGTAGATGATGTTCCAAGTTGCTATGATGAATATAATGATATAGCCAATAGTGTGGTACTGATATAATGATAAGTTAGCCTCTGCTACTCTTAGTCCTCCCATTCATTACAGCCAAGACTCCGCCTCTATATCTTAGGCCCTGTTCTTTTGTAATTTGGAATCGTTGATTGCTTGTGGTCATTGCGGCTCCTTTGTTTGTATTATACAGGTTTCCTTTCCTTTAGGTTTGCTGGCAAGCAAGGGGGGATGAGGACTGGAGTCTGACCCGAACAACAAGGATCAAAGAACGTCTTAAAGCTCGCCTAAGTTTTTTTTTTTTTTCAAAGAAACACAATGCATTTTACATTCAGAATTTGTTTGGGATCCGCTTATTTTATTAAAATTGAAAATTTTTTGCTGAAAGTACTGTAGATAAATGTAAAAGTTAGCTGAAATAGTACAGTGAGACTTATGAATAGTACCAAAAAGTGCAGTGAGCACATACATAGTAGTAAAAATAAGCTGAATAGTAAAACAAACTGGCTTTTTAAGCTGGAGCCAAATGCAAACTCATTATTATATAAGTTGAGATATTTTGTAAATAATATAAAATGTAGTTGTAATTTGTTTCCAATTCTCTTTGCAAACAGTTTATTTTCTATACATCTTGAATAACTCAAAAATGAAGTACGTAAGCAAATATAAGTAAATTGATAATTTATATTGTAAAAAAAAAAAAGACTTTAATAATATAAGAAAAATGTAATTTTATTAAGAACTTACCAACACTATGTTGAGAATATGACATATATAATTACTAATGAAGCAGCTCATCTTTTTACACAAATCTTTCATTCAAAACATAATTGAAGTGGGCCAAAAGGACTAAAATGGACCGAAATGACTAAAATGGACCGAAATGAACTGTAGTAAACTGAAATAAATTGTAGTGAATTGATATAGACTAAATGAACCAAAATGGACTAAATTAGGTCGAATAGACCGAATGGACAATAATAAATTGAAGTGGGCCGCTCGAAGTATGAAGAGTATGCATAATTGCATATTATCCTAGGCCCCTAAAGATGTTAATCACTGTAAAATTTCAGCCAAACAGATCATAAAAGAGGCGAAGCCAACCACCCAAATTATAGTATATGAGAAATCTTATCGAAATAATGGTACTCCCGTTGGGATACCAAAAGGTGTCATATCCTAAATATTACGTGATATACGTGACCCAAAGATAATAAACTATGTGGGAAGCATGAGATTGTCTCCCATGGTAATGGTGGGGACCTCTAGGAAAGATTTTTCAAGGATGTCATCTCTCATAATTCAATGCATAGTGCACAAAAAAGAGAAATGGATAACAAGAAGGAAAGCTAATGGGGGGTCTTATTGATGATGGGATTTTAGAGTGGTTGAAGCATTACAATAAAGTGATGACTTTATGTGGGAGCTGGTTAATGGAGTCTATTATCACATCCGTGAAGCAAGAGAAGGACATAAAGATAATAATATTGCTTATACATTAAGTGTTAAGTCACAGTTCACGCACATCACCTTTTTGAATTTTTAGCCATAGCCAATTCCATCTCTTTCTCTGTCTTATCCACATTTAAAAGCATGTAGACACCATGGGCAAGTTCTTTGTGGAACACAGGCCATTCTAGAGCCTTCTTGCAGAGAGAGAGGTACCAAAATCTATTCTATATACATATATTTGTCTTGCTTTCACTAGTTAGTTTTACTGACATTGAAGTTTTATATATCTTCAAACTACCAAGTATATATCTCGTTTATATTGCAGAAGAAATTAATAAGGAGACCACAATGGAAAGTGAAGAGATAGCTAAAAAGGAGATGAAGGTGGAGATTCCATCAGATGCTGAACTTGTATCAGCCATGTCTGGGCTTGCAAGACAGCCGAGTGGTGCAAAGAGCAATTGTCTATGCTCTCCAACCACGCATGCAGGTTCATTCAGGTGCAGGCTTCATCGCACCCCAGGTCTTCAGCGAACAAGAAGCATGGACTCCAATAGTTCCCTAAGGGATTCAACATCAAAGGCAAATACGACCACGGCTGATTCTGCTAGTAATGAAAACACAGTACACGCTCAGTGATTCGCAGAAATAAGTGCATGTTATTGTCGCTATAGTACTTCGTTATTGCTTCTACAGCTTGAGTTGTATCTACTTGCTTATTGCTTTTATAATTGTTAATCCACCAATTTCGTTGCCTGAACATTCTAAACGCAGTGTCTCTTCTACCTTCTGAAGTAGCAATGACCAATAATGGTACGCCATGTGGATGATTTTTTTTTTTTTTTTTCTTTTCATTTTAAACTTTGATTATTTTATAAGTCAAGTGAATATATGAAAAGTTTTGATTGGAGTATAAAATAAAGCACAAAAAGTAAAACAAAGGATTAATTTGTGTTCGTAATAACAAGTGGATTCTTTTTCTTTTTTACCTTTTTATCCTTTATTTTTTTGGAAATAAAATGAAGAACAATAATTTTAAGTGCATATTTTACAACAACAAAAGGGATAGATGGCAAGAGATTTGTAACTCAGTGATGTCTAATTCTTCCAATTAAGAAATATGAGTTCAAATTCTCATCTCATCTCTTAATTGTTGTAAGGGGGAAAAATAACATAAAAAATAAATATAAAGCAACCCATAAGGCATACATATGAATTTTCTGTGGGTTGT
Source organism: Quercus tomentella (assembly GCA_028535165.1). NCBI lineage: Eukaryota > Viridiplantae > Streptophyta > Magnoliopsida > Fagales > Fagaceae > Quercus > Quercus tomentella. The sequence continues at coordinate 51,907,578 of JAPQVY010000089.1, read as the reverse complement.
TAAGATTCATGTTGTTTACATTATTGTTAGGATTCATATATTAGTTGGCAAAAACTAGAGTCAAAACATGTTAAAATTGAGTTGTATCAATAAAATTACGATAGGGTTGAGTTTGAATAAGTTATGTCAACATGTTGTTCGAGAAGAGATCCATATAAACAGAAGTTCAAAGTTCTGAAATGGTTGTGGGTCAAATTAGTGAGTTATCTATGGAAACTATAGGGTATAAGTAGTAAGGTTTTGTTCTAAATTGTAAAACTAATTCTTTTATAGTGGATTGCCTTAGTTGGGGTAGGATATAATCGTAATGGTCTTTTCTCTGGAGAGTTCTTTTATCTCTTTTCACTTCATCAGCATATCCAAAACAAATCCCCAAGGCCTACAAAACTTCACCTGCCAGCTAATTCAAGCCCACATACCATGGAAATAGCTCATGAAAAGCAGCTTATGAATTTGGTCCAATTTGGACCCATAAAGTCAAGCCCAAAAAGCCACCAATTCAGTCTATGAAATCCGTGAGTAAGAGACAGCAAAAACAGCCAGACTAGGGCTCACAATATCCATCTCACAAGTACTGCTTGTGTGGTGGGGTGATCACTCATGGAGAAACACCATGTTTGTTGAATAGACAACCTTTACCCGACACATATTCTCATCCCAATAAAAAAATTCAATCACCATTTAATGCTATTTGTTTTGATTCCTCAAATTTGAGAAATTATTAGCTACACAAGGAGGGTTGCTAAAGTGGTCCTTCCAACCAATAAAATAGTGATATTTATTCAAATATGTGAATCAGATTCTTAATCAACATAAGAATTAAAAAAAAACCCAACTAAGCAATGTCACATTTGCATAAATGACGACGTTTTATTAGTTAGAAAGACCAAAAGAACCACTTTAGCAATCTTCACAGTAGACTTAATAATTTCTCCTCAAATTTAACAAATTAGGAAAGGCACATTCCCTTTAGGGAAGCAGTTTTTGCCGTCTTTAGTCATTCTGGAGACCTGATTTTGGGGAAATCATAATCAATCTGCCATTTTTTAAGTTTTCAATGCTTAAAGTTAGTGAATAACAATATCCAGCATATACAAAATATTTTCTTTTCATTTAGCAGAACTGTTAATGACCCTAAAATTATTATAAAAGGAAGGAGAATCTTAATGCTTGTGGCAACAGATTTTAAGAGAAAGATACCGGCCACAAAAATTTTATACATTCTTAGAGCATTCACATCTAGATTTCTAAAAAAAATCTATTTTTTACACTCTAAAAAGCTACTTTATTTATTTTACTGATTCGTTTAACACTACACCCAACATTCAATATCTTATTTTTATGTACAACATAAAAATAAGAGAGAGAGAGAGAGAGAGAGAGAGAGAGAGAGAGAGAATAAAAATTAATAAAAAAGAAATACAAAACTTACTATAGTAGTTACCATAAATACAAACTTACTGTTCACAAATCACAATTGCTAAAAGAATTTAGCAATACACACCCGGTAATGCTTAATTTGAGTGTGTGTTGCTAAAATAGCCATTTAGGGGGTTTTACACCCCAATGATAATGCTCTTAAACTTCTTTACACCCTTAAACATATTCCACAGATAGAAGATAAAGGTTATCAGACCCGGACCTGACTGGGAGGTTGAACCGTGAAAACTAGGAACCGGGATAAAAACCGGTTTTTTAAGCATAAAGAACCGGATTTTTTGTTAATTCCGTGAACCCCTAAAACCGGGGTTGGACCGCACGAACTGGTGGCAAGAACTGTGAACCCCTTAGCATTTTTTATTTATTTATAAAAACAACTTAACACAATTTTATTCTACTTAATTAAATTATCCATCTCTTACAAGGAATTTAAAAAAAAATTATAATTAAAATCCTTCAAAGATATTCAACTTTACTTCAAAAATTAATCATAAATTTTAATTTTTTCATGGTTATTATTTTATTTTATTAACTTTCTTATTTAATTATTAAATATATGCTTGAAAATCATTAAATTTCCCTCACATATATAGATATATTGTCAATTTTGCTAGTTTTATAAATTTAATATCTATATTTAGGCTTTAATTATTTATTAAATTAATTATGACGTTATCACGGTTTGACCCTGGTTCGATCTCGATTCGACCTCAAAAACCTTGAACCTCTCCCTTTTACGGTTCAATGAACGGTCCGGATCTGAAAACCTTGCACTAAATACGACTGTCTCCTTCTCCTTCATCACAGCACTTATAATTATCCTTTATTCTAAAACAAACGTCAAAATTCTTTTAAGTTGTTTGAGCTGGACATAGTGTTCTTCCCTCATTTTGCAAGTTTATTAAGAGCTTGTGACACCAAGACGCTCTGTTAGCCTTCATCCCCATTTATGTAGACGAGAGTGGCAAATTCGGCTTCCCGAACTAAATTTGGTCAACGAGGAAGTCTGATCAAGTTCAAATTTGTGTCTGAATCAAAAAAAGACCCGAGTAAAGGTCAAGATAAATTTGTGATGAACTAAAAATATTAAAGGTCAAGATAAATTTGTGATGAACTAAAAATATTAACTTCAGTCTTCAGAAAGAAGATCTACTTGCAACTAAATCACTTAATGCACAAAAAATGTGTATGAAAGTATATTAGAAAGAAGTTTTCTCAGATACACCAAGGGCTTTTTCATTGATGAACCAAGTGGAATTCATAAGTCTTTTCTCTATAGAGTGCTTCTTGCCACAATTAGATCAAAACATGGATCTTGCAACAATTGTGTCATTAGGAGTGGCTGCTTCTTTACTGCTTGATGGTCAGACAACACATTTTGTGATTTAAAATTCCTCTTGATATCATGAAAAATATAACTTGTGGTGTTAGCAAACAACGTGGACTAGCCAAACTTAAGGAAACTAACCTCTTACAAGGTATACCTAAGCTCTAATTCTAATGGAAAATTCTGTTTTGACCCCTATATATTCTTAAAGCTTTGATACCATTTGAAAATTTCTTCAAGACTTTAGACCCCAAACACTTATGTAGCAGATTAACTAAACAAGTTTTGATTGATCCAAATAGATTAGCACAAATAGTTATTTTAACCACAATTATAATTCACCAAATCAAGAGCAATAAAGATGTGAAGTAGTAAAAAGGACACAGAAATTTGGTAATAAAGTGGAAACCACTGAAAAACCTCTTCAATGGAAAAACCACTTTGGGATCCAATCTTGCAAAAAATTCACTAGAAGAAATAATTACAACAGACTACTTACAAGACCTTTGAATATGTTGGGTTAAAATAGATTGACCTCGATTAATTACCCAAGTTGATTAATTAGGTCAAATTACATGCAAATCGTGGAGGCAACAATAAATCACCAAATAACTAATATGTAGCAGAAAATAAATAATTCGATGATTTGTTGACAAATGGGGAAACCTCTAGTAAGGAAAAAACCTCACTGAGTGAATTTAAGGTCACTACTCCCAAGAATCCACTAATCAATAATCAAGCGATTACAAGTATGAGGAATCTTACCACTAATCAATAATCAAGCGATTACAAGTATGAGGAATCTTACCACTATCCTGGCCTATCCCAAAATATCAACCTACAGTTGAACCTTCGTTTTAATACCCAATTGAACATGATCTTGTAGCAGACTTCTTTGTTTTGCACAAATCTTCAATCTGTGACTAACTTCTTTGCACAGATTCCAGTACATGACTAACTCTAGTAACTTGATTAATTGTTGTTGGCTGCAAAGTTTTTCACTTCATAAACGTTGAAGATTAGGAAGTACTTGCCAAAATTAGTTATCTTCACAGTTATTAAATTGCATCATTACAATATGGTCTTAATTGTAGGAGTTTAAGAAATATTAAATTTCGTAACAATGTCTTACCCTAGTTGCTGATAGACTACTGCCAACACTAATCATGATACTTTCATAGTTAATATGTAATAAGGTTAACTTATATTCACTTTGAAACAAGTTCTATGTTTTTTGCAAGTCCTGGCTATATTGGAAGTTATGAATGTTTATAATTGCAAGTCCTGGTTGTATTTTTAATGTCTACCTGCAGTCAATTGTTTATTAACATGATTGCATGCGTGTCAGATATGCAGCAACTGCGAAATGTGGATCCTGGACTCGTGGTTGGTACACAGTTGACGCGGTAGCTGGGTCATCAATCCACGGTGCTGTGGGAGATGCTTGCTGCCGATCAGGTACGTAGTTGTACTAAACTTCGGACATGTCGAAATTGTTTCTTTTTCTTTCTATAGGGTTCTTTGATTATTTGTAAATAGATGTTGGAAATTGTATCATTTCTCTTTTGGTTTAGGTAGAATTTTATTTAATCCAAAGAGAAAATGGTATGAAGCAGAAATAATCGTGAATTTAAAAACACTCTTTCATTAACAGCATCAAGTCTTATTTCCAGATATATTGAAACTACTAATGCTACAAAAAAATATTAAACATCAGTATTGGCTAAAGAAAAGGTATATTCAAAGTCAGTAGATCTCATTTAAAAGTTATAGTAATAAATTAAAATGAATCCGCTGCCATTATTTTCCAAATGTGCACACACAAATAGGCGTGGCTACACATAAGACAACTGACTTTGATTCCTAATTCCCTACTCCATTTGACGTAGTGAGGCGTTTTGTTCATTCATTTCAAAACATAATGCCCATCACCGTAGTGCTAATTTTAAACAATGTCATTGATCTTGAATTGATCCTATCTGCTATTAAGCTAAAGTGAATAACCAGTTAACATCGTAACTAACATATTACAAAATGTTCGTAACTAACCAGTTAGCCTACTGTTTCTTGTTTCACATAGAGTATATAAGTTCTAGGTCTCTGTTTCCGTACTTGATGACTTTTAAAATAATTCTTATATATGACTAGGGTTGCAGAAAGAGAAACCCTAATCATTCAAGTCATCATGGGCCAAAATTTAGATCTGAGAATTCTAAATTCGTAGTTCTCAACAGATTGAGCTTGTGTCGAGCTTCTCCATTAATCCTTAATATATAGTAGCTAGTGTCGAGCTTTAATGAAACAGCTTTTCTTCACTTGTTTTTTGGATCAAACTTCATGTCTTTAATGATACCACTTGATATGTTTGAACAACATACTTCTTAGTACATTAAACCCAATTTAGATCTGCCCAATTACAAGTAAAGTGTGTTTTGTCAAAGGATTAGTCAATTACATAGAAAATATAACCCTAACAGAATCTACACTTTCTATTATAACATTTGTAAACACCTCACATGCCTTCCCACCTCAATGATTCCAAAATCTTTAGAATCCTTATTTGCAAAATTCTCCAAGAACAAACCTTGCTCGCAACCCAAAACTTCGAAAATCAACAACAATCCATTGTTAAAGAATAAAATCTGCTGTTTCAAGGAATCCATGGTTTAGGCTCAAGGAGACCCTCTCAGAGAGCAACTCTAAAAAATATCTCACAGGGAGAACCACTTTAGAGAGAGGAGTTTAGAATTGTTCAGACACAAGAATGCTTGCTCTCAGCAGAATTTTGATACAGCAACCTCTTTTCTCTCAATTTGTATAAATGGAAGGTTTTATATAGAGAATCATTCTGCTAAGTTGCTTGGATTTTAATGTTTGTTTACTATTTGACACTATTTTTCTTGGGAAAATGTAGTAAATGTCGAGTGAGCAGCTCTTGATGATAGCACAATTGTGCCAGATTCAAACAGTCGTATCTCACTTATTTCAAATCTATATTAGGTCAAATTTATAGCTATTTTGAAAAACTGAATGTCTACTTTCTAACAAAACAAGTTTCGCTCAAAAAATCCTTATGATGCAAAAGATATTGAGAAAATAAAGATTATGAACTCATAATTTTCGAATAAATATAAACCTCATCATCTTTGAACAATTTTTTACCGAAACTCAGCCTAAACAATTCTATTGATACAACTCAAATTTGACTAAATCACAACTCTTTTACTGCACTATGTTTTCACAAAACTCTTCCAACACCTTATTTTCACATAAAAATTTAGCCAACAATCTAGAACCTAACCACTACTATCTTAATGTGACTTATTGATGAGAAGTAGTGAAATTGTCAACACGGATAGGCAACTACAAGGCAATTTAAGGAGCAAGTTTCTTTTAAGATGGTAATTTCCGCGCAATGGCACAATCGGACTCCATAATTCTATTTCCAAAAGGCAGTGCCTAACAATTGAAGACAAATGTTAAAAACCGCACCGTTTAGTTGTCTTGGAACTAGAACCCACAGAATGAGAAGAGAAAACGGGGTAAACTATGTACTAATGTTTTAATATTTATAGAAGACCAGAAGTAATTGTTTACGAGAGTTAATATTATATTACAGAATATTCATAGGCTTTAGTGCTTATCTGACTAGAAATTATATGGCAACAACCATCTATAGCATACCTAGTTGCTTGATCATCCAAGCTATACTTTGTCTTGGACAAGTGAATGATTTGATTAAATATGCACGTGGCTGTGGAATATGGATATCATATCTTTAAAACTGCCTTTCTTCATTAAAAAAGTCCAACTTCTTCTGGTTCAACATTTGGACAGATTGAAAGATTAAATGATTGATCAAGTTCCATTATTAATGGTTGGTTTCAGTTAACTCAATTGGTAAAGTTATTTTATAAAAACTTAGATTTGAATCGTGCTTATACCAAAAATCAATCAAATTGTTAAGAATATAAAGACAATAGGATGATGTCAGCAAGTCTAGCATGTGGTGCGTGTCGCATGTGAGGGTGCTTCCAATGTTGGTTTGACTTGATTTTTGTACGGTTGAGTAGATTGGGAATTCATCTACTGTTTGGCAGAAACGGTGAAGTGATCGGAGCAGTATGGCAGCAGCAACTATAAAGGCCATAGTCTTGCAGTGGTGGCTGTTGTTAATTGGAGGCTCGGACGATGACAGTGACAGTGGCCGATGCTTAGAGGAAAACACCAAAAGAGAATAGACTGCTAACAACAATTTTGATACCATGTTAAGAATGTAAAGACAAAAAGAGAGACCGAGAATAATCAGTATATTGACATATATTTTATGTATATAACATAGTATAATAAAGAGCCTTATGTAGGCGTAATATGTGTGAAGTACAAGTAATATGAGTGTACTATAGGTATGATACATTGGGCCCAAGCGCAGTGAGCTAGACTAACATATATACTAACACAAATCATCAGCAACGTATTCAACATAAACTGCGATAGAAAATGGCCGACATTTTCTTCCAAAGTGTCCTAATTCTTATGCTAGTTGATGCCTAGAGAAGATTTTTTTTGAGCGCATCAATGCGAATCATCTTAATAGGAGTAGAAAATTATGAAGACAACAGTTGGGAATGATTAAAGTGATTGACTAAATTTCGTGAAGAAAATTTCCTAGCATGCAAACCAAATGACAATGTAGCACTACCCAAGCAGAACGGCAAGAGTAAGATCCACGCAGCAGTATCAAAAAGTTGCAATTTTGTCAAGAAAAACAGAAAACTAGGATGACCATGATCGCCACTATGAAGACAACTAATGACATTGACCTCCATGGAAACTATGATCCACTGATGTCAATAACCTATATATATGATGAAAGACTAGGCCTAGTCTATGCCAATCGCCAAGTAGTCTGTTTCAGCTAGCAGGATTGATCTCAATCATAAGAGTTGGTACAAATCCACATTGCCATTACTTAATATTATTTTTATTAATAATACTTACTTAGAATTTTTACAACCTGGTATCAGAAAGAATGACAGTGACCCCATCACTAAATGCCAATTGTCAAGTCAATTTATTACTAACTTTGAAAGAAAGATGGAAGAAAATAAAAGGCTAATTTTTCTTTTTTTAAGACTGTAATAATTGCAGCACAATATTCTCTAGTTTTGTCATTTCAGATTTGTTTGCCATATGACTCATATTTTACAGATCTTCAACGTAATCATCTTTGTTTTTCAGATTTTATTGGAGTGGATGTTGTGTGTCTCAAACCAATTTGATATATACATATAGTGGACACATTTCTTATCAAAGAGCAACAGTGAAAACTGCATATATGAGGTATTGTCAACTCTTTAAGTAATTTTTTTTAGGTAGATAGGGCTATCACTTAACCCCATCAACTCAAGCAAACTTTGTTTCTTGTTTGTGTCTTTTTGTTTTTTTGAATAGTTATTTTATTTTTCTTCTCCTTATTTTGCTGCAAAATGTTCGGAGGTGAATTGTTCTAATCACAGTACTATTTGTGCATACTTGAATGGAATTTGATCTAGCTGATTAGTCCAAATCGAAGACATAAGACAAGGAAATTCCAATTTTACAGCACCTCACTTTTGTCAGTCACATGAAATACCAAGTCACCAAGAATATATATAAATCAACAGAGAAAGGTGAGGATCCAATGAGCTGACTGAAACAAATAGACAAAAACAGGTGTTCCAGATTTATAGACAAACACAACGCCATTGGTCCCACAATTAGTCATTTAGACCTAAGAGTCCTATTCAAGTTTCCACAAAATGAGATTCACCAAAGAGATATTTCTCTCAAGTCCTGAAAATGTTGTTTCTTATTACAATAGATTACATCAATAATGCGCATTAAGATTCTCAAGTTCTTTTCCTAAAAGTTACAAGGCATTTTGCAAGAACAAAGAAAAAGCAGAGTATATGTTACCCTTTTAAATTACCATCTCCAACCTCAAAATAAACAAAATTCATTCAATTCTTTTCACTGGCACTTCTGTTGATAGACCATAACTTACTGAACATCCTTTTAGGCCTAGTAGGAAGTGCACAAAGAGCCTTGAGCCTAGAATTTCTACTAATTCCATCTGGATGCATATCATTGTCATCCAAGTCATCATCCTCAGCCAGCTTCATTCTTAAAGTAGACATCCTTGACTTTGGTGATTTAAGGCCAGACACACTCCACTGATCCTCAGCTGGAATGGTAGTAGTGGTACTTAATGGTGCTGGAGGCCTTGATGGGTCAATACCTTGTGTGGCTAAGAGTGCCTTGAGGTTGCTAGGCAGCTCGGTCACTTTGCCACCAGCCATGGCAGCCCTTGCTTGCTCAAAGAAAAGAACTTGCACAACCACCCTTAATGGGAGTAGCTCATTTTGTGCAGCATGCATGCAGGCCTCCATAGATAGCTTTTTGCAGTCTAGGATTCGACACAACCTTTTCCTTTCACTCTTGTTGAGGTCTGGATGAGCCTGAATTTTTCAGGCATAAGAGCTTCAATGATTTGAAATTTATGTGTAATAACAACAGCATTAATTTTTTTTTTTTTTTAATTTTAATTTCCCCCTCTTTGACCTTTAGTTTCCATTAGTTTAATTGAGAATAAAATGACAAAGATATATAAGGTCTAGTATTTCAACCATCCTAGAAAATAAGGAACACACACTTGTCAAACTCTGCTCATTTTCTACCTAGTTTAACTATGTAAAGGTCAACAAATGGCATATCTGAATTATATTATGCAATAAAATGTTCTAGAAGTCTAAACCAAAATAAAATAAAACTGAAAGAGGTATAACTATTAGGTCTAGACATAAGGTTGTTGAGAAGATTTCCCTGTACAAGTAGGACAATAATATTAATTGGATGATAGCAAATAGTGAAAATCAACCATTTCACCTATCTTGGAAAATATGGAAGATGTACAGTTACCAAACTCAATTTTCTAACAAGTTGTTAGGAAACTGTTTAAAGGTCTGCAAGTGACATCTGAATCACATCAAACATTAAACACCGAAGAAGTTTTGGATGTACTACACAAATAAAAGATCAATATATGAAAAATTTCAGGTGGGTCAGCCTAATCTTAACTGCTAATAAATTGTGAAGGTGACAAGATTTTGAGGTCAAGAGAGTTGGTTATCTACTGGAAATGGTGATCCACATCCTGCAATGTGACAGTGATATGTGTCCAAAAATATTTATTGTCCTATCTCGTGAATTATTGGAAAATTCTGAGAACTAAAATAGCCATTCTGATAATTTACCTTGAGATAAATGTCAATAGCTCTGTAGAGATCATCATGATCCAGCCTTGCAAAATCTGGTATTGCTTCAGCTATTGCAATAAACTTTGACAAAGGCAAATTCATGTCCCGGGCAATCTCTTGAAGATACCCATCAACAATCTTTGCCACCTTCAATTTTGAGCTATGAGATGCTGAAGATGACCTCCTACTCTCCTGAAATTCAAAATCAATATTTTCTGCTGACCTGGACCTTCTCCTTTCAAACCCCAACTTGGATCTTGGAGGACTAGTTGGGGGACTCTGCCCTTGTAACAGGAACTGTTCCAATATGATCATGACCATGTCTACATCATATAGTGTATCATTTGAATGTGATAGAGAGGGTATTAACAGATCACAGACTCTTGCTTCCTCTAACTGAAGTCCAACTCTTCTGGCCAATTCCATCTTTGAAGAAGAAGAAGCATTAAGGATATTGGCTGCCTTCAATAGTTTAAGTAGGAAACTAGAAGAAACAGCACCTTTCTCCACTGGAAGTAAGCTTATTATTGATTCCAAGAGCAGCCTATGCTTTGAGGTTAGCTCACAAGTTGTCTCCGAATCCGAGTCTGATCCTGCTTGTTTACTGACAAATCCATCCCTTGATATGTTGGGTAACCATCTAGATGCATAGATTTTCAATGCATCTCCAAGAAGATGAGAGGGCGTCTTTCCACCAGATTTAATTGCTATCATGGTTCTCCAATAAAGGTCTATGCCCAATTCTGCAATATCTTCTCCCCACCATCCCTTACTTTCAGGTTTATGTCTCATGCTCTCTGCACCATTGCATGACATATCGTCTCTCCCTCGCCGGGAATAACTATGTGACAAACTCACCTTTGATGGGTGACTTAAGACCTTTGAAGCAATTGCTTCAATGCATCTGCTTGTTATTGCAAGGTCTTCTGACCACATAGGATAGGCTTTGGTGCTTTGTAATGTCACAATGGAATCCTTCCATCCATGAAGAATGCAGGAATTGAAGAAAACTTCAAGTTTGTATATTAGGTTCCCCTTTTCAACATCCTCTGTCATCTGCAAGTACTCAGCAGCACAACGAGCAGCAACAATATTGTAGGCACTTACAGTGATTGTGATGCCATAACAGAACTTTGCACATAGTTCAAATGCTTCTACTCCACCAGGGAAATCAGCAAGTTGGACCATTTGGTGTTGTGAGGATTCGGGAGATTCAGAGCTTAGCCTCTGCAGGCGCAAACACTTGGACAGGAGAGGAAACTGTGTGCCATGAACATAGATGAATCAATTTAAAGAAAATCCAAAGATCACCACTGACTTGAATAGCATCAAAACATATTAAACTAAACTAAATATGAAATTCTGAAAAAAAGTTCCTAAATTTTACCTTGTGAAGCAAGTATCTACTTCCCTTCACTTGAATTATGAGATCACTAGACACTTCAGAGGAGACTGACCTGAATTAGGAAAAAGAAACAGAGAGTATTACTTTAAGAACATAATCTTAGTTACAGGTAACAACATGTTCAATGATAGATAATCTTACCTTACTGCCTCAGTAGTATAGAAAGTATCTGGCCGAGATCCAAGTTTCATAAACTTCATGACTGACCCTTTCTGTTTTCTTCTATGGTTATGTGTTCATCAAATGCTTCTTAACATAATTTAAATTAGACCAACACACCTTCTTGATAATAAAAAAAAGCTTCTTTTAAAGTGCACCTTGATTACAAGAACTTCCTCTTCCAAAAGCAAGCCAAAGTTCCCATGGCAAGAACACATTCAACTCCACCCATTTCCTGTATTAAATTTTCCCAGCTTATTAATCCTACTAGAATTTACCCAGCCAACCTCAACCCCATAAACTACACAACTCATCAACATACATAGGGAATTAAAAAAAGAGAGAAAAAAAAAGGATAAAATTCTAATGGAGGAAAGAGGATATCCAAGAATAAAGGAGTACCAAGAGCTTTTGTTGTGGGTGTAAACTATTAGAGTTTTATATATAGAAATTTTTTAAGAGACAGAAACCCAGAAGATCAAAAACTCCAAAGTCTATGTCCTTTCAGTCAAATTCCCATACCCCATGTGATTTGGACATGCAAACAAAAAAAAAAAGGAAAAAAACCCAAGGACACTCACTACAATCCCATCAAATTCCCACATACTAATACCACATTCCCATCCAAGTCAATCAAAAAAAGTTGCTCAGTTTATACTTATACATATATACACATAGTAGCTCTACAAACATTACTCTAATTAGAAAGAGTGAACCCAATAAAGAATGGCTATAAGCTATAAACAACCTGAGAATTGTGGCTTTTGATACTCTCCAGAAACAGAACCTGCCAATCATTCATTGGAAAATTCAACCAGAAGGATGTAACATAACCATGTAACATTTTTTTTTTTTTTTTTTTTTTTTTTTGTGTTTTGTGTGTGTGTTTTTTAATTGTGAGTTCAAGAAGACTATGGTTTAAGGCACTTAGGCATGGCCATGGCAGCGTGCAATTCTTCAATTCAAAAGGCAACTCCCACGTGCTTATCCTGCGCCCACTTGTACCCACCTCTCATCATTGCCACACCATTTTTTTTTTCACAGTGCAACCCAGGGATTAATATTTTAGTCAAACACTATTTTATGTACGCAACATCGTACCCTATACTTCATTATTAATTCCCAAAAGGGAATATTAGAGAAAATTAAAATATTTCCAAAAGGTTAAACCAAATTATTTTGCATTATACATTAAAGAAGAAAAAAATAAAAACAGAATACGAAAAAGTAAAGGGATTCTAAAAAGAAGGAACAGGATATGTGTATATCGCTATCAAAGATGGCTTTAACAATTCCAACTTACAACCTCCACACAATATTTATATATATATGGCATGAAAATAAGATTGCCCTTGTTCCCTTTTTTTTCTTTTTCAAGAAGACCCTTGTGTTTTGTTACAATAACAAACCGGTGATGCTGACTATACTAAATTTTTATTGCACCGTCTTTACAAATTAATGTGTCATCAATCAATCACGTTTCTTAACTCATCAATTTGTAAATAGAAAAATTCTTATTTTACATTGTACTTGCAATGTAAACTTATATTGTAGACATATAAAAAGTGGTAAATTTTAAACACTTTTTGCAAATATATACATCATTTACCACTTTTTGTACGTCTATCATGTAAGTTTACATTGCAAGTACAATGTAAACATATATAAGTCCTTGCAAATATTATATAGTGAAATTTTTAGTATAATATTCTCCTTTTTTTTTTTTTTCTTGGGCAGTTATGTCAAATGGTCCATGCATGATGACCATGAAACATTGTATACTATCACTTGAAATTTAGAAAAGATGGTTTACCATGCACGAATGATGCTAGCAATATTTTTATAGGTCGAAAAGTCCCATTAATGAAATTCTAAATGTGTGTTAATCTAGCAGTTGAGGGTCATCTTCAACCCCTTAGAAAAAAGGTGTTCTTCAACTTGTTTGCATCACATTCTTATAGGTTGTGATATTTCTTTCTTTGAAAAAAAAAAAAAAACAAAAACAAAAACAAAAATCGTTTTGTTTATTGATCCTTTGATGATCAGTACAATGAGGACTGAGATTGACAGGAATGCGGGTCCCAATTGATCGAAAAAATAAACAAGCAAGTTATGAGTGTATGATGTTAATAAGCCGCCGCTGAAAGATAGTTGCATTCATACAAAGTAGTATTGGTGTTGTTTATTAAAATGTCAAAAAATGAGATGTCTATATTTTATGACATTGAGAAAATAAAAATGGGCCAGATTCTAATAATTTCATCGATTCATAGCTCAACTTGTGCTTAATAAACATAGTTATAGAGTGAGTGCTTCTAAGGCAAATGAATTTTTATTATATATAACTTCATGCGGCTGCGATTGAGGCCTAGCAGCTTTTTGTTTTTGCCAAATTCTAAGTATAAAAGTGAAAGGAGATTTTTTTTTTTTTTTTTTAATTATTCTTTTAATGTTGTTGTTACAAGGAGATTATAACATCAAGATTTAATGAGAGATAAGCAAAGTAAAGAAAAGGAACATCAAGAAGAGAAAAGAAACCTCTCTGCTTCCAGTAACTTAGAGCAATATCTAGAATATTTAAACGAAGACCAAAGATAATCTAGAATTGTTTACCCTTTTGAAAAGCCTTGTCTGGATGGTCCACATATTGATTCACAACTTGTAAAGACAACCCAAAAAGTCCAAAAATATTTAGAGTGGACGAAAGGAAAGGCATGCATTGACAGGTCATATTAATCAGATCATTTATCATAGCTTGACTTAATTGTTTAGATATTCAAAAGCTATTCTTAAATTGTTTATAGACTGAATGAATGAATGAATTTGAATATATATATAAAAAAAATCATCAATATTCATTAGTTTTATTAGACACGTGGTTTCACTACTAGTGAATTATAACTCTTTAGAGCTCCATAATCTTTAATTAACAATTCCATTTGGTGAGATGTTGTCACAGAATGAAAATGTGGTGGAGAGAAGCCGAATCCTTGAGAGAAAAAATCATGCAACTTATCAATAAGATAGGAATAGGAATGGCCTAGAAAGTTTTTCAGAGATCAAAGAAAGAATGGATGAAATTAATATTAGAGCTTTAGATACATCACAAAAGAGTACAATCAAAGTGTTACACCAAACTGGGGCAAGAAATGTGGGAGAATAAAACCCAGTTTCTGTTTTGGCTCGATCATTGTCCACCAGATACACAGACCTCAGCCTGTGTTGGCTCAATCAATACCTACCTCAAACCTATAGGCAATTGGCAATGTCGATATATTAAAAGTAAAAGGAGGGTAACTTGTGAAATGGGAGGTATTAAATTGGATACAGATGTGAAGAGAGCTGTGGCCATAAATCAATGTCCACTCTAGCTATGTGAGAGTCACATTTGCCCTAATGGTCCTTCCCTTTGCTACCCAACTGGGTAGCCAACCGACAATATGGGACCCCATCTTCACCCTAATACTTTTCTCTGGGACCCTTCTTGTATAGACTTGGACCTTTACAGTTTGCAAATAGTATTGGAATCTCCCACCTAGTCTAAAAGGGTTTGGACAATGTGCTTGACCTCTTCCAATTCCATTAATTAAAATTGACAAATTGTGAAATAGGATCTACTCTCTCACCAAATGTAAGAAATTGTACTGAAAATACTTGATCAAGTCTCTAGATTTTTGACAAAGACATCTAAGGGATCAAAGTAAGAAAAATGTGAGAATCATATAATTGGTGATTGGAGTAAGCCATGTGGGATTTCATTCAATTTTTTTTGCTGTTCAATTTTGGAATTTAGTCTCTTTTTTGGCTTCCCTTTTTGTCATATATTGTGAACAATATTGATTACCAACTTAGTCAGCAGTGTCAACCGTAGAATTACAGTAATCTACTTTGTCTCTTCAGTATTCATTTACCAGCTTGAAGTTAAAGAAAAGTCATCAGTACATAAAGAAGCAGAATTTTCACGCAATTTCTTAACAATACATGAATTATTGCACTAATCATACAAAGTTGTAGGACCAGACCAGACCCCAGTGCTGGCTAATCAGTATGAGTAATATACCACTACAAGCTTCAAATATGCTGAACGTTTGGTGCAGATTTGAAATTGGATGGTCTATATCTTCATAAATACTTTGGCAGTTAAACTACTTGTAACCTAAAAAAATTGAAATGACACACCGATTATGGCCGGTCGGGCCTTGGTAACAGTCCAATACACAGAATACTGAGAAAATCTCTGAAAGAAAATGTGGTAAAAGCATATGAAATGTCTTGTTAGGCACAAAAAATATCAACAAAAAAAAAAATGTCATGCATTGTGTAATCACTTTCTGTCTGTTATATAATCCCTTTAATAGCTTCACATTTTGTACGTATATATTAAAGCATGCATATAAGACCCCCCACAACCGAGCTAGATATGATTCTGGTGGTAGTATCTTGGTTTTATTCGAGACCCATGAATTGTGTCATTCACATATACAGACATACAGTGACATTCCCCCACTGCTTTTGGCCATTGATGAATCAATTTAAAAGTCACTTTCATATTTTCCAATGCTAGTAATGTCCTCATTTACTTCTACTTTTGTAACAAGATACTCTATTCATAGATGCCGTGGGGTCCTTGTGTTTTCTCATTTCCACGTAGATGAATTTGGAAATCTACCGGCGGACACGTGAGAAATGTAAATCCATGACTATTGAAGCCATTCTTGATTGGTTAAGATTTTTTTTTTCTTGATAATGTAAGACTTTTTGTGAGTTTGAAATTGTGATTATTTGAACTCTGGAGAAATTGGATTTCAGTATGTGATTCCTAAACAATTAGTTTTAAAAATTGTGAGAGTTTAATGTAAAAACAAAACTTAGGTACAGTACTTAGGTGTTGTTCTTTAAATTTTCCTCTTAAGATTCTGCCTCGTGGATTTTTTTCTTATAGGATGGAAGTGTATTTTTTTAGTTAAGTACCAATATGGCTAAATCTTAAGAGGAAAATTTAAGAAACAGTATCTAAAGTACTGTACTTAAGTTTTGTCCTTAATATAAATTTAATGGAAAGAACTACCCATATGACCTAGTAAAGGATGTTAACTAGTTTTTGGCATGATTTGTTAAAATTTTGATTAAGTGAAACATGTAAGAGATTAAAATTCTGAAGTTTAGTCAACCAATCACCCACAATTTAAGTGACTCCGAAAATTTAAAATTCACCTTAAATTTGTGCTACTGGAACATATACACAAGGAAGATTATTTTGAAGGTTCGATTATAGTAGTGATTGTGACATATCAAAGGAAAAGAGAGATTCCTAGTATTAGCTTAAATGACATTTCTTATTCTCTTAATAATAGAGTGGAAGGTAAGGTCACACATTCAAGACCCATGGATGCGTGTATAGACTCAATTACAAATTATACCCTATAATTTTAACCCATATTCATTTTGTTCCCTATAGTTTCCTTTTCTTTTCTTTTTTCAATTCAATTCCCTTACTTCTTCTTCTTTTTTTTTGTTCAATGTAACCCTTCCATCTACCTCCCTCCACAATTTTCTGTTAATTCAAGTAAAACTTACGTCTCTAAAAAAAAAGAATAAAACTTAAGGCATAGAATCAATATTTACTAGCTTCCAATTTAAAAAATAATAATAAGAAAGAAATTCATTTTCCTATTTATTCTGAATTCAAAATTGGTAAATCCTAAAAAAATGATACTTCCAAGACTATACAAAAACAATATCGAGCTACAAACATTAGATTAATCAAGAAAATATGAAATCCCTAACATGAAGATGAATTTTCATACTTTATATTGAGAGAGAGGAAGAAAGTGTTGCTTGTGTGCAGAGCAAGGCTGTATTGTCTTGAGCGTAAGACATGTGGGGCTTGGAAAGAAATAACGTGGCTTGGGTTTTTGATGCTTGACAAGCATGGATAGATGCTTATGACTGATAGTCACACTACGAGTTGTGTAGCTAGTTGGAAGGTGGCATTGGCAAGGGCCAAGCCCTCCACATGGTGTGGCAAGGACTAAGTTTGGATGTTAAGCAGCATGCTTGGACTGCCTTGATAAGGAACAAAGCCAGTGATCTACTTGGCCATGTGCTTAGGCTGTGCACATATGTACAACATGTGGCAACAATTACATAGTAGTTATCATGTAATGGAAACCTTGTTGGTGTGCTGGCAGTGCAACATATGGTCCAAGATTATTGACACTTTATTTTGTTTTGATCTATATCTAAGATCCCTTGTCCCAATGATGAAGAAGCCTTAATCTCTACCAAAATGATCAACATCGTTTGTTAAGCCAAACAATGCAATCCTCAAAGCCCATTCGTAATTCTCTAACCAAAGCATCATACAACTCTTTAGGACCTACGTTACGCCAATTAAACACAAGAACCATAAAATCACTTCATTTCCATTTGGTGGATGATTTTGGCCACTTCTAGCTAGCCAAAACATCGACCAACTCCTCAAGACCCTTAAAGCCTATAAAAGAGACCTCTCATCCTCTTTTCAAACCATTCGGTCTCGTCTACCATCTCTCTACAATTACCCACATACCTCATACCTATTGAAACTCTCTTTATTTTTCTTTTAGGCTTACTATTGTAATATAAAAGTGATAGGGAAAGACCTTTTGAGAGCTAGACTAGTTTTTCTGACAGTTCTTCGATCAAAAGCTAGTCTCACACTCACGAGATCCCAACTATCACTGCCAATTTCCACCATTTCCACTATTGTAGTTCTCTTGAGGTTATTTACTATTCCTTTGTTTAAGTCTTGATAGGTATTACTCTTCTTCTTTTTTGTTAAACACACATAGCTACAATAAAAAGTGTACAAGGTGCGGTTTGGTCGGTTTTGGGATGATATATTTTTTAAGATGCATGTCATGATCAATTTCTAGTTTACTATTAATAATCACGACAATATGACAGTAAGTTTAAAAAAACATATAACATATGTAACAAAAAAATAATAATAATACAAATATATACAAGACAAAAAAAAAAAAAAAAAAAAAAAAAAAAAAAAAAAAAGCCATGACAAATTGATAGTAAACTAAAAATACCACAATTAAATACAAAAAATATATATATATTAAACCTTTGAACTTTTGATTTTTGTGAGAGTGTGAGATGGAGAAGTGAATGAGGTTTTGAACTTTTGATTTTGTATTTAACCTAAATAAAGTCGTTTTTAACGTGAAATTGGAATGCACTAAAATTGGGCTGGCCACTTACTCCAGCTAGCTTAATTGATAAAGTCTTTAGCTAATGGTTAAATAAGAAATCTAGGCTGGGGTTTAATTCCTGCCGACACCAAAAACTGATTAGTGTCTTGGTCTGATAATAAAGAACTATCATCAGGAGCGGATGTCGTAGGTTGAAACTCTCTCAAAAAATTTATTAATATATATTTAATATATATATATATATATATTATGGGAGCGGTGTGGTGCAGTTTTATGCAGTTTTCTTATCATAAAATTGCACTCCGCACCACACAATTCGATGTGGGGCAGTGCAACTACTTCATTTTGCGTGCGGGTTTAAGCAGTTTGGTGAACACTAGTTGTATTCAATCACATGCCAAGTTTTGTCTCTGTTTGTTCTTTTGTCTCACCTAAATTACATTCTTAATGATTCAAGATGCGTAAACTATAATTTGAAATTTTAAAGGTTTTTTAAAGATAATACGGCTGAGAGAAATTCAATTAGATGCTAAATTAAATTTCAATTTTGGGCTAAATTTATGCCATGTGTTCATTAAATTTTTTTAATCTTTGTACCAAATGAGTTAATGAATACAAAATAATGAGAGTCTAATAGTAATGAAATACAAAAATAAAAAAACCAAATATATATCTACTCAACTAAAATCACCACACTTTCTATTTTATTAAAAATTAGAATAAAAATTATTATAAGAAGTATTAAATTTAGGCATGAATTTTAATTTGTATCTGTAGGGGCAGAGGCCCAAGGTCATACAATGGGCCTTGAGCCCAGTATGGGAAGATTTACTAGTCCGAGAAGAAGGTGTAGGTACGCTAAGGGCCCCAGGCCCAAGTTTCGTGGGCCCAGTCATCTAGGGGGCAATCCGAGGAGGAAGGTCTCCTCGGACGTGGCAAATATGGCTCGAACATGTCTTCTGCCAGCTATGAAAACTCACTCCAGCAAATGTTGGAAACAGGGATGAGTCCACTAAACCCGTAAGAGCGGTGACATTGTATGAGGTCAAGTGAAAGGCTACAGGCAGCTGCATTAAATGCATGATAGCTACTTTTCCGGCCGCATTAATGGGGAGGGGACTTGTGAACAGTGTTATCTTGGCTACCGCAACTCACAGAAAGGCGGGGAAGATGTCCGATGGGACGGGCACGCAGGAGAAGGCTCAGATGATCAACAAGTGTAGGGTCCTAATGACATAAAAGGGGCTATATAAGTGAGAGGATTTCCCATGGAGAAGGGAGAGAAAAAACCAGAATCACGAAGAAGGACTGAGATATATCTCTCACGTCTCCTCAGATCACACAGAATATAAACAGAAAAAGGTTTTCCCGTTTATAAGTGTTGCGTGGCCCAACATTCGTTAGCATGTACTTAGTTAAGGCCTAATTCTGTAACTCACTTCTCTAAAAATTCATTGTTTTGGATTCCTTGGGCCAGAGTCTCCTACCTGTTGGGCCTGGACCCCAAATCGGGACCTTACAGTATCTAATTATGTTTATTTTTTCTAATAATTCAATCAATTATGTATATTTTTATGATAAAAAAATGTGTTTATTTTTAAATGTATCCATGCATATGCATAGATTATGTGCTAGTCTTTCTTAAACGACAAAGAAGTTTGAATTTTGGGATAGTTGATATTTAAACAATGAAAAGACATTTAATGAATTATTGATTGAGCATGTTTCCTAGAGTGAAGAACACATTTGAATTTGAATCTTGAAATTAATTTGGTAAGAAGCTAATAATTGGTGACGACACTCATTTAAGTAAACTCTTCCAAATAAAAAATTTTGAATTTAGATTGAGGCATAAATTTTTTAGGATAAACTACATATTTGGTCTCTAACCTTTACGCTGAATGTCAATTAGGTTCCTACCTTTTTAAATGTGTCATTTTAGTCCCTAACTTTTGGTATTGTGTCAATTTGGTCCCAACCATTAAATGATGGATGGAAATACTAACCTGATTAACAGCTAAAATAAAAATGAAATGTGTACTGCTATGTGGAAAAAAATAATTAAAAAAAGGAAAACCATTTTATGTTAAAATTAGGATCTCATCCTGAACAATGAAGGTTTCACGCCACTAACCATCCGCAGAGACCAAAAATTAACAAGTTCCTATTTGGTTGTCGAAAAACCGTAAGAAAAGGAAATAGAAAAGCAACTGAAAAAATTAAAATCAATCCAAAATGAAAATTTTCTATTATTTCCGTTGCAAATTGTAACGAATCAAATACAAGAAATAACAAAAAAGCAATTCTTTTGTTTATGGTTTTGACACTGATGATGCCGAAAATCGTCAGTGAGTCACACAGTCCTCACGTGCTCAAGATAACACCTGCACAACATAAAAAAAGAAGACCTCAAGAGAGTACTGGTGTGGTACTAGCCAAGTACCTTCCGAAGATCAAGTTAGAAAACTTTCACAACTCTAAAATGCTGGAGTTGAGGTAAATTATGCATACCTTGGTTTATGAGGACTTTGGGGTTTTTATAGTGGAGTAGAGTTGACATTCACTTCTTGGCGGAAAGGGTCTTTCCTTGTGAGGAAGATCCTCATTAATGCGCGTATCTTACGGGATCCTTTCCTTATAGGGACCCTCTTGATTAGGGTTAACCGTGGGCATAAGATGTTTCCTTATATACTCATTCGCGGAGTCCAAGCAAAACCATGCTAGATCCGTCAAGAGCTTCTTTATCCCTATCAGTTTCCTACCACGTCTAGGCGATCTAGTCGTCCCACCAAAAGCCGTCGTCTTAAAGGTGGAGTCGTCGGCTTTGAAAAGGACTCGTCGGCCTCGCAATGTCGTCGTTTTCTTCTTTGGATGCATAGTATGGTTGACAGGTTCTTTGAGACCGACGGTTTTATCTCATGTGAACAAGTTTAACACCTTTTTCAAAATTACCTTTATCAGCTACCCCCTATTCCATGGCCTCGTTGGCTTTAGCTGACAGGTTATGGAGTTTAATTCGTAGCTTTTTATTTGTTCAAGAAAAGGTGTGTTCACTAATGGTTCTTCAAGCAGCCATCATTTAATGATTAAGACATGTGGCACAGGCCGATTGGCCTCGTTTCTGAACAAAAGCATCGCTTCGTTTCCCGTGTATTTTTGTCCTATAAATATCTCACCTCTTCCTCATATTTCTCCTTATTTCATCATTGCAAACCTTAAGAGAAAGAGAGCTATCATCCGTCACTTTGTCGCTGTCAGCTTATGGATCACGTCATCTCCAGAGTCATCACTTCATCCTGTAAGTCCTCTTTTCCCTTCATTTTCTTTTTACTTTGGCTCTTGTAGTTTAGTCGGCACTTCTATAGAGACCCGTCAAATTGGTTCTTAGATTACTCCGTCGCTTGTAGGTGAATAGATATCTAGAGAAGTGACGAGTGAATAGTCGTCAGTTCATGAGGGAGCGAGCTACGACGAAGTCTTCCAGTCAGGTCATGAGCCTGAGGAGGGCTTTTCCTGGTCGTTAGAGAGGGAAACGTCTGCCCATTCTCCTGACAACGAAGGGGAAAGTTATGATGGAGGGGAAGGTGAGGAAGAAGAGGGAGAAAAGGGTGAGGATGAGGGTGATGAGGGAGGAAAGGACGAAGAATACGGGCGAGAAGATAACGAGGACAAGGGTGAGGGTGATGGGAGAGCCTCTGAAGGAGGAAGTTTAAGAAGCCTCGGGGATGGCCACACTCTTCCATTTATTCTCCCCAAAATGTGAACCGTCAATGACTTCAAGCCAACGATGACAACCAACATCTTTAAGAATTTACGGGACCATTTTCAAATTCCTAACCTTATCCCAATTCGTCTTCTCAGGAAGTTTGAAAAGTGCTACTTAGGGAAATCCGCGGACGTCGGCATGTACGATGCCATGTTCACGGCAGGACTGAGGTTGCCACTGACGGCATTGCACCGTAAGTTGGCCAATTTTCTAGGACTGTCCGTCAGTCAGATTGCTCCAAATGCTTGGAGGATATTTATTGGAGCTGAAATCCTATGGGGTCGTCTTAGTGGTGGGAACCGTCAGCTTTCACTGGACGAGTTCTTTTGGTGCTATAGACCCCAGCACATCGTCTCGTCTTAAAAGATATACCATTTTGCTACATGGAAGAAAGAGCTTAAGCTCGTGTCGGATATGCCTAATTCCAATAGAAATTGGAAGGGCAGATATTTCTTCATTCAGGGGACAGATTAGGTATGCCGTTTAGAGGAGTGGGTTACAATGCCTTATGGCTTCGACAATACTTGGGGTATTGTCAAAGACTCAGGTTTAGCTCCATCAGTTTTTTCTTTCACTTTTTTCTCTATTTATTTGTTAAATATATAACATCGTCGTTCCTCTTTTTCAGCTAGTGTTCATACACATATAACTGACAAGCAGGAGGATTTTATTCGTCAGGTTCTTGAGATTCCATTTGAGGAACGGAAGTGCAGGGACCTGATCACTCTTGATACGCTGCACGCCTACTGTTGTGGTCCAGAGCCGACGCTTGCAGCACGTAGACTGAACAGCTACTCTTGTCGGCATAAGTCCTTCCTTCCTTACTTATTTATTTTCATCGTGTCTTTGTCATTTTTGTATCTAACTCCTGTCCTTTGTCCTTTACAGAAATAGAGGCAACCTGACAGAGAGCGTTGGTGAGGGCATCAGCCGCGGCGCGTAAAAGAAAAGGAAAAGAAGGAGAAGGGGAAGGAAAGAGCGTCCTCGTTGTCCTCGTTGGCCCCTAAGGTCATCGAGAAGGGGGCACCCAAGAGGAAAGTTGAAGGGAACGATGATCGTCCCCTTAAGAAAGGAACAGTCACTCCTGGTGACAAACAGTCCAAAAAGCTGACGCCCCTAAAGCCAAGTCATGGAGCTGGCAAAGGCTTAATGATGGTGATGGGCCCCGTCACCCAGGGAACTCGTCATCTCCTTACGCATAAGGGGTACGCCATTGAGATGGTTAAGTCAATCATCAAGGAGACGAACTTGGACCCCTGCACCGAGCAAGAGACGGAGGATTTAGGGCCGTTGGGTCTTTTTTACCTCTCTAGGGTATGTTCTTTTACCAGACTCTTTTATTTTGTTGTTTATTCGTTAGCTAATGGTTGTAACTCATTTTCAAGTGATGGTGCGTATAAAGGCACTACAAGATAGGTGCGTCGCTGAGGAAGGAGTGATCAGCCGTCTTAAGAAGCGCAATGAGACCTTGACCAATGAACAGGATCAATACAAGGAGACTCTCCGTACTCACAACAAGGAGGTGACGGCTTTGAATGAAAAGCTGAAGGAGTAGACCAGTGAGTGGGAAAAAGCGCAAGAGGCCAAGGCCAACTTGGAGAAGGAGCTAACGGCTCTCTGTAGGCAGGTAGAGATGGCCAGGGCTGACGCCGTAATAGAGTTCAAGGCTTCACAGCCTTTTATTGATGCCTGTGTCATCTACTATGGTGACAAGTTTGAGGATTGCCTGAAGCAGGTCAAGTCCGTCTACCCACACTTGGATCTATCCAAGGTCACCATGGACGACCCCTTGCCGTCGACCCCTGTGGGTGGCGACACCATCAGTGAGGAGATCAACGACTCTACTCAGTCAGAGTGAGATCCAAAAGATAATGGTGTAATTCTTGCTCAACCCACTGTGGAGAGGCCCGTCACTCCCTCGATCCCGTCTGCCGAAGATCTTCCTTAAGACATTGAAAACCCTTCTACTCAGGACACCCAAAATCCTCCTTCTAAAGACGACGAGAATCCTCCAGTTCAGGACATCCAGAACCCTTTAGTTTAGCTTTTTTTTTTTTTTTTTTTAATGATAATTTCTTATGTATTTCGTCCAATTTTCAGACAATATTAAGTGCCCTTCTGTTTTTGGGCCTTGCTTGTAAAGACTTTATTTATGGTATATTGTTATTATTTTATATCCGTCACTTTTAGCATATTTTTCTATGTGTTGATCTTTATTCTGAGATATGTGTATGTCTGTCTAGTTCTGTGTATACATGTTAAGATGTACTTGTCTCCTAAAAGACTTGGTGGATATCTGGGGTGAACCCATCTACTTTGGTGGACTCGTCCACCTTTAGGCATGACAATGAACTCGTTCTATTTGAGGACCTAATAATAAACCCGTCCACTTGTGGACTTAATAATAAACTCGTCCACTTGTGGACTTGAAAATTTTAAGGCATCCCCATGGGATGAACTTGTCCACTTGTGGACTTAATAATAAACTCGTCCACTTGTGGATGATAATTTTAAGGCATCCCCATGGGATGAACTTGTCCACTTGTGGACTTAAAAATAAACTCGTCCACTTGTGGACTTAATAATAAATTCGTCCACTTGTGAACTTGATAATTTTAAGGCATCCACATAGGATGAACTCGTCCACTTATGGACTTAATAATAAACTCGTCCACTTGTGGACTTGATAATTTTAAGGCATCCTGATGGGATGAACTCGTCCACTTATGGACTTTGTGGACCTAATAATTTTAATGCACCCCCATGGGATGAACTTGTCCACTTGTGGATTTTAGTCATAGATGTAGTTTCGTAAAGGCGTACACATACACAGGTCATATCTGAATAACTCCTCTTATAATGATAGATGTGTGCATAAGTAAAAAATTGTTCTTAAAAAGAATAAAAACTTGCCCTTTGGGCTTAGAAAGTATTGTAGATAAAAATTAACTAAAAAGAAATAAACTGGAATGAGGAGTGGCGCTCTTCATGCTATCATCTACTGGTAGTATTTCCTAAGATGCTCAGTATTCCATGGATGGTGCAACTTCTGCCCATCTAGCGTCTCCAGGTGGTAGGTGCCTTTCCTCTATCATGAAGTGATTCCGTAGGGTCCCTCATAGTAAGGACTGAGCTTTCCCTAGGAGGGATCTCTAGTGGCGCTCGTCACCTTCCTCAAGACGAGGTCTCTGACATTGAAGTCTCTGTGTCTGACTCTGTAGTTGTAGTGCTTGGCCATGAGGTCCTAGTATCGTGCTAGTCTTTTTGTTCAACTATCGCCCTGAATTCATCCACTAGGTCAAGCTATAGACGCATGGCCTCATCGTTCTTTCTTTCATCATGATTGCCCACCCTGTAGCTTGTGAGTTCGACCTTAGTTGAAATAACTGCCTCGCTTCCGTATACTAGTCGAAACGGCATCTCTCTTATAGGTGTTCTGGCTGTTGCCCTGTATGCCTATAGTACGCTTGGCAACTCTTCTGGCCATATACCCTTTGCCCCCTCGAGTCAAGTCTTGATGATTTTAAGCAAGGATCGATTCATGACCTCAACTTGTCCATTGGCCTGAGGGTGGGCGGGGGAGGAGTAGTGGTTCTTGATCCCTAATTATGAGCAAACGTCCATGAAAGAGTCGTTATCGAACTACTTCCTGTTATCTGAGACCAAGACTCTAGGGATCCCATATCTACAGATGATATTCCTCCAGAAGAAGCTTCGCACATTCTTCTCTGTTATGGTGGCCAGGGCTTCAGCTTCTACCTATTTGGTAAAGTAGTCTATGCTAACTATTAGGAACTTTAGCTGTCTCATTGCTATTGGGAATGGGCCCATGATGTCCAATCCCTATTGAGCGAAAGGCCATGGGGCCGTCATTGGGGTAAGCTCTTCTGTTGGTTGTTTGATGACATTGTTGAACTTTTGACATTTGTCGCAGGATTTGACATAAGCCTAGGCATCCTTCTGCATAGTAAGCTAGTAGTATCCAGCTTGGATCAGTTTGTGCACCAAAGATCGCGATCATGAGTGGTTCCCGCAGATCCCTTCATGGACTTCTTTCATGACATGGTCTGCTTCTTCGGGGCTTAAGCACCTTAAGAACAGGCGGGAGAAGCCTCTCTTATACAAGACGTCCTTTATCAGAATGAATCGTGCTACTTGGACCTTCAGCTTCCTTGCGACCTCCTTACTGTCGGATAGTATGCCATTTTTTAAGAAAGAAACTATCAGTGTAGTCCAATTGCTTTTCGAGTCTATTTCTTGCATGCAGACGTCGTCTATTAAAGGTGAGAGCTAAATAAAAGAAAGTACCTTACTAGTGATGAGCATATGTTCCGCAAAGGCAGCTTTGGCAAGGCGATCAGCTTTCTCATTTTCTTCCCTGGGAGCTTGGACGAACTTAGCCTTTAACTCGCCTACTCATTTTCTCACCTGCTCTAGATCCTTCTTCATCCTTTCCCCTTTGCATTCGAAGTCACCGTTCACCTTATTGGTGACAACCTGAGAGTCGTAGTACATAACCACGCTTGTTGCCCCTGTGGCTTTTGCAAGGTCTAACCCTGCTATTAATGCTTTGTACTTTGCTTCAGTCGTTGGGAAATCGAGACAAACCATGCATTCAATCTCGTCCCCTTTGGGGGAACGGAGCACTATACCTGCCTTGCCAACCTACCTGTTGGACGATCCATCCATGTGGACGCTCCACTGAGGTTGTTCTTCTACCCCCTGACTTTCCATACTGGTGAATTTTGCGATGAAGTGGGCGACTACCTGTCCCTTTATAGCAGTACGTGGACAGTATTGCACGTCAAATTCACTCAATTTTATTGCCCATAGCGCCATCCTTCTAGCAGCTTCTAGATTACTCATCGCCCGCCGTAGAGGTTTGTCAGTCAGGACGACCATAGTGTAGGCCTGGAAGTAGGGCTTGAGCTTACCGGCTACGGTAACTAAAGTGAAAGTGAGCTTCTCCATTGGTAGGTATCTTTCCTTTACGCCTCGCAGTGCTCGGCTAGTGTAGTACACGAGCTTCTGCACCCTGTCTTCTTCCCTGACTAAGGTCGCACTGACGGCAACCAGGGATACAGCCAAGTAAAGGAATAGTTCTTCCCCTGGTTTGGAGGGACTTAACAACGGCGGTGAAGAGAGGTAGGCCTTCAGATCCTTAAATGCTTGTTGACACTCGGCCATCCACTCAACAGTCTTTTTCAGCGTGCGGAAGAAAGGTAGGCACTTGTCTATTGCCCTTGATACGAATCTATTCAGTGCGGCTACCTTGCCGTTGAGGCTTTATACTTCTTTTACGTTCCTTGGTGATGCCATCTCTATTATGGCCGGATCTTGTCTGGGTTAACTTTAATACCTCTTTGAGACATCATGAACCCCAAGAACTTTCCAGCCGTCACCCCGAATGCACACTTGCTCGAATTGAGCTTCATGTTGTAAAAGCAAAAGGTGTCGAAGGTCTCCCTAAGATCATCCAAATGATCGTCCTTCCTTCAGCTTTTTACCAGCATGTCATCAATATAGACTTGAACATTTCTTCCAATCTGATATACGAACAACTTGTTCATGAGCCTCTAATATGTTGCGCCTGCATTTTTGAGACTGAACGGCATCACTTTGTAGCAGAAGAGGCCTTGGCTAGTACGAATGAAGTCTTCTCTTGATCAGTTTCGTTCAGTTTGATCTGGTTGTAGCCAGAAAAAGCATCCATGAAGCTCAGTAACTGGTGTTGAGCTGTAGAGTCTACTAAAACGTTAACCCGCGAGAGGGGGTAGCTATCCTTGGGGCATGCTTTTTTCACGTCCGTAAAGTTTACGCACATCCTTCACTTCCCGTTGGCTTTCTTGACCATCACCACGTTGGCCAGCCAGTCGGGGTAGTAAACTTCTCTGATGAAGTCTGCCTCTTGCAACTTGCGGACTTCTTCTGCTATAGCTCTGTCTCGTTCTTGGGCGAACACCCGCTTTTTCTGACGGATAAGTGGAAAAGTGGGCGACACATTCAACCTGTGCACCATGACTGAAGGGTCGATCCCGGGTATGTCTTCATGGCTCCAAGCAAAGACATCTTGATTCTCTTTGAGAAATGTTGTGAATGCTTGGCCGACTAGCGGACCGACGAGAGTACCGTTCCTAGTTATTCGATCTGGTCTAAAGTTGTCGAGAAGTATTTCTTCAAGTCCTTCAACGAGCTCCGCCACTATCCGCTGTTCTTATATGTTTATGGTCTGTAGATGACCATCCATCTCCAACATTGCTATGTAGCACTCACGTGCAACCACCTGGTCTCCACGTACTTCTCCTACTCCGTATTCAGTAGGGAATTTGATCATTAGGTGGTATGTCGAAATTACAGCCTTCCACGAGTTGAGGGTAGGTCGTCCTAGGATAGCATTATAAGTGGACGAGTAGTCGACAACAAGGAATGTAACATCCTTAGTGATCTGCCGAGGATAATCACCAACCGTTACGGGCAACGTGATTGTGCTGAGGGGATATACTCTTGTCCCTCTGAACCTAACAAGCGAGGCGTTGGTTGGGACTAGCCATTCTCTGTCAATCCTCATCTGCTAGAATGCCGGGTAGTAGAGGATGTTAGCGGAGCTTCCGTTGTCAACCAGGACCCGGTGTGTGTTGTAGTCTCCCACTCGTATGCTAACGACGAATGCATCGTCATGCAGGTGGTGGAGACGTCGAGCATCTTTCTCTGAGAATCCAATGATGGGGTTGTCGACCCGCGCCATCTTTGGGACAAATTCCGTTAGCTGGACATTCTAAACCATCCTGAGGTAAGTCTTACGGGCCTTTTTGGACAAGCCAAAAAGAAGAAGCAGTGCCTCCCACAATTATTCTTATCTCTCCTATGGGCGACCTAGGACGCTCGTTCTCCCTTCGAGCAACCTATTCTTGTGGTGGGTTTGTTCTTTCCTTACTGACGAACCTCTGCAACTTTCCTTGTCAAATAAGAGCTTCTATTTGTTGCTTTAAGTCATAACAGTCAGATGTGTCATGACCGTGATCACGATGAAAACGGCAGTACTTGTCTTTGGACCTCTTATTAGGGTCTCCCTTCAGCTTGCCGGGAAATGTCAAGGATCCTTCATCCTTGATCTGCATTAGGACTTGGTCAATCGGGGCAGTCAGTGGGGTGAAACTTATGAATCTCCCAACAGGGAGTTTGGAGTGCCTATCCTCCCATCAGTCTCCAGTCCTTGTTGTCTTTCGTCCCCTGTCCTGCCGTGCCTCCTCCTGTCTTTCCCTCTTCTAAGGCTTCTCTTCTCGGGCCAGCAGCGTGTCTTCCACATTCATGTACTTAGTTGCCTTGTAAAGTACATCTGACATAATCTTTGAGTCATTTTTATATAAGGAGAATAGAAATTTACCCTTCCGTAACCCATTTGTGAATGCAACCAAGAGTATCTTATCGTTAACTTCATCAATTGAGAAGGCCTCTTTGTTAAAGCGGGTAATGTAAGACCTCAGCATTTCCTCCTTTCGTTGCTTGATGCTCATTAGGCATGCGGTTGATTTTTTATACCAGTGTCCCCCAATAAAGTGTGAGGCAAACTGGGCGCTCAACTCCTTGAAGGTAGTAATGGAGTTGGGCATCAACTTGCTGAACCAAACCCTTGTGGGTCCCTTTAGCGTAGTGGGGAAGGCCCTGCACATGATCTCATCCACTACTCCTTACAGGTACATCAAGGTCTTGAAAGACTCCAGGTGATCTAAGGGATCCTTAGATCCGTCGTAGGCCTCTACTTGTGGCATGCGGAACTTCGGTGGAAGGGGGAACGAAATGACAGATGCAGTGAATGGTGAATCAGTTCGATGGACCAATTAATCAAGGTTGCTAGACACCCGTCCTCTAAGGGCATTCATCATGAAGTCCATCCATTCCATCTTCATCTGTATCTCCGCGACCATGTGTGGTGGAACCGTATATGCGGCGAATGGACGGCTTGTATCCTGTCGCTCTTGTCTTGTTGGGGCATTGTTGCCCTCCAACCCATCTTGGTCCCTTTTGTCAGCACTGGTATCTTTTTGGTCCTCCTCCTGAGTGTTGAGTCCTGCGTTCTTTTGGCGTAGCTATTCTTCTAGATCGTGGTTTTGCTTGGTGAGGTGTTCCACGGCCACAACGAGTGTTTGAACTTGTCTCTTGAGGGCAGTGGTACGTAGTTCGTCTCCTTGGTTATTGTTGGTGGTCACCATCGAGCGAGTAAGTACCATGCAACTCTTTGTCTGGAAAGCGGTAGTATGGCTCATTGCTGACTTCCCATAGACAGCTCCAATTGATGATGTCGAAAATCGTCAATGAGTCACACAGTTCTCACGTGCTCAAGATAATACTTGCATAACACAGAAAAAGAAGACTTCAAGAGAATACCGATGTGGTACTGGCCAAGTACCCTCCGAAAGTCAAGTTAGAAAACTTTCACAACTCTAGAGTGCCAGAGCTGGGATAAATTATGCGTACCTTGATTTGTGAGGGCTTTGGGGTTCTTATAGTAGTGTAGAGTTGACATTCATTTCTTAGCGGATAGGGTCTTTCCTTGTGGGAAGATCCTTGTTAATGCGCGTATCTTGCGAGATCATTTCCTTATAGGGAACCTCTTGATTAGGGTTAACCGTGGGGCATAAGATGTTTCCTTATATACTCATTCATGAAGTCCAAGCAAAGCCATGTTGGATCCGCCAAGAGCTTCTTTATCCTCGTCAGCTTCCTTCCGTCAGTTTCCTACCGTGTATAGGCGATCTGGTCGTCCCACCAAAAGTCGTCGTCTTAGACGTGGAGTCATCGGCTTTGAAAAGGACTCGTCAGCCTCACAATGTCGTCGTTTTCTTCTTTGGATGCATAGTATGGCTGACGGGTTCTTTGAGACCGACGGTTTTATCTCATGTCAACGAGTTTAACGCCTTTTTCAAAATTACCCTTATCAGACACAAAATCCTTTATAGCCAAGGTTTTGTACCCATTTTGTCTTTTTCATTAGTAACTAGTAAAGAAAGTAGTGGAAAGATCTTGCCACCTTAAAAAATTTATTGTTGTATTACCATTGAGCTTCGGAAACAAGCAAACGTCAGTCTTAACTAGAGACCATGACTTGTATTATCCTAGAAGAACTTGAGGCTCCCAAACGACATCGTTTTATTTTCTACACCATATTTCCTGACTTCTCACTAAATTCTAATCATACCCCTAACCCTTCAATATCCTCCTCTCGACTCTCTCTTCCTCCATCTCCTATAGTATGGGAAAATTTTTATTTTGAAATGATAGTAGGTCTTTCAATTGCTTTTCTACTTTCTTTTCCTACGGTTTCTCTGCAGCTAAATAGGTTTTGTTAATTTTTGGTTGATGCGGCACTATGAAATTTGTTTGTTTAGGATGAGATCCTAATTTTTAACATAAACTGGTTTTCCTTTTATTTTTATTTTACTATCATTCTTTAATTTTTATTCTACATGGTAGTACACTGTACACGTATGTGTCATAATTTTTTTTTTTTGTTAGCCATGTCAGCATTTTCCATTTATCACTTAACAACAAGGACAAAATTGACACGATTCCAAAAGGTTAAGGACCAAATTGACACATTTGAAAAGTCAGGGACTAAGTTGACATTCAGCGTAAAGGTTAAGAACCAAATACGTAGTTTATCCAATTTTTTATTATGTTATTATATGCATGCTTAATTAACTCTCATATACTTGATTGATGCTCACATAACTTGGGTGATTCACGATCCCAATTTCATGGCATGTAGATCTATTGGTATACTGGGATTAACTACTCAATCTAATTTTCTTCATGGCAAAAAAAAAAAAAAAAAAAAGGTTACGCTAACGAGTACTCTTAGGACATTGGTTAATAATCCATTTTAGGAAAGATTTGACACTACTTTTATAGAAAATGAAAAAAAATGTCAAAACATTAATTGCTTCTTTTTCTTTTCCCATAAAAACTTTTTTTAAATGGAATATTAACCAATACTTTAGGAGCATTCGTTAGTATTTCTCAAAAAAAAAAAAAAAATGCCAATTTGGGTTTCTCGGCATAAAATAGTACCTACTTTAAATTTATCAAACTTTATTTTGTGACTCCCGAAAATAATTTCTTAATTCGCTTATTTTTCCAACACCTCTCTCTCAATGTGACAAATAAGTCTTTGCTTAACTTTCCTAAGAAATTATTCTATTTTATTTATTAAAAAAATTTCTTACCACAACAGTTGACAAAATGATAATCTTTCTTGAGATTTGTATAAAAAAGTAGGAGTCTTTTGTTTCCTTAAATAAAATATTATGTTAGGGAAATAATAATGTGAGGGAGCATGAACTTATTTGTTGTAACTATACTATAAGGAAGAATGTCATGTCGGCCATAACTTGGAGGGGTGGCATTTTGTGAAACCTCAAAGGAGATTGGTTTAATTTACCATTAAAGGAAAAACAAAACAAAATGTTCCTCATAAATTTCTTAATTATTAATTCCACAATTTTCATATACTTAAAATTTTATTTTTTAAAAAAATAATAATAATAAATTGCTTTAAATCATAGGGGGAAAAAAACACAAACCACTATTTTTTTTCCTCATAAAATATGGATTCCTCTTGAGGTTTTAAGTGTTACACTTAACCCCCTTGTAGCATTGTTTTATCATTTATGTGTAAACTACTAACAAAACCCTCATGTGGTATTGTTGTATATGAAAACATAACTCTAAATATGAACACATGTATCACATGAGAGACTTAACGATAGGGGTGTTCACGTTGTAGGTTTGGGCCATATTTAGCACTGCACTGTGGTGAGATTTTTCCAAAACCCTCATTGTACTACACTTTAATAGATCAGTCACCATGTGGTGTGATGCGGTTTGGTCGGTTTTCATATATATTAAATATATATTACAAATATATACTAAATATTTAATATATGGTAAATATATTAAATAAATGTTCAATATCTATTTAATATATAATTAATATAGGTTAAATATTTATAAACTCTATGTTAAATATAAAATAAAACTTATATATATTTTAATAGGTGAGGTGCAAAACAATTTTTTTGTTGTTTTTTAAATACACAATGGCAAGTGGTAGTATACTTTAATCTCCACATTTTATTTAGTTAGTAGGTGATGTGGCAATTTCTCATTAAAATAAAATGAGATTCTAGTTAAAAAAAGTATTGGAAGTAAGTCAAAACTTTTTTTGAAAACCTTAAAATGACGTGGTGCAAAGCAATTTTAATATATAATATATATTTAACCATTCTAAAATGCATAGTCCATATAATATATATTTAATATAAATAAGACACACACACACATATGTATGTATGTATGTGTGTGTGTGGGGTTTTGTGTGGTTTTCTTAACACCGAACAAAAAAATTGAATTGCGTCGTGTGGTGCAATTAGTTCATTTTGCGGGTAGTTTGGTCGGTTTAGATGTGGTCATGCAATTTGAGCAATTTCGTGAACACTCCTACTTATCGTTTATGTTGACGAATGTTTAGCGGTTTATGTATAAAACAATACCATACGGAAATTAAATGGTTACAGTCAAAATTTCAAGGGAATTTCTTATTTTACAAAAAAAAAAAAAAAAAAAAAAAAAAAAAAAAAAAAAAAAAAACTACATGGAAGGTTTTTGTGTACTTTTTACTTAAATAATTTAAGCATGGGATATATAGAAATTTTGTTTTAATAAAAAAAATTTATTATGAGATCAATAACATTGTAACGAATCTATATTAAAAAAAAAAATTATTGAAAGAAATGCAAAAGTATTTCTAAGTCTTGCCAAAAATCTTGTAGTTTAGACTTTTGTGTGATTAACTAGCATCTTTTAGTACAACCGGAGTTTAAATCCTTGCTCCCTTGTTAAAAATAAGTAAGCAAAACAAAACAAAACACTAAACGTAACGTATGTCCCTTCAAGTGGGGCATTTCACTAGGTACCACTTGGGGTTTAATATTTCAAGTTATCACTGTAGCGGTTTTTTTTTTTTTTTTTTTGGGCAAGGTAAGTATGGATTGCATTGAAAAAGAAACAGCATACAGATTACAAAAGGGATTATTCACTCTAATCTTCCTC
Source organism: Quercus tomentella (assembly GCA_028535165.1). Lineage (NCBI taxonomy): Eukaryota > Viridiplantae > Streptophyta > Magnoliopsida > Fagales > Fagaceae > Quercus > Quercus tomentella. Next base: position 51,872,870 of record JAPQVY010000089.1, on the reverse strand, counting down.
ATACAACCTAAGGCAAAAATTTGGTAAGAAAGAGACAAGGATCATTCACCATAGCAGTATTCTAAATCTGAAAGTACATTTCATCCAAATTCCCGGAAGAAGAAGACGTCTATAAGATTACAAGTATAGGAAGAAAGTATTTTTGTTTATCAATCTTTTTATGAAACATCTTAAAATTATTGGTTTTGTGACTTAGAGAAGAAAAAAAAAAAAAAAAAAAAAACAGTAAAAGAAAGAATGTGATGATTCTTAATAATATAGCAAACTATATAATTTTTCACATATTATTTTAACATTCTCTTAATGAAAATAGGCATAAAATGTTCAAATAATTTATAATAATAATAATAATATTAATAAAAGATAGCACTAGGGGCGGCGTCAAGTGTAGTTCAGGGTGGTCACATGACCACTGTGACTTGATTTTTTTTTTTTTAATATACCTTAAAAATTGAATTTTAAATTAATATGGGTTGTTAACTACCCTAGGAAAAAAATAAAAAATAAAATAAAATAAAAAAATTGACCACCCTAAAAAACTTGAACACGTTAAATAACAATTTGAGCCCATTAAAAATTAAATTCAAGTTCTCCAAAATTTTGGCCCGTTGAATGTTGAACCAAAAAATTGCAACAAGTGCTATGTTCACAATATTTTTGCAACAGTTTCATAATAAATCCTAAGTAGTAAGTTGTTACTAGTGGACAAAAAAAAAAAAAAAAAATTCAATGGTGTGTTCAAATTAGAACTAGCAAAAACTTACCACCTAGGCTTTAACGTGTAAGTATTGCAAAAATGTTGTGGACGTAACACTTTCAAAAATTACCTAAACAAAAAAATTACCCTAAAAGCCCAAATCAAATGTTTAATTGTGATTTTTTTAAAATTGTAATTTCAAAGGGCATATTTTAAAATTGCTATTTTTTATTTTTTAAAAATGCACACTTTTCTAATAGCTAGTCTGTTAGTGCTTGCTTTAGTCTTTATCCGAATATATTGGATTTATGTGATACATTCTTTCACAAAGGTAATGCATTTTGTTTATATTGTTACTTATTTAGACAATATGTTGGTAATTGAAAAGAAAATCAATAGTTTAATACTTGTTTAATTGTGTATATTGAAAAAGATGTAGCTGATAATATTGATAGTGAAACTATCATATCATACAAGGATTTTAAAATATGAAAACTTGTGAAGAAAATTTTAAAACTTTATATATTTGCACATGTTTTTTTTTTATGTTAATATATTCAAGTTTTATTTTTATTAAATTTTTTAATTTAAAATTTTTAATAACCACCCTATAAAAATTCCTGAAGCAGCTACTAGATATCACTAATACGCGGCTTGATTGGCGTATAAATACCTCACTCTTTTAAAGTGTTTTGAGTTAATATCATGCATGGAAGAATATTCTACATATCACCAACTGGCACAACGGATTCAGTAGCGCACCGCCTCAATATAACGCAACCACATATGCTAAAAATTCCATGAGTCTTCACTATACCAGAGTGAAAGCTCCACTACAAACAAATACTTCTTTGGCTACTCACAAATTGTCACCTTTTTTTTTCATTTCCTTATAAAATAATTAAAATTTAAAATAGAAAAAAAAATTATACATATGAAAAATTATGATTGATGGAGCATACAATAAAAACACAAAAAGTGGGATAAAAGATTTCTATTATGCATTTTTTATTTGTTATGTATACATCTCAAGATGCATTCTATTTAAGATAAAATTTAACTATAAAACTAGTTGTAACCTAAAGTTATAATTTTACTCAATAAAATAAACATTATTACATATTTTAAAAATCTAACTGTTAAATTACATATTCTTTAAATTCTTAATACACATATCAAATTTTGTGTCAATCGGATATTATTTACTATATGATCTATAAGCTTATATTTTATGCATAATTTAAACTACAAAAACTTGTCATTTAAACAATTTATTAATAACATAGTTATTGATCTTTAATTTTCTAGAAATTTTGCAAATATGAAAGATATAAGAAGAAGATATAATCCAATAATAGATTTGTCAAAATTCATCTTCAATAAAAAAATATTAAGTAAAATTGTAGTCTTAGACTACAACTAATTTTGTAGATTAACTTTGTTCTTCTATTTATCCTTTTGAATCATGACAAGTGTTCTTTATGTAAAGCTAAAATATTTGTTGTAAGTTATAAGATAATTTAATCACAAAATAATGAAGAATAAATAACAAGATAGTGGAGTTAGTGGTATAAATATTTTATAACTATTCATGTTAAGAGGCTATAATATATTTCATGATAAATTTCTGCAACGACAATAAGACTATAATTGTTATTATATATTTTTATTCAAACACACCAAGAATATCTTGTTACGTAGTTTATTTTATCTTCTTTTCTTGTTTTCTGCTTTTTCCAGTACACATGCCAATTTATTCTACTGGGTTGCAGAACATATTAGCTATTCTCCAAACTGTATATATGATACTCAAAAATGAGGAAAAAGAAAAGTAGCATAATATACTTAATGATTACTTTCACTAACCATGAACGTTGAGCAAAGATTAATAGGAGTGCAAAGGAAGGCCTAATAGAAAGTGCTCTCATTATAACCTTTACTGTATAAAAATGATGACAATTATAATTATAGTTTCTGCTTGGTTTGACATGCAAATACCACCTTTGTACTATCCCCCATTTTCAATATTGGTTAGTTTGCAGACAATTAAAAGTGGAGCTTTGCAGGGACAATTAGTCAAAATTAAGAGCTTAAAAGCTTGAAAATCACAGTTGTAGTTGGTAAATGATGGAATAAATATAGCTTTTTCTTTTTGGTCAGATGAAATATATAACTCGGTTCCCCAAGTTACCCACCCTAATACCCTTTGTCAAAGATTCGCGTGCACCGCATGGATAAGCACCATGAATGTGACACGACAAATGGGTTTCAGCTTTAGCATTGACTGTAAAAAAAAAAAAAAAAAAGAGTGATTTGGGTCTGCTTAGGTGCTTGATTAATACTAATCCCAATCATCATATGCCCCGTCATTTTCTTAAGGTCTTACTTTCACAAGAAAAACATACATCATGCTTTTTTTACTAGGCTTGAAATTCACGCTTTTTTGTTTGGCTAGTAGAAAGTTCAATCTGTGCAGCAATGACTGGAATTTCACGACATTAATTTAGAGAACAATGTCTTTGTTTTCCACTATCAATTATTTGAATGCATAAAAATAAAAATAAAATCTATATGTTTGTTTCCACTATCAAGTATCAACTAGTCATGTTCTTGCTATATTACTTTTTAACATTCTTCTATGCCATTCCATTATCTTTGCCAACTTTACAGAAAATTTTCCTACTTGTAAAAGCCTATAAAATTTAAGAAACATGTATCTCAGTACCAATTTGGGACAAATTAAAATAGATTTCGAGCAGCTGAAACAGACAACCACTATGAGTGAACAAGCATTAGTCCAAAACTTAAATATACCCAAGTCCTTATTTCCAACCTTTTAACAAATGTAGTGAGCAAATCTTGACCGACTTTCTTTATTCACTGCTTCAATTCATGTCAACTTTATTAAAGTTGGGATGGAGATGAGTATAATCTTAACAAAAAGCAATTCCCTTTCTCTGTTCTGTGATCGGTTAAGATAAACTCTAGCTTGATGATGAGATCAGATATACGTGTCATTCAATTCTCCTTCGCTTTTGGACTGAAAGCTTTCTAATTATCATTACATTCTTCATTGGCAGCATTGTTGATAATCCCCAAAAAAGGGAGTATTGAAGTTCGTAGAAGATCTTGCACCTTTAGGAAGAATACATATTAGTGATGACTTGGTCTTTGTATTAAAACTTTCACTTTGGGAGCCTTGTAAAAGTAAAGTTGGATCCATTTGACCTAGTTTATAATTATTGATATATTTTGAATAAAAAATAAGTTGAGTGATACAATTTTTTTTCTTTTTTTAAAGTTTGTTACGTCCATATTTATTAGTGTTAACAACCACATGTCAAATTATAATTCTAATTGTATTTTAGAGTTATAATTCAAGATCAAGGCAAAAACTCGAGATCAACTTGTGGGAAGAGAAGTTTCAATCTTCTCAGTTGCAACCTCGATTAATCGAGTTGTAGGAACCTAATTCAAATTCATGGGATAGTTTTGGTGGGTAAGAGAAAGATGAATTTGTTTGAAATATTTTTGGTGGGTATTAGAGAAAGATTATAAATTTATTTGTTTTCTTTCTTCTTTTTTAAGAATATTTAGGTTGTTTGCAATGCACTGCATAGAGACCAGCCCCCTCCCTTGTAGAGGTGTGATGCGATCGAGCATAAGGGGAAATCGACCTAATTAGTGCGGTGAAAAAACCTCCCCCCAAATGGGCCACACCGAACTATGTACACCTCTTCTAAATTAGCAAGGAAGGCTAAGGAATCTTTTTACCCAGAGAAAATTGACAACTTAAACCTAGAACTTTGTTTGCGTAATGGGTTAGTTATTAGGGGGAAAAATATATATGAGGCACATAAATTTGTTTTGCATGAATCATATGCATTAAAAATAAAAAGATTTGGCTTGGCTCCAATGCATTAGACTCGTTGGAATGATAACATGTGTCCAGACATAGACATGCATTGTCATCTTAACAGGTCCAGTGTAACTGAACACTGAACTAAAGCTTTGAAAAAAAAAAAAGTATGTACCATATAATTCTCCACTAAATGAGTTAGGTGTAAGTCAAATGGTTTTCATCCTAAACCAAATTTAGTTTGCCGGAACTCGACCCCTTCCAGCCGTTTGGCAGTCTAGATGAAATTTAAGTACACCAAAACTACAACTTCATGTTCAAAATTTCAAACCCTAAGAACTTAACCAAAAATAGCATATCACCAAGTAATTCAAAAGTTCATATATTAGAGATAAATTAGGTATCATTCTCAATTACTTAACAGTTGGTCAATTGATTTTAACAGAAACCGACTATCCCATAAAATAATATGCCCAAAGCATATACCCAACAAGCAAAAAAGAAAGGAAAAAAGAAGATAATCATGGGGTCCAAACCATGCTAGTGATCAACGCCACAAGTGTTGGTCAATTTTTACATAATGGGAAGGAAAGAAAGGAAGGCATACTAATCGGATTTGGATTGTAAAAATTCTGGGTGTAGTCTATGGTACTTATCTACTTGATGGAAAAAGCATCCCTTTCCTTTCATTTAAGGTTAGCCTTTTGAGTGAGTTTATCTGGTGTCATCATTGACGACTATGTGCTTGTGGCTGAAATTGCACAATGAGTAGTAATTAGGTCACCCAAGAGGGATGCCCTTGTTGAACCTTATTGGACCACATAGAGTACGGACAGGTGCTTGTAATAAGTGTTGCTCCACTCTTGAGCCCCCGACATGTTGCAAAACTTGATTGCTATGAAAGAAATTGTTTAGGTCATGTTTATAACATAATTAATATTTTTAACTCTTCCCTATGCTGGTTTTATTATTTTACCTCACCAAGATAATGGGCTTTTACTATGTGCCAAGAAGGATTTGCAAAAAAAAAAAAAAAATGTATCAAAATAGTAGATGAAATGAACCTTGATTTACTTATTCTGTTATTCCCCAATGCCCCATGCAAGAAACCCACCTTGGAAAAGTAGTTCTATTACTCTTTAGCCAGTGTCTATGCCAACGGCCATTCATGGCTCCTAGTTCTCACAAAGGTTGCAGGAAAATGAGGCTTGAATTACCCTCTAGATGGGCTCAATGATTAAGATACTGAGTGATTGGCCAGTGAGGAAATTGTTCACCAAATTTTAAATTTCTAGACCTACGTGTTACATCTTTTTTCTTTCTTGGCGAACATTCAAAAGCTTTAGAATATTCATATAAATTTAGAGTGCTATTAAAGGAAATGAACTTTACAAATGGAGCTAACCATCACCATAAGCAGTATATTGTTTAAACCAACCGCGCCAAGAAGTTGTGGCCTACATGTGCATGATTGATTTGGGCAAAAAAATAAGCAATGACGAAGCAGAATATAGTTATAGTTGTTTAACCTAGATCTAGAACTAATTGATTGGCATTGCTCATCAAGAAAGATTAAAAAGAAAATAAAGGGGGTCATATCTAAGTAGCACTAAGAGAATTTATAAATGGGTAGGAACTCAAAGAAAGGAGCTTATGCTTCTATTGTGTTGGAGGGTTTTCATTACATGCATGCAAACCACATGCAACTTCAAAGTGACAATTATTCTCATCAAAATGACTCTTTTATGTCTCAAAATTTGTTTAAGTTCTTATTGGTCCAAAAAGATCGCTGAACGGTTGGGAAAAAATTGCTCACACTAGTGTATAAATATCACATAAAACTCCAAAACTCTTTAAACATGAACAGAAATTGTTGTTGTTAAGAAAAACACACACACACATTAATTATTGTCTAGTCTCCATCACATTGTTAATTTAAGAGTTTTTTGGAAATTTTTTGTTACACTTAATTAAAGTAAAATTTCCTTCTTTCCAATTTCTTTTGAACCGGACGTCTTTATTTTGGCAATCAATAAAAGGTCACATTTTATGAAATATTTAAAAATAAACAATTATCAATTATCAACAAATTGTGCACAAGTCCATATATGAACTAATGTTCTCATCTCTTATCCGGTCCATAAGGGAATAATGTACCATTTGAAAAGAACATCTTGGCAAATTACCAAAAGACTTCGCTACCAAAAGTTCATCTGGTTGTGTGGTGCTCGCTCCCAAGCCTAGCTAGAGCATTGGGAATCAGCATCAATATCCATATAACTTGCTTGCTCGATTGCTTTAAAAACTTGTCTTATTATTTGTCTAGATGAAGCATCACAAAAACATCTTTTTTTAAAAAAAAAAAAATTAAGCATCACATATACGATAACAAGGAAACGACAATAAGCAGAGCTGGGCTCCGAATGACAATACTAGACCAAAGCTGTTGATGCCCAAAAAGGTGGTTGACGCATAGCTTAATAGTTAGCCCCATTGAATGTACATGTGAATGAGGAAGAAGAAGATAAATTGATTAGAATTGGGCTCCATTTATATGGCACTATAGAGAAGCCATTGATGCCCAGAAATTAAAAGTAGGTGACAACACCGGTAACGCATTAGCATGTAGGGCATAATGTGGTTGTGTAGAGACAAAACTGAGAGGGACATAACCAACTAAAGTGTAACACCATGAGAATAAGATTGATATCTCTCTCTCCCATTCTGTGCCCACAAAACACAAACTATCCCAACATGTGAAGATTGTCCCTCAAAAATTAAATTGTCAATATTAGCTTTCTGTGTGTATTAGAATCTCCATTAAAAGGCAGATGGCCAGTTGGTAAGCCAACATTGACAAAACCTTTCAACCAGAGAGACAGAGGTGGGTTACGTTTGCACACGTGTAGTCTTCCAATTCCATGCCTGGTCCTTTTTGTTTATGGTTGTCACATGACAACGGGCAATTGTTTGCCACGTGTGGTTGAAGCTCCTTGCAATACCCAAACGATCGACTTGCCGACTTTTAGAGCAAAAAAATATCTCAGTCTATTTAGTAGAAGATCCATTCATTACAAGGTTTTGGTCTAGCTATAGATATATAACTAATATGACTATTGCATAACTTTGAAATTCTTATTAAACATATTAATTGTTTCATAATAACATACATAGTTGCTTGTAATGAAGTTGGTAGGGAACCATAATTTGGCTCCCTGCAACTGCTTTAAACACAAGCACGTAGTATGCGATGTTGAATTGTCATAAAAGACTCGAGTGTATTTCTTTTATAACCAATTGGTTCTATGGTTAAATGGCATAGCTCACGGTCCAATGCTATTAGAGATAGTCAAAGTCATGGGTTTGAGTTGTGAAAGCTTCATTGTGAGGGGGGACCACAATTTGGCTCTATGCAATCCCCCTAAAAACAAGTCCACATGACGCGATATCGATAGCCATAAAAGCCTTGATTGTGCCTCCCTTATTATCATTAATTGGTTTTAAGGCAAAGCGGCACAGGTCACTGTCGTACAAAAGTGTTTGCATCTAAATTATGTATCTAATAGAGCTGCAATATAATGAGTTTTATAAGTAAATTGCAGTTTTGTTAGGAGTAGTAACAATGAGGAAAAAAGACTAGTTTTTACTTTTTTGAATACCCTCTTTACATACTATGTTTTTACTTTATCATTGTTGCTCTTTGTTATTGGTATTTATCCAAAAATTTAGATCTTCAAGATTTGTTACATAAACAAAGTAACGTACAATTGTCTATTGTTGAAAGCTGAACTAAACTGGCAAGTCGAGGCATATAAAAAATCCTCCATCTTGTGGGTTGTTCAATTTGCAAAGTCTGAAAATTGGGACCATGTTATTTTCGAAGGCGATGCCAAAGTTTGCTTTGATCCTCTCTATTTTCCACTTTGCTCTCCTGATTGGTCTATTGGCAATATTATTAGTAACATCTTATATTTTAAAAAATCGTTCGTATCTTGTTGCTTTAATTGGGTCAAGAGGGAATGTAATGTAGTCGCCCATGCTGCCGCTACTAAATTCTCCCTTAACTCCTTTCAGTCTTTTGCTTTAATAATCACAGTCTTCCAAATGTCCTTGTGACTTTGTAAGGTTTATTGATGTTCCTTGTTTTCTTCTTAAATAAAATTTCAGTTAAAAAACAAATTCTAAATATTAAAAAAAATGAAAATAAGTAGAGAGTTTAGAGACAGTCTCACATGCTCATTGAATTGTTGTTAGCAACTATCTTACTTGAAATCAACATCAAACATGATAGGTGTAGGAGGGGTGAGGTCGAGTACAGAATGGAAACTGTGGGCCCAGCCCGAGGAGGGAAAAAGGCCCACTTGCATGTCAACTTTGGCCCGACCCATGGACTAGAACCCAAGGAGGAAAGATGAAGAGGCTAACCTCCCGAGGAGCCCAAGGAGCGAGTGTTCCTCGGGAATTACCAAGCAAGCTGATAGTACTAGAAGACAAGAAACCAAGGAAGGTGGAAGAGACATGTGAGCAAAGAAGAAAGAAAGTATCTAGATAAGGTAGCTATCACCTCCACATTTAATGCACTGTGCCAATTCAGATGGCCGCATTAATGAAGGAATGACCCCTGAATAGTAGACTCACAGCTTAAACATATATTACCACCTCCAGCACAACCCTGATGGGACAAGCATCCAAAGGAAGGACCCTGGCTGTACAGATGAAGGGTTACGATGCAATCCAAATGACTATATAATGAAAGGAAACCCCTCCAAATATGGAACACCACCCTGTATTAAGGACTTGGAAACTTTTTATGAACATTGCCTCCTCGGCCATATCCGAGGAAGTGTTATTTCCACATTTAGTACTTCTTTTTACAATTCACTCAGTCCTATCTCCACTAACCTAATAGTTGGACCATAAGAGAGCATTAAAGTTGGCCTAGCAAGCCCAATCTCTAATAAATTAATTGCATTGAGCCTGTAAAATCTAATTTCACTCTTCCATGTGGGCTCAACCTCTTCGGGCTCTTTCAATAGGAATCGAGGATTGCTTACTTCGAATCAATAGTACTTGACTTCCAACCCAAATTTTATACATATTATTGACTATTTACAATAATGAACTTTGGGCCCTTTATTTAGAGTTCCCAAACTATATCAAGCATGAAAGAGAATAAAATCATAATTTGATCTCTCAAGCAAAATCAACTACGTTCATATGATTTATGAGAATATTTTTTTTTTTTTTTTGAAAATTAGCATGAAATAAAAATAAATGCTTAGTTATAGTAATTGAAGTTTACACTGTTTTGTTTACTTCTCTAGTTAAGAACTTAGCTCACTTATGAATTATTATGATCCTTAAATGATTATTTATAAAAGCAAAAAAAAAAAAAGAAGGGATTTTCTATTAAGATTATCCGGCTACTATAAATATTAAGGGTCTGTTTGGTAAGAGTATTTAAATATAATTTTTTTGTTTTGCAATCCAGAAAATGGTGGGTCACACACTTGAATCTATTGTTTAACTGATATTCTCTAAATACAATTTTTAGAAAATTGTAGCCTATTTTCTTTATTCAAAACATGATTTTGAAAATGGCTGAGAGGATATTTTCAAGATATAGAAAATGTTTTTAATGGTAAAGTTGTAAATAAATTGAAAACTGTAAACTCCACAAATTTGTCCAAACTCTTCTATCCCTTAAATTAAGGAGCTTATTTTTATCACAAAAAAATTATCACACTTCAAATTTGAAACTTATCATTATCAAAAAAAAGTATATGAGCTCTATTCCCTTATCATTATCCATACATACATACATACATATATATATATATATATATAAGTAATCTACTGATTCTACATGTTACTTTCACTCTGTTTGTTTTGATGGAAAACCTCGTGTGAAAATAGTTTTCCATATTTTTTAGTGTTTGGTAGCCAAAAAAAAAAAAAAATCAACGGAAAACTATTTTTGGTTAACATAAAAAGTATGGCTTATTTTTGTAGATTGTTTTCCACTAATATTTTTTTGGAAAACAACTCTATCTCATGGCAAGCAAAATAAGGAAAGTTAGGAATTGTTTTTTAACTCATTTAAGGTTGTAAGGACACGATTCTGTTGAGGCCCAATAGGGATGTTGGGCTCGCACATGAAAGATCCCTCACAATATGATTTGTAGAGAGTGGGCTTGAAAAGCTAGCCGTTGGGCACGGGGCGATATTCCGGTCTAATTTTGAGAGGAATTCATATAGAAAGAGGAGTTGGGTTTGAACATTCAAGCCCTATAGTGTCGCATCCCATGAGGTTGGACTCCTCGGACTCGATCCGAGGAGCATTAAGATCCTATTCCGGTTCCCCAACGGTGGGTTTTTTTCTGATCTGCATGAGTTGTTCCGGTGTTTTCCCCCATGGAGTCTCTTCCTGAGATGGGATCGAAAGAGCCCCCCCCTCTCTTTGGCTCACTTACTTTTTCTTTTATATTAGCCTGCGTTCGCTGTCCTTCGTCCACGTGTAGGGTCAACCTTTACAAGACTGATATTTGTCCCATCAGTCTCATCCCAGAATTGTTGGGGATGGTTGATAAAGCTGAAGAATACGGCTCTGTTAGGTGCAGAGCCTTATCTGAGAAGGGTAGTAAGGACAATTTTCCCAAGATATTTTAGATCTTCTTTCAAGTTTTAGTCCTATACCAGTTTTACCCTTCTTCTCAATGGAGCTTTGGGTCTGCCGAGGACTAGACTGTCCTCGGCTGCGTCTCCGGGCCATTTTTGCCTTATATTTTTGAGCTCGGGCCATCACCTTTTTCTGCTTGGGCCTTTGGACTCCCCATGAGCAAGTGGGCCTGGCCCATAAATTATTGGGCCCCACAATAGCCCCTCAAAACCCTGCTATCCGACCTCTTGGTTGGAAGGGAGGGTTTTGGTAAACCCGGGCCTTTAGTATGGCTTATTTAATTTAGCCCCGCATTAATGTGGGCGGTTTTCCACCTGTCTAGGAAACTCACCGGTTTACAAGGTATTCCCTTTAATTTGCTCGTGACCCGCTCCTGCCGTTTGGCTGCCCAAGACGCGCCTTCAATGATTTCCCTTTACGAGGCTCATTTACGTCCGGCGGCTCATCTGATGAGGTGGGGAAGTGGAACGGGCACATCTTTATTCTTCAGATTCTTTTGGAAACCTGAATGAACTTAACACCTTCCGTTTTGCCCTTCCTATAAGAAGGCAAGTAGGAAGCCATCACTTTCGTGCAGACACCCTTCCGTCTTTCTGAGATCTGAAAATCTCAACCTCCCTTAGCGTTCACTTAACCCGATTGTTATTCCCCACATCAGAATACGTTTACCATAACGAGTGATGAAGGAACCATACCCCTCCTCAAAACATCATGTTCTAATAAAGCTCGAAATGGCTCGGTCAGGGCAAGGATGGCGGAGACTTAAGATTTGCCCCACCTCCCTTTCAGCCAAAATCCGAAGCAGGGGCTCGTCATGTCAAACTTTCGTCGTGACTGAGTCGAGAACACCCACTATCAGCACCACCCGGCTCCTTACGAGCATACCTAACATGGCACCAGTGTGTTAGGAGTCAGGACTGAGGCAGGGGCCAAGTGCCTCTGCTTCTTCCTCTCTTTGTTCACTGGTGCCCTCCTCCGCCTTCCTCTCTTAGTCTTCCCAACACCAGCTCCGTCCTGGTGCTGTCCTGCTTCCTCTTTTGCTCCTCTCTCTTTCTTTTCATCTCTTCCCCTCTTCTTCTCCTCCTTCTCTTACTCATGTCCTCCATCTTCTTCATTCATCTCCTCCATCTTCTTCTTCCTTCTCCTTCAAATTCTTCTTCTTTCTCCTTCATCTTTTTCCAAAGAAGGTTCTTCTTTCGATATGAGCAATACTGAGGCAGAGATTGGAGAGACTTTGAAGACGAGTTTAAAAGACACCTGGCTGTCTACTTATCTGTACTGCGAATGTTAGTGTTGCTTCGGCCGCTCACCTTTTGTATAGGCTTGTTTGAGCCCCACTTTGTACGTTGTAATAATTTTTCATATTAATAAAAATTGTTGTTATTTTACTTCGCATGTTCAGTCTCTATGTTTTTACAAATTTGCAAACGCTGCTCGGCACAATAATATAGCATTTGAATCGATGACAACTAAGGCCAAAATACTTGCTAATAAAAAGATGTCAACTTTAACAGAATTGTTTGACATAGCAGTGTGTACCTGTGAATAACGATACTTGCCCGAAACAATGCCGAGATTAGAACTGGATGCTCTATTCGGTGTAGGAAATAATCATTCGAAGACATATCACCCGCAAAAATGAACAGCCTCCTTAGGCTATCGAATAGTGGAGTGCCCCAACATCATCCTAACACTTTTATTGGCCTTAACATTTTACAGTATTTGGGCCGGGGATTTTCCCATCCGAGCAGTTGGTTTCCCCATAGGCTTGAGTCCGAAGACCATGCAAGGCCTTGGTTCTGTACAAAACTTATAATGTTTCTTTTTTTTTTTTTACTTGGTTTCCCCATGGGCTTGAGTCCGAGGACCATGCAAGGCCTTGGTTCTGTCCAAAACTTATAATGTTTTTTTTTTTTTTTTTTTTACTGGGTTTCCCCATAGGCTTGAGTCCGAGGATCATGCAAGGCCTTGGTTCTGTCCAAAACTTGTAATGTTTCTTTTTTTTTTACTTGGTTTCCCCATAGGCTTGAGTCCGAGGACCATGCAAGGCCTTGGTTCTGTCCAAAACTTGTAATGTTTCTTTTTTTTTTTTACTTGGTTTCCCCATAGGCTTGAGTCCGAGGACCATGCAAGGCCTTGGTTCTGTCCAAAACTTGTAATGTTTCTTTTTTTTTTACTTGGTTTCCCCATAGGCTTGAGTCCGAGGACCATGCAAGGACTTGATTCTGTCCAAAACTTGTAATGTTTCTTTTTTGTACTTGGTTTCCCCATAGGCTTGAGTCCGAGGACCATGCAAGGCCTTGGTTCTGTCCAAAACTTATAATGTTTCTTTCTTTTTTTTTACTTGGTTTCCCCATAGGCTTGAGTCCGAGGACCATGCAAGGCCTTGGTTCTGTCCCTGGGCCCCCATGCAGAATGGGCCTGGGCCGCGAATTTACTGGGCCCACAAATTAAGAGGTATTTCCGTAGTCTTAGGTCACGCGGTACTTTTTGGCGTCCCAGTGTTCGAGGTGCGCCTTCACGAGGCTCCTTTAATCTCAGGGTTGCAGACGGCATTGGAAATCGAGTCGGAGACATTTTGTCTGTAGCATTCCTTGGGACGCTGCGTGAATTAAATGCCACCACCTTATCTTTTTAAATAAATAGGAGAGAAAGTTGTTGTACCTGCGCATCAATCCTTCAGTTTCCTCCCTTAGTATATCATGTTTGAGGCGAGGGTTGGGGAAAAGGAACTCTCTCCGCCACGAAGGCGCCGTGTCCTCCTGAGACTCAAAATAGTGAGGTACGGGCAAAGGAGGCATAAATTTAAGGGAATATTCCGTTTCGACAGAGGGGAAAGGGCGTTTCTCCTTCTTTTAGTCAAAATCCGAAGCAGGTTCTGTTCATGCCAGAATTTTGGTGTGTCAGAAGAAAGATTCTCCGCCATCAGCGCTTCTGCCTTGTTGCAGGCAAATTTTTGGTGAAGGCTCCTCAACTTCCGGCTCCCTGCACCTTTCCTTCAGCGGTGCAGGCCCCAAGCTGGGTTCTTTTGCTGCCTGAGTTATGGGCATGCAAAAGCATTGAGGAAGAACAAGGTCTTGAAGCAGTAGCCAACCTCTCATCTGTGCTTCTTCTTCGGCTTTACCTTCATTCTCTTGTATTTTTCTTTTCACTCATGTAGTTAGCTTTAGCATAAGCTTATTTCAGCTTTTTCAATGTACGCTGTACTGTTTCTTTGTCTTAATAAAAAATGAATTTACTTCTTTTTAAATATTTTTCCTTTTTGTAACAATTATTTTGTGCATGGGATGCTACATGTGTGCTTTCCTTTGTCGATACTTAGAGTAGGAAACCTTGAAACAGAAACCTACTAATTCTAGTTTACCGACATTAACAAGCATAATAATGATAATTCCCAGCGAATTAAAACTCATAAAACTAACCGGGATAATGGCCGAGTGCTTCATAATGCATGCAAGGCGATCGTCCGAGAACGATAAGCTCTAAATAATTCGCCCGAGAGGGTAGCCGAGCAGTGAGGGACTTCGACTGTGTGTTTTTGGCAACACATTGTCTTATACGGCATCAATCCTCTAGGTGTTGAGGATCTGAGGATAGATCGGGGAATCCATGTAGTTTAGGGGTTAGCCTGATTATCAACAGGGAATTCTCCTCGGATAGATTCCATGGTCCAGGTAACGTCCAGGTCGTGCCCAAACCCCCTGTTGGCTCTTCTAGGTAGTTGGTTTCCCCATAGGCTTGAGTCCGAGGACTATACAAGGCCTTGGTTCTGTCCAAAACTTGTAATTTTTCTTGTGTGTACTTGGTTTCCCCATAGGCTTGAGTCCGAGGACCATGCAAGGCCTTGGTTCTGTCCAAAACTTGTGGTTTTTCTTTTATGTACTTGGTTTCCCCACAGGCTTGAGTCCGAGGACCATGCAAGGCCTTGGTTCTGTCCAAAACTTGTGGTTTTTCTTTTATGTACTTGGTTTCCCCATAGGCTTGAGTCCGAGGACCATGCAAGGCCTTGGTTCTGTCCAAAACTTGTGGTTTTTCTTTTATGTACTTGGTTTCCCCATAGGCTTGAGTCCGAGGACCATGCAAGGCCTTGGTTCTGTCCAAAACTTGTGGTTTTTCTTTTATGTACTTGATTTCCCCATAGGCTTGAGTCCGAGGACCATGAAAGGCCTTGGTTCTGTCCAAAACTTGTGGTTTTTCTTTTATGTACTTGGTTTCCCCATAGGCTTGAGTCCGAGGACCATGCAAGGCCTTGGTTCTATCCAAAACTTGTGGTTTTTCTTTTATGTACTTGGTTTCCTCATAGGCTTGAGTCCGAGGACCATGCAAGGCCTTGGTTCTGTCCAAAACTTGTGGTTTTTCTTTTATGTACCTGGTTTCCCCATAGGCTTGAGTCCGAGGACCATGCAAGGCCTTGGTTCTGTCCAAAACTTGTGGTTTTTCTTTTATGTACTTGGTTTCCCCATAGGCTTGAGTCCGAGGACCATTCAAGGCCTTGGTTCTGTCCAAAACTTGTGAGGTTTCTTTTTTTTACTTATTTATTTTCGAACGTAAGCCCCTAGACCAGGGCGGGGAAAGCCGGCTTGAGGCCAGAAGCCCCTAGTGTTGTCCGCGCCGTTGTCACTACGAGGCGCAGCCCCTAGCAGAAGTTCATGTCAAAGCAACAACTGCATGTCGCCGGAGACGGAGGAAACTCCGCGAACCTCTACTTGCTAGAGAGTTGACTCTACCGCCACCTGCGCCAACGCGCAAGCTTTCCCACAGACGGCGCCAATTGTAAGGACACGATTCTGTTGAGGCCCAATAGGGATGTTGGGCTCGCACATGAAAGATCCCTCACAATATGATTTGTAGAGAGTGGGCTTGAAAAGCTAGCCATTGGGCACGGGGCGATATTCCGGTCTAATTTTGAGAGGAATTCATATAGAAAGAGGAGTTGGGTTTGAACATTCAAGCCCTATAGTGTCGCATCCCATGAGGTTGGACTCCTCGGACTCGATCCGAGGAGCATTAAGATCCTATTCCGGTTCCCCAACGGTGGGTTTTTTTCTGATCTGCATGAGTTGTTCCGGTGTTTTCCCCCATGGAGTCTCTTCCTGAGATGGGATCGAAAGAGCCCCCCCCTCTCTTTGGCTCACTTACTTTTTCTTTTATATTAGCCTGCGTTCGCTGTCCTTCGTCCACGTGTAGGGTCAACCTTTACAAGACTGATATTTGTCCCATCAGTCTCATCCCAGAATTGTTGGGGATGGTTGATAAAGCTGAAGAATACGGCTCTGTTAGGTGCAGAGCCTTATCTGAGAAGGGTAGTAAGGACAATTTTCCCAAGATATTTTAGATCTTCTTTCAAGTTTTAGTCCTATACCAGTTTTACCCTTCTTCTCAATGGAGCTTTGGGTCTGCCGAGGACTAGACTGTCCTCGGCTGCGTCTCCGGGCCATTTTTGCCTTATATTTTTGAGCTCGGGCCATCACCTTTTTCTGCTTGGGCCTTTGGACTCCCCATGAGCAAGTGGGCCTGGCCCATAAATTATTGGGCCCCACAATAGCCCCTCAAAACCCTGCTATCCGACCTCTTGGTTGGAAGGGAGGGTTTTGGTAAACCCGGGCCTTTAGTATGGCTTATTTAATTTAGCCCCGCATTAATGTGGGCGGTTTTCCACCTGTCTAGGAAACTCACCGGTTTACAAGGTATTCCCTTTAATTTGCTCGTGACCCGCTCCTGCCGTTTGGCTGCCCAAGACGCGCCTTCAATGATTTCCCTTTACGAGGCTCATTTACGTCCGGCGGCTCATCTGATGAGGTGGGGAAGTGGAACGGGCACATCTTTATTCTTCAGATTCTTTTGGAAACCTGAATGAACTTAACACCTTCCGTTTTGCCCTTCCTATAAGAAGGCAAGTAGGAAGCCATCACTTTCGTGCAGACACCCTTCCGTCTTTCTGAGATCTGAAAATCTCAACCTCCCTTAGCGTTCACTTAACCCGATTGTTATTCCCCACATCAGAATACGTTTACCATAACGAGTGATGAAGGAACCATACCCCTCCTCAAAACATCATGTTCTAATAAAGCTCGAAATGGCTCGGTCAGGGCAAGGATGGCGGAGACTTAAGATTTGCCCCACCTCCCTTTCAGCCAAAATCCGAAGCAGGGGCTCGTCATGTCAAACTTTCGTCGTGACTGAGTCGAGAACACCCACTATCAGCACCACCCGGCTCCTTACGAGCATACCTAACATGGCACCAGTGTGTTAGGAGTCAGGACTGAGGCAGGGGCCAAGTGCCTCTGCTTCTTCCTCTCTTTGTTCACTGGTGCCCTCCTCCGCCTTCCTCTCTTAGTCTTCCCAACACCAGCTCCGTCCTGGTGCTGTCCTGCTTCCTCTTTTGCTCCTCTCTCTTTCTTTTCATCTCTTCCCCTCTTCTTCTCCTCCTTCTCTTACTCATGTCCTCCATCTTCTTCATTCATCTCCTCCATCTTCTTCTTCCTTCTCCTTCAAATTCTTCTTCTTTCTCCTTCATCTTTTTCCAAAGAAGGTTCTTCTTTCGATATGAGCAATACTGAGGCAGAGATTGGAGAGACTTTGAAGACGAGTTTAAAAGACACCTGGCTGTCTACTTATCTGTACTGCGAATGTTAGTGTTGCTTCGGCCGCTCACCTTTTGTATAGGCTTGTTTGAGCCCCACTTTGTACGTTGTAATAATTTTTCATATTAATAAAAATTGTTGTTATTTTACTTCGCATGTTCAGTCTCTATGTTTTTACAAATTTGCAAACGCTGCTCGGCACAATAATATAGCATTTGAATCGATGACAACTAAGGCCAAAATACTTGCTAATAAAAAGATGTCAACTTTAACAGAATTGTTTGACATAGCAGTGTGTACCTGTGAATAACGATACTTGCCCGAAACAATGCCGAGATTAGAACTGGATGCTCTATTCGGTGTAGGAAATAATCATTCGAAGACATATCACCCGCAAAAATGAACAGCCTCCTTAGGCTATCGAATAGTGGAGTGCCCCAACATCATCCTAACACTTTTATTGGCCTTAACATTTTACAGTATTTGGGCCGGGGATTTTCCCATCCGAGCAGTTGGTTTCCCCATAGGCTTGAGTCCGAAGACCATGCAAGGCCTTGGTTCTGTACAAAACTTATAATGTTTCTTTTTTTTTTTTTACTTGGTTTCCCCATGGGCTTGAGTCCGAGGACCATGCAAGGCCTTGGTTCTGTCCAAAACTTATAATGTTTTTTTTTTTTTTTTTTTTACTGGGTTTCCCCATAGGCTTGAGTCCGAGGATCATGCAAGGCCTTGGTTCTGTCCAAAACTTGTAATGTTTCTTTTTTTTTTACTTGGTTTCCCCATAGGCTTGAGTCCGAGGACCATGCAAGGCCTTGGTTCTGTCCAAAACTTGTAATGTTTCTTTTTTTTTTTTACTTGGTTTCCCCATAGGCTTGAGTCCGAGGACCATGCAAGGCCTTGGTTCTGTCCAAAACTTGTAATGTTTCTTTTTTTTTTACTTGGTTTCCCCATAGGCTTGAGTCCGAGGACCATGCAAGGACTTGATTCTGTCCAAAACTTGTAATGTTTCTTTTTTGTACTTGGTTTCCCCATAGGCTTGAGTCCGAGGACCATGCAAGGCCTTGGTTCTGTCCAAAACTTATAATGTTTCTTTCTTTTTTTTTACTTGGTTTCCCCATAGGCTTGAGTCCGAGGACCATGCAAGGCCTTGGTTCTGTCCCTGGGCCCCCATGCAGAATGGGCCTGGGCCGCGAATTTACTGGGCCCACAAATTAAGAGGTATTTCCGTAGTCTTAGGTCACGCGGTACTTTTTGGCGTCCCAGTGTTCGAGGTGCGCCTTCACGAGGCTCCTTTAATCTCAGGGTTGCAGACGGCATTGGAAATCGAGTCGGAGACATTTTGTCTGTAGCATTCCTTGGGACGCTGCGTGAATTAAATGCCACCACCTTATCTTTTTAAATAAATAGGAGAGAAAGTTGTTGTACCTGCGCATCAATCCTTCAGTTTCCTCCCTTAGTATATCATGTTTGAGGCGAGGGTTGGGGAAAAGGAACTCTCTCCGCCACGAAGGCGCCGTGTCCTCCTGAGACTCAAAATAGTGAGGTATGGGCAAAGGAGGCATAAATTTAAGGGAATATTCCGTTTCGACAGAGGGGAAAGGGCGTTTCTCCTTCTTTTAGTCAAAATCCGAAGCAGGTTCTGTTCATGCCAGAATTTTGGTGTGTCAGAAGAAAGATTCTCCGCCATCAGCGCTTCTGCCTTGTTGCAGGCAAATTTTTGGTGAAGGCTCCTCAACTTCCGGCTCCCTGCACCTTTCCTTCAGCGGTGCAGGCCCCAAGCTGGGTTCTTTTGCTGCCTGAGTTATGGGCATGCAAAAGCATTGAGGAAGAACAAGGTCTTGAAGCAGTAGCCAACCTCTCATCTGTGCTTCTTCTTCGGCTTTACCTTCATTCTCTTGTATTTTTCTTTTCACTCATGTAGTTAGCTTTAGCATAAGCTTATTTCAGCTTTTTCAATGTACGCTGTACTGTTTCTTTGTCTTAATAAAAAATGAATTTACTTCTTTTTAAATATTTTTCCTTTTTGTAACAATTATTTTGTGCATGGGATGCTACATGTGTGCTTTCCTTTGTCGATACTTAGAGTAGGAAACCTTGAAACAGAAACCTACTAATTCTAGTTTACCGACATTAACAAGCATAATAATGATAATTCCCAGCGAATTAAAACTCATAAAACTAACCGGGATAATGGCCGAGTGCTTCATAATGCATGCAAGGCGATCGTCCGAGAACGATAAGCTCTAAATAATTCGCCCGAGAGGGTAGCCGAGCAGTGAGGGACTTCGACTGTGTGTTTTTGGCAACACATTGTCTTATACGGCATCAATCCTCTAGGTGTTGAGGATCTGAGGATAGATCGGGGAATCCATGTAGTTTAGGGGTTAGCCTGATTATCAACAGGGAATTCTCCTCGGATAGATTCCATGGTCCAGGTAACGTCCAGGTCGTGCCCAAACCCCCTGTTGGCTCTTCTAGGTAGTTGGTTTCCCCATAGGCTTGAGTCCGAGGACTATACAAGGCCTTGGTTCTGTCCAAAACTTGTAATTTTTCTTGTGTGTACTTGGTTTCCCCATAGGCTTGAGTCCGAGGACCATGCAAGGCCTTGGTTCTGTCCAAAACTTGTGGTTTTTCTTTTATGTACTTGGTTTCCCCACAGGCTTGAGTCCGAGGACCATGCAAGGCCTTGGTTCTGTCCAAAACTTGTGGTTTTTCTTTTATGTACTTGGTTTCCCCATAGGCTTGAGTCCGAGGACCATGCAAGGCCTTGGTTCTGTCCAAAACTTGTGGTTTTTCTTTTATGTACTTGGTTTCCCCATAGGCTTGAGTCCGAGGACCATGCAAGGCCTTGGTTCTGTCCAAAACTTGTGGTTTTTCTTTTATGTACTTGGTTTCCCCATAGGCTTGAGTCCGAGGACCATGCAAGGCCTTGGTTCTGTCCAAAACTTGTGGTTTTTCTTTTATGTACTTGATTTCCCCATAGGCTTGAGTCCGAGGACCATGAAAGGCCTTGGTTCTGTCCAAAACTTGTGGTTTTTCTTTTATGTACTTGGTTTCCCCATAGGCTTGAGTCCGAGGACCATGCAAGGCCTTGGTTCTATCCAAAACTTGTGGTTTTTCTTTTATGTACTTGGTTTCCTCATAGGCTTGAGTCCGAGGACCATGCAAGGCCTTGGTTCTGTCCAAAACTTGTGGTTTTTCTTTTATGTACCTGGTTTCCCCATAGGCTTGAGTCCGAGGACCATGCAAGGCCTTGGTTCTGTCCAAAACTTGTGGTTTTTCTTTTATGTACTTGGTTTCCCCATAGGCTTGAGTCCGAGGACCATTCAAGGCCTTGGTTCTGTCCAAAACTTGTGAGGTTTCTTTTTTTTACTTATTTATTTTCGAACGTAAGCCCCTAGACCAGGGCGGGGAAAGCCGGCTTGAGGCCAGAAGCCCCTAGTGTTGTCCGCGCCGTTGTCACTACGAGGCGCAGCCCCTAGCAGAAGTTCATGTCAAAGCAACAACTGCATGTCGCCGGAGACGGAGGAAACTCCGCGAACCTCTACTTGCTAGAGAGTTGACTCTACCGCCACCTGCGCCAACGCGCAAGCTTTCCCACAGACGGCGCCAATTGTAAGGACACGATTCTGTTGAGGCCCAATAGGGATGTTGGGCTCGCACATGAAAGATCCCTCACAATATGATTTGTAGAGAGTGGGCTTGAAAAGCTAGCCATTGGGCACGGGGCGATATTCCGGTCTAATTTTGAGAGGAATTCATATAGAAAGAGGAGTTGGGTTTGAACATTCAAGCCCTATAGTGTCGCATCCCATGGGGTTGGACTCCTCGGACTCGATCCGAGGAGCATTAAGATCCTATTCCGGTTCCCCAACGGTGGGTTTTTTTCTGATCTGCATGAGTTTTTCTGGTGTTTTCCCCCATGGAGTCTCTTCCTGAGATGGGATCGAAAGAGCCCCCCCCTCTCTTTGGCTCACTTACTTTTTCTTTTATATTAGCCTGCGTTCGCTGTCCTTCGTCCACGTGTAGGGTCAACCTTTACAAGACTGATATTTGTCCCGTCAGTCTCATCCCAGAATTGTTGGGGATGGTTGATAAAGCTGAAGAATACGGCTCTGTTAGGTGCAGAGCCTTATCTGAGAAGGGTAGTAAGGACAATTTTCCCAAGATATTTTAGATCTTCTTTCAAGTTTTAGTCCTATACCAGTTTTACCCTTCTTCTCAATGGAGCTTTGGGTCTGCCGAGGACTAGACTGTCCTCGGCTGCGTCTCCGGGCCATTTTTGCCTTATATTTTTGAGCTCGGGCCATCACCTTTTTTGGCTTGGGCCTTTGGACTCCCCATGAGCAAGTGGGCCTGGCCCATAAATTATTGGGCCCCACAAAGGTTGTTACCAAACATCGGATAATTAGATAATTTCATAGAAAATGCTTTTTGAAAAATGACTTATTTTCTAGAAAACATCATCGCTGAAACAATCAGAGTGCTTGTGTAAATTTTTCAAAAATAAAAATAAAAATTAGAAATGGTCTCCCTAACATTTTTTTTTCCAGTATTTTAAAAATTGTTCTTAAAGGTGGAAACCAAACACGTATAATGTAAAAATTATTATTTAAAAACCATTTTCAATTTCAATTTTTTGAAAATTGTTTTCATACTGTTTTGAAAATTTAAAAAAAAAAAAAAAAAAATCCTCTTGCCAAACAAGCCTTAACTAATTCAAGAACTACTTTAGGGAGGAAAATCATTTACCATTTGCTTTTTCATCCTTACTATTTGCACAATTGCACTTATATTATTGAGGTTCTAAGCGGCTGTTTCTATATTAGGAAAAACAATGACAATTATGAAAAAGAAAACTCAAAATTGTTGAAAATTTATAAAAGGTAAAATTCTATTCTAATCCCTAAAATTTATTATAAATTGTTTTTCATCTCTAAACTTTAAAAAGTTTTTTTTTTCATCCTTAAAATTTGTAAAGAGTGTTTTTAATAATTTAACGACTTTAAAGACAAAAATATGAATGAAAAAGAACTTTTTCAATAGTTTTGAGATAAAAAAAGATCTTTTTGAAAGTTGAAATATAGAAAGTAAAACATATTTAATAGTTTAAAGACGAAAGACAAACTTTTCAATAGTTTAGAACGAAAAAATGAACTTTTTAAAACTTAGGGATACAATAAATTTTAGGTAAAGTTTATGAACCAAAATAGTAATTTACGCATTTATAAATGAAAAAAAAAATGAACGTCATACTTTTTTTAATGAAAAAATATATATTTGATAAGAACAATTAAAAAATTAAAATGAAAAGCTAATAAGAAAAAATAAGTTGATAGTAAAAGTATTATTTAAAAAGGTACATTCGGCAATTAAATAAGATATTTACTTAGCCATTAGCCTAACCACAATTTCTACCACCCTTTTCTCAACCAAAAAAAAAAAAAAAAAACAATTTCTACCACCCATATAATTATATGATATAAAAGGTATAGGCAATATCTCTCACATATACTTAGGAGAGAGAGAGAGAGAGAAACTTAGGAGATATATAATTATAAATCATCGGTAAAAAAAAAAATATATATATATATATATATATAATAAAAGTTTTTGACCTTTTTTCTTTAATGTTTTCACAAGAGTTTAGAAAGTCAATATTTTTCCAATACCAAAAAAAAAAAAAAAAAAAAAAATGATTAAATTGATTTGATATTATTTTAAAAAATCTAATTAAAATAGATTAGTTTCTTAACAAATTTTTTAATTTTGATTTTTTTTTTATCAACACTTGTTAATTAAGTATGTATCATGCATAAAAATTAATGGGCTTTTCTTCCAATTATGGCACACTGCTAACAATAGTCTTAAACTAATAGGCTTTGCTTCCAAATATGCTGGACCTCTATTGGGCTTTCATCTGGGCCTCATCCAGAATTTTACCTTGGCATAGTTTTGGACCACGTTTGCGTGGAGCCCTGATCCATCCGTAAAAAAGAAACAAATAAAATGCTGTCCAAGTTTTAAGAAAGGAAAATAATAATAATAATAATAATAAATAAAATCCCAAAAAAAAAAAAAAAAAAAACTTATGTGGGCTGGTTGGGTCAGCCTTCAAAGTTCAAATAGAATAATGTTCGGGGTCTCGCACTTTTTTTATATACTAAACGTGGTTATTCTACAAAATATACACTTAATATATGAAATTGTCTATATTATGTGTATAGAATGTACAATTAGGTTCAATTTTCTCAACTCAAATTGATAACATTATAAATTTATTATGCAGATAGAGCTGTTCTGCTTTTTATTTATTCTAATCTAATGTAATCAAATCTCTTCTTCTTCTTTTTTCTTTCTCTTTTGTTTTTGTTTTTTCGGCTGAGTAGTGGGAGGCAATGAACAAAACTCAATCTTGTCCGAGTGGAGGACGAATGTACTTCAGTACTTGGCCCACGATTTTTTCGGATTATATCAAGGCCCATGAAAAAGGCTTTAAATATTGAGAACACTTTTGAAATTTGATATAATATTTATCTAGAAAATATTATTTAGACCTTTTTTTTTTGTAATGCAATTCTCATCTATATCATAAAGGTCCAACTATTACTTTTGTTTGAGTTTCATAACCATACGAGGGTATTACTCAGTTTAATTTTGTGCCACGTGTCTTATCTAATATAAGTTTTTTAAATTTTTGTGTCAAGTGAATTAATTTAGTGTAGAAAACGAGGAGTTCAATATAAATAAACCATAAAAAACCTAATCATATCTCTCTCTCTCTCTCTCTCTCTCTCTCTCTCTCTCTCTCTCTATATATATATATATATATATATATTTGGATGAAATATCTAACTCTATATATAAAATTAGAAGAAGAGAGAGTTTGAATGATTTTATATTTATGATCTATTTTTTTTGTGTAACTAAAAATAATTCAAATTTATAAGTTATTTTGAGGTTATTTTTTCTCTAAACTAATGAGCATATTTTTTATACTGTTTCTATTCAAATATTTTATATGGCAGGATCTTGAACGTAACAAATTGTAATTGAGCTGAACGATCTCAATTTAGGAGATACTATTGGACAAATTTATTCTTTTATTTTGTGTTGTATTTAGTAAAATTTCACAGTGAGTAATTGTAAATTAATATTGTATATGTAGTATTCAATATTAATTTTCAAAATTATATACATAATAGCAGTGTAATAAGAAATTTGGCGTAACCAATATCACGAAAAATGCAAAAACTATTTTTGTACTTCCAAATGTCCTAATTGAACTAATATCCTATATGTTTTATAACCGAATCTAATATCAATAGTACCATACAATTTATCATTCTCATGCGTAAGCACGGATTACATACTAGTCATTATGAAGAGGACATCATAAGTTTGAAATAATATATATATACACACACAAGGGTATATTACGAATATGTGACAACATATTATTTTAGTTTTTGGAGGCGCTCAAGGATATACTATAAAATATGTAATGATTCTCATAAGTAAGGATTATGATCTGGCAATTGCAATTGAGTGTCAACCCTAATAAAATGCGAAGGATTCTCTTATGCCACCTAATCATAATATTAATTTGTGGTTTTCTGTTTCCTTAACAAACCAACGTACAGTGCTATCATATGATATGTATGAGGCAAAGTGTCTGTTTTAGGCTTTAGCAAAGCATCATTTTTGTTTTTATTAAAATAATTTGTAGTAAAACTTTGTTGTCAAATTTTCTTACACGTCGTGATTACGTGATGTGCCTCAATGTATATGTTATACATGTATTTCCAAAGTTACAAGAAATTTAAAAATACTTATCCCATTATATTGATAATGTAACGCTAACATTGAGACATTTTCTTCTCAAAAACAAAAAAAAAAAAAAAAAAACACATTGAGACATTTGGCACGACCGTAATTTCTGAGCCCCAACTTTTATTTTATAATAACAAGTATATGATAATAAAAATTAGTCATGCATGCCACGCTTATGATGTACAATTGCACGTTGAATAACGTGCATATGTTATTATGTTATGTACTTACTTTATTATTATTTTTGGGATAGGGTTATGTGTCATATTATTAAGTACATTATTATTAAAACTATTAAAATAGTTTAATGTTAGTGTTACATATACGTCATACCATGTGCTTCCACTATTTTTTTTTTAAGGAAAAAAAAATTTCACTTTCAAGTACATTAAAAAATTTAAAATGATATGTTCTAAGTAAAACTTATTACCAAATTTAAAGAAAGTTTACTTTTTATTTTTAAAACTATTGCATTTATGATAAAACTTTCGTTTTACGCAATTTACTTTGATAATATAACTTAATGGAATTTCTTTTTTAATTTACATATCTATTTTACTGCTCAAATTTGATGATATATACATCATAATTTATTTTAATCCACATGATTTTTTTGGCATAATGCTTGACACCATTGAAATTAAGGGTAAAAGCCCATTTAGCTAGACAATCCCATATATCTTGCTTATCAACAAGCTACAAAATTCTGCTGAATCTGCAGAACTGGCAATAGTGCAAGTTTCATCTGGTATTGGTAATGGTTGCTCTTTTTCTTTGCACATTTTTTATAGCACTGTGGGCTTTCTGCTCAAAATAAACTTACTCTTTGGGCATTTGGCATTTCTTCTTTTGAGAAAGATGCATGAAAAGAACTCGAAAAGAGGAACAAAAACAAAAAAAGAGTAAAGCACATGAGATGTTCCTTTTTTGTTTTTTTTTTTTTTTTTGGCTAAAGACATGTTCTTGAAAAGTCGAGCAATAGCACTGTTAAGGTCTTAGCATCCTGGGGTACCTCCATGACCTTTATTAGCTGTGTATTGAAAATCAATTATTTATATTTGTACCTTAAAATTAAAATGCTGATTCTCTTACAGGCTTTTGGCCACCAATTGAGATGGGTTTGACCCAGAAATAATTATACAGCGGATTAATAAATTAATTTCTAATTAATTCAATTATGTGATTAAAATGACATTAATTTAATTAACGAAACCAACACGTCACCAAAGTTGTCCAAATGATAAGCAAGCAATAAATAAGAGACAACGATATAGTGACAAAGTAAAAAACTGATTGAGAACCTACAAAGGAAAAATATCACAACGAACCGAGGAATGAATTCACTAATAAAATTGAAGTTTTACAATATGAGATAAACTCTTATCTCTATACTCTACTCGATACATGACATACTAACATGACCCCATAATCAGATCCAGAACCCTGAACTCTTCTATTCTAAATATCCTTCATGATCAATTCGACTAACTGACTTCAAGAACCACCTTAAAAATTTTAGCTCTACAACAAACTACTAGGAATAGGTCTACGGCTTCAACCTTCTTGATCAACAACTTATAACAACACCATATTAAGATTGATCTTCTAAACTCATAGGTTGGTGAAAATAGATTTAGGTTTTCTTTTCTTCATGTTCATGGCAAAGCTCTCTAAAATCTCTTTGCAAATCATGCTTTAAAGTGGTTTATATATGTTTGCATGTAGCGCACAAAAACTATGGCAACAACTGACTAATTAAAATAACATTACAGGTTTCATGCTTCTTGATCATGCAAGGCATTGTCGATAATCACCTTTTGATTATTGATTGCGCCACGATTGAAAGGCTGTCAAAGTTTGATCAATCAAGCATCAATTAAAGGTTGTCAAAATCTTCAAAATTTTGTCTTCCTTGAGCTGCACCGTGGACTTTTAATCTTGAACTCTTGAAAATATAATACATACTCAATGAAGTTTGTCATAGAATTTGCTAACTACCACAAACCAACTTATAGACTCTCATGAACAATACTCACAACCTTCACAAACGCAAATGCACTCAATACCTCTTACAAACAAACACTAATACAAATCCAAATAAACCTTAAACAAACTCTCAACACGAACTTGACATCTTATGATCTTAAAACCCCAATTACCAAATGGTGCTCTCACGCTAATAATACAAGCAAATTTTTGACCCAAAGGGCTACCAAATTAATTTTCAAAGAACCCCACTTATATATGTTTATTTTTTAGGAGAAGCCTTCTTCTCTACCCAAATGGGAGGGTCTCTTTGAGCAAAGCCAAACAACTTTTTACAGTGTTATCTACATGTAAGGTGGTAATATCCATTTTTGGGAAGATAATTAGGGTTATCAAATTATTTCTTTTATAAGACTTAGTATTTATTTCCCCACACACCCCAAAAAAAAAACCCTCATAATAAGTCAAAACAGGATTTTAAAGAAATTTCTAACAAAACTAAGTAAATTATGGAAGGACATTCCGAAATTACTATAATATTCAATATAGATAATAAGTAAGTCAAAAGACTCCATCAACATGTAATGTTTGTCACTATATGCTTGTGTCAAACAATCAAAATAAATGCAGAAAGGTCGAAGTATTTGAATATATATACCATAAATGGAAGGTTTATGATAAAAATCATTTTCTTTGACCAAAAGAAAAGATTGAAGCGTAAGACTTGCAGAGAAACTCTGGCTGGGCTGCTTTATACTTTTATTTCAGAAATTTTCAAGAACCTAACCAACTCACAGAATTAAATTATAGAGGGAAAAAAAAGAGAGTAAGTTATTTAGCAAAATAAAAATATATAGAGTGAGTCCTCTTCTCTATTGCCACAAGGCAGAAAGGACAAAGGAACATACCAAAAAGTTTCAAATTCCAAATACTATTATACACAGACTTGTTGTCTAGTCGCACTGCCTCAGCAGCACCCACCATAATAGGGGATTTAATGCTTTGATGTGCGCTGAATTTTTCCAATTTCCACAAGATATGATGTTACTTTGAGTCTTTGACTAGGCAAACGTATTCATATTTTTCAGCTGGGACTGAGATAGTGCTATTTTTTTATATATATATATCTGAAAAATAATAAAAAAAAAATGGAGTTTTCGGTGTAGATTCATCAACCCCATACCACATGTACTAACGGAGCTTTGATGAGGCTATTATTATAGGCACAACACATTCGTTAAAGCGTTATTACTCAAACCGCTCATCTCTTGCCAAGTATCATGTAAAGCGATATGAGAACTCTTACCATCAAATTAAACCACACTCTCAGTGGATAGTGCTAATTAATGTGTTGGCAGCTTATGCAGACGTATGGAAGATTGTGACTTCATGGCTTAGAAGTGTAACATAACGTAAGGGACGAGAGAACGTGACAGGAAATGAGGAGGAAATAGCCAGTTGGAGAAATTTCTTAGAAAAAAGAGTACTGCAATCATTGATTCTGCAATGTGCAATGTAGGCTCACTCAAACATGACTATTGTTTTGTTTGAATTCTCATTTCTGTCATGTGATAAGATAAGATTGTAAGATGCGTAACATTTTCGTGTTCTAAGCTTGCAAAATCCAAGAACATGCTGATTCAATAATGGGGTTATGGGATTCAAAAAGATGGTTCAAATTAAAACCCAGTTGAGAGTTCATTTGGATCTTGGAATCGTTGGAGAAATTTCTTAGTAAAAAGAGTACTGCAATCATTGATTCTGCAATGTGCAATGTAGGCTCACTCAAACATGACCATTGTTTTGTTTGAATTCTCATTTCTGTCATGTGATAAGATAAGATTATAAGATGCGTAAACTTTTCGTGTTCTAAGCTTGCAAAATCCAAGAACATGCTGATTCAATAATGGGGTTATGGGATTCAAAAAGATGGTTCAAATTAAAACCCAGTTGAGAGTTCATTTGGATCTTGGAATCGTTGGAGAAATTTCTTAGTAAAAAGAGTACTGCAATCATTGATTCTGCAATGTGCAATGTAGGCTCACTCAAACATGACCATTGTTTTGTTTGAATTCTCATTTCTGTCATGTGATAAGATAAGATTATAAGATGCGTAACCTTTTCGTGTTCTAAGCTTGCAAAATCCAAGAACATGCTGATTCAATAATGGGGTTATGGGATTCAAAAAGATGGTTCAAATTAAAACCCAGTTGAGAGTTCAAAGCCATCCATTTGGATCTTGGAATCATTCCAGACTACAGTTAATAACAACTCGTAGTTTACTGTAGTGATGGAATTAGACCATTCATAATTGATTTTTTTTTTTTTTTTTTTTTCAAATTAAAACTTATCAGTTAAGAGTTGAAGCCAATTTTGGAATCATTCCAAACACCACTTACTAGTGGTACTTAGTGTGAAAGAATTTTATCAGTTTTTGAACCACAAAACAAAAAGGGCCGACGCGGAAATCTAAAATAGAAACGCGGAAATACTTACTTCTTCTTTTCTTTTTTTTGATAAAAAAATACTTATTACTCTTTTGGTTGCTTATTAGTTAGGGAAACTGAAAAGAGAAATACACTTGTTAACTCTTATATACTAGTTTTAAAGTCCTTTTTTTTTTAAGTCCTATTTGTTGCATGGTTCTGTTCACAAACTTAGGTGACATTTGGTATGAGGTAATTCATATTTCCCCCGGCATTTATATTCCTAAGAATGTGATGTCTTGCAATTTAGATGCTTGGGAATGTAAATATTCCTATGTTTGGTTTAATTGAGAATTTAAGGGAGTGTGAGATTCTTATATTTGGTTTATTCTTAAGAATCTTAAAAGAATTATTTATTTTTCCCATACTACCCTCAAATTTTGTAAACCCAATATCAATTTTTTCTTTTTTGGTATCTTCCTCCAAATAAATAATGACAAATAAAATATAAACTATAAATCATAACAAATTCATTAAAACTATAATCTAACATTTCAAAATGACATGTATAATTCAAAAATAACTATTTAAATTATTGTTCTTTATGGAAATCACAACATCATGTCTTGTTAATAAAAATAAATATTTTATTTTATTTTAGCATCTAACCAATCCCAAATAGGAGATATAAATAACAAAACAACCTGAAAATATTTAGGTATATAAAATACTAGCAAATCATCTACAATGAAACATATGCAATCTATTATTTCTGATGTAGATAGTCATTCTATTTTCAATAGTTCATTGAATACTTTCATTCTTCTCTCAACTTAATCTAACTCAATCTTGAAGCAGATGCAATGGTGGTCATATTGCCCGATATTTTCTTCCTAAAAATTTATATCTAGATTCTATATGTGGACTTTCCTTTATACCACATCCTGGTAGTTTCTTCTCCATCAATTTCTCTAATTTAACTGTGAAACCAAGCTTAAAACCATTGTCTGCTTTCCATTTAACATCACCAGGCACTTCCAATAAACACTCAACCAAGTTATCATCTTCTTCTAGTGTCCATTGAAATTTTGGACCTTTCTTGCCTTCATTGACAGGTTCGCTAGATGTATTTTCCATGCCTATGCAAAAGTTGAACATTAAATTATACATAATTTGTTGAGCAACACACACAACTGTAAAAGTGAATACTTGGCAACAATGGACGGTTTGTTTCAAACTTTTTTTTTTCACACATGAAACTTGAATAGAACTTTGTTAATGAATATATCAACAAAGTTGTCTATCATGTTTATGTTATTTTGGCAGGAATGGATAAAGACAAGGGAAGAGATATTGATGATTTGTTTTATATTTTATCTCCATTGCTTAAATGATAAGGAAAAAATGGGTTAAAATTGTCAATTTAAAAAAAAAAAATACAATTTCCTTTAAGCTTGGGAATCTGGATACCTACCCATTTTAAAGGGTATCTACATTCCTACAAAATGGGGGTTGAGGGAAATCTAGATACCCTTGACATCTGATTCCCTAGTGTGATTTGGAACCAAACGTGGGAATCTTTCAACATTCCTAAGAATCTTAAAACATTACCCCATACCAAATGCCACATTATGGTATAATTTATTTGAGCAACAATAAATAAATGAATTGTTATAACTTATAACTGCATAATTTTTTAATTCTCATTTAAGTTATCGATTTTCTTGTAATGACATTTGTAACTATTTGTAACAAAGTGTTTGCATTTGAATTGTAAGATAAACATACCAAACACCACATTATGGTATAATTTATTTGAGCAACAATAAATAAATGAATAGTTATAACTTATAACTGCATAATTTTTTAATTCTCATTTAAGTTATCGACTTTCTTGTAATGACATTTGTAACTATTTGTAACAAAGTGTTTGCATTTGAATTGTAAGAGAAATATTTTGTATAAATTTGGGAAAAAAAAAAAAAAAACAATTTTTTTTTTTTTGGCAAAGCTCTACACAATCACACCATGGAAGGGTACTTGTTTTTTTTTTTATATGTGGACTGGTACCAATCGGTTTAGATCTAATAATCTTCTATACTATTAATAAAAAGATTCGCGGTTTGGGTTTCAATATTTTGCATTCTAAAATACCCTGACACATTCTTAAACTCTCTAAAATATCCATATTTTT
Source organism: Quercus tomentella (assembly GCA_028535165.1). Lineage (NCBI taxonomy): Eukaryota > Viridiplantae > Streptophyta > Magnoliopsida > Fagales > Fagaceae > Quercus > Quercus tomentella. Next base: position 51,840,612 of record JAPQVY010000089.1, on the reverse strand, counting down.
TAGTTAAATAATTTTAAATTAAAAAACACAAACTAGTTAAAAGAGTAATTTATTGTTCCTAAATTTTAGGCTTTTTCCTTTATCTTCTCCATTCAACCTAAAACTTTGGACACTATCTTCATCTCATTTTTAAACATTATTCCACATTACCTTACCTCTTTCTTAAAAAAAAAATTATACAAATGGTTATTTATATATCACTTTTAAACATTAAAATATTAAACCAAAAAATGAATAAATAAAAAAAGAGCATTGTTGCACATGCAAAGCGCGTGTGATGAGTCTAGTTAAACATTAGTTTTTTTTTTTTTTTTGATAGATATTTAAGCATTAGTAGGTTAATAGCAAAGCAACCATATTTTTAGAAGCCATTTTTCTTAGAGAGAGCAAGCTATGTGAACCATATATGTAGAGCAAAGTGAAAGAATAAGGACTCTAGATTTTTTAGTGGGTTCCAGTTAGCTCAACTGGTAAAGTCTCTAATAATTGAATAAGAGATCTGAGGTGCAATCCCTACCTACACCAAAAACCAACTAGTGTATTGGTTTGATGATAAAAAGCTATCATCAAAAGCGAATGCTATAAGTTGAAACTCTCTCCAAAAAAAAGAAAAAAAAAAAAAAAGACTCTAGATTTTAGAATGAGATAAGATTTTAATTCTTTGTTTTTGATAAGGAGATATCTTATTAATCAGTTGAAATTTGAACTTAAATGAATTATACTTAAATTAAATTTCTTCAGACTAATATGTAAATATGAACAAAAAATATTTGGTAAGAACAAATAAATTGTTGCTCTTATCTAAAAACTTGCTAAATTTTGGTGCAGTGGTTTGGTATAGACTACTTTAATTATATACTAGAATATAATTTTAGAATGAGATGAGATTTTAATTCTTTGTTTTTGATAAGGAGATATCTTCTTAATTTGTTGAAGTTTGAACTTAGATGAATTATACTTCAATTAAATCTCTTCTAAATCCTAATCATTGTTAGTTAAACTAATATGTAGATATGAACAAATAAGTTATTGTTCTTATCTAAAATATTGCTGAAATTTAGAGTAGCCATCTGGAGCAATCACAATGCATAGGCCTAACTAATATGATTTTAAAATTAATAAACAATCATTAAAAAAAAAATGAGAGGTGCATATGCATAAACCTTCCAAAAAAAAAATAATAATAAAGAAGTGCATAAAATTTAGATAATGGTAACTCATTGACCTTTTATTTCTTTCAAATGATAAAGGTGCAATATAACATTAAATAACGGTAAATTTAAATTCAAATTAAAAGGATAAATACAATATTTTTTTTTATTTGAGAAACACACACACACATATATAGGGGAAGGGGATAAGATAAGGGAATATACTCACACGTCAACACCAAAACTGCATGCAACAATTAGTGTCGCGTAGCAAGTGATAAACCCCTTCTCAATATCACACCTTACCGATGTGGGATGACTTGACAACACTGAGTATCTTTTTTTATTTGAGAAACACACACACACACACACATATATAGGGGAAGGGGGATGAGATAAGGGAATACACTCACACGCCAACACCAAAACTGCATGCAATAGTTAGTGTCGCGGAGCAAATGATAAACTCCTTCTCAATATCACACCTTATCGATGTGGGATGACTCGACAACATTGAGTATCTTTTTTTATTTGAGAAACACACACACACACACACACACACACACACACATATATAGGGGAAGAGGGATGAGATAAGGGAATACACTCACACGCCAACACCAAAACTGCATGCAACAGTTAGTGTCGCGGAGTAAGTGATAAACCCCTTCTCAAGTGACAAATATAATATTTTAAGTAATCATTAACGGGAATATCCACTATTTAAAAAAAATGGAATATTCTCTAACTTCCCCAATACTCCCTCTATCCCAAATTGTTTGGCCTAATTAGAAAAACTCAATTATTTAGGTAACATCATTAACGGCCTTATCTCTTTAAAAAAAAAGTTAAAAATTTCCTAAATTATCCTTAAACAAATTTATCAAAAAATTATTTAAGAAAAAAAAATTCTAGTATTGGCGCCAACTACCTAGCAATTTTCAAAGTTATTGTAGATTTCAAATTCTATTAGTGTACTACTCTTAGAATTTACAAACCTATATTCAAATCCAAATTCTATAGCCACCAAGCCTAATCCAAATTCAATCTTTATCGTTAAATCAAATTTTAATTTAGGTTTTTAATTTTTTTTATTAAAAAAAAATGCTCCCACAAATAAATTAAGGACATAAAGAGAATGTTAATAAATTAATGATATTTGACTTTTCAAATAAAACATAATTTTGGAACACCCCAAAATGGAATATAGACCAAACAATTTGGGACGCAAGGAGTATTTTTTAGGAGTTAGGAACAAGGAAGTTGTCAAACGCAACAACAAAATAGCTTAGAAATCTTGAAAGAAAGAATAACCCTAAACCTAAAGATAAGAATAATTTAATTAATTAATTAATAGTATGTGAAATAAGTTAAGTTTGATAAAATAAAATTTAGTAGTAGTAATATGATGAATTTACAACTATTAAGTCATGTGCTGCTAAATAATTGGGTAAATTAAATCCTGGCTTCTTAATGGCCCGTTAATTATTCTTTTTTTTTAAAAAGGTCCGTTATTGTTATCAACGTATAGAAGTGCACAAATCACGAGACAGGCTCGTGGTAGGGCCCATTTCCGTTACAACGACCTTTTCGATATTTCAACTTGAGGGCCTTCTTGAGATTATCAATTGGTTGGACCTGGACCTGTTTCCCATAGTGGTTGAGTTGTTTCTAAAAGCACAATAAAAAAATTGCTTTTATATTTTCCAAATAATTAAATTTCCTTTCACAAAACTTCAGCATAGGTTGGTCCACATAATATAAATTTTTTTTTTAATTTATTTATTTGATAGTTATAATGAAATAGGATGAATTCAAACTCAATATCTCACAAGGCCGGTCATATGTAGTTTAAGGCCGGTCTTATCACATCTTAAACGTAAAAATTAACAAAAAGAAATAAAAATTTATTAATGTTTAAAAATGATGTTTAGTTTATCTTGATCATAAGACAATGCATAATTAACTAAAGTTGTAATATAATTTTCAATTTTATATTATGGTGTTTAGAGAAAGATAGAGATTGTTTGATATGTGTGCATGGTTACGTGAAAGATTTAGTGGTTAATGTTAACAACTTATTGTATAAGATATTGGTTTACAAAAATTAAAGTTTCAAGCTTTTTTTTTTTTTTGATACCATTCCAAGAAACACAAAAGATTACAAAAGAGTTTCAAGCTATTAAGATAAATAAACTAGTGTATAACCCGCATATGCACAATTCAATTAAAAACAATAACTATTACACATATATATGGATTCAAATTATACCCAGTGTAAAAGTTATACATTTTTTAAATCATAGATGAGTTTTACTCTCTCTCTCTCTCTCTCTCTCTCTCTCTCTCTCTCTCTCTCTCTCTCTCTCTCTCTCTCTCTCTCTCTCTCTCTCTCTCTCTCTCTCTCTCTCTCTCTCTCTCTCTCTATTTTAGTTTTATTATATATATACACATGAGTTTACTCTCTCTTTTTTATTGGGTTTTTGATAGTTTATTTATATTAAAGTCTTTGTCTTTTACACAATATTAACTTACCTAAATCAAAAATTAAAAAAAATTAGATATGACACATGGTGCAAAATTAGACAACAATTAAAATCCAATTTAGAATCTATATGAATTTTCTTTTAGTTTTGACTTTAATTATATATTAGTATATAACTCGTGCATATGCACGGTACAATTGAAAACAATTACAATTACAATTACACATATATATGGATTCAAATTACACTTGGTGTAAAAGTTACACTTTTTTTATGTCATAGATGAGTTTTACTCTCTCTCTCTCTCTCTCTCTTTTATTTTTTATTTTAGTTTTTTTATATACACATGATTTTACCCTTCTTCTTTTTTGTTTATTGGGTTTTTGATGGCTTATATATATATAAGATAGAAATTTTACTTTAGCTTAATCTAAGTGTATATATGTGTGAAGTTCCCTCCTAAAGACTTGAACCCCGGCCCTTACTCCCCACACCCCACAAAGTGACTACCACATCAAGGGTGCGCAATATGGTTTATTTCTATTAGACTCTTCATTTTTTACACAACATTAACTCACCTAAATAAAATAAAATAAATATAAAAAAAAAAACTTAGATAGGACACATAGTGAAAAATTAGATAACAATTGGAATCTAATTTATAATTTAATTGAATTTTCTCTCAATTTTAGCTTTAATTATATATATAGATATAGATTAATCATCATTGAAGATCTAGAACATTATAATTTTTTTTTCAAAACAATTTAGGGTTTCAATTGGATTGGGTTTCTCTTGGTCTCTTATTTTGAAGATCTTGTCAGGGATGAGAAAATATTGCATAAATTTTTTTTTTTTTTTTTACTATTATTATCATAAAACTTTGGGTCTTTTTATAATAAGGGTGATGCCTTTTTTAATGAAGAGGTGTGCTCTTTTTGTAGTGAGGGCCTTAAGCCTAAGCCTAAGTGGCATAGGACTTGATTTATCTTGACATCTTCGTTGGAAACACCACAAGAAAGAAAATATCATAGTTATAATAGAGAGATTGGCCGCTTAAAAATAATAATGCTACAGACATAAATTATTTTATAACATTTTTACAAACAGTTGATGTTGTAAACTATTATTAGTTCTCATCTGAGTCCACCATTAACATCACATTTTTACCTACCAATAACCACTCACCGTATCAATAATTTGTGGCTTTGACATTTTCCATTGTTTGGATCTTGAGCATGCGTAAAAAATATGCTTATTTATTAAAAACAGGAGGGCATGGTTTCCGTCAATTGTACAGAAACACGAGAAGCAATTATAACCCAGAAAAAATTTAAAGAGTTTATACTTTATACATACTTATTTAATAGGATATTCCCTCTTTTCATTTTAATTTTTTCAATAAAAAATATATCTCGTTAGAATGGTATCAATATAAGTATTTGTACTTTCATATAAGTTTTTTTTAGCCTACATTTCTTAATATTAATGGACTTTAGGATTCAATCTTTAGTTCGCACATACACCATCTTATATATAAGTTATATATATATATATTTTTTTTGCTAAACTTATATATAAGTTATATAACTAGCCCACAAGAAGTACAATTAATCATTTCATGCTTAAAGTCCCTGGAAATTGCTCAAAGCCTTTTAGTTTAGCGGTATTATATGTTCTTCTTAATTAGGAGAATTAAAGTTTGAATTTCCCATTTTTCATTGTTGCAATTATCAAATTATCAATAAAATATTCATGAACATCATATCTCTCTTATTAATGTTCTTATTCTTGCACAGCACCAAGATATTTGATAAATATATAGACAACAAAATTTTAAATAATTTTCATTTATTTATTTTGTTGATAACACAATTACACAAACATATAATTTTATTTACATGACAATCAGTTGAATGCATTATTCTCATGCCAAATTTTTTTTTTACTCAATTCTCATGCCAATTTTATAGAGTAATACTAATATTAATAGGTACAATTATTTTCACAACGTATTTTTATTATCTTCTAATATAGTTAGTTGCAATTATAGTAACGTCACTTCTAATATAGGCTGTTGCAATTATAACAATAAATGTAGAAGTGTCATATTATTTACGATTGGTGATGTGGCTTGTTTTAATTGGTGCATAATATTGTAATTTTAATGGTAGATTGGTAGACATGTGTAAAAATTGTAGGGAAAAGTTAACGGATGCCATGAGAATATTGGTTTAAGAAATATTTTAAGGAACTTCTTATGGAAAAAGATTAAAACAATTGAAATTTTTGATAGATTTTTATATTTTTCATGAAAGTAATATTAAAACTTTCTTAAAATAGTCCATTAACAAATGTTCGGAGGGCACCCGTTAACCGTACTTAAATTCATATTACTCCAACCACGATTACTCACTAGTCCTGTCAATGAGTGCCCATTGGAGCAATTATTAATAAATCATTTTAGCAAAATTTTGACATAACTTTCATCGGAAATATTGAATTCCATTAAAAAATTAATTGCATATTTATTTTCTATAAAAAAAAAATTCATAAACTAATACCTTATGCATCTTCAACTTCTAGGAAATGCTACATCCACAATATTTTCATTTTTTATAATACTTTCTTAATAAATTTTAAGTAGTAAGTTATTTACTACTTAATATTTATTGTGAAATAATTATAAGAATATTATGAAAATAGATTTTTTTTTTCTTAACTTTTCCATTCATCACATCACAACTGGTGAAAGAGATGATATAAAACAATATTTGTTCTAAAAAACACATTTTAGTCTCATTCATTACCAAGAAAGCTCCACACAGACCAAGCCAACTCTTTCTTTGGAGTCCTTATGTGACCCTCTCAAATGGCTGCCACGCGTCTAAGAATATATACTTAGCCAACGTTAACTTTTCAGCCCATCTTCTTAGGAAAAAGCGAAACCCTTGTTTTCAAATTTTTTTTTTCAAAAGCTTTTTCGCAGAACCTAAGATATTTATTATACTCCAACAGTCCTCCACTTCCTGTTTAGATACTGTTTATTTTATTAAAACTAAAAATTTATTACTAAATGTAATGTAGTTAAATGTGAAATTGAGTTGAAATAGTACAGTGAGATTTATTAATAGTACTAAAAAAATATATGAAAAGTAACATGGGACCCACCATATTTTCGGCAAAACACAAAAAAAAATTTCAGCAAAACACAATCCAAACTCACACCTAGTCTTACTTAGGTAACGTTTGGATACAACGTCTCACTCTCACGTTTGCGTTTCTGTATTTGAAGTGGGACCCGTTTACACTGTGCATGTTCAGCCATTAACGCAGTTTGTCCATCTTGCTAGGACTCACGTGTATTGTGCAGTTTGTCCATTCACACAGTTCAGCTACTGTGCACTGTGCATGTGTTTGTCCATTCACGCAATTCAGCCACTGTGCACTGTGCATGTCTCAACATTTAGTTGAGTAAACAGTTTGTCCATCTTTCCTAGGACCCATGTGTGCACTGTTTAGTCTTATTTTAAAATTATTTGATACAATGTTTTCAGTTTTCAGCAAAATAAGTGGTATCCAAATAAACCTTTAGACTCACAAATTAAAAATAAACAAAACTCCTACAATGATAAAAATTCTTAAGTATTCTCAGAACATGAAAAAAAATTTCTCACATTCATAATAGAGTGTATTCATTAAATTCATGATAGTGTCTACTTTAATGTAAAAGAAATAAACATTATTTTTCATACTCCAAGAGTACATAAGAAATCAATAGTCCTAAACTTCTAGTCATACTTAGACACACAAATTAAAAATAAAAAAACTCCTACATAGATGAATTTTTTTAAATATTCCCGAAACATGAGAAAAATAATATTTTTTTCTCTCACATTCATAATAAAATCTATTCATTAAATTCATGATATTATCTACGTTAATAGGAAAGAAATAAACATTATTTTTTTGGTATTAGGAAAGTACATAAAAATTACCCTTAAACAGACTGTCCGGACTAAGTAATATATATATATATATTTTTTAATAAGAAGAGACTAAGTAAGAGACTTGGGGTGAACAAGAACAAAGAAGAGAACAACGCGTAGTCAGAAAACAAAAAAAAATCTAAACACGTGTCACGAACTAATAGGGACACGACACGACAGATAGAGTTTCCTTGAGCCAGTCAATTAACGCGTGGGGGACCCAACCAAACTAAACCAGCCCAAGCCGCATTAATTCACTCCTTTGAATGACACAAACACCCTCACTACTACCCATTATAAATTTCTCAAAACCATGATTATTATCGTCAAAAACAACAAAGTATTATTTTGAACCGTTTCTAAAAGATAAATAAACAAAAAAGAAAAAAAAGAAAAGCTGGAACGGTGGGGGCAGCAGAAGAAGCAGAATAGGAAAACGAGTTGAGAGAGAAAATAGAAAAAAGCTTTACAACTGCCACCCATTAACCATAAGAGTCCCCAGAGGCCACAGACACCGCACCCTTTTTTATTTTTCCCTTCAAATTGTTGCATTTGTTATAGACCCCATTATTATTATTGTTGTTATTTTATATTTGTTGGGGTTGTTTGTTTTGTGATCAGAGTTGGGGGGGTTTTAGCCGTTTGAGGAAGAGGAAGATCAAGAGGTCTGAGAAAATTCTGAATCTGGGTATTTACGATTTTGCCATTTGGGGGAAAAGGGTGACGGGTATTTTGGTCAGTTTGTGGAGTTTGGTTCAGTTTGGTTCTGCTTTATTAATAGTAGAACCTATAAAGCGATTTGAAAGGACAGGGGTTTTTTTTGGTTTTTGGAGATTGAAAGAAAAAAACCAAAAAAAACAAAAAATGTGGTGGATGATGGGTGAGACAGGAGGACATTATTGTAACAAGAAAACCGATGATATTTGTGGCGATGTTTGTGGACAGGTATTTTTTTTTTTCTTTTTTCTCTTATCTATCTTTGGGGTTTTTTTGAATTATGGTGGTACTATGTTTGATCTGTTTGTTTCTGTTAAGGTTTCTGTTTTTTTTTTTGGTTTTTGAATTATGTGACTGGGTTTTGGTTTTGTGGGTATGTTTGTTTGATTCATGGGGTAATATGGAAAAAAGGGTGGATCTTGGAAGTTTGAGCAGCGCTTGAGGTTGGGAGAACAAAAACCCTTTACTTTGGTAGTGTTTTTCATGCAATTATTTTTGTGCTATTCAAGTTTGGTTTTGTGTTCTTCTTTGAAATCAAAGTATCATATCCCACCCCTTTTTTCTGTATTTGTTAATTTGGGCAGCAGATTTTGTATTAGCATTGTTGAGGTAGTGAAATCATATCAAATCTTGAGTCTGGTTTATAATTTTTTTTTCCCCCAAAAGCTGTTGGGAATTTGGTGGCTTAGGGATTGGGAAATTTTTGAATTTGTGTGCATTTGGCAAGACCAATTTGCTAGAACTAGAATGGACTTTTTTTTTCTTTTTTTTCTTTTTTTTTTTTTGTGTAGTGATTAAAGAGATGAAGAAATGGGGGAGTTTTTATTTTTTTTAAAAGGAGATATTTTAGGGCTATGAAATTGGGTATTGTTCAACACTCCTTGATCAAATTAGAATTTTGGTATTTTGTATTTTAGGAATTATAACTCTTTTCCTTCAAATCAATAATTGTTCTGGTCATATGTGAATTGACCTTGTCTCAATGAAATTGTGAGTAAAGTAAAGAAAGAGTTGGTAAATTCTGGAAAAGAAACAATTTTCTTCTTTTGTATCTTCTGTCTTTAGAAGTAAATATGCATTTGGAGGAAATATTGGGTTATATATATATATATATATATATATATATATATATTTAGCCCTGTGAAGTTATGATGCTTATAGTAAATAAAGATGCTACTCTTGGGTAAATTTACAAATAGTCATTCTAAGTTTTAGAAATATTTTGATTTGTGAACGTTTTTATTGCTTCTTTGTTTGTTCTTACTCATTTTAACTTTAATATGTTCTTATTTAATATGGCAGGAATCAAATAAAGTGTTAAGCATGTCAAGAATCCGCTGCATTCTGCGTGGCTGGGATGTGAAAACCTTAATCTTTCTTTTCGCCTTTGTTCCAACATGCATATTTTTCATCTATCTACATGGGCAGAAGATCTCATACTTCCTGCGCCCACTGTGGGAATCACCACCCAAACCTTTTCATGTACTTCCGCATTATTATCATGAGAATGTGTCAATGGAGAACCTTTGCAAACTTCATGGTTGGAAAATCCGTGAGTACCCAAGGCGTGTCTTTGATGCTGTGTTGTTTAGTAATGAGAAGGAAATTCTTGAATTACGATGGAAAGAGTTGTATCCCTATGTAACACAGTTTGTTATCCTTGAGTCGAATTCAACATTCACTGGATTGCCAAAGCCCTTGTTTTTTTCCAGTTATCGAGATGATTTCAAATTCGTTGAGCCACGATTGACTTATGGGACTATTGGGGGAAGGTTTAAGAAAGGAGAAAATCCATTTATTGAGGAGGCATATCAGCGAGTAGCACTGGATGTGCTTCTGAAAAAAGCTGGTATTGAAGATGATGACTTGTTGATAATGTCTGATGTTGATGAGATCCCAAGCAGACACACAATAAATCTCTTGAGGTGGTGTGATGATATACCTCCTGTCCTGCACCTTCAACTGAAGAATTATATATATTCTTTTGAGTTCCATGTGGATGATAGCAGCTGGAGAGCTTCAGTACACAGGTATCAGTCTGGTAAAACAAGGTATGCGCATTATCGCCAGACAGATGACCTCTTGGCAGATGCAGGGTGGCATTGTAGCTTTTGCTTCCGCCGAATCAGTGAATTTATCTTTAAGATGAAAGCATACAGCCATTATGACAGGGTTAGGTTCTCTCATTACTTGAACCCTCAAAGAGTTCAGAAAGTAATATGCAAGGGGGCTGATTTGTTTGATATGCTTCCTGAAGAGTACACCTTCAAAGATATAATAGGGAAAATGGGACCTGTTCCTCGTTCCTTCTCAGCTGTTCATCTTCCATCTTATCTTTTGGAGAATGCAGACAAGTATAAATTTCTTTTGCCTGGGAACTGCGAAAGAGAAAGTGGCTGAATTTTTTCAAAAGTTGTGTCTGTTTTTGTAAAGGTTAGTTGGACTTCTAGATTGAATGTCTCTTTATGGAGATTTCACTTGAACAATCATTAACTGGTGCATTACTGATACAGCCTTGCCATTTGTCCGGCTGAAAACATCATTCTTTGGAATATGTTTAGGGAATTGGACAACCTCCTGGATTGAGATTCTTAGGGCACCATTCTGTACATAACTTTTACCTTCCTTTTTGCTTTCTGGAATTGGGTTTTATTTTATGGTGGAGCATACCCAGTTTGGAGCTTGCTATGATGGGAATAGCTTAGTTGTCACAGGTTGCTTGTGTTAACTTGGCTTTGGTTTGGCATTTCCCCAATACACCCAGAAAATAATGAGGGTCCTGTATTTTTCCCCTTGTTTTGGGGAGTTTTGTTTATGAGACAAACTTAATTTATATATATGTTGTTTTTAACCTGATTTGTCTATGCACCTGTTTTTTGGATCTTTTTTTTAAATTTTAAATTTTTTATTTTTATCATAATGCTCAATTTATTAGTTTCCCATGTCATTTGAGAAAACAAGAATGTTTATAAATTTGGTCCACTTCTCATTGTGTGTAGTCATTCTCTAAGGGACTGCAATCTGGCTGAGTTGTGTTTATTGAGAACTAGTTGATATTGCAAACTCTGCCTGCTGCATTCAATGGTATGAACAATTTGAAATCAGACTTGGAGGACCTCCAGAATTATACTATTTAAACTGTCAATAAAACATGAAATCTTTCAACCTTTCCCTAAAGAAGCTAGCATGTTTCTTTATTTTGTCTCAGATAAAATCTTGTCCTTAAGCTATCCATTAGTTTATGATTATGGTGGGACTATAAATTGAGGAAATCTAAAGCTACTTTCAACTTGTGAAGATGTAACCTTAGCATTGCTAGCTACCCATAGTGGAAAAGGAATTCCAGTAGATCAAGGTAGTGTCTTTTGGTTTAATAGTTTTACTGTAGTTTTTAGTTTCAAACATTGGCAAAGTGCCAAATATTGAATTGCCTTTTCTGATGTTGTTTCTTATACTTTGTGAGTATCATCTGTGGGGTATCCATATCTGATGGTAAAACTTAAAGCATTTCTCAACTGTCATTGTTCAAACAGCTGGGACATTATGAGTGCAGCTGGGCAAGTATTATTTTAAGGGACAGAATTTGCTTCATAATAAGTTCATTTCATCATTTGCGACTCACAAATTAGGTTCTCAGCAGTCAACAAAGCATTAACTGACCTCATTATCTGATGGTAATACTTAAAAGCATTGATTACGTAGTAAGAGGTGGTAACACAAAACGTCAGATGCCATTATGTTTGTTAAATGTGCTGATTCCTTTTACTACCCAGAGATGGGCTTGACACAAGAAACAGAACACATTCTCAAGAATGAACTTCTGGATCCACAAAGAATTCCTTGAATCTATTAAAAAAAAAAAAAAATCTCTGAAACTTACTAATCATTATTTGGATGACCATGAAGTTACAGGCCTACAACAACCACTAAATTTATAACAAAGAAGTCATATAAGGTTTGAAAATAAATTGCCAAAAAAAAAATTAAAATAAAAAAAATGTAATCGCAATAAATCTACCTGTGATTTGACCGAATGTTTTTTATGAGATTGACTTTTTATTTTTATTTGTTATATCACTTTCCTTTTTTTCTTTTTCTCTTTTACATTAACCTAGGATTTTTATATATATTAATATAGACTCAATTTTTTATTTTAAGTAGTTTATTTTTGTATATTTTATATATGATTTCATAAGTTATTCTACTTTTTTTAGTAATAACTATTTTAATCAAAAACATTTTATATAATGAAAATATGAAATTTGAATTTACTTTGTATCAATATTAATTTATTGAGTTATGTGATAAATAAACCTTTTAGATTAATATGAAAATATGTTCATTTAGTGAAGTTACAATCTTTATTTTTATTTATTTTTAATAAATTTTTATTATAAATTGTGTTTCATTTAGTCATTTATATATTTTAATTATAAATGTCTTCTACAAAATTCCAAAATTTCAATCTGGATATAAAAAACTATAAGGGAGTTGAAAAACAAATTAAATCTTAAAACGGATCTATGAATAAATTTGTTACTAGTATTAAAGAAAACACAAGAAAAAATGCAAGAAAAATAGCTTTTAAATAAATATTATTTAATTAATATTTAAATATAAGACAAGAAAATGCCCTGCCTAAAGTTTTCGCCTTAAACCTCAAAATTTAGTTAAGCCGTTAAGAGAGAGAGATGATAGTATCGTAATATCTACATAATCTTAATAAGTTACCACTTGTTCTAAAAGTTTAAATTGATAGGAAAGGTAACTGTAATCCCTAAATATTTTCAAACGGAATTTGCGCATCAAACATTCCAACTTTTGGAATCTATGGGCTTTGGCTAATCTATATATTGATCAGTGATCATATGTGACTTCTGGAGTCTTAAAAACAGTCATAATGGTTCCAAACTAACTTCTATAATCACTTTGTTCTATTTTATTTCCTTTAAAAAATGACGCACTTGAAACTTACAAGGTCATTGGTTTTAATGGTTGCTAAAAAGCTCGTAGAATTGTCAGCAAATAAGCATTTACTAAGCAAACACTACTCTTTCTTATGATAAAATGGGTATCGTCTTTGGGCATTATCCCTAACATATTTTTACAAATTCAATGGGCAAAGAAAGACTATTAAATGCCTTTTTGGCAAACAAGCGGGCGGTACAACTAGTCTTCATCCCTTGGCATGACTCATGAGTTGCCTGATCTGATCCGTTGCTATATAATAGTGATTTTACATTGGCCTCACCATCCATTGCAAACCAGGGGGCATCTGCATCTGCATATGCTATGTTATTTCATTTTCTTGTCATTCAATTCCATTTGAACCCATACACTTTGTTATTATCTTAATTTACATGTCTCTTTCACTGCTTTTATTAATGTTATTTATTTTTTATGATATTCCTTAACTTTTTTTTTTCCCCATAAACTTGAGTTGACTCACTTTTTTTCTTTATACTAATATGTTAACGCTTTTTTTCTTAATATGACCAAATTATCTCAAGTGACTCTTTGATATTTTTTCATCAATAGAGGCTACCCATGTCTTTAAGTGAATTTTCTCATTTCGAATCTTATCTTTCTGTATATTTTCCACTTATCTATATTAATTTTTTCTTTTCAATTGCACACATTTTGATAGATATAACGAAATATAATAACCCAACATTTAGTACCATAGAACATAGCTATTCTTATAGTTACTTCTTTCTTTCTTCTTTTTTTCTACTTTTAGGAAACTTAGATTCTAAATTTTCTTGTCAAATACTAACTTCACATTATCTTAAAAAATAAAATCTCTATTTAGAATTTTCTCGTTTGCTAAACATAAAAATTATAAGGGGACACTTGGAAAGGGCTAACTGGATAAAGAAAAATAAGTGGTCTTATCTTATTTCTCTTCATGTGCGGGATTATTTCAGATAGGAGGAATCCATTATTTGATTCCTTACACATTTGTAAGGAACCTACTATATAAAAGGTAACAGAAAACTGCTACAACACTTTAGGGACAAAAGTGTCAATAACTATTCATATTCACCATTTCAAGTGCTTTTCGGAAATCGGAATCAATATCCGTAAGTTACAAAATTGGTTATAACCTTAAGCTATAACTTTACTCAATAAAATAAATATTATTACATATTTCGAAAATTTGACCATTGAATTGCATGTTCTTTACGCTCTTAATACACATGTCAAATATTGTGCTAATCGGATTATTTATTATATAATCTATAAGCTTATATTTTATATATAATTTAAAATTACAAAAACTTATAATTTAAACAATTTAATGATAACATAGCTATTGATTTTTAATTTTCTAAAAATTTTGCTAGCATAAAGGATATAAAAAGTTGATGTAATCTAATGACAGATTTGTCAAAATTAATCTCCAATAAAAATATATTTTTAGTAAGGTTGCAGCTAAACTTTGTCTACTCACAAATGACAAATCACAATTCGGAGAGAAATATACTTTTTTTTCTTTCTTGCAATAGGAGTAGGAGTAATTTAAAGTGTATGAGGGATTTGATCGAATCACTCCCAAATTCTTAAACTTTAGCTTAGTTGTCACAGGTTGCTTGTGTGTAACTTGGCATTGGTTTGGCATTTCCCACAATACACCGAGAAAATAATGAGGGGCTTGTATTTTTCCCCTTATTTTGGGGAGTTTTGTTTATGAGACAAACTTAATTTATATGTGTTGTTTAAACCTTATTTGTCTATGCACCTGTTTTTGGATCTTTATATTGATCATAATGCTCACTTTCTTTTTTCTTTTCTTTTTTTCTTTTTTTTTTTTGATGTAATGCTCACTTTCTTAGTTTCCCATGTCATTTGAGATAAAAAGAAAGTCTATAAATTTGGTCCAGTGCTCTGTGTAGTCCTTCTCTAAAAGAGACTGCAATCTGGCTGAGCTGTGTTTATTGAGAACTAGTTAATGTTGAGTTGATATTGCAAACTCTGCCTGCTGCATACAATGGTAATCTTCCCATCACGAACAATTTGAAGTACGAAATTTTTCAATGTTTCCCTAAAGAAACTAGCATGTTTCTTGATTTTGTCTCAGATAAAATCTTGTCTTTAAGCTATCCACTAGTTTATGATTATGGTGGGACTATAAATTGAGGAAATCTAAAGCAACTTTCAACTTGTGAAGATGTAACCTTAGCATTGCTAGCTAGTAGCTACCCATAGTGGAAAAGGAATTCCAGCAGGTCAAGGTAGTGTCTTTTGGTTTAATTGTTTTACTGTAGTTTTTAGTTTGAAACATTGGCAAAGAGCCAACTATTGAATTGCCTTCTCTGATGTTGTTTCTTATACTTTGTGAGTAGCATCTGTAGGGTATCCATATCTGATGGTAAAACTTAAAGCATTTCTCAACTGTCATTGTTCAAACAGCTGGGACATTATGAGTGCAGCTGGGCAAGTATTATTTTAAGGGACAGAATTTGCTTCATAAGTTCATTTGCGACTCACAAATTAGGTTCTCACCAGTCAACAAAGCATTAACTGACCTCATTATCTGATGGTAATGCTTAAAAGCATTCGATTACGTAGTAAGAGGTGGTAACACAAAACGTCAGATGCCATTATGTTTGTTAAATGTGCTGATTCCTTTTACTACCCAGAGATGGGCTTGACACAAGAAACAGAACACATTCTCAAGAATGAACTTCTGGATCCACAAAGAATTCCTTGATTTGATAAGAAGGAATCTATTATAATTTTTTTTTTTTTTTTTTAAATCTCTGAAACTTACTAATCAATATTTGGATGACCGTGAAGTTACAAGCCTTCAACGACCACTAAATTTATAACAAAGAAGTCATATAAGGTTTGAAAATAAATTGCCAAAAAAAAAAAAAAATGTAATTACAATAAATCAACTAGTGATTTGACCGGATTTTTTTTTATGGGATTGACTTTTTTTATTTATTTGTTATATCACTTTCCTTTTTTCTTTTTCTTTTTTACATTAACCTAGGATTTTTATATATATTAATATAGACTCGATTTTTTATTTTAAGTAGTTTATTTTTGTATATTTTATATATGATTTCATAAGTTATTCTACTTTTTTTAGTAATAACTATTTTAATCAAAAACATTTTATATAATGAAAATATGAAATTAGAATTTACTTTGTATCAATATTAATTTATTGAGTTATGTGATAAATAAACCTTTTAGATTAATATGAAAATATGTTCATTTAGTAAATTTACAATCTTGCTTTTGACAAACTAGGTTTATTGTTATATACTAAGTTTTATTTTAATTGGATTATAAGTTTTGTTTCAATTAGTCATATATATTTTAATTATAAATGTCTTCTACGAAATTTCAAAATTTCAATCTGGAAATAAAAAACTATAAGGGAGTTGAAAAACAAATTAAATCTTAAAATGGATTCGTGAATAACTTTGTTACTAGTATTAAAGAAAACACAAGAAAAAAGGCAAGAAAAATAGTTTTTAAATAAATATCACTTAATTAATATTTAAATATTATAAGACTAGAAAAGGCCCCGTTTAAAGTTTTCGCCTTAAATCTCAAAATTTAGTTAAGCCATTAAGAGAGAGAAATGATAGTACTGTGATATCTACATAATCTTAATAAGTTACCACTTGTTCTAAAAGTTTAAATTGATAGGAAATGTAACTGTAATTTCTAAATATTTTCAAACAGATTTTGTGCATCAAACATTCAAATTCCTTTAGAATCTATGGTCTAATCTCTAAACTAATGGGAAATTTTGAATTTAAATTATTTTTTTTAACAGATCTTGTGCATCGAACACTCAAACTTTTGGAATCTATGGGCTTTGGCCAATCTATATATTAATTAGTGATCATACGTGATTTATGGAGCCTTAAAAAGTCATAATGGTTCCGAACTAACTTCTATAATCACTTTGTTCTATGTTATTTTCTTTAAAAAACGACGCACTTGGAACTTACAAGGTCATTGGTTTTAATGGTTGCTAAAAAGCTTGTGGAATTGTCAGCAAATAAGCATTTACTAAGTAAACACTACTCTTTTTGAAGATAAAATGGGTATTGTCTTTGGGCATTATCCCTAACATATTGTTACAAATTCAATGGGCTAAGAAAGACTATTAAAGTGAGTTCTGGTTAACTTAATTGGTTAAGTCTTTTGTCATTGAGTAATAGATTTGGGGTTTAATCTCTGTCTATACCAAAAACCAATTAGTGTCTTGATCTGATGATGATGAGCAATAATTAAGAGCAGACGTCATACGTTAAAAGCTATGTAAAAAAAAAAAGAAAAAAAAAAAGACTTTCAAATGCCTTTTTGGCAAACAAGCGGGCGGTACAACTAGTCTTTCATCCCTTGACATGAGTTGCCTGATCTGATCCGTTGCTATATAATAGTGATTTTACATTGGCCTCACCATCCATTGCAGACCAGTGGGCATTTGCATATGCTATGTTATTTCATTTTCTTGTCATTCAATTCTTTGAAGCCATACACTTTGTTATTATCTTAATTTACATGTCTTTTTCACTACTTTTATTAATGTTATTTATTATTTATGATATTCCTTAACCTTTTTTTTCGTTTCCTAAACTTGAGTTGACTCACTTTTTTTTCTTTTTAGTAATACGTTTATCGCTCTTTTTTTTTTTTTTTTTTTTTTTTTTTTTTTTTTTTTTTTTCTTTTGAGAATATTGAGTATTCTCAATATAACACACACACAGATAGTTTATCGCTCTTTTCTTAATACAACCAAATTATCTCAAGTGACTCTTTGATATTTTTTCATCAATAGAGACTACCCATATCTTTAAGTGAATTTTCTCATTTCGAATCTTATCTTTCTGTATATTTTTCCCTTATCTATATTAATATTTTCATTTCAATTACACACATTTTGATAGATATAATGAATTATAATAACCCAATATTTAGTACCATAGAACATAGTTATTCTTATAGTTCCTTCATTTTTTTTTTTTCTATTTTTAGGAAATTTAGATTCTAAATTTTCCGTCAAATTCTAACTTCACATTATCTTAAAAAATAAAATCTCTACTTAGGGTTTTCTCATTTGCTAAACATAAAAATTATAAAGGGACACTTGGAAAGGGTTAACTGGATAAAGAGAAATAAGTGGCCTTATCTTATAATCTCTTCATGTGCGGCATTATTTCAGATAGGAGGAATGAATTATTTGATTCCATACAAATTTGTAAGGAACCTACTATATAAAAGGTAACAGAAAACTGCTCCAACACTTTAGGGACAAAAGTGTCAATAACTATTCATATTCACCATTTCAAGTAGGGATGGTAATTTTGCCCCGCCCCTCCCCGCTTCATCTCGTGTGGGTTTTCCCCGTCCCGCAAAGGTGGTGGGGCGGGGATGGGGCGAGATTTTAGACTTGCACCACGGGGCGGGGCGGGGATGGGTTTACACTTTTTAGACCCACCCCGCCCCGCCCCGCATTAATAAGGGTTAAATGGTAATTTTCTCATACCTTAAAACCCTACTATTTAAACAAAAATATCATCATCTTATTTTATTTAAGTGGAGATTCTTTTTGAAGAACTAGGCAATTTTTATTTTGTTATGTATTAGGAGTTTGGATTATTTTATTGTGTCATACTATGAGATTTTTGTTGTGATATTATCTTGTTAAACATTGTGATAATATTATTTAGTATTTGCTAAAAATTAGTTTGATTTGATAGGATAAATTTATTTATAATTTCAAGTATATTTTTATTATTGAAACATGTCATTTTATTTGAAAAAATGGTAATAGTTGTAGGAAAAATTAACAAGAAATAAAGTTTTACGGTATAGGGCGGGGCTTCGCGGGGCCTTAAGGGGCGGGGATGGGGCAAGAAATTTTCCCCATCATGCGGGGCGGGGCAGGGCAGGGATGGGGCAAGAAAAATCCATACGGGGCGGGGGCGAAGATCCCATCCTTCAGCCCCACCCCGCCCCATTGCCATCCCTAATTTCAGGTGCTTTTCGGAAGTCAGAATCAATATCCATAAGTTACAAAATTGGTTGTAGGCTTAGGCTACAACTTTACTTAATCAAATAAACATTATTACATATTTCAGAAATTTGACCGTTAAATTGTATGTTATTTACGTTTTTAATATACATGTCAAATTTTATGTCAATTGGATATTATTTACTATATGATCTATAAACTTATATTTTATGCATAATTTTAAATTACAAAAACTTGTAATTTAAACAATTTAATGATGACATAGCTATTGATCTTTAATTTTCTAGAAATTTTGCAAGCAAAGAGGATATAAGAAGACGACGTAATCTAATGGTGGATTTGTCAAAATTCATCCCAATAAAAAGATAGTATTAAGTACGGTTGTAACTAAATTTTGTCTACTTAAAAATGACAAATCACAATATGGAGAGAAATATTTTCTTTTTCTTTTTCTTTTTTTCTTGCAATAGGAGGAGTAATTTAAAGTGCGTGTAGGATTTGATTGAATCACTCTCAAATTCTTATACTTAGTGATGATGCTCAAAATCGTCACACAGTCCTCACGTGCTCTAGACAAAACCTGCGCAACTAAGAAGAGGAAGACCTCATAGAGAGTACCGGTGTGGTACTGGCCAAATACCCTTCGAAGGTTAAGTTAGAGAACTTTCACAACTCCAGAGTGCCAGAGCTGGGGTAAATTATGCGTACCTTGATTTGTGAGGGTTTTGGAGTTTTTATAGTAGAGTAGAGATGGCTTTCATTTCTTGGCAAGGAGGGTCTTTCCTTGTAGGGAAGATCCTCATTAATTTACATATTTTGTGGGATCCTTTCCTTATAAGGGTTCCCTTGATTAGGGTTAATTGTGGAGTACAAGACATTTCCTTCTATAGATATCCGTGGAGGTCAAGTTAGGCCATGCTGGACTTGTCGGCTTCTTCATTCCCGTCGGCCTCTTTACTCGTCTGAAGATCCCTCAACTTCATGGAGATGCTCGTCAGATGTCATGGGTTCGTCTGCCATGTGGAACCATCTCCTTGATCCCCGTCTGTTAATACGAAACTGTCGGGTCCTGAGGGGCCATCGGCTTCTTTGTTATGCCTAAAATATCCTTATCAACTGCCCCCTACTCCATGGCTCCGTCAACTTTAACTAACGGGTCATGAAGTGTGATCTGTTAGCTTCTTTATGATTATTTATTTGAAAAGAAAAGGGGTGTCATTAATGACTTTTGAGCAGCTTTCATTAAATACTAGGACACGTGGCACAGGCTGGTTGGCCTCGTTTCTGAACAAAAGCATCGCTTCGTTTCCCGTGCTCCTTCGTCCTATAAATAGTTCATCGCCTCCTCCTATTTTCCTTATTTCATCTTTGCAAACTATAAGAGAAGGAGAGTTGTCGTTTTGTCACCTTCATTGCCGTCAACCTATTGTCATCAATCTCCGAAGGGATCGTCACTTTTCATTCTGTCCACTTATTATTGTAAGTTTTTCTTATATTTTATACCTTTGCATCCCCCCCCCCCCCTTTTATGTTTGAGACCTCGTCAAGATAAGTTCTTAGACAATACTTCCTTCACTTGTAGGTGGATAGATGTCAGATAAGGAAGCGACAAGTGAACTGTCATCGTTAGTCCGTGAGGGTGTGGGCTATGATAAGGTCTTTCCTTTAGGGCGTCGTCCTAAGGAAGATTGCCCCAGGTCCCTAGAAAGGGAGTCGTCTACCCAGTCTTTGAGTGATTAGAACAAAGGAAGGGATGAGGGAGATGTGGGGGACGAATACGACGAGGGAGAAATGGACGAAGCGGAAGGGGAGGACAAGGAGGAGGGTGAGGAAGAAGGTGACGAGTATGAGGGTGAGGACGACGAGGGAGCACTTGAGGGATGAAGTTTAGGAAGCCTAAGGGACGGTAGGACCCATCCCTTTATCCTTCCTGCGATATGGATTGTTAACGATTTTTTGCTGACGATGACGACTAACATCTTTAAGAACCTCCGGGATCGTTACCAAATCCTCGAGAATGTCCCCATCCGTTTGCCCAGGAAGTTCGAAACGGTGCTACTTTGGGAAGACCGCAGACGTTGGTATGTATGACGCCATGTTCGCGGTGGGATTGAGATTACCATTGACGAAACTACACTGTCAGTTAGCCAATTTCCTAGGTTTGTCCGTAAACTAAATAGCTCCTAATGCTTTGAGGATATTCATAGTAGCTGAAGTACTTTGGGGTTGTCTTAGTGGTGGGAACTGTCAGCTTACTCTCAACGAGTTCTTTTATTGTTATAAACCTCAACACATCTCCTCGTCCTCCTCGTCCAAAGGGATCTACCACTTTGCAGCGAGGAAGATGTCACTCAGGCTGGTGTCGGACATGCATGACTCCAATAGGAATTGGAAAAATAGGTACTTTTTTGTCTAAGGGACGGACTGGGTGTGTCGACGGGAGGAGTGGGTTACTATACCCCATGGCTTCGACAATACTTGGGGTATTGTTAAGGATTTAGGTATAACCTGTCTGCATTCTCACCTTTTCTTTATTTATTTGCAAAGTATTTGACGTCGTCTGCTTCTTTCTTTTTTCAACTAGCGCTCACTTGCAGATAACTGACGAGCAGGAGGCCTTTATTCGTTGCGTGCTTGACATCCTTTTTGGTGAAAGGAGGTGGAAGGACCTCGTCACCCTTGATACATTACACGCCTACTATGGTGGCCCTGAACCTACGCCTACAGCCTATAGATTGAACGCTTACTCCCGTTGGCGTAAGTTTTTACTTTTTTAGCTTATTTTTCTTCCGTTTGTTTTATACTAACGTCTGCTCTTCTAACGTTCGTCCTTTGTAGAAATGGAGGTAGGGAGGCAAAGAACTTTGGTAAAGGCATCAGCTGTGGCATGCAAGTGGAAGGAGAAGGAGGGGGCCTCGATGTTGGCTCCCAATGTTGTCAGTAAGGGGACGTCCAAGTGGAAGAGTGAAGGGAAGGATGACCGTCCGCTCAAGAAAGGGCTAGGCACCCCTGTTGGCGACAAGCAGCCAAAGCAACCGTCGTCTCCAAAACCTAGCTATAGAGTTGGAAAAGGGTTGATGACAAGGAAGGGTCCCGTTGCTTAGGGAGCCATTCATCGTTTGCTTACACATAAGGAGCATGCCGTTGAGGTGGTTGAATCAATCATCATGGAAACAGACTTGGATCCTTGTGTCGAGCAGACGATTGAAGATTTAGGGTCGTCGAGTCTCTTCGACCTATCAAGGGTATGTTTTCTTTTCTCAAACTATGTTCTTGCGTTATTTGTCCATTCTTTTGCCGATGGTTGTTTTGATCTCAGGTGTTGGTGCGTATGAAGGTGCTTTAAGACTGGTGCGTCACTAGCGAGGGGGTGATCCAACGGTTTTGCAAGCGCCAGGAGATTGAAAACAAGGAGCGAGCTTAGTACTCGGAGGCCATCTGTACCCTTAACCAGGAGCTGACGGCTAAAACTAAAGCGTATGCGGAAGAGACCCATCGGTTCGAGGAAGCGGAGAAGGCGAAGACCAATTTGGCGACAGAATTGGCCTCTCTTCGTGAACAAATGGAGAAGGCGAAGGCCGACGCTATGGCGGAGTTCAGGGCTTCCCAATCCTTCATCGATGCATGTGTCGTCTACTACAATGACGGGTTTGAGGACTGCCTAAAGCAAGTTGGGTTCGTCTACCTAGAACTTGACCTATCCAAGGTTTCTCTTGATAACCCGTTACCGACGACTCCTGTGGCTGGTGACACCATCGATGAGGAGTCTGATGACTTTGCTCATACAGAGGAGCGGATTCCTATAGATGATGGTGTGGTCATTGCCCAACCTATTCCTGAGGGCCATGTCGCCACTTTTGTCCCGTCTGTTAAAGACCTTTCTGCTCAAGACGCCCAGAACCCTGCTGCCCAGGACGCCCAGAACCCTTCAGCTTAGTTTTTGTTCTTAATTTTTTATGTATCCCATCTTATTTCTAGACAATAGTAAGTGCCCTTGTTTTTGGGCTTTGTTGTAAACACTTTCCCTTTTTTAGGGGCCTTTGTTTAATATTTCATTACATTCGTCACTTTTAGCCTTGTTACTTTGAGTGTGCTTTTGGTTCCTAATGTGTTTATCCATCTGCCTTAGCATACATGTTGACATTCACCTGTCCCCTTGAGGACTTGGGGAGCCCGTCTACTTGGGTGTATCCGTCCCCTTTGAGGACTTGATGTTTTCAAAGCCTCCCTTAGGCTAAACTCGTCCACTTATGGACTTAATATTTTGAAGGCATCCCTTGAAGTGAATCAATCTACTTATGGACTTAATAATTTAATGGCACCCTTTGGGGTGAACCCGTCCACTTATGGATTGAATAATGAACCGTCCTCTTAAGGACTTGTTAATTTGGATGCATCCCTTGGGATGGACCCGTCCACTTATGGACTTTGTAATTTAAGGGCACCCTTTGGGGTGAATCAGTCCGCTTATGGACATAGTAATTTAATGGCACCATTTGGGGTGAATCCATCCGCTTATGGACTAAATAATGAACCATCCTCTTAAGGACTTGTTTATTTGGAGGCATCCCTTGGGATGGATCCATCTACTTATGGATTTAATCACAGATGTAGTTTCGTAGAGACGTATACATACATAAGTCATATCTGATTAACTCCTCTTATTGTGATAAATGTGTGCACAAGTAAAAAATTGTTCTTGAAAGAGTAAAAAGCTACCCTTTGGGCTTAAAAAATATTGTAGATTGTAAAAATTAACTAAAAGGAAGTAAACTAGAAATGAGGAGTGTTGTTCTTCGTGCCGCCGTCGTCTATTGGTAGTATCTT
The DNA here is from genome assembly GCA_028535165.1 of Quercus tomentella. Classification (NCBI taxonomy): domain Eukaryota; kingdom Viridiplantae; phylum Streptophyta; class Magnoliopsida; order Fagales; family Fagaceae; genus Quercus; species Quercus tomentella. Next base: position 51,816,437 of record JAPQVY010000089.1, on the reverse strand, counting down.
TTCAGGTGCTCCGTGTTCCATGGGTGGTGCAACTTCTACCCATCTAACGTCTTTTGGTAGGTGCCTTTCCTCTGCCATGAAGTGATTCTGTAGAGTCTTTTCCAATTAGGTCCCAGCTTTTCTTGGGAGGGGTCTCTCGTGGCACTCGTGACCTTCCTTAGGACGAGGTCTCTAACTTGGAAATCTCTGCGTCTGACTCTAGAGTTGTAATGCTTGGCCATGAGATCCTGGTACTGCGCTAACCTTTGTTCAGCTGTTGCTCTTACTTCATCTACTAGGTCAAGCTGTAGGCACATGGCTTCGTTGTTCCTATACTTATCATGGTTCTCCACTTTGTAGCTTGTGAGTTTGACCTTAGTTGGGATGACGGCCTTGCTCCCATACACTAGTCGAAATGGCATCTCTTCTGTAGGTGTCTTGGCCGTTATCCTGTATGCCCATAGTACGCTTGGCAACTCTTCTGGCCATATACCCTTTACCCCCTCGAGCCGAGTCTTGATGATCTTAAGTAAGGATCAGTTTGTGACCTCAACTTGTCCGTTGGCCTGAAGTTTCCATTATCTGAGACCAAGACTCTAGGGATCCCATACTTGTAGATGATGTTCCTTCAGATGTAGTTTCGTACGTTTTTCTCTGTGATGGTGGCCAGGGCTTCAGCTTCCACCCATTTGGTAAAGTAGTCTATGCTGACCACTAGAAACTTCAATTGTCTTATTGCTATTGGGAATGGGCCCATGATGTCTAATCCCCATTGAGCAAAAGGCCATGGAGCCGTCATTGGAGTAAGGTCTTCCGTTGGCTATCTGATGACATTGCTAAATCTTTGACATTTGTCGCAAGCTTTAACATAGGCTTGGGCATCTTTCTGCATGGTAAGCCAATAGTATCCAGCCCGGATTAGCTTGTGCACCAGCGACCGTGACCTTGAATGGTTCCCTCAGATCCCTTCATGGACTTCTTTCATGACATAATCTGTTTCCTCGAGGCTTAAGCATCTTAGGTATGGGCAGGAGAAGCCTTTTTTGTACAAGACATCTTTTATCAGGACGAATCATGCCGCCTGAACCTTCAGCTTTCTTACGGCCTCCTTACCGTCAAGTAGTATCCCATCTTTCAAATAAGAAACTATCGGTGTGGTCCAGTTGCTTCCCGAGTCTATTTCCTGCACATCGACACCATTTATCAAAGGTGAAAGCTAAACAAAAGAAAGTACCTTATTGGGGATGAGCATGAGTTCTGCTGATGCGGCTTTGGCAAGACGGTCGGCTTGCTCGTTCTCTTCCTTGGGGATTTGAACAAACTTGGCCTAAAACTCGCCCACTCATTTCCTTACTTGCTTCAAGTATTTCTTCATTCTTTCCCCTTTGCATTCATAGTCACCGTTCACCTGACTCGTGACCACCTGAGAGTCGCCGTACACAACCACATTCGTTTGCCCCTACGACTTTGGCGAGATCTAGTCCTGCCACTAAAGTCTCGTACTCCGCTTCATTGTTGGTTGTAGGGAAGTCAAGATGAACCATACACTCAATCTCGTCCTCTTCTGGAGAATGAAGCACTATACCTGCTCCGCCAGCCTGCCTGTTAGATGATTTGTTCATGTGAATACTCCATTGGGGATGCTTTTCTACCCCCTGGCCTTCCATGTTGGTGAATTCCGCAATGAAGTCAATGACCACCTATCCCTTTATGGCAATACACGAGCGGTATTGTATGTCGAACTCGATTAATTCTATCGCCTATAGCACCATCTATCCAGCCGCTTCAGGGTTATTCATTGCCCACCGTAAAGGCTTGTCTGTCAGAACGACCACAGTGTGAGCCTGAATGTATGGCTTGAGCTTATGGGTTGCGGTAACTAAAGCAAAGGCGAGCTTCTCCATCGGTGGGTACCTCTCCTCTGTGCCACGGAGTGCCCGACTAGTGTAGTACACGAGCTTCTGCACCCTGTCTTCTTCTTTGACTAAGGCCGCATTGACAGCAGCTGGGGAGATGGCCAGATAGAGAAATAGCTCTTCCCCTGGTTATGAGGGACTTGGCAATGGTAGGGAAGAGAGGTATGCTTTTAGATCATCAAAAGCTTGTTGGCATTCAACTGTCCACTTAAAGGACTTCTCAGCATGCGAAAGAAAGGTAGACACTTGTCTGTCGCCCTCGAAACAAACCTGTCCAGCGTTGCTGCCTTGCCGTTGAGGTATTGCACTTCTTTTATGTTCCTTGGTGGTGCCATCTCTATTATGGCCCGAATCTTGTCTAGGTTGACTTCAATAACTCTCTGAGACACCATGAACCCTAAGAATTTTCTAGCTGCCACCCCAAATGCGCATTTGCTTGGATTGAGCTTCATGTTGTAAGAGCAGAGGGTGTTAAAGGTCTCCTTGAGGTCGTCTCAATGATCGTCCTCCCTTTAGCTTTTCACTAGCATGTCGTCCACGTAAACTTGGACACTTTTTCCAATCTGATGTGTAAACATTTTGTTCATGAGCCTCTGATACGTTGCGCCCACGTTCTTGAGATCGAATGACATCACCTTATAGTAGAGAGGCCTTAACTGGTGACGAACAAAGTTTTTTCCTGATCAGCTTCGTCCAATTTGATCTAGTTGTAACCAGAAAATGCGTCCATGAAGCTCAATAACTGGTGTCCTGCTATCGAGTCTACCAGGATGTTAACTCGCGGGAGGGGGTAGCTGTCTTTGGGGCACGTCTTGATCAAGTCCATGAAATCTACATATATCCTCCATTTCCCGTTGGTTTTTTTGACCATCACTACATTGGCCAGCCAGTCGGGGTATTACACCTCCCTGATGAACTTTGCATCTTGTAGTTTGCGGACTTCTTCAGCTATAGCTTGGTCTCGTTTCTAGGTGAACACTCGCTTCTTCTAACGGATAGGGGGAAGAGAGGGTGACACATTCAACCTGTGCACTATGACTGAAGGGTCGATCCCGGGCATGTCTTCATGACTCCAAACAATGACGTCTTGATTTTCCTTTAGGAATGCCATGAGCGCTTGATGGACTGGCGGACTGGCAAAGGTGCCAATCCTAGTCGTTTGCTCAAGCCTACAATTATAGAGAAGTATCTCCTTCAATCCTTCAATAGGCTTTGCGACTGCCTTCTATTCTTCTATGCTCATAGTCTGCAAGTGGTCATCCATCTCCAACATTGCTATGTAGCACTCGCGTGCTGCCACTTGGTCCCCACGTACCTCTCCTAGTCCGTACTCGGTGGGAAATTTGATCATCAGGTGATAGGTTGAAGTCACGACCTTCCATAAGTTGAGGGTAGGTTGGCCTAGTATGGCATTGTAGGTAGATGAGCAGTTGACAACAAGGCATGTATCATCCTTAGTAATTTGCTGAAGGTAGTCATCAACCGTCACGGGCAATGTGACCGCCCCGAGAGGGTATACTTTCATTCCTCCGAAACCAACAAGTGGCATGTTGGTTAGTACGAGTCACTCTCTCTTGATCCTCATCTGCTGGAACGTCGAGTAGTAGAGGATATCAGCAGAGATTCCATTATCAACTAGGACCTGATGAGTGTTATAGTCCCCTACCTAGATACTAACAATGAGTGCATCGTCGTGTGGATGGTGGAGACGTCGAGCGTCTTCTTCCAAGAATCCAATTATAGGGTTGTCGACCCGTGCCATCTTTGGGACGAAACCTGTCAGCTGGCCGTTCTGAACCATCCTAAGGTAAGTCTTACGGGCCTTCTTAGATGAACCAGAAGCCGTGGTGCCCCCTACAATCATCCTTATGTCCCCTATGGGTGGCCTGGGGCGCTCGTTATCCCTTCTAGCAGCCTGCTCCTATGATGGGTCTGCCCTCTCTTTGCTAACGAATCATTGTAGTTTCCCTTACTTGATAATGGCTTCAATTTGCATCTTTAAGTTGTAGCATTCAAACATATCGTGACCGTGGTCCCAGTGAAAACGACAATACTTATCTCTAGACGTCTTACTGGGATCTCCCTTCAACATGCCGGGCCACGTCAAGCTTGCATCGTCCTTGATTTGCATCAGGACCTGATTGATAAAGGCAGTCAGTGGGGTGAAGTTCGCAAATCTTCCAACGGGGGGTTTGGAGCGCCTATCCTTCTGTCAACCCCCAGTCCTGGTCGTCTTCCGTCCCCTATCCTATCGTGTATCTTCTTGCATTTCCCTCTTCTTGGGTTTCTCCTCTCAAGCTAGAGACGTGTCTTCTGCGTTCGAGTTCTTAATGGCTTGATACAGCACGGCTGATATGGTCTTTAGGTCATTTTTGTATAAGGAGAACAAAAACTTCCCCTTCCGTAATCCATTGGTGAATGCGGCAACCAGTATCTTGTCATCAAATTCGTCTATCGAATGGGCTTCCTTGTTGAAACGAGTTATGTAAGACCTCAGCATCTTGTCCACTTGTTGCTTGATGCTCATCAGGCATGCAGTGGACTTCTTATATTTGTGCCCCTTGATAAAGTGCGAGGCAAATTGCGCGCTCAGCTCCTTGAAGGTACTGATGGAGTTAGACGTCAACCTACTAAACCATACCCTTACAGGACCCTTCAGCATAGTTGGGAAAGCTCGACACATGATCTCGTCCGCCACCCCTTGCAAGTGCATGAGGGTTTTGAATGACTCCAGGTGATTTAAGGGATCCTTTAACTCGTCGTAGGCTTCTACCTACGGCATACGGAACTTCGGTAGAAGGGGGAACGAAGTGACGGGTGCAGTAAAAGGCGAGTCTGTCCGGTGGACTAACTCGTCGAGGTCGCTTGACACCCGTCCTCTAAAGGCGTTCATCATGAAGTCCATCCGCTCCTTCATCATCTGCATCTCTGCAACCATGTGTGGTGGTGCCGTTTCTGCGATGGATGAACGGCTGGTATCTTGTTGCTCTTGTCTACTTGGAGCATTGCTGCCTTCTGATCCTTCTCGGTCCCTCCTTTTGGCGCCGGTGTCCTCTTGCTCCTTTCCGTGACTGTTGGGCCTAGCATCCCTTTGCCGCAGCTGTTCCTCTAGGTCATGGTTTTGCTTAGTAAGGCGTTCCACAGCCACAGCTAGGGTTTTCACTTGTCTTTCAAGGGCAGTAATGCGTGGTTCCTCTCCGGTATGGTTATTGGTTGCCATTGAGCGAGTGAGTACCATACAATTCTTTGTCTGGGAAGTGGTAACATGGCTGTTATTGTTTTCTTTTCCCACAGACGGTGCCAACTGATGATGCCAAAAATCGTCAGTAAGTCACACAATCTCACATGCTCTAGACAAAACCTGCACAACAAAGAAGAGGAAGACCTCACAGAAAGTACCAGTGTGGTACTGGCCAAATACCCTCCGAAGGTTAAGTTAGAGAACTTTCACAACTCTAAAGTGCCAGAACTGGGGTAAATTATGCGTATCTTGATTTATGAGGACTTTGGGGTTTTTATAGTAATGTAGAGATGACTTTCGTTTCTTGGCAGGGAGGGTCTTTCCTTGTAGGGAAGATCCTTATTAATTTACATATTTTGTGGGATCCTTTCCTTATAAGGGTTCCCTTGATTATGGTTAATCGTGAAGTACAAGTCATTTCCTTGTATAGATATCCGTGGAGGTCAAGTTAGGCCATGTTGGACCCGTCGGCTTCTTCATTCCCGTTAGCCTCTTTACTCGTCTAAAGATCCCCCATCAGCTTCATGGAGATGCTCGTCAGATGTCATGGGTCCGTTTGCCATGTGGAACCGTCTCCTTGATCCCCGTCTGTTAATACGAAACCCTCGGGTCCTGAGGGGCCATCGGCTTCTTTGTTATGCCCAAAATATCCTTATCACTTAGTTTAGTTGTCACAGGTTGCTTGTGTTTCTTCAAATTGGTTTGGCATTTCCCCAATACACCTAGAAAATAATGAGGGACCTGTATTTTTCCCCTTGTTTTGGGAGTTTTGTTTATGAGACAAACTTAATTTATATATGTGTTGTTTTAACCTTATTTGTCTGTGCAACTGTTTTTTGATCTTTTCATTAATCATATGTCACTTCAATAGTTTCCCATGTCATTTGAGAAAACTAGAATGTTTATAAATTTGGTCCACTGCTCATTATGTGTAGTCATTCTCTAAGAGATTGCAATCTGGCTGAGTTGTGTTTATTGAGAACTAGTTAATGTTGAGTTGATATTGCAAACTCTGCCTGCTGCATACAATGGTAATCTTCCCGTCATGAACAATTTGAAGTATGAAATTTTTCAATGTTTCCCTAAAGAAACTAGCATGTTCTTGATTTTGTCCCAGATAAAATCTTGTCTTTAAGCTATCCACTAATTGATGATTATGGTGGGACTATAAATTGAGGAAATCTAAAGCAACTTTAAATTTGTATAAGATGTAACCTTAGCATTGCTAGCTACCCATAGTGGAAAAGGAATTCCAGTAGATCAAGGTAGTGTCATTTGGTTTAATTGTTTTACTGTAATTTTTAGTTTGAAACATTGGCAAAGAGCCAATATTGAATTGCCTTCTCTGATGTTTCTTATATTTTGTGAGTAGCATCTGTGGGGAATCCATATCTGATGGAAAAACTTAAAGCATTTCTCAACTGTCATTGTTCAAACAGCTGGGATATTATGAGTACAGCTGGGCAAGTATTATTTTAAAGGACAGAATTTGCTTTGTAAGTTCATTTGCAACTCCCAAATTAGGTTCTCACCAGTCACCAGCATTAACTGGCCTCATTTTTTGGTTATAGAGGTGGTAACATATAACGTCAGATACCATTATGTTTGTTAATTCTGCTGATTCCTTTTACTACCCAGAGATAGGCTTGACACGAGAAACAGAATTCATTCACTTGTCTCAAGAATGAACTTTTGGATCCACAAAGAATTCCTTGAATTGATAACAGCACTTACATCAATCAGTGGGTAATAGAAAAATATGTAAGATTTATATAATTTTTCTTAAAATTGACTCACATCGGTCCATGTATAATTGTATAAATTTGCAAGAGTTTACTATTTGCACTAATAGTATTCATTTTGCATTTAATTTTTTATTCTTTCTTTACATATTCCAAGAATGAAGGAAAATAATGGATGATAGTTATTATGTATGAAGAAAGAGAAATAATTTTAAAAAATCAAGAAAAATTGATATTTTAATGAAATGTAGACTAAAATAGATAATCTGACGTAGAGTGTTTTGAAAAGTATGTAAAACAAAAAAAAAAAAAAAAAAAAAAAAAAAGAAGAAGAAGAAGAAGAAGAAGAAGAAGAAAAGGTTATTATGCTAAAATAAACATAAATTTTTGCAAGAGTTGAATTTTCTAAAAATAAATGTGAAATCTATTATAAAAAAAATAAAAAATAAAAAATAAATCTCAGAAACTTATTAATCAATATTTGGATGACCATGAAGCTAATTTGGTATCAAAATCCAATAAGTATGAGACATGTCAACAAAATATAACTACTATACTAATAAATGAAAGACATGTGTTAGTGAGTAGTTATTTTTATACACATGTCTCTTATTTATTGAGTTTTAATATGAATGACGTGGTATCATTTGATACAAAATATTTTTTTGAAGCTAAGAGCCTGCAACAACCACTAAATTTATAACAAAGAAGTCTTAGTGCAGCTAAGAAACCCTTAAAAAACATAATTTGTGTCAAGCACATTATAAGGTTGGAAAATAACCAAAAATACAAAATTTTTTAATTACATAATTAAATACAGTACTACTGTTTCTAGTAAATACTCCGTATCATCCTAGCATTGATAGGATTTTCATTTTATTCTACTTTTAATTTAAAAATTTATACAAAAAGAGAAACTAGTTAAGCCGTTAAGAGAGAGATTGCTGCGATATCTATATGATCTTGATAAATTACCGCTTGTTCTAAAAATTTAAATTGATAGGAAATGGTAACTTTAATCCCTAAATATTTTCTAGGAGATTTTGTGCATCAAACATTCAAATTCTTTTAGAATCTATAGTCTAATGACTCAATCTCTAAATTAATGGGCAAATTTGAATTTAAATTATTTTTTAACAGATCATGTGCATCAAACATTCAAATTTTTGGAATTTATGGCTAATCTCTTTACTGGTCATACGAGCCTTTTGGAGTCTTAAAAGTAGTCATAGTGGTTCCAAACTAAGTTCTATGATCACTTTGTTCTATGTTATTTCCTTTGCAGTATGACACACAAGTAACTTATAAGATCATTGGTTTTAATGGTTGCTAAACAACTTATAGAATTGTCAGTAAATAAGTATTTACTAGGTATGATAAAGAATTATTATCAGGAGCGGACGCGATATGTTGAAATTCTATCTCTAAAAAAAAAAAAAAACTAAGTAAACACTACTCTTTGTTGATGAGAAAATGGGTATTGTCTTTGGGCTTCATCCGTAACATATTTTTACAAATCCAATTGGCTGAGAAAGACTTAAATGCCCTTTTGGCAAACAAGTGGGCAGTAGGTACAACTAGTCTTCATCACTTGGCCTGAGCTGCCTGAGTTGCTTGATCTGATCCGTTGCTATATAATAGTGATTGTACATTGGCCTCACCATCCATTGCAGACCAGTGGGCATTTGCATCTGCATATGCTATGTTATTTCATTTTCTTGTCACTCTATTCCATTTAAAGTCATATATTTTGTTATTATCTTAATTTACATGTCTTTTTTCACTACTTTTATTGATGTTATTTATTATTTATGATATTCCTTAACTTTTTTTGATCGTTACCTAGACTTGAGTCAACTTACTTTTTTTTTTTTTTAGCTAATACATTTATTGCTCTATTCTTAATACGACCAAACTGTCTCAAGTGTCTTTTCGTCATCTTTCCATCAATAGAAGCTACCCCTTATCTCTAAGCAATTTTTCTCATTCTGAATCTTATATTTTTGTATATTTTTCACTTATCTATATTAATATTTTCATTTCAATTACACATTTAATGTATGCTATGTTATTTCATTTTCTTGTCACTCTATTCCATTTAAAGTCATATACTTTGTTATTATCTTAATTTACATGTCTTTTTTTTTTTTACTACTTTTATTGATGTTATTTATTATCTATGATATTCTTTAACTTTTTTTAATCATTACCTAGACTTTTTTTTTTTTTTTGAGAAAGTGTAACCTAGACTTGAGTCAACTTACTTTTTCTTTTTAAGCTAATACATTTATTGCTCTCTTCTTAATATGACCAAACTATTTCAAGTGATTTTTCGTCATCTTTCCATCAATAGAGGCTACCTTATCTTTAAGCAAATTTTTTCATTTCGAATCTTATATTTTTATATATTTTTCACTTATCTAAATTAATATTTTCATTTCAATTACACATCTATATTTATACTACTATTTAAGGGGCTTCCCCCCATTTGGGATCCTCATTTTTTTTTTTTGTTTAAAAATGCATCTACACATCTATATTTAAGTAGAGACAAAACTAAGGACAATTCGATAAAAATATAACTCTAACTCCCACTAAAATATTGCCTAAAAAATGGGGCCACTCTCCTGTTGATTTTCAAATTATTTTATCCACTTATAAATTGGATTTTCAAAATAAAAATTATATATAAAAAATAAAGACGGGTTTTTTTTTTCGGCTATAAAATAGGATCACAAAACCCAAAAAAAAGCCTCATTGCACGCTCGAAGTGCGTGTGATGAGACTGGTATATATTACTCCATCTGTCCCAATTTATTTGTCATATTTCAAAAATCAAACTTTTTAAGGGAACACCATTTATTGTCTTGTCTGCCTTAAAAAAAATGAATAAGTTTCCAAAACTACCCTTAAATAAATTTATCAAAAAATTTGAATATTAAATCTGAAATTATAGGCACAAAAATCTGCTCCTTACCAGTATTAGCATTTTTGAAATTATACAGCACAAATTGTAACTTATCCTCTTAATCAAATTTGAAAAATCTACAACTACCACAATACAAAAACTATTGGGTATTGGCTCCAAGCAATTTTGGATTACTTCAAATACAAATTCTAGTTTTATCTTTTTAATCAAAATTTAAAAACCCAATATTTGTTGGTTTTCGTTTCAAATGGTTTTGGGAATAAAGTAGAGGCATAATAGAAACATTAGTAAATTAATGACTTCTAATTTTAGAAATAAGACAATATTTTAGGACATCCCAAAATAGAATAGAAGACAAACAAAATGAAACGGAAGGAATAATTAGTAAAATTCAGAGAAAGTTCAATTAGAATTTGAAATTAGAATCCAATTTTGCACCATGTGTCTAAATTTACGTGGAGACCACACCATAATTATCCACTTAAATTTGTGCCATATATCCACTTAAATTTTTTAATCTTTGTGCCAAATGAGTTAATGAATGCAAAATACTAAGAATCTAATATTAACTAGCATCATCACATGCGCTCCGCATGTGTAATGAGATTCCTTTTTTTTTTTTTTTTTTTTTGAGTTTAATCTAATTTTTCAATTTGAATTTATCTATTGTTAGTGAGGTTATACCGGAAGGGATTTTTATGAAACTAAAATTTAGGATTTAAAAAGAAGTAAACTGTTGGGTTTAGTGTGTGCTAATTTTTATGAAAAAAATGTATCAAATGTGTGTGATATATATTTAAATAGAGTGTGTGCTAATTTTTAGGAAATAAATTTCTCCGGTAGTTTTTTTTTTTTGGAATTTTGTTGAATTACAATTTTAACCCTTTTTTTATTTTTTTAAGAATAAGGATTATCTAATTAGATCAGGGGTATTTTTGACATTTTTTGAAGTCACAACTAACTTTCTAAATCCTTTTAATATAAAGATTAAAGAGATTTGAGGAAAAACTGTATCAAACGTGCGTGATATATATTTAAATAGAGAGTGTGTTAATTTTTAGGAAAAAAATTTCTCTGGTAGGTTTTTTTTTTTTTTTTTTTTTTTTTTTTTTTTTTTTTTTTTAAGGATAAGGATTATCTAATTAGATTAGGAATATTTTTGACATTTTTTGAAATCATAACTAACTTTCTGAATCCTCTTAATATATAGAGATGAACTATAAACTTTAAAAAAAAAAAAAAATCAATCATATATACTCAATAAAAATCACCACACATTCTATCTTATTAAAAATTAGAAGAAAAAAAATGATAATAAGTAGTATTAAATTTAGGTAAGAATTTTAATATATGACTTGTGGGGGGCAAGCTTTGTCAGTCAACAGTGGGCCTAAGGACCAGGATGAAGCCCGGCCATGGCGGGAAGCGAAAACAGGGTCGGGAGACATTTAGCCCAATCCTATTGGGCCGGGCCGGTTTTTATTTAGTGAGCGTCCGAGGAGTAGTGCCTCCTCGGACGCACTTAGTGGACGTCAAACACGTACCCTGTCCACAGTGAGGAACCCTTCTAAATGAAGGAAATGCTAAACGGGCAGGGAACAACCACTACTGCCGCATTAAATGCAGGGAAACCACTTTTCCAGCCGCATTAATGTGGATTGGACAGAAAAATAGTATTATCTCGGCCATTGCAACTCACAGAAAAAGGAGGAGGATGTCCTTTGGGACAGGCACTCGAGTAGAGGCCTAGATGGTGAACAAGTGTAAGGTCATTATCAATTAAAGGAGGATATATAAGAGCAGAAAGTCTCCACAAAGAAGGGGATTTTTGGGAGAAAGGAGGAAAGGGAACACTAAAGCAGCCTCAGGGATAGTCATCTGAAAAAATTGAACAAAACAATCTCACGTCCTATTTGTTGCATGGTTCACCATTAATCACGTCCACTCTGTCAAGACCTAGCTCTGAGTCCCACTCTCTACAAATTCATTGTCGAGGGTCTTTTGGGCCAAGATCGCTGGCTTGCTGGGCCTGGGCCCCGAAAACCGCCCTTACATGACTAATTACATTTACTTTTTCAAAAACTAATTTGACTAATTATTTATATTTTTATGATAAAAACTGTGTTTAATTTTAAATGTATTTATAAATATGCATGTGTTACATGTTAGTTTTTTAAAATAATTTGACTAATTAATTATATTTTTATAATAAAAATTGTGTTTCATTTTAAATGTATTCATGCTTTTGCATAGGTTACATGCTAGTTTAGTATATACATATAATAAATAAATAGATAAATATATATATATATATATATATATATATTTATATATATATTAATAGTGAAACCTCAGAGAAAATCCAATTAGATTTAATTGGATTCTCAATTTTGTGACGTGTGTCCCGTTTAATTTTTAATTTTGTGTCAAGTGAATTATTGAGTGTAAAAATTGAAGAGTTCAAATCTAATTAGATTCTAAATTGGATTTCAATCGGAGTCCAATTTTCCGCCACGTGTCCATCTAAGTTTTTAATTTTTGTGGCAAATGTATTATTGGGTGTAGAAGTTGAAAACTTTAAAACCAATTTTATATATATATATATAACCATTACATATTTTAGAAATGCATGGTTTAAAAAAAATGTAAGCGCTTTTTTTTAGAATAAAAAAAAGTGTAAACTAATACCATGTATAATTTGAACATCTTCTATAAAAAAAAAAAGTATAATTTGAATCGTATAATTGTGATTGTTTTTAATTGTACCCATGCATATGTACGAGTTTACACACTTGTGAATTATAATAACCCAACATTTAGTACCATAGAATGTAATTGTTCTTATAGTAGTTCAATAAAATTTTCCTTTTAATTTTGTAGGTACTTTACAATCACACAATACTTCAACTACACTACTCTACTTCATCCCCCTATTCTTTTACTATGATTAACATATCTTCTAGACTTTACAAATTATTGATCCAAGATACTAAAATTTCTTGATATGTAGTATCTTAATTTTAATCATCAAGTTTTATAGTTCCTTCATTTTAATTTGTTTCTATTTTTACAAAAATTAGATTCTAAATTTTCTTGTCAAATTTCTAACTTGACATTATCATAAAAAAATAAAATCTTTACTTAGGATTTTCTCATTGGCTAAACATAAAAACTGGGAAAGGGATAACTGGATAAAAAGAAATAAGTGGTCGTATCTTATCTTATGTTCTCTTTATGTGCGGGATTATTTCGGATTGGAGGAATCATTTATTTGATTCCATACAAATTTGAAAGGAACCTACCATCTAGAAGGTAACAGAAAACTGCTCCAACACTTTAGGGACAAAAGTGTGAAATAACTATTCATATTTAACATTTTAGGTGATCGAAAGAAGAAATGAGGATTATATCCTAGAATATTATGAGTGCTTGGTGTGAGAATTGTGACCCATGGGAACCATTAGATTCCCTCTTTAACGAGTAAAGAGAATAAATGTCTTGGTAGCAAATTTCAAAGGTGGAGATTCATCTATTGATTATGTTTTCCCTAATATAACTATAAGGGACTTACATTAAGAAAAAACCTAATTAATTTACAAAGGAAAATTAAAACCTTTAAAATGAACTTTATTGATTATGTTTTTCCTAATATAACTATAAGGGACTTACATGGAGACAACACCTAATTTATTCATCTATTGTTTGTGTCTTGCAGTGCTTTTTCCATTGGAAATGTTCACTTGGTTTTCCACTTATGTGACCAAATCTCTCAGTCACTATTTTTATTGCTTTGACTAATTTAATTTATTTTATATCTATGGGTATATTATATTAATCTACTAAGTTATTTTTCATATTGGCGTTTTTAATTATTAAATTTATTAATTCTGCAAAGTTAAACATGTAAGGGGTTCTAATTATATTTTTTCACCAAGGAGTTTGATTTTTCATGGTGATCAACCAACATACAAGGTTCACATTGACCTCAATCTAAGGTATGCACAAAAAAACCTAGCCATCACTCTCTAAGATTGTATCATAATTAAACACTGCCTTCGCTAACTTAAGCATTAGAGGTCCCTATCAGTCGTTCCTCAAAAAAAGAAGAAAAAAGAGGTCCCTATCAGTCCCTGGCAGCTCACTCCATTTCATTTTTCATCTTCATTACAACCCCTTGTGGGTTTGACCGTACGATCAGTTGCATCAATAATACTATTTATCATTCATTCTGCATATGAAGAAAAAAATAGTGAGAGCCTTAGAGAAATCCGAATCTATCCCGCTAAGCTATTTTCTTGGCAATAGAATTTTATAAATTGGGTATCCTTTCCTTTCGGTTGGGAATAAAGTTTCCAGAACCATCAAATTGCCAATTAGTGAAAGCTTTTCAGTCAAATATATGCCAATAAAAAATGGCCATTATTTGGATACGAGATGCAATCTTATTTATGAAGTATGAACAGCCAAATGTGGAAGCCTATAAATGACTCCTCGAGTGACCAAGAAATGCATACCATAGAAATCTCACAGATTAATTACTAGCTAGTTCTTGCAACTTAAGAAGATTTCAAAATGCGCAGAAGCTATGGTTACCAACAGCAGAGCTATGCGATGCAGGAAGAGGTTCAACAGCAGAGCTATGCCATGAACCAGCAGGAGGCTTGGAAATCCCAAAATCAATATCAAAACCAATATTCAGGCATGGAAATTATGCCTAGTGCATGCATTGATTCTCAGCTCTTGAGGCGCCAAAATAACTTCAATGGAAAGAAAGGTCTGCATCAAAATGGCTGGATGGGCCAAGAGGGGCTCCAAAATGGCTGGCATGGCCAAGATATGAGCCAAAATGGCTGGCATGAAACAAGTGCCTACTCTAGCCATGTCTCTGGCGGCAATAGGTTGCCACGGGGCAATGGCTTCAAGGCTGCTTCTCAGTTCTCACAAGGTGTCATGCTCAACAATGAGATGGAGGAAGATTTTGAATATGAAACTTTCAACCAGGTGCAAGTTCCATCAACAGTGAGGGTGCAGGAAATGAGGTATGAGCATAGCAGTTGGGGTGACAATGGCCATCCCCGCCGTAGGAATATGGTGATGCTCAATGGGAATGGCTGCTGGAATGCCTAGTTAAAGCCTATTATCATTATGAGATTTTACATCTTCTAAGAAGAGTGTGCTTGGTGTTCTCTTTGCTTGTATTATCTGGCCTCTTTGTGTGTCGTATTAAGATGCTAAGTATGTATAATATGAAAACTAAATAATTTCTACTTGCTGACCCAGAGGCATCAATAACAGCTTGCTTTTATTAACTGGAAACTTGGTTGTCTTGAATTCTCTTATATTGTTTTAGTGTTGATACAAAATTTGGTGCTCTTGATATTGGTAAGGTTTGAGAAAATCTGAAAATGACTGTTGAAACTGCATAACATCCCTTATTTGGACAGAATTCAGATTCGAATTAGGAAGCAAAACGTGCATATGGGATCCGTATGGATCATGAACCTCTAGAGTTCCACTTCAAGCATTGAGTTTCCAAATCATATCCATTCATTTTGAAAGATGTTTATAGAAACAACAATTTACTAGTATAAAGAGACAATACTAAGTTTCTAATGGATAAAAATAAATTATATATATATATATATATACACACACACATTAGTCGCTAACCCGTGCGATGCTCGGAAATAGATTTTGGATGAGTTTTAGGGGAAAAAAAACCATTATTTTTGAGTTGGAGTAGTAAGCAAAAATGCATAAAATTAAAAAAAAAAAAAAAAAAAAAAAAAAAAAAAAAAAAAGAAGAAGAAGAAGAAGAAGAAGAAGAAGAAGAAGATATTGAATGAAATAGCACAAAGTTTTATTAGTTAGATAAAAGAAAAAAATATAGTTTTATTTATTAGTTTTTTGTGGGAAGGAATAAGAGACAGAATGTTGAATTTCTAATTTAATTTGTGTTGTATATATAGGTATATAAAATATATATTGTAATATATATACTAAAATGTGCTTATTGAAATGTCATAACTCTTTGTATTAGATATATCAAAAGGTACCTATTGAATGAAAATGTACTTACCAAAAATATGTCTATTGAATGAAAACGTACCTATGTAAATAAGTATGGAATGGTGTTTGTAAATCAAGCACCTTCCAAAAAGCTTCATTTTTCACTATCTCACGGGACTATCTCAAGAGAGTCAATACTGAATAGAAACACGTTTTGATATTACCTTTGAATTGTTTTGAAGTTACCGTTAATTTTATATATAAATAAATAGATATAAATATTTATTTATGCATTTATGTGTTTATTAGGCAAAACTTAAATAAATTGTTAAAAACTTTAAGATTTATAATAGTTGATATACTTCAATATTATCAATAAAAATTTATGTACAATTATAATTATTATAATATTATTATTATTATAAACTAAAAGGCTAAAAGCATCTGTTTCCAGATGCTATTAAGTATTAACAATGGTAATGTGCAAAAAATTGAATTAGAATCAATTCACGTGATGTGTCAGACAGGTATGGGCACGTTTAACAAAACATCATACTAAAAAGGTTAAAAAGGAAACCCAAACTACACAATTGGGTAAAGCAACACGAAGAGGAAGAAAAAAAAGAAAGAAGAAGAAGAAGGGCGGGACAATGTCAAGGTACCAGTACGAAAAATTCCGTCTCTTTCTCATTGTATCTTCTGTAACTATCACTTCTTGCCTCTTTATTTTTCTTTTTCTTTTCCCCACAATCAAATCCTTTGTTATCCCTCTCTTGTAGTAGTGCTCTTTTCTACACTAATCCTTCTCTTGTAGTAGTGCTCTTTTCTACACTGATCCTTCTCTTGTAGTATTGCTCTTTGTTATCCTTCTCTTGTGTTCTCTTCAATTAGTTAACCCATTTGGTAATGGAAGTTGTGGAGATTTGTGGGTTGGAGTAAATTGGCCTTGGACCACCAAAGAAATGTTTCAAAGTTGTGGAAAGAAAAATAATTTCAGAGAGAGTGAGAGGGAGAGAAGAGCATACTGAGAGAAGTGTTGTTTTGTACTTTCTATGTTTTAGTTTTTTTGTGGGATCCTATATGTAAATGTGTTTGTAACTGCTATCCAAGAGGCAGAACGATGCCTCTCTAGTTTAGTATATGCAGGAATTTTTTTGGGTGAAATTTATTAGAGGTAAGATTTATAACTACCAGTTGGAACAATGCAAGTATGCAACTGAACACCAACTATTGCAAAAAAATTGTACTGAAATGGTTTGTATAATCACCAAATGAAAAGATACATTGTTCTGTGTTTTTAAAGGTAGACATTGCATTAATTTATGCAACCACTTGGCGCAATGAGGAGCAGTCAACAAAAAGTCAAACGTTTCGACTTTTAGTTATTATATATATATATATATATGAGAATAAATTTTCCCAACCATTAGGCATTAGATTAATAATGGTGTATCTTTTTAATAGGTGGATATATGAAAATAATCTATTTATATGTTTAGTGGATTAGTGGGCGACAAAAAGAATAAATATGTCAAGTTAATATGGATTAGCAGGTATAAAAATGTGAGTTTAATATGGTTATAATTTATATCTATATAATACTAAAAGCTGAAACATAATATTTAATGTTGCTACACTCTCGTTGAGCCACATCAGCAGCCATGTCATTACCAACAATTTTTCTGAATTTCTCTTATAATTTAAAATGCTTTTCCTAAATTTTAAATTCTGAATTTCTCTTATAATTTAAAATGCTTTTGCTAAATTTTAAAATACTAATAAAAGAAAAATGATTCCTAACCTTATCTCCACCATAAAGCCCAATCTTTATAGCTTTAATTATAGACATTTGTCTCACATTAATGATGACTAGCATGAAGCCCAGACTTATATGTTGTCCACCATAAAGCCCAAACCCAGCCGAATGGTTTTTAATTTTTAACGGCAAAAAACCCTTTCTATTCCCCCACCTTTTGCTTTACCCTTGTTTCACGATTTCAAGCTTGCTAACGGCAGCCTCTCTCTCTCCCAAAGACAGTTTCAAATCTTCATAGTTCAGACTTCAGATTCATAATGCCTGCAAGGCTCTCCCTCTTCTATTACTGCGGCTCTTCCTTCCTCCAGATGTTCAAGTCCTTTCAGTTGCTGCTGTTTTAGAAAAACCAAAGGCAGGGTATTAAATGCAAGGTGAATTTTTTACGGTCTCCATGTGTCTTTTAGTTTTGTTTTTAATTTTTCCATTCTACTTATCTTTCAACCTTGCAGTGCCATGACTACACAATTGAAGAGCTCATCACCAAGAGCTTTAACAACGTCATCTAGCAATCAGATTGGCTGGATGAATACAGAGATAGGTACATCATGACAACAATACCTAATCTTTCTCCCTCTCTCTCTTTGGTATTGGAACATCCACATTTCATTTTTTAATCCTTTTGGGTTTTCAATTTTGGCATATTGTTATTTTATTTAGTTTCTCAATTTTTGGAATTCTATTTTTTTTTCTTTGGTTCTTAATGCCGCACAAGTGTTTGAAGAAATGCTTAAACTAAACTTTGGATTGGATGTGTGGAACCCAATTGCTTATGCACGTGCAATGTTATTTACATATTTCTTTTAAATTATGTTGTCAATTGTGATATCAATATTAGTTCTTTGGAAATTTGGTTTTCTTTTTAATGTTGTGGTTTTATTCAAGTATATGTATGTGAGATTGACCTATGTAAGCTCTACATATATATTCATATTGGTATATTCAATTTGTGTTTGCCAATTGGGTTTATGTGTGGCCTTGGGTCCTTGCTATCTAGTTGTTACTTTCTCTCCCTCAAAAGGCTGAAAACTTTGTTATGTTGAGTTATTTGGGTTTCGTTTGAATGGTTTTCGCTTTTTTTTTACAGGTGAACTTTGGCTTTGGGAATTTTTTTTTTTTTTTTTAATTTTCTGTTAATAAAGCATATTTACACTCAAAAGTTGTTGGGTTAGAAAGTGAAGGGTTCCAGTGTTGATTAGCTTCTTATTTTTGGTTTTTAGGGTGCATATACTTTATAGGAATTTGTAAATGTTTTGGTGTTTTGGCTGCTTTTTGTTCAAGTGAATTTCATGTAACATGTGGTTGAGATTTGTAATAGAAATTGGATGTGAAG
This sequence comes from Quercus tomentella, assembly GCA_028535165.1. Taxonomy (NCBI): domain Eukaryota; kingdom Viridiplantae; phylum Streptophyta; class Magnoliopsida; order Fagales; family Fagaceae; genus Quercus; species Quercus tomentella. The sequence continues at coordinate 51,797,475 of JAPQVY010000089.1, read as the reverse complement.
TTGACCACAAAGCACTTGCATGCCTTAAAATTAAATCCACCATTTGGTATGGTTGTGCATATTCTACCTCCAATTTTTAGAGTACAGGTAATGTCCTCTTCAGACTTATCAATCTTTGAAGCCTATTTAGTTACATGATAAATCATTTCATCTTGGGTCTTTCACATCTTAATTCTCCAGAACCATTATTTTCCATAAATTCAACCATTAGTGCAAATTGTTCAATGTTGATTGGCTTATGAAAGGTTAGGCCTAACAAGTTTTCATGGGGAATTCAATTGCCGACTTTGGTAAGTTGGGTCCATCAAATTAACAAATTATATTCTTTTTTTTCTCATGAGTCCTTCATTTGCTACTTAATATAACATTGCAAGTGATATTTTAGATGGTGGTTTGTTCTAAACCTCATGGATGCTATTTCAATGCAAAAGACCTGGTCATTTTTTGAACATGTCAGCCAAGCAAATTATAAGTTTGAGTTTCTCGGTTGCAGTTAATCATTTGGGGGGGGAGGGGGGGGTTTAATTCAATTGCAAAAATTAGGAACTTTTCTATGCAATTTGGATTTTTTTATATGAAAATTTCAATCTAGGACCATTAGCTATTTAGGTTTTGCAATGTTAGCCAACAACTGCAGCTCCTAAAACATGGCAGTGGCAGCCATCTATTTCTCCTCATCTCAAAATGAATATGGCGCTGACTTTTTTCAAAAAGACACCAATTATGCAAGTTTGGGCATTATTGTTAAAGATAGTTATGGTTCTCTTATTATAGTCCATACTGAATTAATCCCTTGCCAAAGATTGTGGATGGCTACCACAGCTATGTTGAGAGCATCACACATGTTAATTTAATATTTTCATTTGAATATAGCAAATTGATTTACAAAGCAGGAAGTGTTATCTTGAAGGTACTCCCTTTCTCTATCTCTCTTGCCTTTATTTTTCTTCTTTGTACTGTATATGGAGGTTGCATTGGACTTAGTGAATACACCACTCAAAAATTATGACAAACTGTCTGAAAAATGGGGAGGAAAAAAACCTCTTCCTTTTTTTATGGACCATACAATAAGGGTAAGTTTGTATCTTTAAGATTTTTCCTTAATGTTCCATCTTTTAGGTTTTAAGTCGTTATTGAAGAGACACAACTTGATTATTTACTATTTAATGGTCCCTTCTTCTTCTTTTTTTTATTTGGTTCTGTTGTGTGGATTGCAAATTGTCAAAGTTGAACTTTAATCTGAAGGAAAATTACTGGCTAGGATGCCTCAACATTATTTTGGAGCATGGGATGCTTTTTTCACTATAGTGAGGAAGGTCAATTTACTTTCTATTATATTGTGCCTTTTGTTTTCCGTATCTCAATGCATTATTTCTAATACCTTTCAAAAATTAGGATGTCTATGGATTGATCTCAGAACCTCCAGCTTTATTAGGTAAATCAATTAATTTATGAGAGTTTATGTGTAGATTACTGTGTAGAAGTCAAATGGATACAGGGAGAATAGAGAGATTGCAGAGAAATGGGTTCAACTATTTAGTACTCCTTATTTCTTTGTCACAGCCATGCTTTAATGTGGTCCGGGCCGGGTTTTTCCATACCCGGACCCAACCTGCGGCCCAAACCCAGCCCGTTTACTAAACAGGTATTTTTTTTTTCGGGGCTCGGAGCCGCCCTCGCTGAGCTCCGCGGGCCCCATCCAGCTAGGCCAAATTTGGGCCTAATTCTCGGACCAAATCATGGCCCAATCACAATCAATTTTTTTTCAAGGCCCAGATGCCAAAAATAGTCCAAAAATAGGCCCAATCAGCTTAAAATATGAAGGGGAAAAAAAAAATATCTTACACCAAATCAGCTTGTCAAACACTGGATTGTCATAGTGTAAGATCTTGAGTATAAGTAAATGCAAGTGTAAGATTTTTCCTCTTTTTTTTTCCTTTTTTTTTTTTTTTGTAAAAAAAAGAGGAAAACAAATCAGTTTTTTTTTTTCACTTCTTTGCTAATACAGATTTTTCACCATCAAAAAAATAAAAAATACAAATCACAATCCCAAACATAAACAGCTTTTTTTTTTTTTTTTTTTTTTTTGCTCTTCTCTGTTAATACAAATTTTTTACTTAAAAAAAAAAAAAAAAAAACACAAATCACAAATCACAAACAGAAAACACAATCAATAAATCTCGAATTCGATTCTTTCGTATTTGATATCGGCGTCGATGTCGCCGAGCGACATACGCGCCGCAGCGGCATGTGCAGCTGAGGCTAGGTTGCATAGATCGTCGGAGGGTGGCAGAGATCTTGAGAAAGAGAGAGAGGAGGCGGCTGAGAGGTGAGGCGTGAGCGTGACTGTGAGTGTGCTTCTGTGTGAGGGTGAGGTGCTGAGTGAGGGTGAGGGAGGCCGTGTGCGTGAGGCAGTGACTGAGAGTGAGTGAGGCCGTGTGCGTGAGGCAGTGACTGAGAGTGTGTGAGCTGAAATGAGGGACTGAGGGTGAGGAGGGACTGAGGGAGGCGTGAGCTGCTGCTGAAGACATGAGGGACTTTAGGGTTAATTATAGCTATATATATAGGGGGTTTTTTGGTAATTTAGTGTAACCGGGTTATATCCGGGCCGGGTTTTGGGTCGGGTTTTGGATTTTTTTGATAAAATTCGGACCCGGCTCGGGTTTTTTTTTTAAAACCCATACTCAACCCTATTCCTAATCGAACCGGGTAAAATCCGGCCCATTAGGGTCGGGTCGGGCAAAAATTGCCATCCCTAATGACAAGCATGAATAAAATGGTTATCATTTCTCCATCTAATAATTTCAAACTAAAGTGTCACAATCCCATTAATTTGAAGCTATTGTTTCAGTCAGTGCAACTCCATTTGGAAAAGCAACTTCCTTTATTCTTCCTCTTCTCATATTCCTATCTACCATCTAATTGGGTGTAATTACTACAGATCTTATCTCCTTTTTTAAAATTAATTAATTAATTTTCACCTTATAAATTTTATTTGCTAGTCTTCTAGATTATTCTAGATATATTCATTATGTACCCCATTAAAGCATTGGAGATGATATTCCCTATAATTACACGGTGTGTGTTAGATGAGAGATTATACACACTTCGAGCATATCCATGCTTGAAGAGCTTTAGACACCCACAATAATGGAGGAAGCTTCCACCACTTTAATCCCATATATATGTTACATCATCAATCATGTTTCCCTGAGTCTAACATAAAAGTAAAACATACTAATCATACTATATTTCATATATTACTTTCAAGAAAATTTCTTTTCTATTTGAATTGTTTCATCAAAACGAATCATATCTTAATATCAACTAGGATTTTGTAATACGCAATTATGCTGATGTGTGTTAGATGATAGATTGTACACACTTAGGGATCATATTCCCTATAATTATGTGATGTGTGTTAGACAAGAGATTATACACGATATATCCATGCTTGAAGAGTTTTAGACACCCACATTAACGGGAAAAGCTTGCACCACTTTAATCCCATATACGTAACATCATCAATGATGTTTTCTTGAGTCTAACATGAAAGTAAAACATACTAATCATATTATGTTTCATGGGCAATTCTATGGTACCCCAAAAAAAAGGGGGTATGGTACCCACTAGTAGGTAACCTGCTATACCAGGTTATCTTTTTCTCATATTTGACAGTTTCATTCTCATATTGTGCAGTTCCAACATCACATGTGATAGTTCTTTTCTCACATTTGGTGGTTCCCTTACTTTTTTCCTCACCGTTAACGGTTCCATCCTCACATTGTGCAGTTCCAACATCACATGTGACAGTTCTTTTCTCACGTTTGGTGGTTCCCTTACTTTTTTTCTCACATTTGATGGTTCCATCCTCACATTATGCAGTTCCAATATCACATTGCAGTTCCAATATCACATGCGACAGTTCTTTTGTCACATTGGGTGGTTCCCATACTTTTTTCCTCACATTTAACGGTTCCATTCTCACATTGTGCAGTTCCAACATCACATGTGACCGTTCTTTTCTCACATTTGGTGGTTCCCTTACTTTTTTTCTCACATTGTGCAATTCCGAAATCACTTGCAACAGTTCTTTTGTCACAATGAGTGGTTCCCTTACTTTTTTCTCACACTTGACGATTTCATCCTCATATTGTGCAGTTCCAACATCACATGCGATAGTTCTTTTCTCACATTGGGTGATTCCCTTACACTTTTCTCACATTTGACAATTTCATCCTCATATTGTGCAGTTCCAATATTACATGTGAGAATTCTTTTGTCACATTGAATGGTTCCCTTACTTTTTCTCACATTTGACGATTCCATCCTCACATTGTGCAGTTCCAACATTACATGCGACAGTTCTTTTCTCATATTAGGTGGTTCCCTTACATTTTTCTCACATTTGACGGTTTCATCCTCACATTATGCAGATCCAACATCACATATGACAGTTCTTTTCTTACATTTGGTGGTTCCATTACTTTTTTCTCACATTTAACGGTTCCATCCTCACATTGTACAGTTCCAATATCACATGTGACAGTTTTTTTCTCACATTTGGTAGTTCCTTTATTTTTTTTTCTCACATTTGACGGTTCCATTATCACATTGTGCAATTCCAATATTACATTGTGCAGTTCCAATATCACATTTGACAGTTCTTTTGTCACATTTGGTGGTTCCCTTACTTTTTTCTCACATTTGACGGTTTCATTGTCATATTAAGTAGTACCAGCATCACATGTGATAGTTCTTTTCTCACGTTCGATGGTTCCCTTACTTTTTTCACACATTTGACGATTTCATCCTCACATTGTGCAGTTTCAACATCACATTTAACAGTTCTTTTTTCACATTGGGTGGTTCCCTTATCTTTTTTCTCACATTTGACGGTTTCCATTATCACATTGTGTAGTTCCAATATTACATTTGACAGTTTTTTTATCACATATAGTGGCTCCTTTATTTTACTTTTTTTCTCACATTTGATGGTTCTATTATCATATTAGGCAATACCAACATCGCATCTGCTTTATTTTTGTCACATGTGATAGTTCTTTTGTCATATTGGGTGGTTCCCTTACTTTTTTCTCACATTTGACGGTTCCATTCTCACATTTTGCAATTCCAACATCACATGTGACAGTTCTTTTCTCACATTTAGTGGTTCCCTTACTTTTTTCTTACATTTGACGGTTCCATTCTCACATTGTGCAGTTCCAACATCACATGTGACAGTTCTTTTCTCACATTTAGTGATTCCCTTGCTTTTTTTCCTCACATTTGACGGTTTCATTCTCACATTGTGCAGTTCCAACATCACATTTGACAGTTCTTTTGTCACATTCAGTGGTTCCCTTATTTGTTTCTCACATTTGATAATTTCACTGTCACATTGTGCAATTTCAACGTCGTATTTGACAGTTATTTTGTTACATTCAGTGGTTCATTTATTTGTTTTTCAAATTTGATGGTTCCATTATCACATTGTGCAGTTTCAATATCAAATTTGACAGTTCTTCTGTAACATATAGTGGTTCCTTTATTTTTTTCTCAAATTTGATGATTCCATTGTCATAGTAAGCAATACCAATATCACATCTGACCATAATTTTACATTTGGATCCATCACTAGAGTCACTTTTTCACTTACTAATAACCGCTCATCACAATAGTAATTTTTTAAAAGTTATTAAAAAATTTAGATCTAAAATCTTAAAAAAAAAAAAAAATAAATATAAAAAAAAAAAAAAAAAAGCATCCCAAGAAATTAGCCTAACCACAATAATTACTTTTGTCACATTCGGTGGTTCCTTTATTTTTTCTCATATTTGATGGTACCATCCTCACATTGTGCAAGACCAACATTACATGGAACTGTACTTTTGTCACATTTGGTGATTCCCTTTTTTTTTTTTCACATGTTTGATTATTCCATTATCACATTAGGCAGTACCAACATCACATTTAATCGTACATTTCTCACATTCGGTGGTACTTGAATTTTTTCCTCACATTTGACAGTTCCATTATTACATTGGGCATTACCAACATCAAATGTGATTGTACTTTTGTCACATTCGGTAGTTTCCTTATTTTTTCACATTTGATGGTTCTATTGTCACATTGGGCAGTCCTAACATCACATTTGACCATACTTTTGCCACATTCGGTTGTACTCATATTTTTTTCTCACATTTGATAAGACCATCCTCAAATTATGCAGTACTAACATCACATGTGACTGTACTTTTGTCACGTTCAATGATTCCCTTATTTTTTTCCTCACATTTAATGGTTTCATTGTCACATTGGGCAGTACCAACATCACACATGACCATACTTTTGTTACAATCAATGGTTCTTTTCTTCTTTTTTTTACTCATATTTGACAATTTTGTCGTCACATTAAGCCGTACCAATATTACATATGGGCGTAGCCAACCCAACCCAATGCAATCGAATTATCTAATAATTGACAAATATATATATATATATAACAAAATTATCCCTAAAATCTCTAAAATTTCCGAAATACCCTTAAATATATGAAAATTACCAAAACACATCCGAACACTTAAAAATTACCAAATAACCCTGAAACTCTAAAAAATTATTGGGATATCATTAAAACCTAAAAAATGATTGAAATGGCCCTAAAACCTAAAAAAATGACTGAAATACCTTCTAAACCTAAAAAATTAATCGAAATACTTTTAGATACTTAAAAAATGATCTAAATGACCATGAAACCTAACAAAATGACTGTAATGCCCCCGAAACCTAGAAACTTAACAAAATACCTTTGAAACCTAAAAAATGACCGAATGACCCTTGAAATCTAAAAATGACCAAAATACCTCCTAAAACCTCTATTTGCAATACTAAAATGACAATAAAAATTTTATACAACCACTCTATTTGCTTGATTTGAAACCTGTTGATTTTAAAATTAATGGATTTAAAAAGCCTTGATTTGAAATCTATTGATTTTTAAATTCCTTGTTTGGGTCTTTTTATACAATGGAGGATTTGAAATTCCACTGTTTGGATACCTAAATTTGGATTTGAATTTGAATTTGAATTTAAAAATCAATAAAATATTTTTTCCAATTATTATTTTTTTTAAACCCACTATAGTTTAATTTTAGTAACATTTTTTAATAAATACATGAGCTAATAAAAAAGCCATTGATAATCCAATTGACAACATGATGACTAAAAATCTGTCATCATAGCCAACTAAATTTTTTTTTTTTGCAAACTATTGGCAACTAAAATGTTTTATATCAACATAAAGAGGGAACCCAAATGCATGAGTTTTTTCTCAACGTTTAAAATCTCAAACTAAAAAATTGTTTCAAAGTTCTTAACAGCTAAAAAGTTCTATTTCAACAGAGACAATAAAATATCCAAAATATATGTTTTTTACAGAAAATTCAAAGCAAAGAAGCCATTGATAGACCAATTGACAAGATAATGATTAAATATCTTCCATCATAGCCAACTAAAAAAATGTCTCGCCAACTCTTGCCAACTAAAATATTTTAGAGAGAGAGAGAGAGAGAGTACCCAAAATACATGGGTTTTTTTTAACAACATTCAAAATCCCAAGCTAAAAAATTGTTTCGAAGTGGATATTTTCTACTCTTTTTTCTTTGGCAAGGTTCAATTGCATAACTTATTGATACCAAATGTTGACGTGTTGTTGTGCAATAGGAGAATTCATCACTTTTCTCCTTCCTCAATCATAACTTCAACTGCATCATCCATATATTTTGCACCAACTCTAGGAGCTCTATTCCTCCCACACCCACACAAGATCTCAATGTCCTCCAATTGTCAATAACTTTATTTTTATATGCACATGCTTTTGTATTTTTCTAAGGAGAAAAAAGAAAAAAGCAATGGGTTAACTTAAATAAAATAAATTGGACAATAAAACAAAGGAAAGGGGAAAAAAAAAAGTAGGACATTATGTGATGATTGTATTAGTGATAAACTTATGTAGAAATGAAAGGCATTATGTATCTGCAAAATTTTCCCAAAACAATCTTTAAACATGGACAAAACTTGTTATAGCTTGAAAACTGCAATACCAAGAAGTAGTTAGCACACGGCCATATAGTTGAGTTAGCCCTGGAAAGTCATTCAATAGAACAAACATCACATATGACCCCTTCTCAGCCATTTATTTTAAAATATTTTGAAATTTTAAATTTCATATTTTGCACAATTGGTACATAAACTGATGTAATTTTTTTTTTTTTTTTTTTTTTTTGGCATTGATTGGGCAAATTTTGGGTGTTATAATATTTTTTCTCTCTTGATCTGAATGCTATGTGAAACCATTTTCCACAAGTTCATATACGAAAGGATAAATAATTCATTAGTTCTATTTGTATATGTCATAGATGGTCCAAAGAAAACATACCACCTACTTGCACTTGGAGCTAAATATAGTGTTTTTTACCTCATAATAACGATAACGTGAAATGATATACAACCCAGTTTCATGCACTACAAACAGGTCTCTTGTTGTAAAGTATCTAAAGGAAGCTGAAAAACTACAAAGAAATCCATTATAAGTATCTTGACTTCTACTTACTCTGCTACTTGCTCATCATAAGAAGGAAAAAAATCATTTACAAAGAAATCCGCTACAATGTGTTTCTTCACATCTATATTTGAATACCATCATGGCAATAATTGAAAAAGAGACAATCAAATGCATCTTGCAATTGGTCTACATGTCTGGATTATTCATTCCTAAGTTCTCAACATGGCAATTCTAACTTGTAGGAATTTCTTATTGTCCCTTTTGCAGCTCAAGTCGTAACTAAAGTATCTGCATTTACATGGTATAACTATCAACACTTAGAAAAATGAGATGTTCATAAGAGCACACCTCATTGCATAGAGAAATCTGGTAGTTTTCTGCACATCAAAGGGGAATTTATCAAATAAAGCATATAATAAAGACATTATGACTAAAGTGATAAACACAAAAGATTCATTTAACTCTTGTATTCCGGAATACAAGAGTTAAAAATAAATCAATATCCTAAAATTAATAACAAAATATTGATAAGTTTTTGATAAGGTCCAACTCAAAGATTCATGCCTTTTGACAGCAAGTTTTTTTCCAACTAATTTGTTAATTTATTTTTTTGATAAGTAATTTTATTGAAAAGTTTAACTAATTTATTATGTAGTTTCCTTTATAGGTAAGTTCTACACGCCTCTAAAGAGCGCCAAGTCAAGCACATTCGTGCTACACCATATTTCCAAAGGTCACAGGTTTAGCGTATTGTAACTAAAAGGCTACTATAATGGTTTATAAAAAAAAATTTGTGATCCACAGTGGCTTAACAATAGGTTGCTCACCAAATTAGTGACTTAACCATTGTCCTTCCTAAAGATCAACTATTTACAATATTTTAATAGTTGCAAGTCAGAACTATAACAGCCTAAATCTAAGAGTTAGCCATGGAGTACCACTGTACCAGGGCCATTAAGTTCAAAGCAATTTTTAACACTTTGCATAATGAAAGTACCTTTGAGAACTCCAGGAAATGAAGAAAGGCATCAACTTTTGGAGGTACAATGATATTAATCGTGTCAACCAGGTTTAAGACAAAAATTTCATGTATCAAGCATTTTCATGTTAAAAAATAATAATAAAAGAAAAGTAACAACAACAAATTAAGACGCAATTTGATGTATCTTATTTATACCTTTAAACTTGTGAACCAGATCAATACCGTCAACAACCCGAATTCATGAATCTGCAGATGTGATGAGAACTTTTGATGAACTACCTGGAGCAAACTGTTTAGATAAACTGATTAGCAGCTGAAAAGTATCAACCAAACTTGTCTCTCAAAGTAGGCATACAAACCATCTTTGCAAGTGAAAATCAGCTGAACAAGGAGAGAGTAAAATAGAAAGAAATCGGCAAGTTAATTGTAGTTGAATTTATAATAATCTCATAAAAAGTACAAGATGGTAGAGCCACCAGATTACCTGGAAACCAGATTTTCTTGTGATGAGATTTCTTCTTCTTGTTCTGCAGATTGATTTGCCTTTTTTGTTACAACTTATTCTCTGAAAGTATGAATAGATAAAGAAGTTATTAGCAGTTAGTGCACAAAAAACTTCACTAAACCAACCATGCACACACACAGAGCTTTCTAAACTAGTACTAGATGTGTTGTATAAACAGCAACTCCCCTTGTGTGAACCAACTAGTGCACCCTTCAGAAACCAACAAATTTCTTAAGCCAATTGAGGAATTGTATTTTATATAACTTGAACTTTAGTCTTTGATATCAATAGTATTCATGATACAAATTTAGTGTAGAAGTCACCTGACTGTATTGGCAAACAGAGCAACTATTGCTTCCATTTAATGAGAGGCAAATCTCATGGATATAAACCTCAAGAGTTCTTTTGCATTTTGCATAATTGTCCTCATATTCTGAAGTCCTAGATGAAAATTACAGTGCAAACATTATTGTACCCATTAATATAATATTTATTGCGAAAATGCAAACTATTTAAGTTCTCTGCTTTTATGAATTAAAGCATCATTTTTTCTTCTTCTTTTTGCTGAATTACTACGTCTTTTAGGAGTTAGGACAGCCTGTTTCTATTTTTTATGGAAGAAAGATATTGTAAGTCTCTAGAATTATTACTATTTTCACACCAAGGTTCCATAAGTTCTTATTTTGACTATTTATTATCATTTTCAAAGGTTTACATATGGAAACTATGATGATGATGATCATAATAGTCATCATGATAGTTTCCACGTGTAGACCTTTGGACCAATAAAGCCTATTTCTCTAAAAACACTAAGAACACGAGTAAATTATTAACATAGAATACTAGACATGATTTTCTTTCTTTTCCAAAAGAATTAAGACATTATCCTCAAGCTCAAATGCAAAGCTCAGCCAAGCATGGCAAAGCATAGCTATTGCCATGACAAGAAGCCAACCGAATCCAAATACATCAAAAACAGTACAATGGCCTATTAAATAACTAAGGAAAGGAAACATTATGCATAGAGGAAAAAAAATTAAATAAATAAACAAAAGCCCTTTTTGGCATTTTTACAAACATGTATATGCATAAGCACTCTTATAATAAAAAATTAAAAAAAAAAAAAAAAAAAAAAAACCCAAAATTTAAATGCAAAAAATTCCTCCATCCTGAATCCTATTTACTAACTCAATCACAATTCAACATTATCTTCTCACATCATAAAATCCAAGAAAATCGAAAGAAGAAAGAGAGGAAAAGAAGCTTATGGCATGTACATGTCAAATATCAATTACATGGCATAAATTTCTATTATTAATTGAATTGAAAAAACCAAAGAAATTTTTTTCCCCAAACAAATACATGACCTACAAAGAATTAAAGAACTCGTATTTTGCCAATTTAGAGGCAGGGATCTAGACTTAGAAATACCAACCTGAGAATTGTTAGAGTTGGAAATTTCTTCTGCTGGATATGGATTTGTTTTTTGGAAGAACGATTTTTTTGCCATGAACGCAAGAGCAAAATCTGAGAAAGGAAGAAGAAAGAATCGGAGAACCAAAGGAATAAGAAGAGAACGCAAGAGAAAGAGAAAAAGCTGAGATAGGAACCATCTGAAATTTTTTTAGTTTACTTTATATACACTAACCTCCTTTACCAGTAACAGGTTTCCATTAAAATTAAATGAATGGCCAGGATTAAAACAATGATAAATTAATGGTTTGGATTAGGAAGGGTACCGTACCCCCTAAACAAATAGGGGTACCGTAGAATGACCCTATGTTTCATATGTTACTTTCAAAAAAGTCTATCTGAATTGTTTCATCAAAACGAATCACATCTTAATATCAACTAGAATTTGGTAATACGCAATTATGCTGACATGACTTAAGATTCCACAAGTTTATCCCTAAAATTATGCAAATTGTTAAAACGTTTATCACACCTAACTTAAACTCCCAAGCATAAACTAAATAGTCCAAGTCAGGTAATCAAATTTGTCTTCTGAGAACCCAAAAAAAAAAACAATGTCAAACTTCTCATGCATCTATCTTCAAAAACCAGTGAAGCGACAATTTGGACTATTTTGAACGAGAAGTTCGGCAAGATATTCGTTCGGCTTGTTCACCTAAAAAAAAAAAGAAGAAAGAAAGAAAGATTCGGAGTTGTTTCCATGCATGTATGAGAATGCTTCTTCCTTATATTTGGTCCATCAATAGAACATTAATTTATGCCATTTTGGTCATCTAGATTATAGAAATTATCCCCAACTAGTTTAAGAAATTTCAATTGGCAACAAAGTTACAGCTTACAAGTACTTTATAGATTCCTTATGCCTTGATGATATGACCCAAACGTGGATGGAAGAAAACGTAGTGCTGTTTCTTTTTTCTTTCTAGGCTCGTGGGTCCAAAAAATTCGGCCAAAAAATAGAGTATTATATTCAATCACATCCTTGGGGAATAAAACCATTACTCTATAAATTACTGTCTCGAAAATACAACTACCACATCAAAAAAAACAGTTGAATAGCGACACAAAATGTTCGGAAGTACTCATCATCTTCATCATTCCAAGCACCATCACCATCACCATCATGATCATGGTTGGAATAGGAGTACCTCAGATGATAACCAAGTTTATCAAAACACAATTTCTGAAGTTATGACTGAAAGCCTCAATATTGATCGTCCTCAATACCCAAAAGTCCAACAACATGTGACATACAATAATGATTATGAGGAGGAACGTGTTACAGAGGCCCCAAGAAGGGTGCGACTTGCAGAGTACGAGTATGCTCCCCAATATGCCAAACCTAGTGGTAATCACGTTCATGAAGCTGTCGACCAAGAAGCTGAAGAATTTATCAAACTTGAGCACAAAAAGTTTGAAACGAGCAAGATGATGTCCATGAGGTCTCGCTGAGTGATAACATTTATAAGGTTTATACAGCATTAATTTGTGTGCATGCAATTTGCTGCAAATTATCTATAGCTTAAATAATGCATCAAATTGCCTTTTATTTTTATTTTTTTGACATTATTATGTCTCATATGTACTGGTGAAATACTTCCTAAAAAAGTGCTTTGTGTTTTGTGTTTTGTGTTTTTTACTTTTTTTTTTTGTCCCCTCCTTTTTTCATGTCAAATATTTTCATCAAATTACTGGTTGAAGATTTTGAACAAACACATCTATGTAGCACGAATAACAAATTTATAATCATAAAGAGCATTGTAGCACAATTAGTACTTTTTAGTATTTCCAATAAAGATATTTAGAGGTTCAAATTCTTGTCCCCAATTATCAAATAATTAAAACCAAAATATATATCAATAAAAATTTTCTTACTAAACCTTTCTTTCTTTTCTTTTCTTTTTTTAATAAAAAAAAATAGGTGAATTACATTTCTGTAATTTAACTCTATGACTAAAGTTCGTCTTGTTTGATTTGTGAATTACCATAAAGCTTGACTTGTTTGATTTGTGAAATTTCCTTTAAAAGGAAGAATTTGATAAAATTTAGTTAGGGTTTGGATTGACCTATTCCATGTGACAAAACATGTGTCAATAAGGGTTTTTGTAAGAGTTTTTATGTTAGGTAAAAGTATACCAAAGAGTTGCTTGAAGATATCAAAGAATTGAATGTTTGGTAGAGCAAAATCAGGATTCTCTTGAACGATCATTAAAGTCAAATAAAAAGTTCACAAGATGCTTGACATTCGCTTGAGTGAGATGATAGAATCAGTCGTCTCCATTCTTCTAGAAGTTATATTCAAACCAAAGTTTAACCTATCGATATATGCCCTTTGAAGCACATTTTCATAACAAGAAGGTTGCCATACAAGAATATCTAGAGTGACTTTCTCCAAGAAACTATTTTTATTTGGAATAATAATAATAATAATAATAATAATTGTGGGAATAAATAGGCCGAGTTGGAATATTGGGTTGTGGGCCTTGTCCGAGGATGTAGGATAACTCAAGGAGGGTTGAATAGTAAGATAAGCTTGTATAGCAAAGGGACGAGGACAAGGACAAGTAATGACGAACAAAGGTTGTCTCCCGAGGATCCAAACTTCCTTGGGAAACGTTGTGGGGGGATCGAAGCCCGGTTGCCTAGAAGATACCATGCAAGGGAGCACCATACAAATGATAAGTCTTAGATAAAAGAGTCAATAGTGAACTAGGAAATATTTGAAAAGAAAGTTGCTACCACCACATTAAATATTCTGCATCTAACCATCTGATCGCATTTATGTAGAAATGATGCCTAAACAGTGACGTTGAGCCTTACAGCTATATACAAAGGTTCCAGGAGAGCTCTAATGGGATAAGCATCCAAAAGATCACTTACACAATCAACAGATGGAAGGCTGTGATTGAAAGGGAGTAAAACTATATAAAGAAAGGACCCCTATGAGAACTGGGGCATGTAATCACAGAGAAAGAAAGAAAAACAGGAGAAAGAGGGAGAGAGAGAATATCTTGTACTTAAAAAAACTTGAGTGAATATGAGAACAGTTGATCCTCGGATTTGACCAAGGAGCATTATTCCCTTTTAAACTGTGTTTTCTTATCTTTTTGGCATAAGTCCAATCCCTTGTGGCCCATACATGATTTGCTAAGTATTACCTATAAAATCCACTCTCTAACAAAATATATTGCTTTGGGCTCGTTGGACCATCACCCATTACTAGTGGGCTGAGGGTCAAAAGCAAGTCCTTACAATAATAATAATAATAGTAGTAGTAGTAGTTGATTTAGAATATGACATTCTTTTTCATGTTATATATTAAAATATTATTATATGTAATTAAAAAGATTACTAATGTTTTTCTCAAAAAAAAAAGATTACTAATGTGATAAATACAATTATTTTTTATATTAATTATTTAATTATAATAAAGTTTTGATGTCATTTTTCTAAGATTTATATGTATGAGAAACAATTGATTTGAAATATGGTATTCTAAGTCAAATTTAGTTACTTTTGCGACAGTTGAAACAAAGTCCAACAAAAAGAAGAAAATTTTAATTACACACAATTAAAATATATATATTTATATATATATATATATATATATTTGCATTTCTATTTACCAAAACAATATTTGCATTCCTAAGTAGGCATGAAAAATGCCTATCTATATTAGTTACTATATCATTCAATTTTTAAATTTTTAAATACATATAGTTTGATCAAATCACTATATTATTTTGTCTATAAACATAGAACGTTAAATATTAAAATTTTGTACAAGAAAAATTATTGAAATATTGGAGGAAATTAATAATAAAATGAATCGTACATCGTTGCGAGAATTTGTCTAGTTTAAACAAAAAGACAAATCTAGCTATGTGTGTATTCGATCTTGTTAGCGTAGTGGATTGTTCAATATGTAAATAGAACTTTTGTCCAAGGCATATTTTTACATGTGAAAGGTTTTGAAGATGCACACTCGGATGCTTGGGATGCTTGTCCAGATTCAAGAAGAACCATCACTGGCTATTGCGTATTCTTTGATTTCACGGAAATCAAAGAAGCAAAAACACTATTTCTAGGCCAATAGCATAAGTTGGGTATAGGTGTATGGTAATTGTTGTTTACAAGATTACATGGATTTTGTAGGTGCTTAGGACTTAAATGTTATTCATGACATTCATAAAAATAAAAATAAAATGTTGTCCATGCATGACAAACTTGCATTATTCTTCAATGACAGTCAAGTTGTTTTACATATAGGGGAAAATCCAGTCTTTCATAAACGTATGAAACATATAAAAATTGATTGCCATGTGGTAAGAGATAAAATACAAGCTGAAGTGATTAAATTGCTTCACATCAATACACACTATTAGTTGGTAGATTTGTTAACAAACGCATTAAACTCTAATCAATCTTCAGCCCTTCTTATTAAGATGGGCATCTGTAACCTTTCACCGTAAGGGGAGAGTGTCAAAGATTAAGATAAAAGAAGAAGAAAGAAGAGAAAGCTGTGAAGAAAGAAGAACAAGCCGCCTCTATAGCAAACGACAGTAGTTTTGATGGCTATTAATGTGTATAGCTGTAAGCCATTAATTAGTTAAGTTCAATAGTTAGTTAAATTATTTTTCTGCTTTTCCTTGTAACTAATTCTGTATATAAACAAATATCTATAACAGTTTTCATTCAAGTTTTAATTGATTTTATTTCTTTTAGATTATGGTTCTATACATGTGATTATTCTAAATCTAATTCTATGTACAAAGTGCTTGGGAGTCTAGAGGGGAAAGGGTTTGAGCTGCGGGGTTAGTAGCATGTTGTAATTATTTCTCAAAAAAAAAAAATTCTACGTCTTGGAATTTAATGAATTGTTAACTTTAGGAATTAATAATAAAAAAATAAGACACAGGTAGTATCTAATGTTAAATCATATTTTTGAAATTTAATATTTTTTACTCTTTAAAGCATTAATAAAAATAATCATTAAGAAGTGGACATATTGAATTGAAATTCTGTTATATTTAAAAAATTATATAAATAAAAACACTTTAAAAGCATTGGATAAATTTTGATAATAATACTACTCAAATTATTATGCTATTTCATGAATGTCATGTGTAAGATTTTGAATGATAACTTTGAAAGATCCGGGTTCTTGAAGGGAGTCACTTTCGAAACTCACTGGTTAATGGATGACTGGTGTTTATCACTGCACGCCTACAAAACAAAATCTGAAAGCGCTAAAAGAAAGGATTAAAAGCCAACTGTTAAGTCTTGAATTAGTTCAATGGTTAAAAAATTTTGCAAAAAAGGATCAAATGAATGTGAGTTAGGGAAAGGGTGTGATCTAACATGGCTAGAGGCATTTAATTTTAATGGGCAACCCGCATGTATAACTCTTCCTTTCAAATACTAACTTGTTTTCCTTAAATAAATCAAACTGATGATGATGTGTCTAATCTTTTAATCTTTTGCTTTACATCAATAAAAAACTAGTATGTAATCCATACTTTCACATAGGAAAGATGAATTGTAATGATGCTATTGATGTTAATTTGGGTTATTATATATATAGGACATTAGTTCGACTAGAATATTTGAAGATACTAAAATGATATTTTCTTGCAATTTTAATGATATTGGTTATGCTATAATTTTGAAAATCATTGTTGGATACTACATATATAATATCAATTCATTATCATTGTCCGTGAAATTCTACTAAATACAACACAAAATAAAAGAATAAATATGTTCAATAGTATCTCCTAAATTGATTGGGAATAGGTGTATAGGATCATTTAGCTCATTTACAATTTGTTACATTCAAGATCTTCACATACAAAATATCTAAATAGAAACAGTATTAAAAATATATTCATTAATTCAAAAAAAAAAAAAAAAGCAAAAATATGAAGAATTTAATTTGTATGAAAAGCTAACAAAGGCAAAATCTAATTTTGATTCTAATCAAATTTTATTTAAGATTTGGTTTTATATATATTACCTAGGTTTATTTATATTGGACTCCTCGTTTTCTACATTGAATTAACTCACTTGATACAAAACTTAAAAAAAAATTAGATTAGATGGGACACATGGTGCAAAATTAAACTTTAATTGAAATCCAATTTTTACACTAAATTAACTCACTCGGCACAAAAATTATAAAACTTAGATTAGATGAGACAAATGATGCAAAATTAGACTCTAATTGAATTACAATTTGAAATCTAATTGGATTTTCTGTTAACTTTACCTATATATATATATATATATATTTATATATATTAGAAACTTAAGTGGCCTATAAAAGGTAGAGAAATTATTCTCTCACACTTGTTGGTGTACATTTTGTACACACGTCCATAATTTTACGCGCAGTGTCTATATATTTTTTTTAAGACAAAATTTAGGTACAGTACCTTAAGTGCTATTCTTTAAGTTCCCATTTTAAGATTCAGTTACATGGTCACTTAACTAAAAAAATATACTTCTATTCATTAAAAAAAAAAAAAAAAATTCACACGATAGAATCTTAAGAGGAAAACTTAAGGAATAGCACTTAAATATTGTTCCCAAGTCTTGCTTCTTTTCTTCTTTTTTTTTATATTAATGTCCACATTTAAAACATGAAATAGTTGATGCATTCGAATAATATAAAATAAATAAAGTGTGTATGAAAATCAATGCCCTTGAAAGAGTGGCAAGCCCACATGTATAAGTATAGCTCTTCCTTTCTGTTAAATTTTAAACCACAATCACACCTTCCATTCCAAACTACAATTCCCATTTTATTTCTTAACCCCCATAAAAATATATTACCTGGGTTTGGACCGTGATTTGAAGCCGAGAAGAGACGATTACCTTTGCAATGGGTGATGGATTTTTTCCCAATAAACTAAGCCTTTTGAGGTTTCGGCATGGACTTTCATTGCTATCCGAAACTTGCTGTAAATAAGGGAATTAATTGTAGGACCCAATCTGCATGGGTGAAGTGTAATGGATCATAAAGCCTAAAATAGTTTGTGGGTCCTTTAGCCCATTTAGGTATGGGTCTTTTAGCCCAATTAGATTTGTGGAAATTGGAAACCATAAGGCCCGGCTTGAATTGCGTCATCAAGCCTAGATTGAATTGCTTGGCTTTAGATATGCGGGTCATTTTTACCCGACTTGGAGTTTTATTGAGTTATTTCACTTAAAGGCCCAACCCTCTTGGACTAGTGCTTTGGGTCTTTCGGCCTTTCATGTATTCAACCCACCCATTTTTAGTGCTGCAACGTTAAAACTAAAAAAGGAATACTGAACACATTAATTTTATTCAACAAGAAATATTAATAGTGCCCATTTTATTTTATTCTCTTTATTCATAGGAAACTTGGCACAAGATCCCCCTTTTTTAACTCTATATCCTCTTGGTACTTGTAGGTGTATTAAAAAAAAGTATGGAAATCAATTTACACTTCTTATGTGTATATTCTTTTTACACATTTTTCATTTTTAACCATCAAATTCCAACATTTGTTATACCTTAATTTAAAGCTCAAAGAGGAGTTCAAGAGAGGTGTAAATATTTCAAGGAAAGCAAAATTATTTCAATGAAAGCAAAATTGTCACATAACTTTCTCTAATTTTGCTCAAAAAAAATAAAAAGATGACAAAAGGAAAAGTACACTAGAGAAAAAATAAAGCTGAAAATTTCAGGGTATCCATCCAACAAAGCCAGTAATTCTTCTTCTAGTCCATAGAGCGACAAATAGGGCATGTAGTATGCTTGTTATCGAACCACTTCTCTAAGCAACCTTTGTGGAAAAAATGCTTGCAAGACAATTCACTCACTTCCTCTTCAGCTTCAAATCTACATAGACACACACAACATTCCATTGTGCACCCATTACTACTACTACTAGCACAAGTTCCACCTCTAATTTTACTTGTGCTGCCAAGCTTAATGGACCTGTTTTGGCACAAAGACTTGAACTGGGTTATTGAAATGCGTCTCTCCCTTGCATTTTGAGCACACCCATCTGGGTCTTCCTCTAAATTTGAAGGATTTTGATCACTAGCAGTAGCACCCGTCACTTGGAGCAAAGACCTCACCATGTTCTTCAAGAAAGCCACTGATAGAACTGTGTTCATTACTAGCACAGGAAGTACTCCCTCAGCTGGACTTGGAAAGTTTGAGAGCCCCATATCTTTCTCTGTGTTCCCAAAAAATCCCACAAAAATAGCACAAAAATTTTGCTATAAACTTGTGGTGGAAGAGTTTGTAGCAAAATTTGCTTCCAATTCCAAATACACTGCTCACTGCCCAACAACACACTTAAAGACTTCACCTACATTTATCAACTTGGGCTTAGCTTTATATATACATAGAAGGAGCTGATTCTAACCACGAATGTGTGAACCAGGGTTAATGAGCTAACCATGATGGGTCAATGTTACATGTGGCAGTAGAGCAACACGTGTAAGTTCAGAGTAAGATAATGATTGATGATTGATGATTACATTTACGACAATGAGAGAAAATGCGTTGGAAAAATCGGTTGTGGTGGCGTTTTCAATTGGAACGAAGGGGTTAAATAAGAGAGAGCCGCGTGTCCGCGGAGTTTGTGCTGGCCAATTAGGTGGCGCCTTTTGGAGTGGTTGATCACCTTTCATCTTGGGGTTGGAATGGATGGAACCTTCTTGATTCCTTAGTGACACATATAAGGTCATGATTTTTTTGAGAAAACGTAAAAGCTTTATCTAACACCGCGTATGAGTAATCTTCTCGCTTCACATGATATTTGGCAAAGTTTTACCATTTGAATAGTGACACTTGGACAAATATGCCGTGCTTATAAATTTATAATGATAGTCTCATCAAGACTCCGACAATATACGTGATATTACTTTTACTGTTATGTAATGTGAATTTGATTGTCGTGCTTATAAAGTTATAATGATAGTCTCATCAAGACTCCAATAATATACGTGATATTACTTTTACCGTTATGTAACGTGAACTTGATGAGCGCAGAGTGAATATCCATTTTTTAATATTTATAAATAATTTTAAAAAAAATCTTTATAATTTATCTTTACCCATTTATAGGACTTATGAGTGAAGTGACTTTATTAGGCCGTGAGGATCTATGTCGGTAGACCGAAAGAATGGTCTACTGCCCACCTTTGAAATCAAAGCTTTAGTGGGGCCCCAAGTTGAAGTGAATTTGAAATGGTCTACTCTATGATCATCAAAGTCATCAAGTTGACACAAACCAATTTTATTTGATGTTTTTTTCTTCCTTTATATACTCCATAATTTAAGGAATCTTTGAAAAAAAATATATAAAAAAAATTATGGAGCTCGAGTCAGACAATCCTAAAGTCACATCAAAGAAACGTATTCAGATTCCTAAAATTATGGTATATTAAAAAAAAATCCATCAGATTAAATTACCTTTTGTCATTTTGACTAGAGCTTCCAAGTTATTTACTTTAAGATTGACTTATGCAAATTTTTTTTATATATAAGTTAAATATGTAATGCGTAGTTTAAACTAGGGATTTTTTTTTTTTTTTTTCCTAATTGGAGATTTAGTAGATAGATCATGGATGATTAATGATTTGAAGTTTAGATGACTATATTGGAAATACTAAAATATATCAATTGAAATACAAGATTATTATTAACATTTAAACTAGGTTTTGAGTACCCTACGTTTGCTAGAACTATATTGTCAAAATTTGAAGGAAAGTTTCCCAACTCTCAAGTCATCCAACTGATTGGATAAACCAGAACAGATTTAAATACATTTGATTTTTTTTTTTTTTTTTTAATGGAACAAATACATATGAGTTTTATTGGAAAATATTCATCAAATGTTCTATTTTACAAATGTAACAATTAATATAGTAATATCATGTTAGAACTTAGAACTTAGAATCCATTCTAATTTCTAAGTCCTAACCGCCGTAGTTGTCACCACCAGCCCACCATCATTTGGTGACTACTACTACCAAAATTTTCACTTTAACCAAAATTTGGCAAATCATTTTCCAGGTTTGAATCAAATAATGGAAAATAAATCATTTTCCCTTAGAAGTGTCATTTCATTTCTGGTATTCTTCTCAAAAAAATTGGTACGAGGATGAGATGGCTAGCTCCAAGTTGTCGAACCCTGACAAATTAGGGAATCAAGATATCAACTATGTTGCTTTTTTTTTCTTTTTTGAGTAAAACATATGTTGTTTTTCATTTAAAACATATGGGTATCATTTTTTCCCCCAGACACATTATACCAAGAATCTACTTGCATACTCTTGGGTTCAGTTTAGTATTGGAGCATTTAATGGTAGACCACACAACTGGTCCTATGGAGTCACAAAACCATGTGAAAACATGAATTTCCAGTAGCCCTATCCTCAATCACACAGCATGCCCCAACCTCAATTCTTAGGGAGCACATTTTGCCCAGAATGGCCGTTGAAGTGTGAGTTTTTCCAATAAAGAAAAAAATTATGTAAGTGGGACTATTAGTTAGAGACATTGTAGCATTATTAGGTAACATTAAGTGCAATTCATGATTCATACAAGCAAAGATACAAAAAAGAGATTAAGAGACGAGAATGTGTGATGCTTTGCTAGTTGATTTGAGGAAGCCTTAAATGTGTTTTCTTATTTGGTCATGCTTCCATATAATTATTTAATGGTGAACACAGAATCTCTCTCTAGGCAAAGCATTTGATTTTGGGGTATCAACATTTTAACCTAGCACAATTGGTCCTCAATTTTCTAGCTTCCAATCTGACTGCCTATTTGCCAACCTGCCCATATAACCCAAATGGTGACTGATACGGTATTTAAAACCTTGCTCCAAAAAGCCTCCAGTCGACACTAATATTCTATATGACTTTCACCTTGTGTTTAACTAAGATTTGAAAATTGCAGTTCTCAACAAATAATGATACAGGTAATAATAATGAATTTTACTAATTTATGTAAAATCTAAGCAGGTGTTGTGCTTGTAGTACAATCAGCTTCTGTTATTGCTGTTCCCTAATGAACTGTGGAATTGGAAGAACCAATTCCCATTGCTTTAAAATATTGATTCTCCGCCTTTGACAACCGATCTTGGAACATTGTCCACTCCTTTCTACACCTCTCCCTAACCTGGCACAAGTGAAATATAAACATTGTCAGCACAATTCATAAACAAATAGCTGATTTATTAGAGAGAGAGAGAGAGAGAAAGGAGAGTGATGCAAAAAACTAATTATAATGTGAAAAAAGCTCTACATACCCCTTGCCATGGTTTCTTCCCATCATGTGATTCTCCCTACCAAAAGAATTAAATAACTAAATATTAGTTTCTCATTCCAGAATGTTTTATTTCTATAGAGTAATAAAATATTGAGAATGTAAGGTTGCCAATGATTTCTGTTTTACCTGGCTCCCAAGTGAGGGAACAGTTTGGTGAACAATCCACTGGGAATCTACAACTCCTATCTTCTCGTGTGCAGGCTGTTTTCGTGAAAGCAAATAGCGTATTTTAATAAAGAATTGCATTGCAATCACTCCAAGAATTAATAAATAAAGAAGAAAGCAGAAAAATCAAAAGGTAGGTCACTCACCTCTACACATTTTCTAAGGGCAAAGTCAAGACCCCACCCATGGACCAAGTCATTCTGCAATTCAACGAAGTAACGCAAACTTAATATAGTGCAGAAGGCTAGAAAAACAATTGAAAACCACTAATTTCTAAATTGGGATATAGTAGAATGCTCAATACCTGAATCAAATGCCACACACAGCGCCATGCATCTCGGGAGAACACTGGAGCCATGATTTCCACAAACCTGCATTAATGAAGGAAACACAATGGAAGATCTATTAAATTTAAGCATCAGATAGAGAAGAACTTAGAACCATAGCGTATAAGAAAACTTTTCACATACGCTGCACAGGGAGGCAGATGTGGGTCAGAGCACCAGCCCGGTTTCTCGTCTGTCTCTCTGGTAGAAATTAATTTGGAAAAAGAATATAAAGGTTAATTTGTCTCTGATAATTAATCTGAAATAACGGACTTTCAATAAATGGGTCCCATTGTTCTTACTTGTGAACTTCTCGATCGCCTCTTCTCTTTGTCATTTGCCATGTTAATCCTTTATTAGGTTCCAAACCAGGCTGTGAAATCTCCAAGCCATGCTTCCTTACTAATTTTATGTATCTGAAATTAAATTTTAAAAGGGGCATAAAAAATTATCTGGAGTACACTGAAAGAAAGTTATCATGAAAGAGTTTTCATATCCAACTCACTCTTCTGCATTAAAATGCTCAACTCCCAGGTCTTCATCCCAGATAAATATGTAGTCATATTGGGCCACTATAGCAGGATGCAGAAATCGTTTGGCATACCACCTTGTACAAAATTTTCAGATGGTAAAAATTAGAGGCATAAATTAAAGAAACCACCTAAGCCTACCGAGCAAAAGCAGAATGAGAACTTGTCATATAAATAATACATAAAAACCTAGCAGCAGTTACTTACCATTTAGTCTGCTTACGAACGCTCACATGAATAGCCTGCTTTGACCACTCAAACTCATCCCATTCAGTTGTTCGGCCATCATAATGAAATAGAAGGATTGTAAAGTTTCCCGAAAACTGCCAGAATAACATATTCAGTCACACACACATAATTACACAGAAAAAGAAACGCGAGAGAGAGAGAGAGAGGAAGAGAGAGGGAGAGACCTTTTTCACTGCCGCGTCAATATTCATTCTCTGATCATAACCAACGGTGAAGGTTACAAGGTACTGTGGTTTGCTTTTTAAGTCCTGTAAATGCCAACTTGATCACTCCATGTTTTTAAAATGTTCTAATATTCCAACATCAGATGTCATTCAATTACAGGGGGTAAAAAAAAAATCAACAGAGGCGTTAAAGCATCAGTGTCACAACATCAGTGGCAAATTTTAGGATTCCTCAGCACCGGAGAGAGAGAGAGAGAGAAATTTTTTTTATTATTGTCTGTTAGAGTTTTCACTGGAACAATAAGTATTAGAATTATACTGGACATGAATGAATGCATTTTATCATCATGTATGAAATTATAACATAAAATCATTCTCTTCATTTTTTTTTTTAATATAAGTAATATCATTCTCTTTTTTCTTTTCTTTTTTTTTTTTTGATAGGTAAGAAAAAGTATATTAAAAAACTACTAGATGCAAAAAAGCACCAGCAGAACAGAATTACAAAAGAGAAGAAAAAGCAAAAACAAAAAAAGAGAGTTGAGTACACACAAAGAAATATGTAGGACTTCGTAAGTGAAGAGAATGATATTACTTATATATAAGTAATATCATTCTCTTCACTTACGAAGTCCTACATATTTCTTTGTGTGTTATATAAGTAATATCATTCTCTTCACTTACGAAGTCCTACATATTTCTTTGTGTGTACTCAACTCAATTCTCTAAATGATCAAAATTCATGTAATGCGACTAAATTTTATGCTGGCCCTTGACCTAAATAGTCCTCCTTTCTTCAGATTTGAGACCAGCTTTGTGAAATCTAAAAACATTATGACACCAAACACTGACATGGGGAGAGAGTTATATATGATAAAGCATTGATGAAGAAAATTATAGCTTCTATGTTATGGTCATACATAACACCATTAACACTTCTCACATGTAAAACAACTTCTCCACTTCATCCCAAGTCACAAATCCCAAAAAAACATTTGTTCACAAAAACACCATATTTTAATCAGTCTTCAATAATTTAATTTAGTTGGTCCAAACTAAATGACATTCTAAAGGTCGAGCCTTGTTGCGATAGCAAGTGCCTTCCATTAAAAAGCGACAGGTCACAAATTCGAGTCTAGGAATCAGCCTCTCCAATATATTGGGGGGGTAAGACTGGCTACCATGACCTTTCCTAGACCCCACAAAAGTGAGAGCTTTGTGCACTAGGTATAACCTCTAAACTAAATGGCATTCTAAAATTCTTAACTGCATCATATTCACATATGAATAAAAAAGTTGTAGGCATTGTACAAATTTTGTAACCACAAGGAATATTTAAGTTGCAGAAAAATACACACCTCATTAGGGTTACCCCACAATCTTCGCAGGTAGAAATCTGACTCAGCTGCAACAATTTGAGGAGGTAGTCTTTCGGCACCTCTAGGATTAGATGGAACCCAAATCTACAGCAGAATAATAAGTGAAGCAGGAAAAGTAAGTACAAAAGTATAGAAATGACCTATTTCTATTTCTTAAGAATTTGCAGTGCGCATTATTTCTAATTTCACCATGATCATACTTAACATGCATGTATTGAATAATGTAAAGCACACCGAATGATAAAAGTCATGGATGCATGACCCTTTTTTTAAGGTATCTTTTCCCTTAAAAGTGATTCCCTATTTTTCTCTTCTAGACTATTTCACCATTATATCCACTATCTTCACCTGGCCAGCCCTCAAAATCCAAAAGTTTTTTCTACTGCACTACTTGTTGATCAATAGTTGAAAGATGTCAACAGAGAAGAAAAAATTGGAT
Organism: Quercus tomentella; assembly: GCA_028535165.1. Lineage (NCBI taxonomy): Eukaryota > Viridiplantae > Streptophyta > Magnoliopsida > Fagales > Fagaceae > Quercus > Quercus tomentella. Next base: position 51,771,380 of record JAPQVY010000089.1, on the reverse strand, counting down.
GTTTGCATCATATAAATTACGATACCATATTATTCCAAGCAGTAAAGTTAAAAAGGTGTCACTTTAACATTCACAACAAATGGGTTCTTTGAGTTCTTTCCAGAAAACTCAGATCTCTCCAACTAAAAAGCATTCCCAAGAAAGTAGGAAAGTGCAAGAATCTCAAATGCGCTTATGGATCTGGTTCCAAAAATTATTGGATTACCTGTTAATTCCAGCAAAGTTCAAAACCAAGTAAAACCTGTAACCCCAGAAATTTCTGATAATGCTAGTATGAGAGGATGTTACCTTTGATGTATTGGTTACATTTTGAGCTTCAGTTGAGCGGCTACTAATACTATTCACAGGTTGCCAAGTCTTTTCATCGCCTGATTCCCTCACATGTAAGAGATCCATGGAAGGAAGAATGCTGGACGGGAGATTCAGCTGCAAAATTTACACAGTGAAAAATGTCCCATCATCTTGATAATAAAAAAATAAAAAAGATGAAGCACATGAATATATACCAGACAAAGAATTCTAAGTCTGTGTACCTTAGTTAATGACAATGTAGGAAATGATACTCCTATGAAGAAACCCAAAACTACACCAACAAAAGTAGTTACAATAAGCCTCATCGTCTCGTTTGGCTTTCTGCTAACTGCACTGCAGTGAAGAAGATTCATATATTATATAAAGAAACTTCTTATCATAACTTAAAACGCCTCTTAAATTTCTCAAAATATCTTTCTAGTGATATATGCCAGCAGTAATACTGAACCTGCGTGAAAGGATTCCCATTTTATTTACAATCTTGTGACTGTATATTCACCAAAAAAACAGCTGCAACAAAGAAAGCAGGGCAGCTGATCTGCATTATCTAACAAGTTTTGAGTTGCCAGTCCTCCATGAAAGTAACAGAGACCCTCATGAAAGGAACCAATACCTGCCATACATTTTTTATAAAAAGGAAGATAAGTTTAAGTATTGCACCATATGAATATGAACACTCTGTGAAAGATAAAACAAAATAATAGCAGCAGTAAAATTTCATCTAAGTGTGAATTAATTACATGGCATTTAATGGAGAAAAAAAAGCATATAAGAATACATACTTTTAGGTTGAAAAAATCTTATGAACTTTTGGGTGAACTTTTGGGTGGTACTCACAAGTGACAACCCAAAGTTGTTATCTAATGTAATTATATCACAAAGTTTGGAAGCTCATTTAAGTGCTCTTCTCACAACCCAGAGTTGCTACAGAACATAATTTTATCACAAACTTCAGAAGCTTATATAAGAAGCTCTCTCTCGCTCTCTGGGGTCTTGGTGTTTTGTAATCCCAAAACCTGAATAAGAAACATTAAATAGCAGTATAGCACTGCCGCACAGTTGCAAAACACTTCTCTTTGGACGCAAAAAAAGCAAATTCTACACTCAAGCCCAGCAAGTAGCCCTTGTTCAAACATAATATGAGTGAAACCATGAGCAAGTAACCATGTGTTTCTCCCTTATGACCCTCTACAAGCTACTCTAGCAATCAAGCAACCATGTGCTGCCCTAGTCAAAAAGCCTATAACCCAGGAACAAACACAAATTAAGCCATGCCATTACTCCCCAAATTATGTAACCTTGTGCCCATTTTGACTTATACCCAAATGTCTTAATTAAATCACAGAAACCCATTACCCCAGGTAATTGTATCCTCATTAAGACCAAAAAAAAACTGGGGCTTGCTTACAATGAAAGACAGTACAAAATGACCAACAACAAAATACTCAACCATTAAGTTAGCTCAAAAATTATAAAAAAATAAATTAAAAAATCCAATCATTATTTTTGTCTTAGTAATTACCTATACTATTATAGCTTCAATTTTAAAGTAGATACTTGAGAAACAAACACATGGCACAAGAACCCAACAGCAACTTTAATTCAAAAACCAAAAAATAAAATAAAATAAAATCTCAAACCACTTAGAACCCAGCAGGCAAATTATTTAAAAAAAAAAAAATCTAATCTTTATTTTTACTTCAATAATACATAATTTGAAGAACTCAATAAGTAACAGCTTCTTATAGATTGTAGAGAAAACTAACAAACAAACAAAACAAAAGAGTAAACTTGGAACCCAAATCAAAGCAAAACAGTAGTACCAAGAATAAACCCCAACTGAGTAAAGGTTTTTCACTTTCTTTGCTGGGTTTCAAGCAAGGAAAACAAATTCCTTCTAAACTACAAAATCCTAACTGAGCAACCAAACACAAACACAAACACAAGCTGATTTTTTAATTTATTTTTTTTTAAAAAAAAAAAGACGAACCTGGAATGACCCAAATAGCCGGAACAAGATCCGGGTATGGGAAACCGTTAGGAAAAGTTTGAGAATCACGAGAAAAACCACTTCCTCTGGAAAAAACGAAATCTGGGAAAGCCTTTTCGTTTGTGAACAAAAAAAAAAAAAATGTTATTAAACGTGAGTAAAGGCTAGGGAATTTTAATGGGCAGAGAGGAAAGGGAATAGAATCTGTGTACAATAATAAGCTCTGTGTGAGAGAGAGAGAGAGAGATGGGATTTTGGTCTCTGAAAAATTCTTTTGTTTGGTTTCTTCTCAACTTTCAAGTTTGGTTGGGTTGGTGGCGTGGTGTACTTGTAAAGATGTAATTGTTGTTATTAAGCTTTGTTGTAGTGTTTGTGCTTTATGAATTTATATTTAGATTCATTCATACACACAGTTCTGGGATTTGGTATTTAATACTTTACTATGTATTTTTTTTTTTTTTTTTACCAAATAGGAAAAATACCAAGAAGGTAAAGAAACAAAGGACATTATTCTTATCGAAATAAATATCCTTTTTTTTTTTTAGAAAGTTATCTAAATAAATCTTATTTAAAAAATATATATGTATAAGGTAATTCCAACTCTAGTAGTTATGTTATTATTATGACGGATTTAAAAAATAGTAAATAAATAAAGAAAGAAAGAAACATGTTGTTCACTCTTTGTTTATTGAATTGAGATTAGATTTTATGTTAATTTATTGCTTATTTTTTATATTATTTGTGTTTATTTTTCCTATTATTTGAGACACTCACGTGAGTTACTTACTTATTTTATTTAATTTTTGTTTATTTTTCTACTATTTTTACTATTCGCAAGTCCCACATGAATCGTCTACTTACTTTATTTAAGTTTAACTTTTACCTTTAAAATACCTTTTATTCAAAAAGTTTTCAACAAAAAACAAAATAAGTTGTTCTCAAACATATACAAATTATTTATATATATATATATATATATATATATATATATATATATATATGTGTGTGTGTGTGTTATGTGCACGGCACTTTCACAACAATTTATAGGTTGTAAGTTGGTATTGGTTCAAATTTAAATCTATCACTAAAATCACTTTTTTTCCACCTGTAACAACCTGTCATTTATAATTTGTTGTAAAAGTGTGATGAAACGTTATAGACATAACATTTCTCTTAAAAAAAAAACCAAAAAAAAGAGAAAAAAGAAAAAAGATAACATTTCTATAAAGGACAACACAAGAGTATGCATGAATGCTTTCTTAATAAATGCTTTCTCAACGAATATTCATAGAAGAAAAGTTTAATTTTTAACTCTAGGATACAACTTTTTTCACAATTTGTTCAAGGGATCAAGTGTGAATGGTGGGAGATTAAAAAAAAAAAGTGATAGATCTGTATACACCACTCATAATCGATCATTTCAATAAGTTGTGTCAATTTATAAATAATTTTCTTTAATATTTTTTTTACTAAGGTGTGCGTCACAATTTTTTTTAAATAATTTTTTATGATCACAATTTAAAGATTTATAGTTAGAGCAACATTAATTTTATATAAGTAAAAAGATTAGGAAATATTTTTGCGTTTTTAGATTTTTGAGTAGGTTTTTGTCCTCCTTTTACTTAGCTATGGCCTAGGCTTAATAACTCACCAAAAAGAAGAAGTATAAGTAGTGTAGGACTGTTTCTCAAAAAAAAAAAAAAAAAAAGTAGTGTAGGACTGTAAAACTGGTGTTAGAATTAGAATGTATATCAATTTTCTATAATCAAGATTTGGGGGTAAAAAAAATTAATGGCTTATAAAAACAGAATATAAAAGAACTTTAACATGATGATTATGTTGTTGGCTTGGTCCACGGACCACAATCTAAAGATTGATGCAGTGGAGCATATTTTGGTCTGCACTTTTTTGAATGACCATGCATCTTAAGTAAGGCATAGAATGACGGCAAGGGGAGTTTGAATCATTGAAATTTAAAAGAGCTTTAATCTGTTTTTGGCTCCTCTTTTTGTTGTTTTGTATGAAAACATGACTGGGCTCTCTCATTTTCAATAGGAAAAATTTTATGCCCATTCAAAAGATATTTATTTATATAATATATATATATATATTGAGATAAATGTCAAAGAGATTTCTTTATAGAGAAAAGTTAATGGATGCTTTAAGGATATTGGTTTAGAATCTATTTTTAACAACTTTTAATAGGAAAAGAAAAGAAAAACAATTAATTTTTTAATTGCTTTTTATATTTTTCATAAAAACTGTGTCAAAATTTTCTTTAAATAGTTTATTAACCATTTTCTTAAGGTTATCCATTAACACGACCCTTCTTTATAATTTGAAGAACTTTTTTTTTTAAAGAAAAATTTGAAGTTTCTAAAGCCACTAATAATTAGTATAAAAATTAAAAATTAAAAAAAAAAAAAAAAAAAAAAAAAAGGCCAACTAATAGTAAGTCACCTTGATTATTCATGCTATAAATAAAGAGTAAAATTTACTTGGGAAATGTAAAGTTTACATGGGTGATGTATATCCAAAATTTTCCAAGTTAAAAAAAAAAAAAAAAAAAATCCAATATCCAAAATCCACTCCTTACTATTGTGCTCATTAATGCAGTTTTTTCCCTTAAACCTAGCACGCATCCTAAGGCTATATACGTGGGAATGTTTTGTTATATTTTGCACGGAACTAAGATATATTCACTTAAAATAATGACTATAGGTATAAGTGCGCAAACAACTTTTACGCGACGGTCACTCTATAAATATAAGTGTTTGTGAAATTTAGATCATCTAGATTTCTTAGAGTACTCTACCAAATAGATTTTCTTAAATCTTAACAATTCTTTAATGATTTAATGGTTTAGATTTTGTCATGTCAACATTACACTAATAATAATCTTAATTGTTTTATTTGCAACAATATATTATTATTTTAAGAGTATTGTTAGTAGAATGCTGACATAGCAGAATCTAAACCCTTAAATCGTAAAAGAGTGGTTAGAATTTAAAGAAATATATTGGTAGAATATCCTAGGAAATCTAGAGGATCTATATCCGTGCTTGTGGGGTGGGGGTGGGGGAGGGCAATGGCTGATATTCAAGTCTTCAAGAAGGAGTTTTACACACATACATACTTAAATTAGGCTGGAGTAGAATTTCAATCTTGTATAAAAAAAATTAAAAAACTTAAGATAGTGGATGGCCACTTGAATACAAGATTATATATATATATATATATATATATATATATATATATATATATATATATATATATATATATATATATATTCCTTGTTTTCTTCTCACCATGTTTTATCTATTTCCTTTATTTTATAATACTTCATTGGATTTGTATTGATTTTTTTTCCTTCAACCACTTATGACCAATTGTAACCCATACAATGCAAGGAAAATGTTAACAAATTATTTTTTTATATCTTTTATTTTTTGCCTAAATAATAAATTTACTAAATTATGGTACTTGTTAATAGACAATTATTATGATTTTTTTTTATTAATATGCATTTATTATGATTATGTTTATATATGAAACAATATTTATTCTACTATTTAAGAAAAATGAATTAAGATCTGGTGCAATACCTATAACTCTCTAACCCCTCACAATTTTTTTTTTCACCTTTTTACTTCTCTTAGTATTTTTAATCAATGGTAGAGATTGAAATTTGTTTTTTTTCAGCTGTCAATCTCAACCACTGAGAGGTATTGCATCAGGTGGGTATTACACTCGATCTCTATCCAAGAAAAATATTATTTGATAGATGTGCAAAATTATAGAATATAATTAAAAGTTTGTAATAGAATAATATGCACCAAAAAAAAAAAAGAGATTTCAATTATAGATTATAGATTTGCTTGTTAAATTTTACATAAATTAACCCATTAAATTCTTCCTAAGAATAGAAGGGCTATTTAGTTAATTGAATCGTCACTTAATGGTAAACATAAAAAATAAAAATAAAATTTTGAGGAATGAGGTCGATCATGTGCGTTAATTCTTCTTTCTTATAATGGCACGTTTGGTACACTGAATGAAAATTATAACAGGAATTGTAATCTTTATTACTAAGAATAAAACGTGTTGTAATGGAATAACTAAACGTATTCATAAGTTTGATTGTGAATTGTAACATTAAATAAAACTTAATTTATTTTAAGAAATATCTTACTCATACAATCATATTTTATTAAAAATAGTAATTCTTAAATTTGAGAGAGAGATGAATTATTTTTTATGATTTTTTATTTTTATAATTGTTACGTATATATGGAAAGTTTTTTTATTTGGAAATATATTAATTTTAGAAATTATTGCACATACTAAGGAATAGCTATTACAATCCTTTTACAGAAAAATAATTATTCCTCATTTTGAAAAATAGCTATTTATAAGGAATTACTATTCCTTGTAATAAAAACATGACCAAACTAAAAAATGGCTAAACCATAGAAATAATTATTACATTATATTGTATAAGAGATCTAAGGTTCAATCTCTGCCTACATCAAAAAACTGATTGGTGTCTTATTAAGATCGGACGCCAAATGTTGAAACTCTCTAAAAAAAAAACTATTATATTATAATGCTTATTACAATCTACTAGACATGCCCTAAGAAAATGTAACAAAAAGATTTTTTTTTTTTTTCCTTTTAAAGAAAAAGTAACGAGGGTGGGGAGGGGAGAAGTACCTAAAAACTAAAATGACCAAGATTTTTTATATTATATTTTAGATTAAGTTCCGTGGTTATTTTTAATATTGTCAATTAAAATCCTAAATTAATGAAATCATTTCAAATTGAAATAATTATTAATTTTCATAATTTATTTTTATAATAAAAATTGTGTTTAATCTTAAATGAACCCATGTGTTTTCATGGGTTACATGCTAGTACTAAATAAAAATCACCACACAACAAATATCACCATATGGTCTATCTTATTAAAAAAAAAAATTTTAAAAAATTATCATAAGTAGTATTAGATTTAAGTAAGAATTTTTAATATGTGACTAATTATGCTAACTAAAAAAAAATTGACTAATAATTTATATTTTTAGGATAACAATTGTGTTTAATTTTAAATGTATTAATATATGTATGTATGAGTTACATGCTAGTTCATTTAGAGTGAGAAAATGATAGCTAGAAAATCGAAGAATTTTATAACAATTTCTTCGTTTTCCCTGTCCCCTTACTCCAGAATAAGTAAAAGAATAACAAATAAGGATAGAAGATTCAAATTGAAACTATTTCATAAGTTGTAGACTTTTTTTGAGGTAGTTCACAATCTCCCCCCATTATCTTCAAAGCTAACAAATTTTTCCCTTTATGTTTGGGAAATAAGTAAATACTCCCAATATATTACTTTCTCAGCTAAATTCAATAGAATTTTTTGAAGTTATTAATTGTACACCACAAAGAAGAGAAAAATTGAAAATTGCATTGTTGTTTTTCTGGATTATATTTGTAGTCGTTGTGATTCATTTGGATTTAATTGAAAAAGTTTCAGATTTTTGGGTATTTGCTCATTTTTCAAACATTTAAGATAAATTGGTTGGTTTCAAAAATAAGGAGATGAATTATAATATACCACAAACATGAAAGGGAAAATACAACTTTTTTTTTTTATAAAATTAAAATTTTGAGATCTTTAATATATATATATATAACCGAAGCCTTGACTTTTGGTTTATCTCTCCACAATTTTCCACATCAGCATTTTTTATTTATATTTTTTAATTTGATTTAATTCTTTCGATTTCATAACACCAAATTGCAGAAAGTTTATTAAATTTCTTTATAAAAAAAAATTAAATTCAGTTGTTTGGTGCCATACAAACACTATACTTAAAGGAGACCTAAATTATCACCTAATCAGGGAATTTTTAGATAATCCTAACAACCTTTATAATAACTCCATTAATATAAATCTACCCCAAAAAACGGAATATATCTCCATTAATTTGATAATTTCTACGTTGGTGACATTTAAAAAAAAAAAAAATCTATCATATTAACATTGATGAAATAAATCCTTTCTCTTCTTTTTTTCCTTTTTTTATTTTATTTTTTTATATATTAACGTTGATTAGAAATTATAATTTCAATAGGATTTAAATTTTATAATTATATCAAATGAGACTCAACAAATATATATCATTTTTAATTTCAATAGGATTTAAATTTTATATCAAATGGACTCTACCAACATATTCATCCTTTAAAAAAAATTATATAACCAAATTTGATTAGAAATCCATAACCCTAACTAAATTTGATTAGGAATCCATAACCCTATATTATATTATAAATAGTTTTTTTAGGGATTATTTGTTACAATTTTAACTCAGCTTTTCATTCCCATATTATATTTAATTTTTTTTTTTTTTTTTGGATTATTCTTCCAACACCGCTCTACTATCCAGTCTCTTGCATTGATTTTGGTTCTTGGAGCGCCTTCAAAACAAAAGGTATGTAAAGTTTTCTTATTTGATTTAATGTTAACATATATGAGAGATATTTTGGTCAATTAGAAATTGTTTGATGAAACATAAAAGGAAAAAGAACTAAAGAACGCACAATCTAGAAAATAATAATAATAATAATGACTGTATTAGGCAGAGGCTTTTGGAGATTGTTGTTTTTATTTTTGGAATTCTTTACGTTCATGTGTATGTATGTATTGAGTTTAATTGAATTGGAATTATCTTTGAAACTTTGGTTTTGATTGAATAATGAAAATGGCAGAAGAAATATGTTCCAATATTTGGAGTCTTCGGTATATGTGCTGTTGTAGTTTTTTTTTTTGAGAGGGTGTGTTGTTGTAGTTTAAACTTGGTATTTGAATTGTTAAATTGTTAATTCTGAATAATAATATTGCTATTTGCAACCATCATGATATGGTATCAATGATGTGATCATTCTGAATGCTTTCATTTAGAGTTTAGATAGATTCTATTTTATGATAAAAAGATTTACAATTAAAAGACTTTTGAAATTACATTTTTTTTTTAAATTATTGGATACGTTGGATCTTAAATGACTTCTATTATACTCCATCAGTTATGACATCATTAAAAAGAAAACTCATATAGATAGGTATTAGGATATTATTTAGAACTATCATAATGGACTAACGTATTACACATAGTATGGATCTAACTGTAACATCCTATGTTATTAAATAAAAATTGGGCCTATGGTTATCTTCTCTTTGCAAAAAATGGTTAAATTTTCATTAATTGTGATAGTTCACTTTTAGGTAAAATAGAAACTCTATTAGCTAAGTTTTAAGAAATTTAAAATTCTATTTTAAAAAAATTCAAGAACATTAGATTTTATTTTAATAATTTTATATTGTAAAAAAATAAAATTTATACATTACATTACAATCATTACTTCAGTTACCTTCTAAATGATGGAGGATATGAGAATGCAATTTGTAGATTTGCTATCAAGATAACTTAGATTAGATTGATGGTGGATAGTAGATTTAATTGCAGTTGAGTATTGTGTGAAGTCTTCACTATAGAATAGCTCACGCCGGGATGTATTATGCAGAACCAATGATATGAAAGAAAAAGAATTTTTTTAAACCATTATATTAAACAAAAAAATTACTTATTTTAATTCATTTTCAAGTTATACATTTTTTTTTAAAGTCAAATCATAGACCTTTAAGTAAAATAAATATTTTTAATTTTTATTTAACTATCTCGTGTATCGCACGGATTAGCGACTAGTTTGAAATAGGATTAAACTTTGAAATATTTTTAATGTAATTTCCAAATATAATAATAAATTTTGAAAAGTAGAAATTATCTAACAGAATGTACCATCCCACGGGGTAAAGTGTCACTTTCTGCTACATGGGAGGAAAGCCCCATAGAGTATAGACAAACCAATTTGGGTCCATAGTATTAAAGCCACTGATTTTATTATTATTATTATTATTATTTTTTTCTGAGAAGGAAAGACGCTGAAGGCTGAAATGTAGACCATGACCAAAGGATTCGAAATTTCAAAATTCAATTAGGATCAAAAAAGAAATTTCAAAATTCAATGGCAAGTTGGCATTTTAGGCAATAATCACAAGTAATTCTCCCAAGACAATTTTTTTTTTTTTTGAGAAACAAGACAAATTCTATTTCTCTTTTTTGAAGTCAAGACAAATTCTTTTCTTTATTTTTATTTTTTTCTTGAGACCAAGAAAAATTCTTGTTTAATCTCTTGGACTTTATCTTACCAAGGACAACGTGTTATGAGATCCAACAAATTATTGCCCTTATATTTTACACTATTTTTGTCAAAATAAATAAATAAATTTGTGTAGTAAGGGAAAAAAATAAAACAAATAAGAAAGTGAGTGAAACTTTCAACCATGTTTTTTTTTTTTTTTTTTTTAAATTTTTTTATGGAAGCATGCTTGGTTTTATTTCAAAAAATAAAAGCCATGTTGACCATTATGGTGGGAAATTAGGCAATGGATTATAGACACATCACAATATATGAGTTTTATTTTTTATTTTTTCCCATGCCATTGCAAATGAATGAAACTCAATTTAATAGAATAGTAATGACAGTCAATGTATGATTTTGGGTCATTTGGAAACGTGGAAGTAGTCCACCATTTATGGCAGCAATCTGGAATTAGATAGGACTGTGACTCTGTGATGAGAGAGAGAGTCGTGGAAACCAATTCTTAAAGGTGGACTTTGACCTCATCGTCACCAAAGTTTTAAAAGTCATAGCCAAGTTAGGTTTATATGTACGCACTAATTGATTGCACAGCGGAAACTAGGAAGCCACCTTCCATACACCATTTCTCTTGCTGCTTCCACATCAAATGGTGACCAAAATTTGGTATAGACTCTAGACTAGACCTTTTTTTTTTTTTAAAGAGAACTCTAGACTAGACCTATGATTCACAAAGAAGAAAGTTATTGGTTTATTATGTTACAATTTCAAACCCTTTTATTCTCTTTGATTTTTTGCATCCTTAATAGCTTGTTTTGTGGGGGAGGCATACTTGCTTCCCTATATTTCAATTAAAAGATATTGTTATTCTATTTAGGCTAAACCATCAAATTATACTTCTAAAATTTGAAAGTATTTAAATTTTACATTCTGAAATTTTAGAATTTGAATTTTACTGTGTAAAATTATATTTTGATTGCATCAACTGCTCACTCGTCCATATTTTCCGTTAAGTGTTATATAAGTTTGCCACTTATGTTTAGTTCATCCAATAAAATGATTCTACAGTAAAATTTAAATTTTAAAACTTCAAAGTATAAAATTCAAAATACACCCAAACTTTAGGAATGTAGTTTGCACTTTAGCCTACTATTTATTTATTATTTTGTTAAATGAACATTCGTTACAACAAACAAGCCAACAAATAAGGGCACTGTTATTGTACTTAACACTTTATTGGCATATTCCTAATTCTTGTTTTGACTATAAGAAAGTCTCATGATCATTTTTTTAATCTGAGCATGAATGCCGTACTAAAAAAATAATTTTCCTTATACGTAATCAGTACATAATTGACTGGTTTTAACAATTCTTAAATTACGGACTCTCCTACAGTACGAGAAGCAGAAAATACATTATTTAATTAATCTTATAACTTGCTAACTTGATCTTTCTTTCTTTTTTCTTTTTAAATTATTCTAAACAAACCAAAAAAAAAAAAAAACTTGATCTGTTTTTTTAATAGATACAATAGGATTTAAAACCTATAGCATTCACTTTTTGATGATTGTTAATTTCATGATAATTGTTCTTTACTATTATACTAACATATCAATAAATTTTTAGTATAAATAAAATTCTAATCTAGATCCTTTATTCAACAATAAAATACTTTACTGGTTGTATTCTTTATTCAACAATAAAATACTTTACTGGTTGTATTGACTATTGAGTGGAAATCTGTAACTTGCAACAGATTTGATTTTTAAAGTAGGCCAAATCCCAAAACACATTAATCTAATTACCGCCAGTCTCAATCATTCAAACAAACAAATCAATTGTTAATGACTAGATAAGTATTAAAGACTTTTGGATAAAGTAACCCATTTGCTTCCCATTAGTATTAATAATTTCATCCTACTCGAATTTATGTATCCACCTTCTCACACTATGTGGATCCTATAAACGTATCATTCCTCTTATATTGTGAGGAAGATGCAAACATTTTATTTATAAGAGCATTCATGCATGTAAGCTTGTGCAAAAATTACTATCTATTTTAAGAAAAAATAATTTACTCTTTTCTATTTTAACTAATTTTTTTTCAAAATGCCCACATTTTTTTTTTTGAGAAACCAGACCCAAGGGTCAAGGAAATATATTAAAAGGAAACAACTGAAACAGAGAAAACAAGTTACAACATGTCACACGCAATAAGAGGAGCTATATCCTCAAGAATGGAATCAGACCAAACCTGTAGCTCATCACCAGACTTACACTGTCTAGCAAGAAAGTGGGCAACAGAGTTGCCCACTCGTTTTACATGAGAAAATGTGCATACACGAAAGTCAGCAACGAGGAATAAAACATCACTTAGCACTTGACCATGCTCTGGGTGCGTTGAATCTTCTCTCTGAATGGCCTTTACTATGACTTCGACATCTCCCTCAAATACACAATCAAAGAGACAAAGCTCCTTAGCAAACATCATAGCTCTTCTACAAGCTAAAGCCTCAACCGTAGCTACTGCATTTGGGAGAGGAATCTTTTCAGCTAGAGCGCCAATCACACCACCAGAGGAATTGCCACAACACCCATACTTGCATAACTCAGCTCCTTGAAAATTGCCCCATCGAAATTAATCTTATACATTGGAAAGTCGGGTGGAATCCACCTCACAGCTCGAGCTACAGCATCAGACGGCTTCCTATGAATAACATGGGCTGACCTGAATTCATTGATCATGTTTTCTGTCTTGGGCCGAATCAAGTGATTTTCTATAATTGCCCCTCCACATCTTTTAGCATTTCTATTGTTCCATATAAGCCAAAACATCATAGCCAACACATCCACATCAACACTGCTTTGCCTGTGGAACACCACTTCCAATAAATCAAAGAACACACCAAATTTGAACCTTACCATCTTCTTCAGCTCGTCGTGAGAATTCCAAATTGCTGTAAGAGAGTTGCAGCCCCACAGGGCATGGGTTGTGTCTTCGGTATCTGCCTTGCACATTGGACAGCAGACAAAATTAACCACCCTCCTCTTCCACAAGTTGAGCAATGTGGGGATAGCTTCATTTGCTGCCTTCCATAATAAGTGTTTCACGTTTTGAGGAACCTGCAGATTCCAAATACCCTTCCATGAAGCTTTTCCACAGCTGCTAGATGAGGTAGTTGGTTGGACAGCCCGGTCTGAGGAGGCTAGGAGCTTGTAGGCTGACCGAGTTGAGAAAACACCATTAGCTGAAGGCAACCAGACTTGCTTGTCTGGGTAGCTTGTAGGCTTAAGGGCAGGCCGATGATCAAACTTGCTTCATGAGGGAGGAACTCCTGAGCTATCAAGCCCTTCTTCCAGGTATGTGTCACATGGTCTATAAGATCACAGACCCGTGAGCCTGGGTGCAAAACAGAGGCCGAAGATACCACCTTTGAGGCTGAGGTTCTTGGCAGCCACTTATCACCTCTAATCACTATAGACTCTCCGTTACCCACTCTCCAAATCGTGCCCAGATCTAAAACATGTCTAGCCTGCAACAAGCTTTTCCAAGCAAAGGATCCCTTATTTGGATTATCACATTCCATGATGGAGCAATCTGGGAAAAACTTAGCTTTAAACACTTTATAAAAGAGAGATTCAGTATGGGTATTTAACCTCCAGACATGTTTTACCAAAAGGGAATCATTGAACTTGCTTAAATCCCTAAACCCCATTCCACCCTCACCCTTTGGGAGGCATAATTTTTCCCAGCTCAGCCAATGGATTTTCTTTTGCTCCCCTCTATAACCCCACCAAAACTTCCTTATCAACACCTCAATTTCCTTTATCAAGCCTTTTGGGAGCTTGAAACAAGACATAGTGTACGTTGGTATTTCCTGCACTACTGCTTTGATAAGGATTTCCTGCCCTGCCTGCGATAGTAATTTTTCTTTCCAACCCTTTAGCTTCTTCCAGATTCTTTCTTTTATTACACTAAATGACTTCTTCTTCGCCCGACCAATCAATGATGGGAGGCCCAAATATTGTTCAAAACTTTGAATAGACAGGATCCCCAAGAAGCTCTTGATAGCTACCTGAGTTTGATGCGAAGTATTTGAGCTGAAAAAAATATTAGTTTTACCCCTGTTAATACTTTGACCCGAGGCTAGTTCGTAGTTGTATAGGATAGATTGGAGCTTGACACACTCAGGAACAGAAGCTCTACAAAAAACTAAGCTGTCATCAACGAACAACAGATGAGAAATCCTAGGACTTGCCGGGCATAGAGAAACGCCACTGATATCGCCCTTCGCTTCAGCCTTGCTAAAGAAGGCGTGGAGGCCTTCAGTCACCAACAAGAATAAGTATGGAGACAAGGGGTCGCCCTGACGAAAACCTCTGGTAGGATAGATAAGACTGTGAGGTTGACCATTAAGCATTATTGAGAAAGACATTGACCGGATACATGCAGAAATTAGTTGGATCCATTTCGAATTGAAACCCATTTTTTCCATGATATTTTCAAGGAACTTCCATTCAACTCTGTCGTAGGCTTTTTGCATATCTAATTTTAGTGCCATGTAGCCCATTTTACCAGACCTTTTAGACTTCAAGTAATGGAGAGTTTCATGAGTGACCAAAATATTGTCAGTAATAATTCTTTCTGACATGAAAGCACTTTGAGTTTCAGAAATAAGCTGGGGAAGCAGGGGTTTCAACCGATTTGCCAGCACCTTCACAATGAGCTTATACAGCACATTGCTCAGACTAATGGGCCGAAAATCAGTTACCTTCCTAGGACTCTGAATTTTTGGAATAAGAGTTAGATAGGTATGATTTATGGCCTTGGGTATTGTACTTGTATTGAGGGCAGATAAGACTGCCTCTGTGACTTCCCCTCCCACTTTATCCCAAAATTGCTTATAAAATAGAGGAGGGAGACCGTCGGGGCCTGGGGCCGTATCTACATCCATCTGTTTCAAAGCCAACCTAACTTCCTCTGCCACAAATGGTCTGAGTAACTCCTCATTCATAGCCCTCGAAACCCTTGGATTCACCCCCTCTAATACTGGCTCAAGGACAATGGGGTTTGCCGATGTAAACAGAGAAGAGAAATAAGAAATTAGAATGTCACCAATACGATTCTCATCTTCAACCCAATCGCCATACTCATTCTCTAGGCCCGATATAAGGTTTCTTTTGTTTCTTTCTATTGCACGACAATGAAAGTACTTCGTATTTAAGTCCCCATGCTTCAACCAATCAACCTTGGATCGTTGATACCACATGCACTCCTCCAAATCCATGAGTTTCTTAATTTCATCAAAAAGCACCTGTAACCTATTATTCCCTCTTCCAGCCATAGAATTAGCTTCTGCCTCTACTAATTCCTTTCTTTTTCGAGCTAAAGTTCGACGTTCATTGCCAAACACATTTCTGTCCCACAACTGTAACTGAGCTTGACAATTTTCAACCTTTTTAATGACTATCCCCATTGAATCCCCCCAAACAACCTCCTCCCAAGCCGAATGAACAACTCCTTCGTATCTCACATCCTTGAGCCACGTGGCTTCGAACCGGAAAGGCTTCTCGGGTCTAGAAAAACAATTTCGAATATCATCTAAGCAAAGCCAGATTGGTTTATGATCAGAAGATGACACCGATAAATGATGGAGGCCAGCCGTTGGGAATTTTAACAGCCAATCTGGGGTCGCTAAGGCTCTATCTAGTCTGACCCAGACCACTTGACCCTTAAACCTTCTGTTACACCATGTATACGGTAGTCTCGAGTAGCCCAAGTCCTTCAAGTCACACACATCCAAACAATCTCTAAAATTTTGCATTTGAAACTCAGGCCATATAGCCCCACCCAATTTCTCACTAAGTTTTGTGATTTCATTAAAATCCCCAATGCAAACCCATGGTAAATTAAATTGAGAGCTAAGGTGACGAAGAACTGACCAAGAATCTTCTCGGTTGGCCACTTCTGGAGCTCCGTAAAACCCCGTGAAGCGCCAAGCGTCATCAATTCCTGGGTTCACCACTACGTCGATATGCCGAGGAGAAAAAGTGCGAATATGCAGATCAACATCGTTCATCCAGAGTAGAGCTAAACCACCACTCAAATTTATTCGTGGCACAATGAATAGATTATCAAACTTCAGGCGACATCGAAGTCTCTCAAGGTATGACTTCTTCTTCTTCGTTTCCATGAGAAAAACCACTTTAGGACCTTTTGCTTTCACCAATTCTGAAAGCTCGCGAACTTGCCGGTGGTTCCCAAGCCCCTGGTAGTTCCAACTTAAACAATTCATGGCACACAGCGGGGCTGAGAAACAGCTGCCGCCGATGAAACATCAGAAAAGGGGAGAAACATCAGAGCTTACACCTCTTTTTTTCAATGCTGGAGAGTCTGAAATATCTTCTGGGAAGTGTTCTCTCTTTTTAACACTAGCTGGAGAAGCCAAATGGGAAACAACGATGGACTTTTGTAATTTGGGAATTCGTTTGGACTTAATTTTTGTAGGCAGCCCATTAGAGTTTGATAAATCCTGAAGAGGAAGCCTCATATTAGGCCGGTTAGCATCTTGCTTAGGGAGAGAAGGCCCATTTTCTTGTGGCCTAACTATCAAAGGTTTCACAACTTCTTTTTTACCTATACCCTGTACAGCCACCAACCCATCTAAGCCAGAGACTGACTCTCCCAAGTCACCAAGAATAATGCACGGGTCTTGATCAAACTTCTTTATGTCACTATCAATTTCTTAGAGCTTAGCGAGAAATAGGTCTCCATCAGCAAAAGTGCTTGTGTTTTTTGGCAACATTACCGATTTGGAAAGCTTTGAAATGGAGTCCATATCTGCCAACAAAGAATCACCACCTTTTGGGATAGCGTACACTTCGGTGGCCTGACAGATGACAGCTGAGGGTGAGGAAAATCCGAGATCAACCTGTGGTTCATGCGTCAAGTCTCCATCAGCCTGTGAAACTGACACATCCGATGTCACATCAGCATTAATGAATTCTTCATGCGTATCCATTTCCATTACTGGGTTCATCTCAGTCGGCGGAGAAAAACCAGAAAATTCCGGCATCACCTGATCGTCCTTAGTCCCATCGGAACTCGTTTTAGGATTATCAGCCCTCTCGTAGAAACCCGGAACAAAAAACATGGACTTCTGGGGCCTATATGGAGATGCTTTCAACGTATGGTTGTACTGCCTGTTCTCCTCTGTTAGTGAGCCTTTACTCCGAATCCATAGAGCACAATCCTTATCATTAGGGGTGTCCACGGGTCGGGCCGGGTCGGGTTTGTGCCCAACCCGGACTCGACCCGACATTATCGGGTGGGGAAGATTTCGACCCGCAACCAACCCACCAAAAGTTTTAGATCACCGGGTGGGGTCGCATTGGTTTTCGGGTGTAAATCGGTCGGTTTCGGGTTTTCCGATTCGTGGGTTTTTGGCCGAAATCTGGCCGAATCTTGTCAGATCTGGCCGGATCTAATGAGGGTTGGGCGAGATTCCTTTGGATCTATGAAAATTTGGCTGAGATTTGGCCGAGTTAGAGTCGGGCTTACCGGAGTTTTGGCCGAGTTTAAGTAGATTTAGGTTGGATTCACCGGAATTAAGCATATCTGAGTAAGGAAAAGACTAGATCTTGGCCGGATTTGAGCTGATCTGAGTGAAGGAAGCCCAAACATGGCCGAATCGGAGCTAAGAAGCGCCAGATCGTCACCGGATCTTGGTGATTTTCTGGGTTCTTTGAGTTTTTGTCGGGCGGGTCGGGTGGTTCGGTTCCATGAGGACGAAATCTGCCACTCGACCTGCCGGAGTTGGTTCTGACGATTTGAGACCCGTCACCGACTCGTCGGAGGTGTCAACCCGGCCGTGACGGGTCGGTTCCAGTCGGATTGGTTAGTTCCGGCGGGTCTTCGGTTTGCATGGACACCCCTACTTATCATTATGATCCAACCTACCACACCAGTAAGATATATTGGGGAGGCGTTCGTATTTAAAGCTAACCCAATGCTTTTTTCCATTTTTCAAAGTAATCAACCATCCACAACAAAGGGGAAGGGAAATATCCAAGCTCACTTTAACCCGTATGAATCTGCCACCATCCGCCTCCACCCCTCCATTGGAGCGACAAACATCACCAACCGACTCACAAATTGATTCGACAACTTCTCTAGACATGTATCTAATCAGAATGTCATGAACTTGGATCCAGAACATAGCTCGATCGAACTTAAGATCCTTTACTAGAACGTCTTGGTCATAACGTTGCAAGACCACCAGATTCTTATCAAAACACCAAGGTTCACTCTGAAGAACCCGATCCAGGTCTCCTTTTTTCTTGAACACAAACAAGACCAAATGATCATCAAGTTTCCTCAACTGAAAACCCTCAGTAGATCTCTAGAGTTGTTTAAAAGTTTTAGCCACGGCTTCCATATTCAGCATGCGTTTCGTTAGAAACTTTGCTGCAATAATAAACTCCACAATTCTATGTTGGTTCTGAAGAGTAAATTTAGAACCTTCTCTCTCGTTTAGGGAGAGATTGTTCCAGGTACTTGTTAACTCCTCCATTAGGAGAAGAGAAAGGAAAAAAGGAGAAAACAAAGAGGACTAAGAAGAAGGGAAACAGAAAAAAATAAAAAAAAAGTGTATCCCAAGGACCCCACGAAAGGAACAAACCACAAGCTCTGAGGTAATCTTGTTACCTCCAGAGAACATAGGCACCTCCAGTACAGGAGGGACAAACAATTCTACAGGCAAAGAGCAAAGAGGGTAGAGAGACCCTTTCTTTCTTATTTCATTAAAACATTTTTTTTTTTAATAGTTTTTTCTTTACACACAACAATCATCATTTACTCTCTTTCTTCATCTTCGAGAAATGCAAAAAAATAATAAAAAAATATTTTTGCATAAGCTACAGTGACTTGTATATATGCACAAGTATTGTAGCAAAATTACATTTTATATAACCGGTTCATAATCTGACGAGGGTGATTTTTATGCTTCTTTGCCTATCTTTTGGGCTATATGGTATTTTACATAAGCTGATAGAACACTATAAGATACTTTTCAACAAAGAATAATGGCCAAGCGTTGGATTCAAATCTCCTTGTCGCTTTACCTTAAAAAAAATGAATTAAATAAATAGTAAAATTGAAAGTAAATCTAACATAAATAATAGCCAATAAGTATAATTGCCCATCTTGCACGGGCTTCTCAATCATCAAAGTTCATATTAAATTTTGAGTGCGATTCTGAAATGGGTTGTTAGGTGTGGTTGACTTAGTCGGGGTGAAAAGCTTGAAAGCTGAGGCTAACTGTAGATGAATCTAATGCATATGAGCTATGAGCCTAGATGAGAGAGGCCTCCCATAACCTCGCTAAAATTTAATGTGAATGCTGTTTAAAAGGAAGGTAAAGTTAGCATGACAGTTTTAGAAATTAAGAAAGGGAAATGTTATGCACACTTAGGGGCGACAAAGTAAACCCAAACTCATTTATCCACTCAAACCCACCTACTTTAATTGAATCCAAACTCATCAAATTATTAGTTGGATTAAATGAGCATCAACCTAATTAGACCCAGTGATTACTATGTTTTAAATAAAAACCCATTTAACCCAAAAACAATATACCCAAATTAAACCTAGCCCTTCCCATTTAAAAAAAAAAAAAAAAAAACCCAGCCCAAAAAAACAAAAAATGCAAACATTGTTGATTTGATTCTCGCCAATTTCAATTCTCCATCGTTGATCTCCATCTCAGATTCTCACCACCAAAATCCCTTCAATTCCGAACATTTTTTTTTTTTTTTTTGTTTATTGTTGAAAATCTTGAATTGGCTATGGAAATGAATGCAGAGCTTCTTGATTGATGTGTTTGGATAGTCCGATTTAGAGAGATTTCGGTTTGGAATCAGAAAGAAAAAGAAGATGGTGTGGTTTGGTGGGAGAGTTTCGTTGGGGAACTTTCCGGATCTCGCTAGAGCCGTGAATAAGCTCCAGGAGAGCATCAAGAACATCGAGAAGAATTTCAATAATGCTCTCGGATTCGAAGAGAAGTTTGGAGACAACTCCGAACCAACCACTGAAGGTTTTCTTTCTTTCTTTCTTTCTTTAAATATGTCATTGTATTCTTTGATTTGCTAATCAGATTTTTTTAATTTTGTGCTATTAAATTAGGATTAATTTAGTTGAGAAGAAATTCTTTTATTGGTTTAGAAGAATTTCTATTTGTTTCAAGAACAGTTGCTTTCGAAATTTCAAGAAAGTTTTGAGTTTGAAATGACATTTCTTTGTATTTGTTGCACTGTTTGGTTGCCAAGAAAGTGAGAGAAAATAGAAAAGAAAAGAAAATATTTTTTATTTGAATTTTTAATATAATTGCTAATGTGGATGTGTTTATGTGGAATTTTTTAATCCCAAGAATGGAGACTAGAGAGAGTGGAAAAGGGAATCCAAGAAAGTGTTAGGATTTTCACTTTAATGGCATATTGGTAATTTTGATAATTTGGTAATTGGGTGAGTTGGGGTTTACCCATAACAATTGGGTTGGGTAGGATTTGGGTTAGAAGCAATTAGTTAAATAGGTTTTAATGGGTAAATGAGTTTTATATACCCAATCCAATTATGCCCACTTCCAACCCACCTAAACCCACCCATTTGACACCTCTATGCACATCCAATTACACACTGTATACACCACGCACACTTTTTAATACTAAAATTGTAACTTCTTGTTACTAAGAATAATAATTGATAAATAAATAATTTTCAAATATAATTTAAATAATAACATATCACATAAATTAAATTTGCCATAAAATTTGAGAACAATTAAGAGATATTACCTTAATGATGCTTTAAAGTTATCTCATAACATGATAAATAATTACCATCAATTCATGAATTTTTTAGGTGGTAGAGTTGAGGTGTAGATCAAGTCATTATTTTGAGACGATATATACTCCGTAATTTCTGGTGTAGTAGACAAGTAATTATACATGCTGCCTCTGGGATATAACAAACTAGCTATCTTGTTGATTATTTTTACAAATCTACGCCACTTGTAAAATATGAAACTCTCAAAATAGAACTTTCTTTTGCCCAAAATTATATTGCGGCAGGAATATATATATATATATATATATATATATTTATTAAAAGAAGAGGAAAAGCAGTTAGAAATATGTTGCTGCATGTAAAAGTAATAAGACAAAACTACACTTGTTTTTGTACATCCCATTCACCGTACATAGCTAGAGGTCTATATAGTACATACCTCTATATAGGCTGGGACAAGCCTTGTACTTAAGAATCTATGAACATTGACAACCAGTTTGAATTTCTCATTTTCTCAACAACAAAAAAAAGTTTGAATTTCTCATAAATCAAATAATAAATATTTATTAGGTTTTCCTAGCATGTGCCGTAGCACACGTTAGTAAACCATTTTAAAAAAAATTTATGAAAAAAAAAGTGATTAACTATTTTGACAATTTTTTCAATTATCTATAAAAACTTTTCTAAAATAGATGATTAATGTCATACATTAACCGGACAATTCAAACCCTTATTTATTTATATTAATATCTTTCCTTATTGAAAGGTCAGAACATTTAAAAGGAAACATTTTATTAGGAAATGTATTTGGTAAGAAAATATTGTTATATGCATTGAGCCACTAAATGTTCATATAGTCAATAATATTTATAGTCACTCAAATGCTTATAACATCATATACAAAATAACTCACAAATTAATACAAATATAAAGACTTTGAATTTGATGAAGAGGAAACTGATTTCATCAATTCACTTAAATAAGCAATTAATCAAATTATAATGTTTTTATAAAAATAATCCAACATAACTTGATGTCAGAATTCCCAACTTGGAAGTGCAAAAGTGGTATGTGTGTAACATGCATGTGTGTAATAGATATTACCCAACAATTGAGATTGCAGCCAATAAAAGGCTCTTACTCTTAAGTTGTTACTAAAGGGGATGTTGAGGTTCTTGATGTCTAGGTGCTTTTCTTTAATTGTATTAGCCAGAAGATAAATCAAATTATAGAATATATATATATATATATTCCTTGACTTAATTGTTACTCATCCTTGTTGTCTAGTTTGTTTTTATATGATAGTGAATAGAAAGAGATGAAGTGTAAATGGTTCTGTGTTCATAATCTTCTTTCCTTATTAGGGTAATGGAGGCTAACAGTGAGGATGGCTGTGATTAAAGTCTTGGTGTTTCCTTTGTCCTTGTCTTAATGACATTTTAGTTAAAAACAAAAACTTAATTGGAAGTAATAGACATATATTCTTGACGCGGTTTTGGTGTGTTAATCTGGCCGGCGCTCACCAACGTAGTTTGCTGTAGTCATGTTGGGTGTACCATACTTTAGTCACGAGCAAGTTTATGAAACCTGTCCATATATTGAAAGCGATGGACATAAAAACTACAAAGTTCTTTTTTTTTTTTCCATGGTATTTACCCCACATGTTATCTCATTGTAAGGATAATATGTTTGTCGTTGCACTTGTAAAGATTTCCCATTCATTTCAGATAACTACGCAATTAATAATATTTTGAAAGGATTATACACATCCTTATTAGGATTAGCCAAAATCAATGCAGCACACAAGTTACCACTTACCAGCAAAATGCAAGCTTAGACAAATGGATAATGTATACTATTCCTAATTTAAAATACTAATCCAAGGAAAGACTTGTGTCCAATGCATTTTGGACAAGTTGGAATACAGACACGTGTACACATCCTAACGTTTCCAGTGCAACTGATACACTGGACACAATCCCAACCCCTAATCTAAATATAAGAATTAATTCAAATAGGTTATTTGATTATTGAAATGAAACATTCTCAAAAAAAAAGAAAAAAAGACAAGTTCTAATTCTTCATTTTTTTTCCTCTTGTAACACAATGGATTTTTTTAATTAGGAGTTACACAATTAAATGGATTAGATGAGAAGTTTTTGAAGAATAAATAGACTCAACAACTAATCCATTAAGTGGATGAGTGACTCTTCATTTTCCATAATAAAAAATGCAATTTACTGACCAATGAATATGGAAATTTATTTCGAATGTATCTAGCTTAATATTTGCTCTAATACATATCAACACATTAATCACCACAATTAAAAAGAATAAAAGAGTCTCTCTCATTTTCAATGTGGGATTAAACATTCTACTAACTCCTTATCTTCCATATTAACTCCCACATCTTTACATTTATATTGTCATATAAATTCATTTTAATTAAATAATATTAAAATGTTCCAACATAATCCATTTTTCTTATTTTTTTGAGATGCAAAATGTCTAATTAGTTTTTTGTATTTAGGTTTTCCTAACATCAGCTTTTCAATTGATAATATGGCTAATCAACTTAATTTTCTTATTATATAATCAATTTTAAGAAGGGTTTTATTATTGGTCTTAATTTTGAAAAATATAAACTCTAAACAATTGTAACAAATATTGTTAGAAAAATTCTACAAGCAATACACGCATTTAGAATATAATCTAGTATTTTTATATTATAAAGAATTGTTATATTACATGTTTAAAGATATATGGTTATTTTATTGCTTTCTCTTGTATTATTTCATTATCTTCTAACTCTTTTGATAAATTTTTTATTCATTTGTGAAATTTTATCTAATTTTTTATATTGCTAGTAAATAATTTATCAAGAGATCTTATTTGAAATTTAATTAACTTTTCTATTCTCTTTTTCTCCCTCTTCCTTTAATAAATTTTGCTTATTCATATTGATACTTTCTAGTAGACATTTATAACTAAAGAATATTTATATATAAAAAAAATACTCTAGCTACAATATAAATTATCAAATGATAAGAATAAATAACAACTTAAAGTGTAGAAGGATACTCAACTAGTAAAGTCTTTGATGGTTAAATAAGAGATCTAGGGTTCAATCTCCACCTACACCAAAAACCGATTGATATCTTGTTCTAATGATAAAGAGTTATCATCAAAAGCGGACGTCATAGGCTGAAACTCTCTAAAAAAAAGTGTAGAAGGATACAATTTGATTTATCAAGAGCGATATTGCAACTTTCAGTTACAATTGGATGACTAATGTTGACAATGTATCGTGTGTGAGAGATTATTGGTTTTACAAAAAATTTTAGCTTACAAATGTTTAGAGAAATTGATCATCAATAATGAATTGACCCACTCATAGCTTATGGTATCAATTGAGTTATTTTTTTATTGGCCTACAATTTGGGTACCTTATTGAGGGTAGGAGAGAGAGTGCACAACACTCCAATATTTAATTTTTTTTATTAAAAAAAAACGATGAAACCAATTTTTGACCTATAAGTTTGAGAATTTAATGGAGCCTCTAGGAAATGGCCTAGGTCTAGAGGTAGCCCTAGTGGGGAAGGGCCATCTTTAGGTTTAAGATCTCAGGGAGGGAGGAGGGGTTTTATTTGACCATCTTGAGGGGCAAAAATTTATGCCCAGCAATGTAGGGTTATTTGATGGGTGTTAATACCCCATTTGGTCCCCGCCCGACAAATGAGTATTGAGGTCATAAAGAATGAAGCCTAAAATACCAAAGTAGAAGGTTTACTCCATATGCAAGTGCCATGCCAAGTCAAATCTGAAAATGAGGTTTAGAAGAATAAAACTCATCTTGCATACATTGTATGTGTGGTTGGCTTTTATTGTTGAGTAGTAATTAGTAGAATCCATCATAAATGTAAAAAAAAATTGCATCCCGTCATCGCAATCCGAGATTACCTTAAAATTTTTATTTTTTGTTAACCCAATTCATCCCATAACTGATAAGTGATAACACAGGCATAAAAATCAAGATACAACCATTACTCTCAACCACTTTGTATTTTTTTTTTTTTTTTTTTTTAAATGCATGAAAGGAAGGAATTTGGAAGGCTGCGGCATGCGTGACCACAAAAAATGTAAGCAAAATGCAAATTACCAAAAATAAAATAAAGATGCTAGGGGAAAAACAATAAAAACTAGCTATGTATAAGGAAACGAAAATGACACTGTATGCGGAACCATTCAAAGTCTGCAAAGCCCTTAAATAGCCTCACTCCTCATTTAAGATACATTGAAATTTCTCAGAACTTCTATGTAAACTAGAAAAACACAGTGCCATGACCTGAAGTAATAGAATCCCCATGTTTCTCAAAAAAAAAAAAAAAAAAAAAAATCCCCATCTTTCAACACAGGAGTAAGCCTAACAATAGACCAAAGGCCTCATGTATAAATATTGCAAACCCCTTTTAAGAGTAATCAATACAAACATGGGCTTTGCTCCCTTCTAAAACTCAGACCCTTGCTTGACTAAGGCCTAATTTTATCCAATCCAAACAAATTGAACATGCAAATTAATGTCCGAACCAGGATAAGACAAATCCAAAATCCTAACATCCTAAATAGTAAACCATCTTAGAATAGTTCAAATGATATATTATTGTAGGTAATTGTTATTAATCAGGTGTTGCAGGGTGCCTAATATGTTTCTTATGCATAAATGAACCCTCAAATCTATTTCAATTATGTGCAAATATTTTATTACTTGATTTACGATATGAGATACCACATGCTCCTAATCCTAGGCCAGTAATAAAATCAATTACATATATTAGGTGGTCAATCACACCTTAAAAAGCTTATAATTGGTGGCAACTCTGCTCACCTTTCCAAACACAAGGCTTCATCAAGGGTCAGTCCATACTCCATAGTATCAAGAATGAAATCAAGACCAATACTCTCTACTTTACTCATTGGCTCCACCCTTGTCTCCTTACAAGAAGCTTGATATATAGAGTAATGATCCTATTACAAAAGTACGTTATACAACACTCTTCTTACATGTATATAAGATTCAAACGTATAGATTTCACATGCATGTAAATTATATTGCATATACTTGTTACACTATATAGCACCTAATTTGATCCTAAAGTTCAATCCCCTTTTGTTTATCTTTTTTGGGTTATATATATATATATATATATATATTCAATGTTACTATTATTAACATTAACCACACGACAATACTTAGGACATTCCTAATGTCAGATGAAATATGTATATAAATATTTGTTGAAGGCTCTTGGAGCACCTGCGCAATTTAAATTTTAATAATTTTTGTTTCATGTAGATGTTACTTAGGGCTCTTGGAGCACCTAAGCAATTTCTATTTTATTGTTAAAAATATAGAATTATTGATTATCCAGTTCATTCTCTCTCTCCAATTTTTTGGGGTTTATTTACAAATTTTTAAGACTTTACTTTTTCTACGTAGAGTTGTACTTGTGCTTAACTTATTTTTAAAACTACTTAAACAATGAAAATCGTTCTTCCAAACAAACACTTTGAAAATATAAATCTAGGAAACTATAAAAAGAAAACTTTTTTCCCATTGAAATAAAGAAAATATAAGGACAAAATTTGGCTTCAAATATGTTTGGAGCCTTAGGTCTCAATTTAACCTCCAATAAGAAGTTGACATATATCCATGTTTTTAACCACACTTGACTCAATCAACCAAATGAGTTATGTGCAATAATAGACACATGTTTATTTATTTATTTTTTTTATTTTTTATTTTTTATTTTTAATTAAGACTTGAAACCTAAGACTCCAAACATATTTGAAATCAAATTTTTTCCAAAATATAATTGGCACCTGCTCATCCGTATATCTTTATAAGATAATAACAATCTTCCTCACAAGTCTTTCTTTCTTTCTTTTTTTTTGCTAATTATCATTCTCACAGGTCAGACTGACATTATACTGGCCAAACTTCATAAATGAGGCAATTATTAGTACAATATAATTTTTCACACATCTTATTAATGTTGTTAATTGATCTGAATGTGGTATATCATTCATAGCACACAAGTGTTTCAGCAAAATAAAAATAAAAAATAAAATAAAAATTACGGGAAAATATACATAGCACTAGAAAGGAAACATAAAGAACACAGGAAAATTCATTTCATATTTTTTTTTTTTGAGAAAATAGTAATATTTATTAGAACACTTAAACAAAAAAGTGATATATAGAATTTTTTAAACAAGCTTATAATACATTACATAACCAGAGTACCACTACAAAAGGCTTAACCTTTGTCATTCCTCTTTTATTTATTTGAGAAAATAAAGTATGTTTTGGGCTTTACAATGTAATAATCAAATAAAATTTTGCTTCACATATACAATCATCTTCATTGTCATTTTCCCCAACCATGCATGAATTTGTATACATTGGTTTTGCGGTTGAGTACATACACTCCATCTTCTTGTGCTTTCCAAACACAATGGTTTCCACCACACTGTCTTTTGGTTGTTCTATCGCTGACTGGGAAAACAGCACTTGTGAACCCGTGTCGCAGATCACAGTTGAAAAGCATGGTACGATTTACCATATAACTAAATTCGTACTCCTCATGAGGCAAAAGAATATGAAGGTTCAGGTCTATGTATGGGTTTTGGTTCTTGCAATTGACATTAAGCACTTTGTTGTCAAGCTGGTTGATGAAACGTACATAGTGTTTTCTCAAATGGGGTACCCCAGAAGAGGTACTTAGGCCTAAAGCCAAGGCAAGGAAGAGCAATACACAATGAAACTGGCTATGCTTCATTTTTGTGCAAATTTTTTAAATATTTGGTCGGTTTCTGAATTCTTAACACATTCAATTCCCAACATGCATTTCCTCTAACTTAAATAGTAGTAATTTTGGCGCATCATTCAGTGGCTTGTATCGATTTTAGGAGCTTAATTGAGTCATGAATCTCAACCTGGAATTCAAGGTTTTAAACCCGTTTTGAATGTGAGGTCATGATCAAGTCATAGGGACATGGGGCCTGCCCAGAATATAAGCCTTAATTTAAGATATGCTTTTGCTTACATAGTCCTAGGCTCACAATGTGGGGGGTAATTAATTTATCTCTAAATATGAAAACAAATCATGAGCCAAATATGCAATTGTTTCAACCCAAATTTTTTTTTTTAATAAAAAAATCCAAATTTATGACCTTTAATTGATGAATTGATATTGAGTTTTTGATATTGCAATTTGCAATCATTCCTGGTTGATTCGTAAACTTAACTTTTTTTTTTTTTCAATTATAAATTAGTTTTAAAAATGAAAATACGGAATTGATACATATGTTTTAGATAATTCAACTCTTAATTGGAACAATTTGATGAAAAAAAAAAAAAGTTCGCGCATGTGAAAAGGTTAGAAAGGCAAACATGAAAGGTGCATATAATTTGCATATGAATTAGCTTATTCTTGCTTGTATCTCTAATCATATGAGGAACATGTAATAAGAATGAAAAAAAAAAAAAAAAAAAAAAAACACCCTTAACTCATGATGTTTGCATTATTAAAGACTAAAAGAAAACTATATGTGCTGGTAGTCTTTTAGGTGCTAAATGCTAATCATATAGTTTTCACAACATTTTCTCGTTATAAGGTAAATAGTAAGAATATAAATATATATATATATATATATATATATATATATATATTTATATATATTTATATTTCTAAGGCATTGGAGGAAACCAAAATCTCAATTTTACGTTTTTACCACAAATGAGTGCTCTCTTTTGTGGAACATTTCTCTTATCATATGTAACAATATGTTGTTTATGTTTAATATAAATATGAACTTTGCATTATAATTAGGGGTTTTAAATGGGTGGGTTTGGATGAGTATGGATTGCACATAATTGAGTTGAGTACATAAAACTCATTTACCCATCATTACCCTTTTAACTAATTACTCCTAACTTAAACTCAATCCAATCCAATTATTATAGGTATACTCCAACCACTCAATTACCCATTAATCAAAATTACCAAAATGCCCCTACAACTTAAAAATGACCAAAGTACCCCCTAAAACCTTCTAAAATTACTGAAATACTCCCAAAACCAAAAAAAAAAAAAAAAAAAAAAAAAAAAAAAAAAAAAAACCAAAATACTCTTATAACCTAAAAAATGACCGAAATACTCCCTAAAACCTAAAAACTGACAAAATGCCCATGAAACCTTAAAAATGTTTGAAATAACCTTGAACCTTTAAAATGACCAAAATACCCCTGAAACCTAAAAAAATGTTTTAAATACTCCCTGAAACCTAGAAAATTACCAAAATACCCCTAAAACCTAAAAATTAACAAAATAACCTTGAAAACTAAAAATGATCGAAATACACTCCAAAATCTAAAAAATTACCAAAATTCCCTCAACACCTAAAAATTACCAAAATACCCCCCCAAAAAAAGAAAAGAAAAAAAGACCAAAATACTCTTGAACCTAAAAAAGAACAAAATATCCCAAAACTTAAAAAATACCAAAAT
Organism: Quercus tomentella; assembly: GCA_028535165.1. Lineage (NCBI taxonomy): Eukaryota > Viridiplantae > Streptophyta > Magnoliopsida > Fagales > Fagaceae > Quercus > Quercus tomentella. Next base: position 51,741,446 of record JAPQVY010000089.1, on the reverse strand, counting down.
ACCTCTAAAACCTAAAAAATTACCAAAATACCCCCTAAAACATCCAAATTAACCAAAATACTTTAAAGCTAACTTATTCATGACAAATAGAGGAAAAAATGATGGCTCTCAAGTGTCAACAAGATGGTTTTGCATAACTGTACATAACTGTGTCAAGCGAGCGGCGGAACTTCTTCCTGTCAGGCAGAGCTTTGCCAAGGCATATTTTCCTACATGTGATTGGGCCGGAGTGAAACAAGGGATCAAAGCGTCGAGGTGCGAAGTCTTAAGATTGGATGCAATTCTGAAGCTGGTACGTGCTACATTGGTCCATGTTTCTGGCAAGCCTGGAATCTCTTTTTATATATATATATATATATATATATATATATATATATATATTAATATTTCTATAAACATGTAAATTTAATTCTATGTATTTGTCCTTTCTTCTCCATTTTCTTTTTTTCCTATTCATTTTTTGCAAGACATGCCTGGTATAAAGAATATCATTAGGATGCATGCCACCAATCCAGCTACAAGAAAATACACAATTCTCATTAATTGATAAAACTATACAATTTACAGTAAAATGAAACATTAATCAAGAAAAAGGACAAAACTTAGATACATCACCTTAGGTGCTGTTCCTTAAGTTTCCCTTTTAAGATTCAGTCATGTGGCTACTTAATTAAAAAATACACTTCCATTCTATGAGAAAAAATCCACATGGCAAAATCTTAGAAGGGGAACTTAAAGAACAACATCTAAGTACTGTACTTAAGTCTTGCTCTCAAGAAAATATCCTAATAGAGAAAATAATCAAGTTAATATAAGTGGATATAGCAATTCTAGCTATTTCACTTTGGGTAGAAAAGGCATAACATGAAAGGCATTCAAAATTTGAATCCAATAGCATGTAAAAGCACAGCACCAGTCACACCACTTGCTAATATTCTCCGTGATCAACTATGGTCTTTGGGGATTGCTTTGAAGGGGCACCACCGTTCAGAGGTATGACATTTACAACCTGCAGACGGAATTTAAAGACAACTTTATACAAGGCATAATAGGCATTGAATCACAAGATAATAGCTGGTTAGTGATGAAATGAATAAGGATTCAAAGAAAACATTAGTAGCAATTTAATACAAACATTCAGTGGAGATTCAATGCCCCCATCTTTCTTCAATATCCATTATTATAAAAGGTGATTTAAAAAAAAGATAAGAAGCCATTACTATAACTGATGGCAAGGGATCAGTTTCAAATTGATCAAATGATGCCAATTCCCTTTTCAACCATCTTTGGAAGAAACAAGTCAAGAATATTATGGAAGGTTCTAATTTCAGTAAAGCAAAAGATGGTCTTCTACACGTCAGGCAAACTAAATAGTTTTGACTTTAATTGAGGAAACTCTGAAGATGTTCAATCTTACAGCTTGTGCTGTTGTGCAATGTTCAATTGCATCAGATAGAGATTAATTTACAAACTAGACAGAGAATCATCAATTATGTGCTTTATCATATGGCTAATGGTGACTAAGGCATTAAGTTCCATTTTAGTAAGGATTGAGCAAATAAAAAAAAAAAAATACTGAATCATAAAGCACAAAGAGCTTGATTATACTAAGTGAAAAATTTTAAAATATATTTGACAACTAAATAATCAAATTATTAACTTCCCAAAATGATCTAGATATGAAGTACTATAGAGCATGTGTGCTTGTTGCTGTTAACGGGGACAAAGCAAGTAAAGCAGAAAGCAAAACTCACAGAAAGAACGTTGGAAAAATAGGCTATAACAATATCAAATGAGAAGCAAGAGCAAACCTTAAGATCACTGAATGAGTTAGTACTTAGTAGCTAAGAACTGCACAGATATGGGAAAAAAATACAGATGAATATGCTGGGGGAACAACAAACTCCGTTGGAGAGATTTTGGTACCTTCTTCTGATTATTATTTTAAATTGTGATTTTGAGATTCCGAATGTGACAAATTACTAGAGCTCTACAATTAGTTCTAGATATGTTTGTCTACAAAAAATACATGATAAAAGCTTTAGGTGTGGCTTGCAAGTGCAATGAAAAGTTTTACAGAGTAGTGAATGGAACTCCACCGACTAAGAATACAAACAGTCAAATCTCAAGTCAAAATTATTTCCTAAATATATCTCAATGGGCTACGTATATACTCCTCTTTCGTCTGAATCAATCTCAATTAGTTCAATCTATAATGAATAAAACAAATAGGGCATAGGTATAGATCAAACCCATGCAGTTATAATAAATATTATAAACCCAATCTAGTTTAAAACATTATTATTATTATTTTTGTATATATTTTAATAAGTATTACTGTTTAATAAAAAAAAATGCAATTATATCAGGAGAATTTAGCTAAATTAACCAAATCTAACTAATACAGCTTTAACAACTTGACCCATCAGATGCTCAAGAGATTTTTGGTTAATTGAGTCTAATTGGGTTTTTAGTTAAATTCCAAATGTTATTTAAGTTCACAATTGGTTTAATGCTCATTTGACCCAAATTATAATTGAGTAGGTTTAGGTTAGAGTGGGTGAATTTGAGTGAATAATACATGCCAATCAATTCCATGTCGGTGTTTGCGTCACAGTCCATGATCTACCTAGTTAAGCAACGCACAAAATTGGGGGATGAGCATTCCGTCTAATCAGAAAGAGCATATACGACCTGCATCACTATCACATCAATCTTGCCTGTGAAAACTGATTGAATTCCATTACCCTCCTGCCTAAGAGCATCTCCAACAGATTCTCTAAATTTTTGTACTATTTGAAAAATCTACAGTAACTTTTACATTTAACTACCTACTTTTTCAAATACACTTTCCAACAGATTCTCTATTCCATTCTCTATCTCATTTAAATATTATTTCTTCATTCATTATTTATTCTTTTTTTAATCATCATTTATTTTTTTTTAACAACTATATTTTTCAATGAGAAGTGCTATGTTCACAACATTTTACGCAATACTTTCATAACAAAATTTATATGGAAAGTTGTTATTAGTTTTAATTTGAACCCACCACTAAAATTATTTTTTTACTCATCAATATTAACTAATAAAAATCTATTACTTAAAATTTATTGTGAAAATATTGTGGTAACATTTTTAAATTGTATTTTTTCTTTCTTTCTTTCTATCATCCATACGTTTCCATTTCTTTTTCTTTCTTTTTTTCTTTTTCTTTTCTCTTGATTTTTCTCCACCACACACGTATACCCATTACCTCCATCCTCTTTTTTTTTTTCTTCTTTTTTCTCCACTTTCTACTACATTCCAGAACCTCCCTCCCTCTTTCTTTCTCTACCACTTTTCTTTTCTTTTTTGCTTTTCTTCTCCAGCAGCACTTCGGCTGGAGCTCTCTCTCACACATAAAGATCGTCCGCTTGTCCTTCTCCCACCACCGCATATCCTCCTCCCCACCGAGGCTCAGATGGGTCAGCTTTGCTTCTTTTTTTTTTTTTTTGGTTCTAATTTGATTAGTTTTAAAATTGTGATTTGAGTTTGTATTTTGATTGAGACTGAGTTTAGAGATGTTTGAGAGAAAAGATCAAGAATAGTTCTGTTGTTACCGTTGTGATTATTGAGTGAAAATTAAAAATTTTAATCGGTTGTGATTATTGAGATTGAATTAATTCTTTTGTTTATGAATAGGTCTCTCTCTTTTCTTTTTTTTTTCTTTTATTTTTCTGATTTCATTCGGTTTATGAGAAAAATTGTTTTCGTGTTTGGATTGTATTCTGCGTTTTGTTGCCGTTGAGATAAAGAAGAGAGAAAGAGAGTGAGGAAGAATGAGAAAGGGTGGAAAGAGAAAAAAGTCATTTTTTATTCAACGGGTATTATTTTAAGGCTGAATATTGATTTGGAGTTGCTACAGTGGTCTGTAAATTAAGAGAATCACTGTAGCAACTTCAAAAATAAATTTGGAGAATTTGGACGTTTGGAGAATCGGCTGGAGCATGAACAGTAGCCTTTGGTGCTCCAAAAATAGCTATACAAAAGCTGTTGGAGATGCTCTAAGGAATGTTGCCAATATGGCCTACCATAAAACAAAACGTAAGACTAGTGCCGCAAAACCGAACTTTACTAATTATTTCTTTTAATTGGTTAGGTTAGTTAAATTGACCAAGCTCAAGAAAAGAGTGCACCTAAATTGAAATTAAAATTTTCAAATTCAAATGAGACTAATATTTAATCTGTTATTCATTCTCTAATATGGTTGTAAGCGGTGTCCGCTTTATGTTATAAGTAACTGATGGGGTCGCCTAAGGTCTCAAGTAAAACAAAAACCATCAAATTTTAATTAATATGATTATTTTTTTCGTTGTAATAGTATTAATTAAGTCTAAATATTACCCAATAAATAAACTAATATTTTTTTATCAAATGAAAAACAAACAAAAAAGAAGTGAAATACTACATTCACAACATTTTTCACAACACTTTTACGATAAATCCTAAATAGCGGGTTATTAGAAGTTGTTATTGATGGCAAAAAAAAAAAAAAAAAAAAATAGTGGTGGGTTCAAATTAGAACTAGTACCAACTTAATACTTAGGAATTGTTATGAAAAATATTGTGAATGTAGTAACACTTCTTTTAAAAAAAAAAAGAAAAAAAGCAATATACAAAAAATTCATACATTTTTCACAATAGTTGAATTGAAAACTTTTACTAATTTTTATCTAGGTCCATTATTAACATCACTCTTTACTTACTACTATTAATCTACCGTATTAACTGGTGTGAAAAGTTTTGTCAAATTTTTTGTGTATATAGACTTTCTAAAATTTTTTTTTTTAAAAAAATTACGTGGTTCATGTTAATTAGTAGTAATTTTGCATTTAAAACATGATAATCAGTCTTTACCTTATACCCCCAAATGTATGAAGCCGCCCCTAGTTATAAAAACCTTAGATGATGATGGTTCCAGCACATCCTCCACAACACTCTTCTTTCACGAAACATATTGTTTGATAGTCGATCCCAATATATACAAGTCAACATAATTCGCCTAGGTGAAAAACGCTGAATTGTCCCATGCAATAGTGTCTGTATAAGGATCAGGAAAGAAGAGTTGACCTATGAGAATAGGAATATGAGTAATTGAGAAAGGCATGAAGGATTAAAGATCAGCATAATGAAAAAAGCTTCAATAAGTAGTGTGAACTGATCAAATAATATTGTCAATCACAAAATTATAATAACCAAACAAAGCAACCTAATTGGCAAAAAAACCATATCATTGAAAGAAAACGAAGAAATACCAAGTAGAACAATGGAGGGAAAAACAAATGGCAGAAAACTGCTTTCAATGTTTATTATACTTTCTTTAAAGAAAGTGGCTCTCATGACAGATATACAAGGAAATGTGATCCAAAAATGAAGTACTGAAATAATAACACAATCCATTAAAATAAACAGTTTCAGGCATATCAGAATGAACATCATAAATGCCATCCATATATTCATCCACAATGTAGTAGAAATGAACAAGCAATTCATCCACAATGCAAACACCAGGGACATAAATTGCTTTAAGGCCTCTCTGAAGACTCCAATGTTTTACAGTTCCACATGAATTAGCTTTAAGGTATTATTCCATTATTTTCCCCAAAGAAAGAATGTAATATTATGTACGACATACAAATAATAGTTACTTGTGCTCCGCTTCTATTAATGATTCAAAACCTTTTTAAATTTCTTCTTTCCACCAATTAAACACATCTATGAATCATGTTGCAAAGTAATCTCAACCCGAAACCCACAAAAATAATATAGTGTTCACAACTCATTCAATACATCAGAACTCTTCCAAGTTTTTTTTTTTTTGGTAAAAGAACTCTTCCAAGTTACTAGTTTTATTTGCAACTTTTCAAGGTCATGTTATCGCCTTTACAAGTTTAAGTTTAAAATTCACCCCAATAAATAGCTTTGGTACGTAGTATGTGATTTCATTGCCAAAAAATTTTAATTACTCGCGACTTGACAAGTACTAATTCACTTGTTTCTCCAAATTTTGAAAAAAACTTTTTTTTTTTTTGGCAACTAAATGTGCTTCCACATAATATAGCTCTCATCAATTTTCCGAACTAATAATTAGCTTATTTTAGATTTTGCTTGTATCCAAAAGTGTATAATTGAAACTCAAAATCGATCCATTAATATGAAGCCCATGTGCATAGATCATAGATGGTATAAGATTTTTTCACCCCATAATTTGATAGTTGAGAAATAAGATATTTAAACCCATCTGTATTGGAAATATCAAAAAATGTCACTTAAGTTAAAAGACTTTTAACACTAATATCTATCTTTAAGATAATACAGTTACCCTACCCAAACTAAGGCAGAGACTGCCTTTCTTGCTATCTCTTTAGCAATATTTCAAAGGTACAAATCCGTCCATTTTGAAGGTGATGCTAAAATTATCATTGATTCTATTAATGATTCAAGTCTAAGTCCAAAAAAAAAAAAAAGTTCCAAGTCTAGATTAGGAATTCCAATCCATAATTGCAGTCATCAAAACTTTTCAGTGAGATATTATTTTTTGTTCGGCCCAAATCTTGCAATGGTCCAATTCACAACTTGGCTTGTTGGGCTTTTTTTTGTAAGACTTAAGAACCCATTCCCTTCACCCAACATGGCAACATCCTTTCTTAGGCCCTGTAGATTGGTGATGGGCTGGTTCCTCTTATCCCCATCCATTTGTCTATAAAATTATTATTATTAACCCAAAAATAAGAGTTTTAATTGAATATTATTCCATTTGATTTGATTGATTATTATTCAATTTTGACAACTGAATTTGATTGATTATTATTCAACTTTGACAAATGAAAAAAAAAAAAAAAAAATCATAGATTTTCATTAATTGAATCAAAGTAATATTGGTGAGTTCTAATTAACTTGATTGATAAAAAATTTGTGGTTGAATAAGGATATATATATAAATACTCAAAGAAATATTTATAAATTTATGAATTAAAGAATTCTAGAATCTATTGGGATTCTATTTTCAAAAACTATTCTCAAAAACCTATTTTTGAGTATGAGAACATAAAAGAATTAGGTTGTGTTTATTACACACAAATTGTTTTACATATGGTCCAAAACACAATTGAAACTGTGCGTCGAAGTCACTATTTTTAAGTTGAAAATCATAACTTCAAGACATGATTTTAGTTGTTTTTTGGGCTGTGTAAAATTGCGTTAAAAAGTTTGTGACAAAAAGCAGAAAACTTGTTTGGATTAAAAATAAATAAATAAATAAGCTACTGCCACTATGAAAATTATCCAAAACAAAAAAACAAAAAAAAGACTACCACACTATGACAAATCCAAGAACCCACACCCACTTCATTGCCTAAAACGTCATGTACTGTTTAGTGGAAAAATTTTATATTCAAATAACAACCCCTATAAACTTTAAAGCTCAACTAATTTAAAGCTCAACTAAAGAAAGGCCTGTGCGTTCCACAGTTTTATCATAAACTTATAAAATATATATTTTATCTGATAAATAATAACAAAATAAACAATTATTATAATAATAAAAGGAATAAATTGTATTGGAAAATAACTATCAAATATAAAATGATAAAACCTGTCGATACCATATTTTGTCTGGCCCTGATTCACGTGTCAAAACAAATACCAAAAAAATCAAAAAATTAAAAAAGGTGCAAAATCATGAATTTCAAAGCCAAAAAGGGTAAAAATAAGCACATCATGTTTGAATGGAGAATCTAAAAGTCACAACATTTGAAAAATCCATTTTGCAGCAATTAAGACCAAAACCCTAACAAAGTATGGTAAAAAAATTGACTTTTTGATCCGATTATTAGATCATGTTAAATTTTGGGTCGTCTTGTAGGGCATATTTTTACCTTCAAAACGATAGTTTACGGGCCAAAATTGGAGTTAAAACGGATGAGATGTCACAAAAAGACTGAAACCCTAATAAAATTTTCACTGTATTTTTCAAGAAAACTAGCAGTTTTTTACCCGACTTTGTGCAATAAACTGAACCGATTGGGCAAGAACTGGAACAATCGGGATGGACCACCTTGAAGAACAAGGTCTTAGCTAATTTTCACCAAAAGAGCTTGACAATATCTACTTCGGGTTAGAAGATAAGAATTTTTTAAGAACAAACGTCAAGAATTTTTCTACTTTGCGTCACCTTCATTCCAAGCATGATATCTCAACGACCGTAGCTCCAAATCAAACAAGGCCAAAACCATTGGAAACTAGACATCAAGAGCTTTCCGTGCATATAAAATTTGATGAAAATAGAGCTCAAAAAGGCCTCCAAACAGCCACGCGAAAATCGGACCAAAAATCAGGAAAAGAACAAAAATGGCTGATGACTTGGCAAAAAGAGGAGGCTATCAGGATACACCAATGCTAGCCGCCTCTTTGAAGGGGCTGCTAGCACTAGTGTATCCTGATATACTAATGCTAGCCCCCCATTTTCCACCTTCCCCTATAAATACCCCCCCATTTTTGGAAAAAAAAAATATATAGCTTTTTTATGAAGAAAAATAATGAAAAAAGTGAAGTAGAGAGAAAAATCAGAAAAAGTGAAGAAATTTTAGAAAAATGGCCTTAGAAAAAATATATAAAAATTCTCTCTCTCTAGGAAGCCCTACACCAAAAAGCCTCATCCTTTTCTTTTTGTAATCTTTGTGGGTAGGGTTTTTTGGGATGGGTTAGTTTCTTAATACCTAAACTCATCTCATCCCTTTTACTATTGTAATTATCTTTTCATATATATAAAAATATTTTCTTTACTCTGTTTGTGTATATAGTTGCTTTATCTTTACTATGGTCTTGTACATATTGTGTTTATAGCTAACCCTTTATTTCAATGTTTATATTATTGTTGTTAGTTATTATTATTGTGTTGGTTATCCTAAATGGGTATTAGACTATCTCCTAGGCTATGAATGGGAAGTACCCTTAGGGGGAAGAAATCACATCCCACCTAGGCATCTAGAGATTTATTTATTGCTTTTTAAGTTCTTGTCATCCCATGTAATTTCTTGCACATCCCCGACCCCCCTTTATTTTATTGCACTTATATATATATATTATATCTAGACACCTAAAAAAAAGATTCTCTACTCTCTCTTAAATGGCTTTTAAACCAACATTAGAGCACAATATGGGTATGTCTCATAAGAATGGTGATGACTTAGAATTCCCATTTCTTTATGTTCAAGGATCCATAAGGCTTGAAAGAGATTAAAATCTACTTAAGGGAGAAATATTAATATAAAAAAACCTTTTAATCAATCTTTCAATATTTCAAGTTCTTTACTTTTATGTCTTTTAAATTCCAAGTCTTTGTTGTATATAAAAGTATATACATGGAAAGGTTGTAATAATGATATAAGGTTGGAGAGTATTCATTTGTAAAATGAATAAAGTGAAAATTCGAATTATGGAATTTTCTTTGTGAAAATTCAAGTTCCAGGAATTTCGATCTGTTGAGACTTCTGTTCGATCGATCGAAATGTTGAAGGAAATAATCCTAGAGTTTCTGCAAGATTCGATTGGTATTCGATTCCTTGTCGATCAATCGAAAAAGAGCATTCGATCGATTGAAAGTAACTCTCGATCGATCGAAAATCGCAGAACAGAATTTTCTGTAGAATCTTCAAGTGACTATTCTGAAAGTTTGAGAACGTTTCAAGCCTTGTGAACGGTTTTAATAAAAAATTTAACTCTCCATACGTACCTTTTGAAGGGTTATAACCCTATGGGTATAAATACAAGTTACAAAGAAACACAAGAAATCCTGTGAGTATTCTCTAAAATTGCTATTTGTAGAACCCAATAAACTTGGTTGTATCTTGGGGACAAGTTTGTAGAAACCCTTTAGCAACTTGCGTATGGGGACAAATATTGTCCAAGGATAACATTCAATTGTGCCTCCAAGTCAATCACTAATTTCTATATGTTTGATTTGTTCATTTGCTCTTTCATTGTTACTCCTTAATTTGGTAAAATCCCCAACAGTCTTTACTTTAAAGTCATATAATTTTCAAGTCTTTACATTCTTGTGATTTAAATTTTAAGCTCTTTATTTTTCTTCACTTTATTTTATTGTTGTCCCTTTACTTTTATTGTTAATAATGTGCCATAAAATAAATACGCTTGGGTAAAACATATCCCCTACACCCTACTCCAGGAAAATGCTTTTTTAAAATCTCTTTTTCATTTCTTTCTCTAAAGAAAAAGTTTTCTTCAAAAAAAGGGGTCTTTTTAAAATGTCTTTTGTTTTCAAAACAAAAACCCTTTCTTTGTGTTCCTTTTTTTAAAAAGAATAATAAAGTTTTCAAATAAAAAAATCTTTAAAAAAAAAGGGGAAACCCGAAATTTTTAAACAAAAAAAACTTTTTTTTTGTTTGTTTTTGTATAGAACCTTTTTTTTTTTTTTTTTTTTAAAGCTGTTCATAAAAAAAAAAAAAAAAAAAAAAAAAAAAAATCTGCTCTCCTACATAAAATCTGTTTACATAAAAAATGTGTTTTTATAAATATGTTTTATTTAAAAAAAAAAAAACTATTTTCCAAAAACTCTTTTGAAGAATAAAAATCTGCTTTGCTAAAAAACTGTTTTGAAGAATAAAAATCTGTTTTTTTTTTTCTTAAATCTATTTTTCCCAAAACTGTTTTTATAAAACCGTTTTTTTTAAAGAAATATAAAGCTGATTTCAAAATAATACAAAACTGCTTTCTAAAAACTGTTTTAAAAAAAAAATCTGCTTTTCTAAAACTGTTTTTGTGGGGCCCAATAATCTATGGGCCAGGCCCATTTGCTCGTGGAGAGTCCGAAGGCCCAGGCCGAGGAGAGCTATGGCCCAAGCCCGATAACATAGAGCACAAGACTGTTTTTGGAATACAGCCGAGGACAGTTCAGTCCTCGGCAGATCCAAAATCTCATCGGAATAAAGGGGTAAAACTGGTATAGGAACAAATTTGTAAGGAGATCTAAAATATCTTGGGGGAAGTTATCCTTACTACCCTTCCAGATAAGACTCTGCACCTGACAGAACCGTACTCTGCAGCCTTATCAACCATCCCCAACAATTCTGGGATGAGACTGATGGGACAAATATCAGTCTTGTAAAAGTTGACCCTACACGTGGACGAAGGACAGCGAACGCAGGCTAATATAAAAGAAAAAAGTAAGTGAGCCAAAGGGGGGGGGGGGGGGGGGGCTCTCCGTCCCACCTGAGTAAGAGGCTCCCTGGGGAAAAATATCGGAACAACTCATTCAGATCAGAGAAAAACAACCACCGTTGGGGAAAAGGAGCAGGGCCTAACGCTCCTCGGATAAAGTCCGAGGAGTCCAATCCCATGGGATGCGACACTATAGGGCTTAAATGTTCAAACCCAATTCCTCTTTCTATTTGAATTCCTCTAAAATCAAGACCGGAATATCGCCCCGTGCCCAACGGCTAGCTTTTCAAGCCCACTCTCTACAAATCATATTGTGAGGGATCTTTCATGTGCGAGCCCAACATCCTTATTGGGCCTCGACAGAATTGTGTCCTTACAATTGGCGCCGTCTGTGGGGAAGGCTCGCGCGTTGGCACAGGGGATGGCAGAGTCAAGCCTCTGTCAAATGGGAATCTGCGAAAGCTCCTCCGTTTCCGGCGACATACAGTTGCTGCTCCAGCATAAACTTCTGCTAGGGGCTACACCTTGCGGTGCCAAGGGCGTGGGCATCTCTAGGGGCTTCCGGCCTCAAGTCAACTTTCCCCGCCCTGGTATAGGGGCTTATGGTCGAAAAATAAACCAAATAAAAAAAAAAAAAAACCTACAAGTTTTGGACAGAACCAAGGCCTTGCATGGTCCTCGGACTCAGGCCTATGGGGAAACCAAGTACAAGAGGGAAATCCTACGAGTTTTGGACAGAACCAAGGCCTTGCATGGTCCTCGGACTCAAGCCTATGGGGAAACCAAGTACAAAAGGGAAATCCTACGAGTTTTGGACAGAACCAAGGCCTTGCATGGTCCTCGGACTCAAGCCTATGGGGAAACCAAGTACAAAAGGGAAATCCTACAAGTTTTGGACAGAACCAAGGCCTTGCATGGTCCTCGGACTCAAGCCTATGGGGAAACCAAGTACAAAAGAAAGAAATCTCACGAGTTTTGGACAGAACCAAGGCCTTGCATGGTCCTCGGACTCAAGCCTATGGGGAAATCAAGTACAAAAGGGAAATCCTACAAGTTTTGGACAGAACCAAGGCCTTGCATGGTCCTCGGACTCAAGCCTATGGGGAAACCAAGTACAAAAGGGAAATCCTACGAGTTTTGGACAGAACCAAGGCCTTGCATGGTCCTCGGACTCAAGCCTATGGGGAAACCAAGTACAAAAGAAAGAAATCTCACGAGTTTTGGACAGAACCAAGGCCTTGCATGGTCCTCGGACTCAAGCCTATGGGGAAACCAAGTACAAAAGGGAAATCCTACAAGTTTTGGACAGAACCAAGGCCTTGCATGGTCCTCGGACTCAAGCCTATGGGGAAACCAAGTACAAAAGGGAAATCCTACGAGTTTTGGACAGAACCAAGGCCTTGCATGGTCCTCGGACTCAAGCCTATGGGGAAACCAAGTACAAAAGAAAGAAATCTCACGAGTTTTGGACAGAACCAAGGCCTTGCATGGTCCTCGGACTCAAGCCTATGGGGAAACCAAGTACAAAAGGGAAATCCTACGAGTTTTGGACAGAACCAAGGCCTTGCATGGTCCTCGGACTCAAGCCTATGGGGAAACCAAGTACAAAAGAAAGAAATCTCACGAGTTTTGGACAGAACCAAGGCCTTGCATGGTCCTCGGACTCAAGCCTATGGGGAAACCAACTACTTAAAAGGAAAACTGATTGCATGAACCTTAAAATCCATCCGAGGAGAACTCCCCGTTAACAGTTGGGTTAATCCCTAAACTGCACGGATTTCCCAGTCTACCCTCGGATCCCCGATACCAAAGGGATTGATGTAATATAGTGCAATATATTACCCAAAAACACAATCGAAATCCCTCTCTACTCGGCTACCCTCTCGGACGAATTATTCAGAGATCATCGTTCTCGGACATTTATTTTGCATGCATCGCTCAGTGCTCAGCCATTACTCTGGTTAGTTTCAAGAGTTTAATTTATTGAGAATTGCCATTGTGATACTTGATAACATCGATAAGTTTAAACTAGTAGGAATTGATTTTAAGGCATTGTTCTGCTCCAAGTATTATTAGAGACGAGCGTATATTTAATGTCCATGCACTAAGTAGTTGTTGCAGAAAAGAAAAATATTTAGAAAGAAACCAACTCATCTTTTACTAAGACAAAGAAATAGTACAGTGTACAATAAAAAGCTGAGAGAAGCTTATGCTGAAGCTAACTACATGAGTGAAAAGAAAAATACAAGAGAATGAAGGTAAAGCCGAAGAAGAAGCACAGATGAGAGGGTGGCTACTCCTTCAGGACTTTGTTCTTCCTCAATGCTTTTGCATGCCCATAACTCGGGCAGCAAAAGAACCCAGCTTGGGGCCTGCACCACGGAAGGAAAGGTGCAGGGAGCCGGAAGTTGAGGAGCCTTCACCAAAAATTTGTCTGCAACAAGGCAGAGGCGCTGATGGCGGAGAATCTTTCTTCTGACACACCAAAATCCTAGCGTGAACAAAACCTGCTTCGGATTTTGACTAAAAGAGGGAGAAACACCCTTTCCCCTCTGTCGAACTGGAATATTCTCTTGAACTTATGCCGCCTTTGCCCGTACCTCACTATCTGGAGTCTCAGGAGGACACGGCGCCTTTGTGGCGGAGAGAGTTCCTTTGCCCCAACCCACGCCTCAAACATGATGTACTAGGAGAGGAGACTGAAGGATTTGTGTGAAGGTAAAGCAACTTTCTCTCCTATTTATTTAAAAGATAAGGTGGTGGCATTTAATTCACGCAGCGTCCCAAGGAACGCTACAGACAAAATGTCTCCGGCTCGATTTCCAATGCCGTCTGCAACCCTGAGATTAAAGGAGCCTCGTGAAGGCGCACCTCGAACACTGGGACGCCAAAAAGTACCGCGTGACCTAAGACTACGAAAATACCCCCTAATTTATGGGCCCAGTAAATTCGCGGCCCAGGCCCGTTCAGCATAGGGGCCCAAGGACAGAACCAAGGCCTTGCATGGTCCTCGGACTCAAGCTTATGGGGAAACCAAGTACAAAAAATAAAAATTACAAGTTTTGGACAGAACCAAGGCCTTGCATGGTCCTCGGACTCAAGCCTATGGGGAAACCAAGTATAAAAAATAAACCTTACAAGTTTTGGGCAGAACCAAGGCCTTGCATGGTCCTCGGACTCAAGCCTATGGGGAAACCAACTGCTCGGATAGGGAAAGTCCTCGGCCCAGATACTGTAAAATGTTAAGGCCAATAAGAGTGTTAGGATGATGGCGGGACGCTCCGCTACTCGGCAGCCTACGGGGGCTGTTCATTTTTGCGGGTGATATGCCTTCGAATAATTACCTCCTACACCACGGAGAACATCCAGTTCTAATCTCGGCTTTGTTTCGGGCAAGTATCGCTATTTACAGGTACGCATTGTTATGTCAAACAATTCTATTAAAGTTATGGTGACATCTTTTTATTAGCCAGTATTTTGGCTTTAGTTATCATTGATTCAAATGCTGTATTATTGTGCCGAGCAGAGTTTGCAAATAAAAAAAGGCATAAAGACAGAACATGCGAAATAAAGTAACAACAATTTTTATTAATACGAAAAGTTATTACAACGTACAAAGAGGGGCTGAGGATCTCGGATCTAGGAGAGGCAAAAGGGTCTCTGTACGAGAGTGATGGCCTCCTACTTGCCTTCTTATAGGGAGGGCAAAATGGAAGGTATTAAATTCGTTCTGGTTTCCAAAAGAATCTGAAAAACAAAAGGTGCGTTCGTTCCACTTCCCCACCACATCAGATGAACCGTCGGACATAAATAAGTCTCGTAAAGGGAAGTCATTAAAGGCGCATCTTGGACAGCCAAACGGCAGGAGCGGGGCACGAGCAAATTAAAGGGAGCGCCTTGTAAGCCGATGTATCTTCTGGGCAGGTGGAGAAACCGTCAGCATTAATGGAGGGCTAAATTAAAGGAACAGTAATAAAGGCTCAGCATTGCCAAAACCCCCCTTTCCAACCGGGAGGTTGGACAGCCGGGTTTTGAGGGGCTATTGTGGGGCCCAATAATCTATGGGCCAGGCCCATTTGCTCGTGGAGAGTCCGAAGGCCCAGGCCGAGGAGAGCTATGGCCTAAGCCCGATAACATAGAGCACAAGACTGTTTTTGGAATACAGCCGAGGACAGTTCAGTCCTCGGCAGATCCAAAATCCCATCGGAATAAAGGGGTAAAACTGGTATAGGAACAAATTTGTAAGGAGATCTAAAATATCTTGGGGGAAGTTATCCTTACTACCCTTCCAGATAAGACTCTGCACCTGACAGAGCCGTACTCTGCAGCCTTATCAACCATCCCCAACAATTCTGGGATGAGACTGATGGGACAAATATCAGTCTTGTAAAAGTTGACCCTACACGTGGACGAAGGACAGCGAACGCAGGCTAATATAAAAGAAAAAAGTAAGTGAGCCAAAGGGGGGGGGGGGGCTCTCCATCCCACCTGAGTAAGAGGCTCCCTGGGGAAAAACATCGGAACAACTCATTCAGATCAGAGAAAAACAACCACCGTTGGGGAAAAGGAGCAGGGCCTAACGCTCCTCGGATAAAGTCCGAGGAGTCCAATCCCATGGGATGCGACACTATAGGGCTTAAATGTTCAAACCCAATTCCTCTTTCTATTTGAATTCCTCTAAAATCAAGACCGGAATATCGCCCCGTGCCCAACGGCTAGCTTTTCAAGCCCACTCTCTACAAATCATATTGTGAGGGATCTTTCATGTGCGAGCCCAACATCCTTATTGGGCCTCGACAGAATCGTGTCCTTACAGTTTTAAAAATCTGTTTTTCTGAAAGCTGTTTTCAAAACTGTTTTTTTTTTTTTTTTTTTTTCTAAACCAAAAGTCTGTTTTTTTTTTTTTTTTTAAATTACTTTCCAAAAACTTTTTTTAAGAAACAACAAAAAATATGTTTTCAAAAAAATTATAGATCAAAATCTGTTTTTTTAGGAAACCCGAAAAAAAAAAATAAAACTAATATTTTCAAAGTCTTTTTTTAGGAAGTGTTTTCTCTCTTCCGTTGAAAAATAAAGATTTCAAATTTTTACCACATAAAAAATGTTTTTTTTTTTTTTTTTCTCTCAAAACCTCATAATAAAATCTTTTTTTGAGAAAAAAATGTGTTTTTTTCTTTCTAAAATTATAAAGTTAATGTTGTAACTTTTCTTTCCAAGCTTTTCTTAGGCAGGTGTAGTTTGTGGACTTCTGTTCAAGGTTCATTCTCTTGAGTTTTTGAACATCCTATAAGCTTACATTGTCCCTAACAATTCTTGGCACTAACAAATTTCTTTTTATCATCTTTTTGCATGACAAAAAAAAAAAAAAAAAAAAAAGAAGAAGAAGAAGAAGAGAAAATGGTGGATGACAACAAGGTGCTATATATATTCTTCCAACCTTCTCTTTTTATTACGTTGTGATTTTTTTCTTTTTCTTTTTTTTGGGTATAGTTTTTAGTATTCACATGCTAGCTATGTAATAAATAGATACTCACATGCTATTGTGTAGTATACTAATATGCCCTTTCCTTCACATGGTACTTATGTTATATCTTACATGTTTTGAGTGTATATATTTTGTTGGAGTTATTATTCACATGCTAGTTATACGTAAATATTTACTCACATGTATGTATATATATATATATATATATATATATATATATATATTGTTTGCAAAAACCCTTTAAAAAAAAAAAATCTAATGCCAAGTGTTCTATTTCTTCATAAAAGGTTAGCATTTGAAATAAATTAAAATGAGGTAATATCTTCGGATAGGCGTTGTGGGGTGCCTAACACCTTCCCCACACGTAACCAAACTTCCGAGTCCAAGATCTTTGGTTCAAAGACTTTTGGTTTACCTTAACTAATGAACCTTTAAAAATCGGTTTAGTTAATTAGGTAACTTAAAATAAATTAGACATCTAGGTGACCAAACACTACAAAACCAATGGTTGGTGACAGCTCCTAAAATAAAAAGGGACTCACACACACACACCCCATCCTAGAGACACAAGCACACAAGAGTCTCGTCGCCAAGGAGCCAATGTGCGACAAAACCCAAAAAATTTCTAATTTTCTAGGGGCGTCCACAACACTTAAATAAAAAATTATTATTTTGTAATGTACCAATTGTGTTCTAATGAGAATTTTGTATCTTTAGGAGATTGTTGAATACCATTTTGTAGTTTGTACACTATATTTTTAGTGTATCTTTGTTCTTGTTTGTCATTGTTCTTTATAAAATCTTTAGTCCTTTGGAGCTTCTTACTCAAGACAAAGCAACATACAATTGGCAGTGGCTGAACACTTGACTTGGCAAGTAGAGGCTAACATTGTTTAGAGTTGGTCATAAAACACAAAATAAAAAATAAAAAAATCGTGTCTAAGCATATTTAATGATTGATTCTCATCCCATAACCATATAGATTGGATAAAATTTAAGGAAATTTGGTTAAACAAAATACAAAAAATACAAAAGAACCGTATAAACATATACATACCTGCAAGGTTGTAGGTAGAAGAAGAAAAGAATAGAGAAAAAGAACCGTATAATAGGTATTCATTATGAATTATTTAATATATATACACTCCACATTGAAGAAGTTGATGTGAACAAAAAGTCTAATGTTAGTCTAATTTGTAGAAGTGTGAACCTGAAATCTAAATCCTAAAAAAAGTGGAGTGTGAACAGGAAATCCAAAGAAAAAGAAAAGTCAAGGTGTGTGAAGAGGAAATCCAAAGAATTTAGTGTTTTATTTAAACACTACTAGTTAGGGTGGCACATGCTACCTCTTGAGTGAGAAAATTAAGATAAAATTTCTATTTGAAGAAGTATGAAACTATATACATAAAAAATGTATGTCACACACAAAGTTAAGGTAGCTATTTAACATATGAATATTTATTTTACTATAATAGTTTCTTAGTACTTATTTGCTAAAGGCAATATCCACTCACTAAAAACTTCTAAAAATGATAACGAATATCATTATTTTCCAACAATAAGCAATTGAGTTTTGCTAAGATATTATCACAATATTTAAATTTTCATGATGAATGATAACATATGCTACAATTGAAGTTTTTCATCAAATACCTTCAACCATACACAATGAAAATTTTTTCATGCATACTTTCTTCTTTATCATTCTACATGAGTCTAGGTGCAATGTTTAGATTACTTAGTTTTTGTTAAGTTCTAGTTTTTCACATAACATTTATGTTGGCTTTATTCCATGACAAAAACTGTTGTAATTTTATTAGTTTATTTCCTTCTATTTTGTGGGATTTAATTGTAATGGGTTTAGTATTAAGTTGGTGAAGATTGCTCAAGACAATTGACCTCACGATTGGCTTAGGACTCAGCACCTGTGAAAGGCCATGTGAGGAGCACATGTGAAAGTTCAAGAGTCAGCATATCTCGTGAGTATCTTGCGACTTGGCCAACCCACGAGATGCACTGACAGCTGGGATTTTAAGTGACTCTTGTACCCTTCGCTCATACTATATATACCCTCATTACTCACACAATTGTAAGGAGGCTATTCAAAAGAAACCTTAAAAAGGTTTCTACAACACCCACCTTGTTAGAGAGAGCTACTCATTCTCAAGAGAGAAATTATTGTAGATGGACTTCGGCCTAAAAAGCCCAAAATAATGAACTTGTAGAGAATGGGTTAGAAAACTGGACTTTAATGAATTAGAAAAACATTAAAGTAGATCCAAATGACAAGTGAATGAAATTAGACGGGTTTATACTGAAGAAAATCGTCCTCGGCATAGTCCGAGGAGATCAGTTCTTATATATTTCTTTCGGGTTTGATTACAAAGTTAGTTCTTGATTGCTACAGTGTTTCTCTCTTAATTTTTCTCCCATAATACTGATTGCTCCCCCTTATTTTATACCCTTTTCCCTTTTCATCTCTACCCTTCACGTGCAGGCCAGATTGGTTAATCTTAATACTTGTCCCATCAGCCCTTTCCCAAAGTCTTTAGGTAGTAGCTGTAAGGCTGAAGGCTACTGTTCAAGTTTCACCTCCACATTAATGCGGCCAGAGAGTTAGCTGCAGAGCATTTAATGCGATGGTAGCAGCTTTCTCCTTAGATATTTTAGGACTCCTCCCTGTCTGATGTCTCTGCAATGCTTATCCGCCTTAATGGAATTTCCGGGAACATTACCCTGGTCAGCAGACTATCTCTTCAGATCTTGACTTTGTCCAGCCGAGGATGCATTTATCCTCGGCCCATCCTTTTAAACCTTTATGACCAAAATTAACCTCTTTATTCACTAACACAACCTCTTTTGACAAAGATTTCTCCTCCTCGGACAAACTCTCGTCCTTGGCTTGGGCCATAGGCCCAATATATAAATAGATAATGAACTTTTGGGCCTAATATCCCTACAGTTGGTTTTTTTTTTTTTTTTTTTTTAATTTTTTTAATTTTTTTTATCCACTTATAAATTATAATAAGAAAAAGATTAGATGAAGAATTTGGATTGTAATCAAATTAATATTTTTATCAACTTAGAAATTGTAGGAGAAGAAGATAAGAACAAAAAAATTATATATTTTGTTAAAATCTAAAAAAAAAAAAAAATTTGCAATTTAGTGAAACCACTTGACACACCCACGGCTTCTAACCCCAACTTTTATTATATAGTATACAAGGTATAAGGGTGTAGGTGGAGGCATGGTTGCAATCACCAATTGGTTGGCAACTTATATATATATATATATATATATATATATATATATATATATATATATATATATATATATATGTGCTTACATATTCCTAAAACTAATGGTATAAGATTAGAAAAAAAATGGGTGCAGTATCGAATTAATCTAAGTAACTCATAATGCAAAGGAAGAGATTCCATAAAACCCAATCCTTAAACTTTGGAATAAAATATTTCACTTACTATGTACTAAACATGTTAATAAACATATTAGTAACAATATTTGTTCAGAGTAAACCCTATTTCATACTAAATTTTGATACTCAAACTACCCCATTTCTCATATGATAGATAAAAAATTATAAGGAGTAGATTCGAGAAAAATTAATTTGTAGTTAAACATATGTTTAAACATTAGCATAAAAATACAATTACAAATATAATTTTAAGCACTAAATTTATTGAAAGTAAACATCAATGACCAAATTTGAAGTTATGACCGAATTTTATATGAGTAATACTACAGTCACAAACTATTTTACAACATTTTTACAAATTGTTGTTGTGGCCAACTTCTTATTGATTCCCATCTGAGCCCATTAATAACATCACTTTTTTATTTATCAATAATCACTCACCACATTAGTAGTTTGTAAAAGTTTTTGTAAAAAAGTTTGTATCTCTTGAATTGAGAATGAGATAAAGAACAAAAAGTTTAAAATAAAGATCAAATGAAGTTTGAAATGAAATTGAGAATGAGGTAAGTTAATTTCCATCACATCTATTTTGTGTCTTGACAAATAAAAAGCATAGACTAGCGCTCGTAATTCAATGCGTACTATGGTCATGGAATATATAATACAGATTATTAAAACGGAGTTACGCACTGGAAATATGGCTAGAACAGAGCTGCAAAAAATACGGAGTTGGCAATTTTATTAAAGTTGGAAATGATCTTAGAGCCGAGGTTGACAAAAGCTTTAATTCCAACCAAAAAAAAAAAAAAAAAACTGTTAATTGAATAATCAATGAGGACAAAACTGCTATCCTAAATGTTTTGTTCTTCAAATTCCAAATGCAGGATTCATTGACCCCCTCAAATAATGCTTGCAATATAAATCACAGAAGTGATAAGATATTTTATATTCATTCATCACACACCTAGGTATTTTTGTGATTGGAAAATGCATCAATCCCGAATTATGATGAATGAAAACTATTAAACTTTACAAAAAAATGTAGTAGATGTTTAAACTTAAGCATAACAATAACATAACAAATAAAAAGATCAAAATGATAAGATATAAGCATTAATAACAAGACATTCTTTAATACCGTTTTATTGAAAGTAAGCATTAATGACCAAATATGAACTAATGACTGAATTTTATATTGAAAATAAAGATCAAAATGAAGTTTGAAATGAAATTGAGAATGAGATAAATTAAATGGATGCAAATTTTGTAGCAGACCATGTGAAATATATAGTATACTATTTTTTTTTTTGATAAACTCTAATTCCATACTAAAATTTGATTCTTAAACATCCTCCTTTCTCATATGATAGATACAAATTATAAAATGTAGAGTCAAGAAAAGTTAATTTGGAGTTAAACAGATATTTAAACATATGAATAGGGTTTAATGAGTTATAGATAATTTTAGGAGCAAAATTGATTACTTCTTTGACAAGAAATATTCTTTCCTTTTTTATCAAACAAATATCAATAGGAATTATAGACAATTTCTAATAGATGTGCACCTTCACTTAAAATCCCATCAATTAAGTCATATTTTTTATTTTACCAATTGCTCCACTTTAATCTAAGCAAGCTTTTCTCAAATAAATTAATTCTATTTTCCACTTAATGGCTTTTTTTTTGGGGAATTCCAAAAAATCGTCACGATAAATACTATATTGTGGTGGAAATTAATTGCCAAATACAGTTATATAAGTGTGAATTTCTTGTAGCATTTTTAGCCTAATTGTGACTATATTAATAATTTGTGGTGGTGGTTTTTATTGGTTTTTAACCTGTCACATTAACTTCATTAAATTTTGTTTAAATGTAAGGACCTGTATAAATTATGCCATTTTTTCATTCTTCTTTCTTGATAAAATTATTCTAAAATTTTCATCTTCTTTCTAATACTCCTCTCATCCTAGGGACATCAAGCCTTCCTTTTTTATTTAATAGTTAACGTGGATTTTCGTATTAAGTACATCCTATCAATAGCTTCAAATTCAATTGGCTCAAAGCCATGCCCAATAATGTCATTACACTTGGGCTTAACTTAATAGAGCCCACGCACAAAATAGTTGTAACATGGCTGATCCTCATAATTCCTTAAGTAGCTCATGTAATGTTTTTTTTTTTTTTTTGAGAAACAAACACACAAACACACACAAGGGAGAGAGGGAAAGGGGTTCTAACACAAAGGCACACCACAACTCCACTCAAAAGTCATGGTAACTTTTAGCTCATGTAATGTTAGAACTAAAATTGCAAGTCGTATCAAATGTGGCAATAAATCAAGCATATTATTACCATGTATATCTTTAAAATTAGATATTCGAAAAATATAAACAAAATATGAATAAAAAGAGATTAAGAAGAAATCAATAAACTGGAAAGAATTAGTCAAAAAAACAGTTTTCCAATGACTAATTGTATGGGGAATATACACTTTCATTGATTTTTTTCACTGGGACCAACTATGAAGATATCAATTAATTTGACCTTCATCATTCATCCTATAAAAATAAATTTTTTTATGAAAAAAAAAACCCAAAAATTCCATAGTTTTAAAAACTGGACTAGACCGGCCGGTTCGACTGACTCAATCGGGAATCAGGAGCCAGTCCGGTTCGGTTAAAACCCCCAAAACCAAGGTTGAACCGGAAATTTTTTTTAAAACGGTTTGATACCCGGTTCAGTTTTTAAAACCATTTAAAATTCAGCTCTTTTTTATATGTTACTTCAAGCACTAATTTTGGTTGTTTATAATCCCATACCACGTATCACGGTGTACATCTAAAATTGTTAACCCAATCTTGAATTCAATTACCTTGGGCCAGCCCAAGCTTATGAAAAGGAAAAGGGCCTCGAATCCTAATAATAGATCTAAGGAGTTTGGGAGAGGGAGGGTCACTCATTGGAAAGCCCAATTACCAAAATGATTTGATATTGGGCTTGTCCTCTAGTTCCACAAAATCTTTTGCCCTTTGCTGCTTGGGTTGGTCCTAGCGTGCCTGATCTTTGTAGCCTAATGATCTTAAGTTTTTACTTTGGCATCCATTTTTAATGGGTCCGACGATCACACAATCATTTTTTTTTTTTTTGGAAGCAACAAAGCTATACCTTGAGAGCTCCGTGACTCAATGACACTATGTCATTGTCCAAATTTCTACAAGCTAAACTCATGAAACGAACTTGAGTTCAATACTCGAATTATGTTAACGGGTGCTCTTACGGCATTTGTTAATAGACTATTATAGGAAAATTTTGATACCACTTTTATGGAGAATATAAAAAACTATCAAAAAATTAGTTTTTTTTCCTAAAAAGAATAATAAGAAAAGAAAAGACAAAAACAAAACAAAACAAAACCCTAAACATAAATTCGAGAATAAAAAATCTGCTAATCACAAGCTAAACCCTCAAAACCAAAATTTTACTAAAATTATAACCTTTGACCCTTTAGATGATGATAACTATTAAACATGTACAAAAAAAATAAATAAATCTTGATGAACGAAATCAATTACTATCTCTACAAAATCTAGAAAAAAATTGATACCAAGTTTAGGTTGGAGAAAAAAATGATGGCTTGAAGAGAGAAACAGATGAGACAAAACCGTCTTTTAAAAATCCCAAAAGGTAGGGTTTTATATAGCTGTAGGGCTCTTGGGCCCAGGAGTTCATTATCTACCTGTATATTGGGCCTATGGCTCAAGCCGAGGACAAGGATCTGTCCGAGGAGGAGAAGTCTTCGTCAAAAGAGACTGTGTTGATGAATAAAAAGGTTAGTTTTGGTCATAATGGCTCAAGAGAGTGGGCCGAGGATGAATACGTCCTCGGCTAGACAAAGTAGAGGTCTTAAGAGATGGTCTATCAACAAGGGTGACGATCCCGAAAATTCAGTTGGAGCGGATAAGCATTGTAGAGACATCAGATAGGGAGGAGTCCTAAAATATCTTAGGAGAAAGTTGCTACCTCCGCATTAAATGCACTGTAGCTAACTCTCTGGCCCCATTAATGTGGAGGTGATACCTGAACAGTGGATTTCAGTCTTACAGCTACTACATAAGGACTTATGAGGAGTGCTGATGAGACAAGTATCCACACCAACCGTCTGGCTATGAGAGACCGCGCCCTCGGCCTGTTTTGTAGAATGTTGGGCCAAACCCACGTGAATGGGTGGAGTCGTGTTATTGCCTCTCAAAATGGAGGTTCGACTAGTTATATTTTCCCCTCTAAATTAAGGGTTTTACAATGGAGTCGCCACTTATTTAATTATTGGAATAAATAAGAAAACCAAAATTGAAAAATTCCTCATTTTATTAATTTTCAATTGAATTTACATTGATCATAGGAAAATTACATGGCTTTGGTCCTAGATACAATCTAAGATCAAGTACATAGCTTTGTTTCCTAGTTACAATTTAGAAATTGAAAATTACAATGATAAGGATTGGTCTATCAACCCTTGATCTAAGTTCGGAGGCTATGTTACAAGGTGGGAAGGTGTTAGGCACCCACCTTGCCCGGTGAAACCGGTCTTCTAGACTATGGTGGCCAACATTCATATCACATCATCCAATATGTTATCAATTAATTTGCATGTTAAATTTAAAGTGTGTGCATGTGATAAACCCTAATTCAATTTATTAAGCATTTCATTTGGATTGAAAAATAAATTCTAGTGAATGTGTGTGGATGGTGATATCTTAGATTCAAGAATTTAAAATAATTTTTAAACAAACATATTTTTCATGTTTTTTATGTGGATTTAAGATCGAAACTAGTGTTATACATAAACATGTGATAAACAACCAAGAACATGTGAAAAACATATAAGAACAATGAAGAACATTCAAACATATTCAAAGGAATTTAAATGATTGCTATCATGTTTTAATCTTAAATTCACATCATGGAACATAAAAAACCAATTAGGGAAAGGGATTATACCTTCATGCAAGATCTATATGGTGGAGGAAGAGACTCTTGATGGAGGTCCTAAGGGTGGAGGAAAAGAAGAGCTAGGAGAGGGAGAGTGAGTCTCACTCAATATCTTGAGTTTCAAGAAGACCAAAATATGACAAGACTACTCAACTTCACTAGAACTCAAGAGAGGAGAAGAGATGGGGTTTTTTGTGTGCTTTGGAATGAAGGAGATGGGGGGTTTATATAGTAGTGGTGCAGGAAATATAAATGGAAGACCATTTAATGAGGGTTGACAAAGAATCATGAACCTAGACCCCATTTTAGCCTTGGGGGAAAGCTAGTGCATTAAATGTAGAAATTGGTGGGAGTGAGGAGCAAGCCAAAATTCGGTTTTCCCGAAACTACTGTAACAGCCTGTAGAGCCAACTTCGAAAAATCATATCTGACTCAATTCCGATCGGAATTGTCTTGTTCTTGTGCTCAAATTGAAACCCCGGATGTCTAGTTTGTGGGAAAATTAACCTCATTCACAGATTCAAAATATTCTGAGAGATATCAACGAAATGGTGAGCAGAGGTCATTTGTTAGAAATTTTTTTTAGCACAATTAACATTAATAGGTCCCAAATTAGCTCCCAATTAACATTAATAGGCTCCAATCACTCCCATTTCAGACTTAATTAGTTCCAAATTTACCCTAATTAAAAGATAATTGCACAAATTACTCATTGAATAATTAATGTTTAACTATCTAATTAATTAGGTGTGTGCAACCTTATCATAAAATGTAGTCCTAACCAATCAAATTATAACACGTCATTAATCTCAAATTGATTATAATTATAACCAATTGGAATCAATTGTTCATAATAACATATAGTCAAACTCAATTTATGATGATGCATTTCGGCCATTAAAACTTAATTTGATGATAACTTCCAATCTGATGGTCTGATTAGGGCTTATGACCAATCAATTTTATCGTTACAACATCAAGATCATTTTAGTGAAATGAGATTAAGGATCTAGTGACCAGAATCAAGATGCATATTTCCAAGACAAAATTACCCTTTTACCCTCCATGTGAGGTTAAATGCAGGTTGCAAAATGGGGTGTTAATACTAGCATACACGTGGAAGGTGGAGATGAAAAGGAAAGACAGTATAAAAGAAGAAGGAGTGAGTGAGAGAGGGGGGGGGGGGAAATCAAGAAAGAAACACTATAGCAATCTAGAACCAGACTTGTAACCTTACCTAAGAACATTATATGAGAACCAGTATCCTTGGACTTCGCCGATGACCTTTTTTCTTCAGTTTACACTTGTATATTTTCATTCTTTTTGTCATCAAACCTACCTAACTTGTTGTTTGGTTAACTAAAACCCAGTTTTCTAACCCATTTCTCTACAAATTCATTGTTTTGGGCTTTTTGGGCCTAAGTCCATTCATACCTTGGGCTAGGATATCAAATCTGGTCCTTACAATTGGTGCCGTCTGTGAGAACTGGGGAGATAGTGAACCCAACTGTCAACGATGGTAGGGTCAGGTCCACACCATGCAGAGTATGAGGTCTCAGCATCAAGATCACTTCTGTGATCTTGAACGAAAAAGGGACCAGGAGGGAAGTGTACATACTACCCACACCAGTAAGAGTCAATCTCGGGGTAAAAGCCACGTCTCTCATAAGGAGAATGCCAGAAACATGCAGAAGGAAATTGATCACCTGAAGAGGAGCTTGCGCCATGAACGGCGATAGCGAACTCCATCCCATTCTGACTTCTCTTCTGATAGTGAAGAGGATGGTAGCTATAGGCGCAGATCAATGACTCCTCCTAGCCAGTCTTTCTCATATGATGAAGATTATCATCATGAGCGTCGAAACAGAAATTCATCCTTGGTAGGCCTAGGAAACGATGCTATGAGCAAAGCACTTAACCAAATTTCCAAGTCACCTTTCACACATTGGATTGAGAGAGGGAGACTCCCTCGGCGGTTTGCATAGCCCATATTCACCATGTATAATGGTAGAATAGACCCTGCAGAGCATGTTAGCCATTTCAATCAAAGGATGGCCGTACACTCTAAGAACGAGCCCTTGATGTGCAAGGTATTCCTATCCAGTTTGGGACTTGTGGCGATGAGATGGTTTGATGGACTGAGGGCAGGTTCCATTGATTATTTTAAGGAACTCACCTAAGCATTTGGGTCCTACTTTATTATGTGCATCAGGGTTCCTCGGCCTTTGGCTTCCTTGTTATCTTTGTTCATGAAAGAAGGAGAAACCCTGAAAACATATTCGGACAGATATTGGGAGATGTTCAACGAGATAGATGGTGATTTTGACGATGTAGCCATCAGTACTTTCAAGCTCGGCCTACCTGCCGAGCATGGTTTAAGGAAGTCTTTGACTGGGAAACCTGTTACTAGTATACGCCAGCTCATGGATCAGATTGACAAGTATAAGAGGGTTGAAAAAGACCAGCAGCAAGATAAGGGGAAGGGCAAGGTTATCCCTCAAGAGAGGAGGGATTTCAGGTCGAACCGTTACAACAATAACAGAACTCGAAGGGATTTTGTTGGGCAGTCTAAGCCTGCAGCTCCTCAAGTGGTGAGCACTGTATTCAGAGAACCGATGCAACAAGTTTTGGAGAAGATCAAGAACGAGCCATACTTCAGATGGCTGAACAAGATGAGTGGAGACCCTTTGAGGCGCAACCAAAGCCTTCATTGCCTATACCACCAAGAGCGGGGAATGCTCCAGATGGTTGTGGAACGCTGTGGTATGTCCCCGCTCTTGGTGGAATGCTTTTGGTGGTATATCCCTGCTGTGGAACGCTGTGGAACCATCCTGGTAGGGTGAGAACCAATTGCTCCAGATGGTTCCACAGTGTTCGGCACTGAACGCTGTGGAACCAACGAATAAGGAGACCAGTCAAGGATAGGGGCTCAGGGGAATGCTCCTCCAAGGCCCCCGTTAGGTACAATCAATGTCATTTTTGTTGCACCTAGGAGAATTGGTTCTCACCCTACCAGGGTGATGTTTATAGCTAGATCACCAGCCGAGGACTCCAACTCCGAGCCGAAGAGGGCTAGACTGGAAATCTGACCTTCGTTGAGTTTCTCGGACGAAGACAAGATTGGAACCATCCAACCACATGATGACGCTTTGGTGGTCACCCTCAGAATATAGGGGTATGATGTGAAGAGAGTAATGGTGGACCAGGGTAGTTGTGCAGAGATCATGTACCCTAACTTGTACAGATGACTAAATTTAAAACCTGAAGACCTGACAGCCTACAATTCACCTCTGGTAAGTTTTGATGGGAAGCTTGTTACCCTAAAGGGCCAGATTAGGTTGCTCGTACAGGCCGGCTCAGAGGTAGTGGAAGTGGACTTCATAGTGGTGGATGCATACTCCCTCTATACGGCCATTGTGGCCAGACCTTGACTTCATACCTTGAGTGTTGTTTCTTCAACTCTGCATCAAAAGGTGAAGTACTCGGTAGGAGACCGGATTGAGGAGCTGGTAGGGAACCAATCCATGGCTAGGCAGTGCCTCGTGTCTGCAATTTTGCATCAGCCAGTAGCTGAGTCCTCGGCCTCGATTAAGGAAGGTTTATAGTAGTCAAAGTCTCCAGAATTACCTGCAAAGGGGCCAACCGAGGAGGCCAAATGTGAAGATTTAGAGAAATTTGCCGTAGGTGACGATCCGGAAAAGTTTTTTCAGGTTGGAGCTCAGCTACCACCTCAGGAGAAAGAGGAGTTGGTAGTGTTTCTCAAGAGGAACGTTGATGTATTCGCTTGGAATGCTTACGAAACTCCGAGGGTGGATCCGAGCTTCATCTACCATCATCTGAATGTCAGTCCATCCGTCACCCCCAAGAAGCAACCACCTCGGCGTTCGTTCAAGGAACACTCAGATGCTGTAAAAGACGAGGTGATGAAATTTAAGCAGGCTGGGGCTATTAAAGAGGTTTTTTACCTTGAATGGTTGGCTAACACCGTAGTGGTAAAGAAGAAGACTGGGAAGTGGCGCGTATGTGTAGATTTCACAGACTTGAACAAAGCCTGCCCAAAGGACCCTTTCCCTATACCTCGGATTGACCAGCTGGTGGACGCAACAGTGGGCCATCCTTGGATGAGTTTTTTGGATGCCTTTCAAGGGTACCATCAGATACCTTTAGTTTTGAATGACCAAGAGAGGACAACTTTTGTTACTCCTATTGGAAATTACCATTACAAGGTGATACCCTTTGGTTTGAAGTAGGGGTGTTCGCGGTAAGGTGCAGTGCGGTTTTGGCCATTTTTAGCACCGCACTTTGCGGTGCGGTTTAGCTAAAACCATAACTGCACCGCACCTTGTTTTTGAGGGTCACATGTGCGTTGCGGTGCGGTTTAGAGTTTAGCCAAGATCATAATCGCACCGCACCTCATTTTTGCAGTCACGTGTGCGATACTATGTATAAGATGCGGTTTGTAGTCGGTATATTTTTCAAATTTTGGGCTTTTCCAGCTTAGCCCAAAACTAATTTTTCCTTTTTTTTTTTGGCCAAGTTTTAAATTATTGAGCTAATTTTTCTTTATTTTGGATTAGCTTTCCTAGTTAACACTTGCTAGGGTTATTAAACTTTTTTTTTTTTTTGAAAACTAGGATTATTAAACTATTAATAATATATTTAATATCAAAAATAAATAAATATATTAATATATAGAGAGGGTGCAGTGCGGTGCAGTTTGTGCGGTTTTCTTATTATAAAACCACAAACCGCACTGCACCATGCGGTGTGGTGCGGTGCGGTGCACTATTACTTGCGGTGCGGTGTGGTTATGCCATTTTGCGGGCGGTTTTGGTGCGGTTTTTGCGGTTTGTGCGGTTTATGCGGTTTGGTGAACACCCCTAGTTTGAAGAATGCAGGGGCTACTTATCAGAGGATGATGACCAGGATGTTTGAGCCACAGTTAGGAAAAAACATTGAAATTTATATCGACAATATGGTGGTAAAAAGCAAGGTAGAGTTCGAGCATGTTAATGACCTCGGAAATATCTTTGCTATCTTGAGGAAATATAAGCTGCGACTTAATGCTTCCAAGTGTTCTTTTGGCGTCGGATCAGGGAAGTTCTTGGGTTACATAGTCACACACTGCGGAATTGAGGTGAACCCTGACCAAATTAAGGTAATCAACAATCTGCAACCACCTCGAAATCCCAAAGAGGTCCAGAGGCTAACTGGGATGACAGCTGCTCTAAACCGGTTCATCTCTCGGTCAGCAGACAGGTGTAGGCCTTTCTTTCAGTTGTTGAACAAATGGAAGGGATTTGAATGGACCGAGGAGTGTGCCCTGACTTTTCAGCAGTTGAAAGAGTACCTTTCTCGGCCGCCCATTATGTCCAGGCCCGAGGTGGACGAGATTCTGTTTGCTTACATCGCCGTGGCCTCCCACACAGTAAGTTTGGTTTTGATCCGGGTTAACAGTGACGTGCAGAGGCCAATTTATTACATAAGCAAGTCACTACATGAAGCTAAGGTTCGGTACTTACCACTTAAGAAGGCCATTTTGGCAATGGTGCATGGCACGCGTAAGCTCCCCCATTATTTCCAATCACACACGGTTGTTGTCTTGACTCAACTCCCACTCAAATCTCTACTTCAGAGCGCTGACTACACAGGGAGAATTGCAAAATGGAGCACGATCCTAGGGGCTTTTGATATCAAATATATGCCTCGCACCTCTGTCAAAGGTCAGGTCCTTGCCGACCTGGTGGCTGAGTTTGCCGAGACCCCATCAGAAGATAAATTAGAGGAGCAAAACATTGATGGAAAATCGGTTGGTGTAATCTCCTTGCAAGAGCCCTTGTCCTGGAAGGTCTACGTTGATAGTGCAACTAATCACAGAGGATCTGGAGTAGGGCTAGTTCTAGTATCCCCAGAAAAGATCATAATTGAGAAATCCTTGAGATTGAGATTCTAGGCTATAAACAATGAGGCCGAATACGAAACTCTGTTGGTAGGGATGACCATGGTTCAGAAAATGGGTAGAAAAACAGTGGAGATATTTTCTGATTCAAGGCTGGTTGTAGGCCAAGTCCAAGGGGAGTTAGAAGCAAGAGATCTCAGAATGCAGGAATATTTGAGTCAGGTTAGACGCTTACAGTCTAAATTTGAGTCTTTTAATTTGTCATAAGTTCCTAGAAGTAGAAACGCACATGCGGACTCTCTCGCCACACTGGCAACCTCCTCGACACAAAGCTTACCTCGAGTAATCCTTATGGAGGACTTGTGCAAACCCTCCGAGGCAGAAAGGAATGTGGTTCATGTTCACCAAATAAGGGTGGGGCCTAGCTGGATGGACCCTATTGTGCTGTTCCTTAACGAAGATGTCTTGCCTGAGAGTAAGTCCGACGCCGACAAGATACGGGGAAAAGCTCCTTGGTTTTGGCTGTCCGAGGATCAAAATTTGCATAAAAGATCCTTCTCTGGCCCATATCTGCTATGCGTACACCCTGAAGCAGTTGAGCTACTCCTAGAGGAATTACATAAAGGGATTTGTGGAAGCCATATGGGGGGCAGATCTTTATCTCACAGGGCCCTCACGCAAGGTTATTGGTGGCCGAACATGCAAAAAAAAGCACAGGAATATGTGAAGAAGTGCGACTAGTGCCAAAGATTTGCGCCAAACATTCACCAACCAGAAGGAGTCCTCAATCCTCTATCTAGCCCTTGGCCTTTTGCTCAGTGGGGGTTGGATATTGTAGGCCCTTTCCCTAAGGCAACAGAGAACAAGAGGTATTTGTTGGTCGGCACAGTCTACTTCACCAAGTGGGTTGAGGGTGAACCATTGGCAAATATCAAAGACATGGATGCCAAGAGATTTGTCTGGAAAAATATTGTCACCCGGTTTTGAATCCCACATACACTCATCTCGGACAATGGACTTCAGTTTGATAGTAAAACTTTTAGAAGATACTGCTACGATTTGGGAATAAAGAACAGATATTCCACTCCGACCTATCCACAAGGGAATGGACAGGTTAAGGCTGTCAATAAGTAGTGAGTGGACTTAAAAAGAGATTGGACGATGCAAAGGGGAAATTGGTGGAAGAGTTGTCACACGTCCTCTAGACTTACCGGACTACTCCTCGTAGATCCACTGGGAAAACACCCTTCTAGATGACTTATGGGGCCAAGGCTGTCATTCCTCTGGAGACTGGATTCCCCACGCTGAGAACAAGTTTTTTCACTCCAAACAACAATGATGGGCTATTAGAGAAGAGTTTAGACTTAATTGAAGAACGAAGGGAAAATGCCATGGTCCAATTGACCTACTATCAACATAAGCTCAAGCAGGGGTATGATGCCAACGTAAAGCTAAGTCCGCTGACAGTTGGAGACCTGGTCTTAAGGAAGATTTTAGGCACTGCAAAGAACCCAGCTTGGGGAAAATTGGGACCCAACTGGGAAGGGCCGTATCGTATCACATCAGTGGCTGGAATAGGTGCGTATTATCTAGAAGATCTAAAGGAAAAGGCTGCACCATGCCCCTGGAATGTAAATAACTTGAGAATGTATTATTATTAATGAAAGTTCTCTTTACCCAATTTGGGTTTATATTGTGTGTTATGTCTTCTACCATTAATTTAAGTATCAAACAGAATCTCGGTCACGCTTGACTCCTCGAGCCGCATACCTTGGGTAAATTGATACGGTGAATTATTTTTCTAAGTATTAAACAGAACCTTAGCTATGCTTGGATGCTCGGACCATCTGCTTTGGGTAAATTAATACTTCCTAACATCAATTTAAGTATCAAACAAAACCTTGGTCATGCCTGGCTCCTCGGACCACATACCTTGGGTAAATTAATATGTTGAGTTATTTTTCTAAGTGTTAAACAGAACCTTAGTTATGCCTGGCTCCTCAGACCACATACTTTGGTAAAATTAACACTTTATGACATCTTTCTAAGTATTAAACAGAACCTTAGCTATGTCTGGATCCTCGGACCATCTGTTTTGGGTAAATTAATACTTCCTGACATCAATTTAAGTATCAAACAGAATATTGGTCATGCCTAGCTCCGCGGACCACATACCTTGGGTAAATTGATATGTTGAGTTATTTTTCTAAGTGTTAAACAGAATCTTAGCTATGCCTGGTTCCCCGGACCACGTACCTTGGGTAAATTGATATGGGAAAAGCCTTCGTTATTACAGACTTTTTGGACTACGCATCTAAGGTGAATTAGTATTCCTCATTGATTACTTTAATGTTAGGTGAAATCATTCCAATCATCAACGATCTTCACTGCAATAAGAGTCTCAATTAGATGTTCATGAGCATCATTTAAAGCATTTACAGGCATACTTGTATCTGTTTAAAAGTTGACTAAGCCTTTGGCCTTATAAACTTGTTAATGAGTAAGGCACGAAGTAGTTTTAAACCTATGTGCATGCTGCAACATTGTGTATGTTCTTAAAATTAGAATTATGCTTGACCGAGATGATGAACTTAGTATATTTCACTCCCTTTGACCCTATGAACATATTGAGTACTAGATAAGATAGAAATTATATCAGTACTTGCATAAGAATCATAGAAGTAAGAGAATTTTCCATAACTTTCATTAACAAAAGCCTTAAAGCAAGGTGGATTGAGTACAAAATGGCAACTTGGTTACAAATTATGAAAACCAAAACAGAAGTTGCCAAACAAAAAAAAAGAAAGAAAGAAAAAAAAAAAGCTGCCCTAAGTCTATTTCTTTTTTATTACTATTTTTCCTGGGGGAGGGGCCTTGGTTTGCTGAGCTGCAGCCTTCGAGGGTCCTTGGTTTGCTCCCTTGGAGTCACCCTTGGCTGGAATTGGGAGGCTTGTCAAAACAATTTCCATTCTGGTATCCTCTTTATCTTTAGAGGGGTCTTGGGGATCAGTTGGGAGCACGGTGGCATCAAGGGCAACCTCCTTGGTCACCTCAGCTCCTTTTTCGTCTGCCCCAAACTGCTCGGCCATTTTTGGAGGACTGCCAGGAGGGGGTGGGACCTTACTGGGGCTGCCTTTTCCAGGATCTGCCACTTCAGGAAGGGCGTTTGTCTTAGAGTTATTTGAAGAGGAAGCACGGATGGCTGGAGGGTAGTAGATATTTTCTGCCTTCCTAAGCACAGAAGAAGCCTCAACCCCAGCTTGGTTGAGGGCTTCATCCCATACTTTAGCACAGTAAATCCTACACACCCCTGGGACCTCAGCCCTAAGGGCTTCCTCGGTCTTGAGCACTCCAATGTCATATCCTTCTTATTGTGCCTCCTCTCGAGTCTTCTCTGCCTCCTCCTTAGCCTTCTCAGCTTGATCTTTGGCCCTTTCAACTTTCTCCAATTTTTTCTTTAGGGCGGCTATCTGCTCCTTGGAGGCGGCTAATTGATCCTCGGCGCTGCAGAGAAGTAACCGCTGACTTTCGGCCTGTTTCTCAACGTTATTTAAGGTGGCCACGAAAAATTTTCTTTCTTTTTCCTCCTCGGCCAGCTTAGCCTTCAAGTCCTTGTTGCTTTTCTCAGCCACGTGGAAGGCATCCACGGCTGCTATCCTCCTCACTTCTTCCTCTTTCATTTTTCAGTGGGAGGAGTTGACCATCTCCTCGGCCCTAAAGGTGGCTTGGATGGCTTGAAAAGGAAGAAGAGTTAAAAAAAAAAAAAAAAAAAACCTAAGTCAAAACAATTACCATGGCCAAGTCCCTCTTCAGTCCGAGGAAGACTTCATACTGCCTCATAGACCTGAGGTCAGCCATGTCCTTGGGCAGTAGCAGGGACTGCTCCACTGCATCTGCCACGTACCCAACTGTACCCCGCTAGAAGTCTCGGATGGAAGCATCCTCAAAGAGAGGAGCTCCATCCACCTCCATTCGTGGGGCCCAGATAGGGGCTGCAGCTTGGTGGTCAACCCTTTTATCTTCCTCGGTGGCTAAACTCGTCTGCATTGTACGAGGCTGCTTGGCCACCCTCTAGTGCTCGGTCTCTTGGGGGGGCTG
The DNA here is from genome assembly GCA_028535165.1 of Quercus tomentella. Taxonomy (NCBI): domain Eukaryota; kingdom Viridiplantae; phylum Streptophyta; class Magnoliopsida; order Fagales; family Fagaceae; genus Quercus; species Quercus tomentella. Next base: position 51,706,318 of record JAPQVY010000089.1, on the reverse strand, counting down.
ATTCTTCCCACCCTCCATCACCTCTTTCCCTTTATCCTCCCTCTTCCTTTTTTGGTCGGCTGGATCAGCTCGGAGAGGTTGGGTGGGTGAAGGAGGAGGGAGCCTGATCTGAGGAGTTTTATTAGATGCATTCCTACCCGGCTGAGACTCCAGTAAATCCAGAAGAGTTGACTTTTGCTTCCTTTGAATCCCCATCTCGTCCGATAAAAGAGCAGCTCCTTCGAAACGGCTGGATTGAGGGGGGGACGACTGGCCAAGGACACTAGTTGATGTCACAGGAGACGGGGCTTGGTTAAAAACCTTGTAGAGATCCTTTGAGTTTGACTCTGAGATGTCCACAATCTCCTTTTCTTTTTCTTCTTCTCCCTTGCCTTCTTTATTGGTAGGTTGAGAAGAAGCAGATGCACCAGTTGTGTGTTGGGATGGAAAAACTACTCTAGGAATGCCCTCCGGGATTGATTGAGTGACAAGATCGCTTTCCTGGATGGGTTAAGTGGAGAGGGTGTCTTCTAGAATAGGAGCGCCTTCAGGGAGCAGAAAATTGGGGACAGCTACACTTATGCGCTGTAGACGGGGGTCTTTGGCTCTGATCATGCACTTTGGTGCTTGAAAAGCGGACGAGATTGGCTTGTACCCTAAGATTAGGTGAGCCGCTCGCAATTGGCCGTCGTCGTGTACGAAGACCTCGGCTCGGAGTATTTTATCCAAACACTCCCTGTTGACCAGGTCGAGGTTTGGTTTAGCAGCGTGTCTATCTACGAAATCATCAAGAACACAAAAATTTTTTTATCAGATGTGAAAGTGAAGCAAACCAAAAGAAAATAAAGAATTTATAAATGAACACCCTAGACCTAAAACCCCACTTGACTGCCCCTCACTTGTCGGGCAGGGGAGGCCATCGTGCCATTCTCCTGACACGATTAGAAAATCCTTATTTAGGCCTTTGTTGGAGGAGTCAGGAAGGCACTGAATGAGTCTAACTTCAGGATACCTAGACTTTAGGTAGTACCCTTGCCCCTTCAAATGGTGGAGGTTGTAAACCCAATTAACATCATGATGGGTAAGCCCTAAACCCATCTTTTCATTAAGGGCATCTACACACCCTAAGATTTTAAACACGTTTGGGGCGCACTGGGTGGGAGCTAACCTGTTAACCCTAAGATAATCCTTAGTCACGGTGCCCATGAGAATCTTCATCCCACCCTCTATGAAGGCAATCATTGGGATCACCACTTCTCCCTCCTGCCTTTTTTCATGCCACTCTCCCTCTTTATAATACCTAATACCTACACCTGGAGGGATCTTATACAGAGCTCTAAAGCTCGCTAGTCCTTCCTCCAAGTTTACCAAACTTTTGAATCTACCCATTCTTAAGGAAGAATCTGACACACTAAGAAGATGATGAAAGGGAAGAAGAGCCGAGGAGGAAAGGACACCGTGAAAAGAAAGATATGTGAAAAATAAAGTGAAAAACATTTATGAACACTTACAAGAGAAAGAAGAATGTCATCGGACGGGCTTTTGGTATTTGTAGGAGCACGAGTGAAATGGGAAGATTGGCAGATTCAGTGTATGTGTGTTAAAGCTAAGTGAATGCTAAAAGTAAAAAGAAGGTTTGATTTTAGCAGCGTTTATATCAAGGAGAGAGCAAAGAGCGGGAAAATTCCCGCTCAATTCCCAGCAAGGCCCTCAACCGTTGGATTTGCATCACACCGTAGAACGTGGGGGACAGAGAGCCGTAAGAATTTAATGAGGACGCGTCTCGAATGCCGCAGCGCCAGGAGCGTGTCTCGGGCAGTTAAAAAGGCGTCTTCATGAGCAGAGGAAGGACGCACGAAACTAATATAGAGACATCGAAATCCTTCTTTCTTCCCGAGGAGCCCGAAAGAAGAATCTTGAGGGGCTATTGTAGGGCTCTTGGGCCCAGGAGTTCATTATCTACCTATATATTAGGCTTGTGGCCCAAGCCGAGGACAAGGATCTGTCGGAGGAGGAGAAGTCTTCATCAGAAGAGACTGTGTTGATGAATAAAAAGGTTAGTTTTGGTCATAATGGCTTAAGAGAGTGGGCCGAGGATGAATACGTCTTCGACTAGACAAAACCGAGGTCTTGAGAGATGGTCTATCAACAAGGGTGATGATGGTCTATCAACAAGAGATGGTCTATCAGTTGGAGTGGATAAGCATTGCAAAGACATCAGATAGGGAGGAGTCCTAAAATATCTTAGGAGAAAGCTGCTGCCTCCGCATTAAATGCACTGCAACTAACTCTCTGGCCACATTAATGTGGAGGTGATGTCTGAACAGTGGATTTCAACCTTACAGCTACTACATAAGGACTTATGGGAAGTGCTGATAGGACAAGTATCCACACCGACCGTCTGGCATGCACGTGGAAGGTGGAGATGAAAAGAAAAGACAGTATAAAAGAAGAAGGAGTGAGTGAGAGAGGGGGGGAAATCAAGAAAGAAACACTGTAGCAATCTAGAACCAGACTTGTAACCTTACCTAAGAACATTATATAAGAACCAGTATCCTCGGACTTCGCCGAGGACATTTTTTCTTCAGTTTACACTTATATATTTTCATTCTTTTGTCATCAAACCTACCTAACTTGTTTGGTTAACTAAAGCCCAGTTTTCTAACCCATTTCTCTACAAATTCATTGTTTTGGGTTTTTTGGGCCTAAGTCCATTCATACCTTGGGCTGGGATATCAAATCTGGTCCTTACAATAGCAATAGGGTTTTAAGTCTTTTGACTTTTGAGAAAACCGACTTTTAAAAATAAACCTAAAAAAAATTAAAGAAAATATTGTTGATGTTAAAATTGTGAAAGCTTCAAAGTTTATGTGGCAAGTTCTCGTTAGGTCAACAAAAAGTGAAAAGTTTCAGTTTTATATTATATATAGAATATGATATGATTTGTTGAGAATACAATATAATCTTTTCAATCAATATATATATATATATATATATATATTTTTTTTTTTTTGAGGGTGAATATATAATAAAGGTTCATGTATCGTTTGGGTCTCAACTCTTGTCTGAATAATGCTAAGAATACTATAATTTTTTTTTTTTTTTATTTTATAAAACTTACAAATTGATGTCACTAATAAAATAAAAAAAAATCAATTTTTAATTATTAGGTAGTTGAAATCCACTAATCACATTTATTGGCTCATCACTTTGTAAGTTATATATTTTAAAATTTGTCATTGTTTTAAAATTTTCCTTTCTATATATGTTTAGGCAGGAAGAGTGTGCTGTTTAGTTGGTGTTTTGTAGCCTGGTTTGCTAAGTGATTTTTATTTTGGGATAAAATTTGTTATTATTATTATTTTCAATTAGCATGTAACTCCATGCAAACGCATGGATGCATTTTAAATTAAACAAAATTTTTATTATAAAAATATAAATAATTAGTCAAATTAATTTTTTTTTAACTATGTAACACATGCATTCAAGCATACATATAGATACATTTAAAATTAAACTCTAATTGAAATTCATTTTTTACACTAAATTAACTCACTTGGCACAAAATTCTAAAATTTAAATTAAATGAGACACATGAAACAAAATTAGACTCTAATTAAATTCTAATTTGAAACTTAATTAGATTTTCTCCTTGCTCTACCTATTATTATGGGCAAAACTTAGGTACAGTACCTTAGGTATAGTACTTTAGGTTCCCTATTTAAAATTTTGACACCTGTCCAATTGGACATCCCAAACAAACGACGTTAACCCACAGCTTAAAATTTTTTCTTTTTTCCTTCTGCCTTTTTTTCCTGTACTGCGAGAACCCATGGCTTCAAATCTCCAGTTGCCTCATTTTCTATTGGGTTTCAAATAAAAAAAAGGGACCCTTCTTCCTCATTTTCTCAATAACCAAACAGGAAAGATCAAAAAATAAAAGCCAGATCTACTGGGTTTCAAACCAAAAAACGGCACCTGAACTTGAAGCTACGATCAGTACCAATCATATCTGATCCGTTCAAATTCCACAAAATCATAGATCAGAAAAGAAGAAAAAATCATATATCAGAAAAGAAAGAATCATAGATCAGAAAAGAAGAAAGGAAACAGATACACATACATACACACACACTGAGAGAGAGAGAGAGAGAGAGAGAGAGAGAAGGAAAGAATCATAGATCAGAAAAGAAGAAAGAGTCATAGATCAGAAAAGAAGAAAGGAAACAGATACACATACATACACACACACTGAGAGAGAGAGAGAGAGAGAGAGAGAGAGAGAAGGAAAGAATCATAGATCAGAAAAGAAGAAAGAGTCATAGATCAGAAAAGAAGAAAGGAAACAGATACACATACATACACACACCGAGAGAGAGAGAGAGAGAGAGAGAGATATGAGATTTTTTCATTTTTCTTTTTTGGATTTTGGGTTTGGAAGAGAAGGGTCATGGGTGGTTTGGAAGAGAAAGGTTTTGGGTTTGGAAGAGAAGGGTCATGGTGATTTGGAAGAGAAAGGTTTTGGGTTTGGAAGAGAGGACGTTTGCAACTAAAAGAAGGAAGAAGGAAGAAGGAAGAAAAAAAAAAAGAAAAAGATATTTTAGTTTTAACGTCGTTTACTTAGTTTGTTAAATTGGATAGGTGTCAAAATTTTAAATAGAGAATCTAAGGTACTGTACCTAAGTTTTGCCTTATTATTATATATATATAGGGTCTGTTTGGATAGAACTTATTTTACTAAAACTGAAAACTGAAAACATTGTAGCAAAATAATTTTTAAATGTGTAAATAGTGTCGTGGGACCCATTTTTAATAAAAAAGTTGCTGAAAAGTATAATTTGTAGGATCCGTAAACAGTACATGGATGCACTATTCACTGTTGACTTAATCAAAAGGTGCGGCTGAAGCAAAAAAAAAAAAAAAAACTGAAAACGCATGAAAACATAAAATGCAGCCGTGGATGCAGATCCAAACCGCACCATACAGATTAAGTTTTATTGCATAAAATTTCTTAGAAAAAAAGGGAAAGGAGGGGGGGGGGGGGGGGGGGGGAGGAGGCATTAGGCAGCTTAATTATTGCATGATGTGAAAGTTTTTTTTTTTTTTTAGACAAGCACACATAAAAGAGAGAGAAAGGAGTGTCAAAAAGCAAAAGAGACTTTGACCGAAACAGCGAAGAAGAAACGTTGCACTTTCCTCCCTTCTTATTCCCGTGTTCGTGCAAGTTTTCCTTAGCAACAAAAGATTGGTTCACACTTCAAACTAGTTCCACTGCAGCAAAAGAAATATTCTCATTTCATAAGTTTAACGAAGTAACAGCAACCGTAACTCCACCTGAAAAAAACATGACGGAGTTGGCCTTTTCTATTGCAGCCAAAGTCATTGAGAAGCTGGGGTCTCTTGCTTACCAAGAGATATCCTTGGCATGGGGCATTTCCAGCGATCTAAAAAAGCTTCAGCTTACCATGTCCACCATCCAAGCCGTGCTACTAGATGCTGAGGAGAAGCAAGTGAAAAACCGAGGTCTAAGTGTTTGGTTGAGGCAACTCAAAGATGTCTTTTATGATGCGACCGATGTGCTGGATGAGTTCGAGTGTGAAGCTCTAAAGAGACAAGTGGTGAAAACATATGGAAGTACTGGTAGAAAGGTACGTCGTTTCTGTGAGGGATTTCACAATTCGCTCCAATACCAATGGGCTTGGTCTGCGATCGAATGCTATAAAAGATTTGTGCCCCCTCATCCTTTACCAATTGGTGGTTGGATGGATTGGTAAGGCACACGGTCCGACAAGTGGTATCAGAGCCAAGGTCATAGGTTCGAGTCGTTGGAACCGCATTGTGAGGGAGGGATTGTGAGGGATTTCACAATTCGCTCCAATACCAATGGGCTTGGTCTGCGATCGAATGCTATAAAAGATTTGTGCCCCCTCATCCTTTACCAATTGGTGGTTGGATGGATTGGTAAGGCACATGGTCCGACAGTTTCTTTTCATCTTCTAACCCACTTGCCTTTCAATTTAAAATGACTCATAGAATCAAGGAGATCAGTGTGAGCTTGGAAGAGATAGCAAAGGATAAAGCTCAATTTCATCTTGAAGAGAGACTTGATGATAAGCATATTTTGCATAGAGAGCGTGATATGACCCACTCCTTTGTTCGTGATTCTGATGTTATTGGGAGGGATGATGACAAGCAAAAGATATTAGATCTTTTGATGCACCCGGGCGATTATGGTAATGTTTCCGTGATTGCTATAGTGGGAATTGGGGGTATGGGCAAAACCACACTTGCTCAATGGGTGTACAATGATGAAATGATAGCTACAAATTTTGACGCTAGGATATGGGTGTGTGTGTCACACTACTTTAACATATTAAAACTGGCGACAGAGATCCTTAAATCTGCAGGTGGTAAAATTAGTGAGAACATGAGTATGGATGAAGTGCAAGCCAATTTACGAAACACTTTGAAGGAAAAGAGATTTTTTATTGTTTTAGATGATGTTTGGAATGAGGATCGATTTAAGTGGAATGATCTAAAGAATTTGTTAAATGAAGGTGGCCAAAGAAGTAAAATTGTTGTGACTACACGTAGTCACAAAGTTGCCTCAGTGATAGCTCCTGGACCAATTCACAACATAAAAGGCCTTCCTGAGGATGATTGTTTGTCGTTGTTCTTAAGATGGGCATTCAATGAAGGAGAGGGCAAACAATATCCCAAACTTGTGGAGATTGGAAAACAAATTGTGAAAAAATGCAAAGGTGTTCCTTTGGCTGTGAGGACTTTAGGAAGTTTACTTTATTCTAAAACCAATGATTGTGATTGGATCTCTATAAGGGATAGTGAGATATGGAGACTAAAGCAACAAGATGATCACATCTTACCTGTGTTAAGATTGAGTTACAATCACTTGCCATCACACTTAAAACAATGCTTTGCTTATTGCTCTTTGTATCCAAAGAATCATACATATAGGAGTACTGATTTGATTCTATCTTGGATGGCAAATGGACTCCCCCAAAAGTCTAGCCAAAGTATTCAAGAGTTGGAAGATATTGGACTACAATATGCAAAAGAGTTATTGTCAAGATCTTTCTTTCAAGAAGTTGAGTACTATGGTGATTTGTTTACATTTAAAATTCACGATCTTCTACATGATCTTTCAATATATGTTGCACAAAATGACTATTGCTTAATTGAAAACACGAATAACACTAACAATTTTGAAACGGCTAGGCATGTGTCAATTTTGGAAAACAATTTGGGTGTTGATGAAGTGGCAACATTTTTACACAAGTTAAGCAATAATGTGCGAACTGTTATTTTCCCAGCTGGAGATGAACGCCCTTTTAATATTGATAAATCCTTGTTAGAAACATGCATTTCAAGGTTTAAGTATGTGCGGCTACTAGATTTAAGCTTTTCAAGGTTCGAAGTGTTGCCAAGCTCCATTAGTACTTTGAAGCATTTGAGATATCTTAGCCTAAGGGGTAATATGTTGATCGAGAAATTGCCCAACTCCATTTACAGCCTACAAAATTTGGAAACTCTGAAGCTAGCTGGCTGTGAAAGGCTTGAAGAGTTGCCTAAAGATATACGGAATATGATCAACCTCAGATATTTGTCAATAACCACAAAACAGACATGTCTGCAAGACAATGGAATTGAGTGTCTGCGTTCTCTTCGAACTTCGATCTTTTACAAATGTTCTAGACTAGAGTGTCTACCGGAAGGGATCCAACGCCTCACTGTCCTTCGTAAGTTGGAATTCAGAAGTTGTGGAAGCCTAATCTCTTTGCCGAGTGGTATGAAAAAGCTAACTGTGTTGAAAAGCCTTTTAATCTTCTGTTGTGGAAAGCTTAATTTGATGGAAGAGAAAGACTATCCAACAAGCCTTCGATCACTCCAAATCAGTGCATTGCCACAGCTAGTGGCTCTACCCAATGGTTTGTAGGATCTGCTTGCACTTTACAATACTTATGTATTAATGGTTGTGACAACTTGGTAGCATTGCCGGAGTGGCTTCAAGATCTCAATTCACTTCAAAAACTTAAGATTTGGGCCTGCCAAAAACTGACTTCTCTGCCAGAAGGGATGGATCGCCTCACAGCCTTAAGAGAACTGGAAATTATAGGTTGTCCTAAGTTGAGTAGAAATTGTGAGCGAGAAGTCGGCGAGGATTGGACTAAGATAGCACATATCCCTCAGGTTCATATTGATTGATTTGGTGAGGGATAGTTCTTCTTTCTCTTCCACTTACACACTATTTTTCTCTTATTGAGTTAACAGTACTCTCCCCTCCCCTAAGAAAATACACGCAAGCAAGATTATATGCCATTAATCATTAATGACTTTTTCTAATTTTCTCTGCTTCAGAGTTTAAGATAGAAAATAATTTTTTTAAGTTAAGAAATTAACTGAAAATATAATTATATTATTACGTTATTTATTTATTTATATAGATAGAGTCAAGAGAAAATAAAAGAACAGAGAGAAGATAAGTTTATCCAAAAATGATATAATAAAATATGCATTGAAATTTATTTCCTTTTCTTTCCCTCCCTTTTGACAAATCAAACATGATTAAAAAAAATTTGTAATCTTTTCATTTCTTCTCTTTGAGGGTGAACCGAACATAGTTTTAAGGAATTTACTTACTCAATGTGGATGTGACCCAAAAAGAAGAAAGAACAAATAAAGTAGAAAGAGAAATAGATTAACCTGAATTGTGCATAACTTTTGATTATAGTAATATTATCAAAGAAGTATGAAATCTATGTATTTGTGAAATTAGAATTTTTGTGAATATATTTGATTCTTCAATGTTTCTAAACTGACAAGAGCTCCTAATGAGATTGTTGTCTCAAAATGGGATATTCTTTTTGCTAAAAAATGCTGCTGGTGAGTTTTCGTATCTTTAATTTCAATTTCAATCTTTATTTGTTCAATGATTCAATCCAACTGCTAAAATTGAAAAATTTCTTCGATAACAATATTAATCCATTCTGAGTATAATGTTTTTGAAATGTTAAAATGTATGGAAACCCCAATTTCTTCACTATCTTTTCAATATAGTGTACCATACCATCAGGTTTTAAATTGTCTATACGTTTTGTTCTTGCACAAAACCTTGATAAGCAAGCTAATCTCTTCTATATACCTAATTCTATTAAGTGAAGAAGGAATTGTACATCATACAATCTTGTTGCGGAGTGACATATATTTTTCTTAAGTTTTCAAAGTATAATACCTAAAAAAATAAAAAAGCTGAGAGCAACATTTGGATTTTCCTTCAATTTTACTCATTTAACAATTTGGTGGCTTAAATCATTGCAGATATCAATTCAGAAACAATACGCAGCAGGGAAAGTCTCAATCCAGTTGAATCCAGAGATTTGTGTTTTTCTTATGTTGAAAATAAGTCTAGTAGCACTATGGTGTGAATTAAGTATGCTATGATACATAAAGCATTGAGTATGTATGTGTGTGTGTATACAGGGGAGGAGCCAAGGGGCAATTGCCCCCCTGATTGTGAAAAAATTCTGTAAGTACTCTACTCTGAACTTTTTTTACTAGTTCAAACCTCCTGGCCTAGACAAAAAATAGAAAATGAAAATGAAAAATTGGACCTATTTCATTATTCTTAAGCAGCTCTTATACTGGAAGAAGATCAATGTGTTGCAACTCAAATAGTTGGACTGTGTAACTATTAGATTTATTTTGAAATGAAATTCACGAGTTTCCTTTTAAGGCCAAAAAAAAAAAAAAGGATCTTGTCTTGTCCCATATGTATTTTTAAATCCTTGGAGCATTTCCATTAGAGGGTCTAATATTTAACACAATATAATTATTTAAAAAAAAAAAATATATATATATATATATATATATATACATCCTTGTACGGTATAGAAGCTTAAAATGTATAAACTCCAAATTCAATTTTTTGGAGAATAGAGAAAAAATGTTGAATTTGACATATTTTTTGAAAGCTATCAAGGCAGCGAGACATGTATACTACTTTGCAGTATTTTTTTTTTTTTTTTTGGGGATAATTGGATAACTGGAGCTAGAAGTGGTTGTTAGCGAATCATTATTTTTCAAACACTTTTTTTTCTATGACTAACCAGAAATGTAAATCTCTAAATAATAAAAATAACACAACTTCTACTTATAATTGCTTCCATCCATGCATAACAACATAGAAAATATTATAACTTAAACAAGATAAATTAAACATTTTCGTATATAAAAGAAAAGAAAACAACACACAACCAACCAACAAAAAATGTAATAAAGAGAAATCATTACTTATATTTCTCTTTTACACTTCAATTGATTTAGAAAACCAATTAAGCATGGTTCGGATTCCACACCATACGTAGGTTGCAAGGAAATCTTCATCTTCACTGTCCCCATTTGTACATGAACTTGTACTGTTTGGTTCTGCGGTTAAGAAGGTAAACTCCATCATCTTGAGATTTCCAAATGCAATGGTTTCCTCCGCATGCTCTTTTGGTAGTTTTGTCACCAATGGAGAAAACCGTACTTGTAAACCCATGTCTTAGATCACAGCTGAAGTTCATGGTTCGTGTTATGTCATAGTTGAACTCGTAAACCTCGCCAGGAAGAAGAATGTGAAGGTTCAGATCAATGTATGGGTTAAGGTTTTTGCAGTTGACGTTGAGAACTTTGTTGCTAAGGTTGTTGATGAACTTCAAATAGTGCTTCTCACATGGGGTACCCTTGTAGAGCTACTTAGGCCGAAGGCCAAGACAAGGAAGAGTGCAATGCAGTAAAGCTTGGCAATTCTCATGTTCTTCATTTTCTTGTTATCAAAAAAGTTGAAATGAGTGTGCACTCCTTGAGTCCTTGTGTCTTGACAAGCCAAATAATTATTGCTCTAGGTGTGAGTACTAGCACAAGACAATAGGCATTTCTAGCTAGAACTTATATAGTAATTTTGTAGAATGAATTGGTGGCTTGTCTCTTTCTTAGGAGATTGGAATCTAAGGTCGAGATTGATCCACTCTGAGCTATTGTTCTAGTAAAGTTTTATGGTAACCTACAACACAGAAGTTATGGAATTCCTGTTTATAGTCTAGGTTAGTCTGAGGCAGCGTGGAATGAGTGATATTGGAAACAAATTATAAAACAAAAAGAGTAACTGATATACCAATTAAGAATAACTGATATACCAAAAAAGAGTAACTGATATATCTTTGGAGTAACGGAATACAACTAAGTTATAGCTATAACAATTTTTTTTTTTTTTTAAGTATAGTTATTACAAATTTTACTACATAAACTTTACAAACTTATATATCAATTTTTACATCCAAAATAAAAAATGTAATTAAGAAGTTTGAAAAATCTTATTATTTAGACCCCAATCATTTATGTAGTAGATTAATTTAATTAGTTCAACAAATAATGTGTTTTTCAAACAACTATTCCAACAAGCAGTAATTCAACCATAGTAATAATCACCAAATCAAAAACAATAATAGTGAAAACAATAAAGGGCACACAAGTACTTTTGGTGCAAAGTAGAAAACCTACAAAGAATTTCTTCAAAGGGAAAACCGCTATGGGCATCCAATCATATTATTTAGAAAATCCACAATAAAAGAAACAATAATAAAGTCTACTTACAAAATCTAAGCACAAGTAGACACTATTATAATCTCTACAAATCATATGTTTGCTTTCTACTGTAATAGTCTTAGAACTTTTGGAATCCTTCTATATGGATTTTCTCCACAAACGAACTTTGTCTGCAACAATCAAAACTCCGGCACTCTAGGAAACTCTTGAGGATCTATAGCAATGTACTCACTAGTTACAAATTGTGTGGCTTTAAGAATAGTTTTAAAGCGCAAGACATATTAATTAGAACACAATTGTTTAACCATATAGTGTCAAAGCACAAGGATGTATTTTCTTTGTTTAGCATAGTTGAAAGTTTTCTAGATTGGCTAGGTATAGCTCTAAGTAAGATATTCTCTCTCTCTAGAAAATCATGCTGGGTGTCTTAATATAGGTAAATGTAGATTGAGAGCGACTCCTCTTCTAATAGAACTTGAATTGCAAATCTTGATATTTTCGCTCAAGTGAGAGCCGAATGAGTGTCTTGCAAAGTTCGGTTGTCTTTAATGTTTCATTCAAGCGAGTTTGAGTTTTGTTTGAGTGAAATTCTCTGAGATGCCATAAAACCCAATCCTTAAACTTTGGAATAACATATTTAACTTACTATGTACTAAACATGTTAATAAAGATATTAGTAACAATATTTGTTCAGGGTAAACCCTATTTTCGAACTAAATTTTGATTCTCAAACTACCCCATTTCTCATATGATAGATAAAAATTATAAGGAGTAGATTTGAGATAAATTAATTTAGCATATGTTTAAACATAAGCATAACAATACAATTACAAATATAATTTTAAGCACTACATTTATTGAAACTTGAAAGTAAGTATTAATGACCAAATTTGAAGTTATGACCTAATTTTATATGAGTAATGCTACAACCATAAGCTATTTTACAATATTTTTTTTAAAATTATTGTTGTGGCCAACTTCTTACTGATTTTCATCTGGGCCCACCAATAACATCATTTTTTTTTTATTTACCACATTAGCAGTTTGTAAAAGTTTTTGTAAAAAAGTTTGTATCTCTAGCATTGAGAATGAGATAAAGATCAAAAAGTTTGAAATAAAGATTAAAATGAAGTTTGAAATGAAAGTGAGAATGAGATAAATTAATTTCCATCACATTTAGTTTGTGTCTTGACAAATAAAAAGCATAGGCCATCACTCATAATTCAATGCATATTATAGTCATGGACTACATGATTAGGATCTTTAGAACAAAACTTCGCACTAGAATCATGGCTAGAACAAGCTATAGGATGCATGATTAAATATAAGAATGTTGTAGAAAGTACAAACACCTACCCAATATCCCTGAAGAATGGAATAACATAATGTAAAAGGCAAGGCGGCGAACGTATGGAGTAAAATCAATTTTGTTAAAGTTGGAAACAACCTTAGAGCCGAGGCTAACAATAGCTTTAATTCCCACACACAAAAAAAAAAACAAAAAACAAAAAAACAAAACAAAAAAATTGTTAATTGAACTATTAATGAGGACAAAAGTGCTATCCTAAATATTTTGTTCTTCAGATTCCAAATGGAGGATTCATTGACCCTCTCAAATAATGGCTACAATATAAATCACAGAAGTGATAAGATATTTTATATTCATTCATCACACACTAGGTATTTTTGTGATTAGAAAATGCATTAACCCCGAATTATGATGAATGAAAACTATTAACCTTTACAAAAAAGAAAAAGAGTAGATGTTTAAACTTAAGCATAACAATAACATTACAAATATAAAGATTAGAATGATAAGATATAAGCATTAATAATAAGACATTCTATAATACCGTTTTATTGAAAGTAAGCATTAATGACCAAATATGAACCAATGACTAAATTTTATATATATATTTTTTTTGAAGCCGACTAAATTTTATATTGAAGTAAAGATCAACATGAATTTTGAAATGAAATTGAGAATGAGATAAATTAATTGGATGCAAATTTCATAGCAGACCATGTGAAATATATAGTACACTTTTTTTTTACTATATTTGGGGTTGCTTGGCACATTCCACAAAACAAACTACCACCCTTAATAAAATTGGATTTTAGGTGCTAAAACAAATCACTACACAAGTCTCAAATTTGAATCAGGATAATCTCTCAACAAGTCTTAATATAAGGAATTTCACATCTAGCTATTGTATTATTTCTTAAGAATCCTTCCACAAACACCAACTCAAAATGTGATCAATTACTGCTTGCTTGACATACTAGGAGCAGGTTGATTCCTCCGATAAGCATTTAAGAGAATATCACATTAAGCACAACTACGATCAAAGATTTGGATTAGTAAAATATATATGTAATATCTTTGTTGGTAAATCATTCTATATATAGACTTAGCTTATCTATTAACTTTCCTACTATGGTGAATCTTCGCAGTTTACTCGGGTTCTCAATACTAACACAAAACTTTACAAAAATTTTCAAATTTTTTATATAAAAAGGTAAATTTGACAATGATTCAAACATATTAACTTTGTTTTGGACATAGTCTTCTTAATGGGCTTCATTAGTGATGCATGCCGCATTCACTTCATAGTGGGCACTTTTATGTTGGGAGTTATGATTCCAAATGGAAGGCTTAAAGTTTTTTTTTTTTTTTTTTTTGGTAAAAAGGAAACTTCATTCAACAAACTAAGAAACTGAAACAGCTACATCATTGTCAGTACATAGCCTAACATTACCAAGACCATAGAGATCTGACAGACAAAAATTCAAAAGCAAAGGGGGAGGGGAGTTATAAAAAAGCAAATCTAAATCCTGGTGGGTTCCTAATCTAGCCAATGCATCAGCACAATAGTTTGCTTCCCTAAAACAGTGAACCACCTTGATCTGTGGAATCTGGAAAGAAGGAGCTTGCAATCAGCCACAAGGGAGCGTTAGACAAACTGTCATTGTTAAGTAAGTCTACAACTACTTTAGCATCAAACTCAACTATTAATGCATTAATCCTAAGATCAAGACACATGCTTAGCCCATCTCTTATTGCCTATAATTCTGTTAATAGGCTAGTAATGTGGCCAATGTTTCTTGAGAAAGCTTTGATCCAAGCCTCATTATCAGCGCGCAGGATAACTCCTCCACCTGCATTTCCAGGATTTCCTATTGAAGAGCCATCCGTGTTGATCTTGAACCAACCCCTCTCCGGCCTCACCCATCGAATAACTTTTTCTAGGCGAGGTCTAATCGCTGCCTGATTATGAGGACATAAAAAATATTCTGCTGCTCTTGTAATGACTACAGAATGAATAGCTTGGTTGGGAGTTCTACTTTGGAACACCACTCTATTTCAATGCTGCCAAAGAGTCCATAAGCCAAAAGAAAAAATTACATTCCAGGGAATCAATAGCAAGCCAGCTTTGTACTCCTTTCTACCATATTCCCCCAACCAATCTCTGCTATCTAAGGAAAAGAAATCTGGACCAAGGTTTACTCTGAGATTCTGCCAACAAGAAGAGGCCAAGGGACAGTTTCTTAACACGTGAATGATTGTTTCAGGGGCTTGAATGCAGATAGGGCATACGGTGTTAACTTGTATACCTCTGGCAGCTAAGAACACTCGAGTAGCTAAGCTATTGTGAAAACACATCCAAATAATGGTTTCGATTCTCGGAAGATTTTTTGACTTCCAAATCCAGTTGCCATTGAAGGGTTGGAATATATGAATCCTGGGTTTGGGATGCAAGAAGATATGCACTGGCTAGATTAGAGAAAAATTGTTAAATTTTACATATTTTTTAAAAGTTATCAAGGCAGTGAGACATGTATACTACTTTGCATTTTTTTTTTTTTTTTTTTTTTTTTTGATGATTGGAGCTAGAAGTGGTTGTTAGTGAATCATTATATTTCAAACATTTTTTTTTCTATAACTAACCAGAAGTGATATCTTTAAATAATAAAAATAACACAACTTCTAATTATAATTGCTTCCATCCATGCATAACAACATAGAAAATATTATAACTTAAACAAGATAAATTAAACATTTTCGTATATAAAAGAAAAGAAAACAACACACAACCAACCAACAAAAAATGTAATAAAGAGAAATCATTACTTATATTTCTCTTTTACACTTCAATTAATTTATAAAACCAATTAAGCATGGTTCGGATTCCACACCATACGTAGGTTGCAAGGAAATCTTCATCTTCACTGTCCCCATTTGTACATGAACTTGTACTGTTTGGTTCTGCGGTTAAGAAGGTAAACTCCATCATCTTGAGATTTCCAAATGCAATGGTTTCCTCCGCATGCTCTTTTGGTAGCTTTGTCACCAATGGAGAAAACCGTACTTGTAAACCCATGTCTTAGATCACAGCTGAAGTTCATGGTTCGTGTTATGTCATAATTGAACTCGTAAACCTCGCCGGGAAGAAGAATGTGGAGGTTCAGATCAATGTATGGGTTAAGGTTTTTGCAGTTGACGTTGAGAACTTTGTTGCTAAGGTTGTTGATGAACTTCAAATAGTGCTTTCTCACATGGGGTACCCTTGTAGAGCTACTTAGGCCAAAGGCCAAGACAAGGAAGAGTGCAATGCAGTAAAGCTTGGCAATTCTCATGTTCTTCATTTTTTTTGTTATCAAAAATATTGAAATGAGTGTGCACTCCTTGAGTCCTTGTGCCTTGACAAGCCAAAGAATTATTGCTCTAGGTGTGAGTACTAGCACAAGACAATAGGCATTTCTAGCTAGAACTTATATAGTAATTTTGTAGAATGAATTGGTGGCTTGTCTCTTTTTTAGGAGATTGGAATCTAAGGTCGAGATTGATCCACTCTGAGCTATTGTTCTAGTAAAGTTTTATGGTAACCTACAACACAGCGTGGAATGAGTAATATTGGAAACAAATTATAAAACAAAAAGAGTAACTGACATATCAAAAAAGAATAACCGATATACCAAGTACCTAATATATAGTACCTAATATATCTTTGGCATAACTGAATACAACTAAGTTACTAGAATTATAATTTACCACCGCACACCCTTGGCTCCACAAGTAGAAAGTTCTTGTGTGTTTTAATTTAACTAGTTCAACAAATTATGTGTTTTTCAAAAAAAAAAAAAAAAATTCCAACAAGTATTTCAACCATGGTAATAATCACCAAATCAAAAACAATAATATTGAAAACAATAAAAGGCACACAAGTTTAGCTGACAAAGTAGAAAACCAACAAAGAATCTCTTCAATGGGATCCAATCATGTTATTTTGAAAATCCACAATAAAAGAAACAATAACAAATGGTTTACTTACAAAATCTAAGCACAAGTAAGACATTGTTATAACCTCTACAAATCATCTGTTTGGCTTTCAAACACAGTAGCCCCAAGGGACTACTGGTCCGGCACTCTAAGGGACTCCTAAAGATCTATGGCAATAAACTCACTAGTTATAAATTGTGTGGCTTTAAGAATAGTTAAGGCTCAAGACATATCAAGAACACAATTGTTTAACCATTAGAGTCAAAGAACAAGGATGGATTTTCTTTGTTTAGCTTAAGTTGAAAGTTTTATAGATGACTTGGTATAGCTCTAAGTAAGACATTCTCTCTCTTTAGAAAATTGTGCTTTATGGTGTCTTGATATAAGTAAATGTAGAGTTAGAGCAATCCCTCTTCAAGTAGAACTCGAATTGCAGATCTTGAGATTTTCGCTCAAGTGAGAGCTGGATGATTGCCTTGCAAAGTTCGGTTTTCTTTAGTGAAATTCTATGAAATCGAAATCGTCAATCAACAGTTTGACAGAATTCTAATAATACCTCATTTTGTAATAAGGAATTATTAGCCAGCATCTAATTCTTAACAAACTCTCAATTTGAGAAATCTGTGACAAGACATCACATTACAAGACTCAAGTAATACAAGTAAATCCCAAAAACAACATACCAAACTAGACCTACTTGAAACTACATGTGCAATGTCTGGATGGTAAAACCTGTCTTTCTGAAAACATGCATAAACATTTTAAATGCATATAAACCGAAATAACATAGGTCCATAAAACAATCTATTTCATAAATCTTGAAGTGCAAATTTAGACTATAATATGTAAATCATTAAGTTCACACAGAATTAAAACTGAAAGCACACAAAGTTCGCAATAGCTCATTAAAGAAATAAATATAAAATAATTCAACTTCCCCTGAATCTACAATGAATCAATGATACCCCCCCCCCCCCCACCAACTCAAAAAAAAAAAAAAAGGAACAGAGCTGTTGGATAGTCTCTGATGTCAGCAACAGAGTTGGAATTTGGTACAAAGTGTCAAAGACCAACAGTAGAAAAAATGTTCAGCAAATTCCGAATTTATGAAATCGTTAACTTTCTTAAATAAGCCAATTCAAAATTTACCTAAATATATTTAAAGCCAGACTTCAAATTCTAACACTGCAATTCTAATGTCATTGTCATAATGAAAACGAATTCAATTATACCTTTGATATGGTAGGACTAGAGAGTATTACAAGCTTGAGTATTCTGTGATTCTGTCCTTTCTTAATGACCTTCCACATACAACTGAGAAAAATATCTAACATCATTTTATGAATTTATGAGGTTTCCCTAAACCTGAAAACCTTTTATCTATTTACAATTTTTTCAATGTGTAAGAGGACAACCTAATCAACTTAGAAACTATACAGCATCCCCTCAAATCACATACATTATATGCACCAATGCGGGCAAGAATTCTGAATTCTGTACCACCTAATTCTCATCAACTTAAGACGGGATTCATTCCTTCTGTTCCATGAAAGATCTCTTCCATGGACAGTTCCAATCCTTGCTATACCTCTTGAGTGTGGCCATTAAAGTCAGATAATTCAGTTAAAGATGGAAACCAGAGTTCTACACGAGTTCCACCTGCTCCAAGGGCAGCATCTGTGGTCCGGGGAGAGATAACACGGACTACACAGCCATAACTCTCAAGTATTTCACGAGCAACAGCTAACCCAGCAACAAAGTTCCATGTCATGTTATCTCCAACCATGTCTTCTGAAAAGAGATCTGCTCCAAATGGCGTGAGGGAATGCATCTGTGTCTGCAAGCCAATCCAACAATAAAACATATCTAATCAACAATATGGGCAAAAATCAGATTAGATGGGAAAGAATTGTCACTAAGGGTTATTTAATTTTCAATGGGATGAATATGATAGATGACATTGAGTAGTCCAAGTAGACCATATATACAATATAATAATAATAAATTATGGGTTTATTATTCAAGCCTATATCAATAATAATATATTATGGGTTTATTATTCAAGCCTATATCAAGCTTCTTAGCAAGCCCATAAATAAGCTTAAGCACGGCTTGTTTTGAATGGAGCCCTAATGTCAACCAGTCTGTTCATGACCTTTTTTTTTCCTTGGGTTTGGCTCGTTTATCAAACAAGCCTAAAACTAAGGCTCAAACTTGGTTTTTTTATAAACATACAAACATGAACAAGCTTTTCTCAAGCCAAGTGCAAGCCGTTCATGAACAGCTTGGTTCATTTACAACCATTGCATGTATTTGAAAGTTATATTAGATGGATCATAATTAATTCCATTTATGTTTATAGTAATGACTAAAAACCAACCACCATTTTCAGTTTTAAAGTGTACACTCTAAATTGGTAATAGAACTCTAGAATTCTTTTTTTTTTCCCCCTTCTTTTAAATTTTTGGTACAGTAAATTAAGGGGACCTTGCCCGAGATGCCACTGAGCCAAGAGACTCTTGACCTAAAATTCAATATAACCATATACAGGGACGAATCTAGAAAATTATTAATTGGGATGGGAGAAGTGGGGGAGTGTATGAACCTATTCATTAGCAAGTATGTGGATAATATCTCAAAAGTAAGGAGGGGCCAAAACATAAATCTTAAAAGGGCAGCCATGGTTGTGCTCAGCCTACTGACAACCATCCTAATGTATGTGTGTTTATGCCAAGGTTTCTATCTTAAAGCAACCTCTTTTTAATGATGAGGAACCCAAGATACCTTTTATAGCCTGATAGCCACAAATCAATTAAGTCCAGGACTCATGCACAAGATCCTGAGGTATAACACTGCTAAGGCTTCCATTCAAGCCATACCCATGTAGGCTTCTATCTTAAACCTTATGTACTCTAGGCATACAAATGTATGTTATTATGTATAACACAAAGAAGAGGCATCACAATGTCTATTTTCATTGCTTGAAACAAGTCAGTAGGGTGGAGAATTCAATATTTTTACCATATAGTGCATATCAGGCCCATCATCATCAATAACTACAAGAGTACCACCTGCTGGAGCTTCAGTTGACACTATTTCAACCTTTCCCCCAACATTTGTACGCAACATTGCACCCTCAATCAAATTGCTAAGAGCCTGCCGCAAAGCAGGTTCTTCCACAGCAACTTGCAAGGGATCTGAGACTTCACTTAGTTTTACCATGCGTTGCTGCTTATGGGCAAGAGGTCTCACAGCCTCAACCAGATCTG